>JAFCMP010000357.1:5000-605000 GCA_017506865.1 Tribonema minus
CAGCTGCAACATCGTACGCCGGCACCGACAGCGGCAATGGCCAAGGCACCGGTACCCTGTGTGGCAGGCTTAGAGTATACTTTGTGAAGTATACGTAGCGCCAGTAATCTGCTTGCGCTGTGCAGTGACGCGCTTTGCAGCGACCAGTGATGTTTACATCTATGACAGACCAAGAAGCGTGTACGTACAATTCAGGTAGCAAGGGGGTACAATGGTTTTCGAGTCTTTGTAAAGCTGGCTAACCAGGACCTACTAGTAACTTTCAGGGTTAGGTCGCCCCAGCCCTAGCGATAGCTTAGCTGTAGTCGGGTGTGGCTCAATGACATGCAAGACTGTGTAAAGTTTACCATTGTGGCGAAATTGTCCGTGAGCAGCATACGGCCGCTGTCTCAGGTAACCAGTGTCACACAAGACTTTGAATGTCATATAAATGTTTTCAAGATTGAACACATGGGCGCACAGCACCAGCACTGGCAGTATTGCTCGTGGACACGAGTATGCCAATGGCGTGCGCAGAATGCTCATGTATGACGTAAAACAGACCTAGTCTAAGACAGCCATGGCTGGAGTGCAATAAGTGCATCGGGGATGATTAGCCGAGGGGCGCACACTGGAGCGTACGCACATGCTGGGAGCGGACATCAGTGTTGCGAGCATACTTGATGCAGCAGCTGCTGCAACCAGCACCTTAGGCATATATCAGCGCTGCCGGCTTTAGAATTGCCCACATGCGTCCGGTCGCGGCACCTCAGCACCAACAAGGGCATGCATGTGACATGCAACCGTGAAGGGCATGGCATTGCCTGCATTCGATGTCATGTGGGTACACGGCAGTGGCAAGTAACAGTTGCAGCGCATCAAAAATTGCAGCAAGGGCAATGGCAATCATCGTGATGGCGCTGAAACGAGTCCATTCCGACAATCAGTCGGCGGCAACTAGCTCAAGGGGGGCCGGGTGTGGGGGGGGGCAAGCCTCAAGAGCAATCAGCTCACTGGCAGCAGAGTTGCAATAGAACTTCAGTTGAACGCACAGCGGAGACTCTTGGAAAGAGTGCTTTGACGGTGGCGATGGTGGCTCCGGCAGCATTGGTGCAGGGACATGGCAGTACAGGCGCACTACAGTGCAAGAACGTGGCAGTGCAGGCGTCTGTGAATGTGCCAGGGGTGACAATGAGCGCGGCGGCGGCAGAAGCGGCGGATGCAACCGCAGTGGTGGTTGCAAGTGTGGTGGCGGCATCTTGCAAAGCCTCTGAAGTGAACGCAAATATGGCCACCACCCAGAGGCAACATGCATGACCGCAGAGGCGGCAGCAAACACCAGCGGCCGCGCAGGTGCTTACACAGCAGCAGCGGCAGTGGCGGCGTGGCAGCAACGCCGCAGGGCAGCAGCAGCAGCACGTGCGAAAGTGGGAACAGCCGCTATTCAAGCTGCTGAGCGAATGCAGCAAACGCACAGCTCAAATAGCTGCGTCGCTTGTGGCGGCAGCAGAGCGTAGTAGCAACAGCACGCTCTGCTCGCACTGTAGCGCGTGGCTTTGGAATGCAGCTGTTGTAGTGCAATCCTGGGTGAGAGTGACGGTAATGAACAGCACGCAGTGGCAGCGGCAGCGGCAGCGGCAGCGGCAGCGGCAGTGGCAGCGGCAGCGGCAGCGGCAGCGGTAGCGGCAGCGCCGGCGGCAGCGCCGGCGGCGGCGGCAGCGGAGGCGGCAGCGGCGGCGGTAGTGATGGCAACAGTGTGTGCAATGATGGACGCAGCTGGTGACTGTAGCAGCGCGACAGGTGACTGCGGCGGCAGCACGTGCATGCATGCCAGCGCGCAGCACGTGCTAGCAGCGGTCCAGCGTGATGGCAGCAGTGCAGCATGCAACAACGTCGGCAGCGCATGCAGTGCACAGCGCGCCATAGCGGTGGTGCAGGTTGCGGTAGTGGCGGCAGCGTAATCGGCGTCAGCAGCAGCGTGCTGAATTGTGGCGGTGCACTTTGCGACAGCAGCGGCGGCACACATGGCGCCAGCAGCAGCGCTCGCTTTGGCAGGGCGTAGTCAGCTGCAGTGGCGCCGCACGCAGGGGCGGTGTGGTGCTCAGCGCCAGCAGCAGCACTTGCAATGGCGACAGCACAGCTCGCCGAAGCAGGGGCGGCGTGCATGCCACCGAAGCAAAAGATGCTGATGTCTATCTGTCGCAATGTGATGAGTACAATATGTCCGCATGTGCACAGTCATCCAAGGCGTTCCATTTTGTACAGTATTGTTTGTATGCATCCTCTGATGTTTGATGTCTTCGTACCATGACGCATGTGTCCAGTCATAAAACACACAAGTGCACACACACACAGACACACATGCGAAGAAAAGTGTGCGCGCACACACACATGCAAAGAAAGGTGAGACATTCAAAGCTGTTCCTGTTTCCCTAGCACATAGCATTCATATGCAATGATTGCACCTCGTCGTACGGTGCATTCCAAGAACATTCAGTGGAGCTCGGTCACTGACGAGTTGACAACTTGAATTGTCTCGACTTGCCCAGTAACAAGATTGTGGCACAGCCCCAGTACACCAGCCATGTAAAGTAGCGGCAAAGTATTGCAGCAGCAGGGCATTCAACAATGCTGTAACGGTGGAAACTGCACTTGTTGCAATCTTCCAAGTGCCAGCTGGTATTCAAAACTATTTACAGGTGTTGCCCCCCCTGTGGGTATAGTGCTAAAAGTCAGCAAAGCACTATAGTATGGAGCTTCTCTTCTACTCTCTTTCGCAAGGCAGTTGCAATATTCAGGACTTCAGCCACTGCCACAGCTGCTGTGCGACAAATTGCTGCCGCTTCCTTTTCCAAATTGTTGCCGCAAAACGGTGCAAGGGCCTACAACCCCCTCTCAGATTGTGATGTACAATGTCTGTTTCCTTTGGCGTTCCTTACACAAAACACCAGTAAGCCGCACAACGCTGCCACCATTGCAGCTGTTTGCACTGATGTGACCTCCCCTGCACCTGCCTGCTTGACAATGTCACTGGATGACAACGGTAGGGATGAAGCGGCAGGGATGTGTGCGCCGGTTGCGTCGATGACGGCTGCGCGGTTGCTGCTGCGGCGCACAAACAGGATGTCGACCTGAAAGGCGATATCATCATAGTAGTGCATCTCTACAAAGTCCGCCACCTGAAAGAGAAGAAGTGCGGGTTGTCAAACAAAGCAGTATTAGCTGCAGAGGTATTCTGAGGTACAGTAGTGTATGTACGGTGTCTCAATGAACCTGTGCGCTTCCAAAACTTTGAACACTGCTTGTTCAAATGAAAACTGCATCTCAGAGGTCGTCAGCATCAGCAAAGCACTCAACAATGCCCCGCTCAGCAACGTTGTCATGACTGTAGACAAACAAGAAAGCACCCCCCCTCCTAAAGGAATGGGGGGCGAGTGACCCCGGGAAGGACAGCCTCTTTCGTAAGTTGCGTTTAAGGCAGGTCATCACCTCAACATTTGCTTGAATGTGAAACATGTGCATCACCTCATGTTTTCTGTTGCATTGAGCTCGTGTTATGCGCATGGTGCGGGATTACATCTGCATTGCCATTAAGCCTTCCTGCCACGTTTAGCACATCAATACCACCGGGTTTTCTGGCCCTAACCCCTAAGTAGCCCCCCAGCCCTAAGTTAGGCTTAAGTGCCTCAGGAAGTGAAGTTGCGCGTAACGGCTTTGAAGTAGACGATAGAACTTGAGACCGTGAGCCCTCGAGAGCTCTGCAGACCGCGAAGCGTGGCCGCAGGCTTGATACTGCAATGCGATACATGCCTAATCCCTCGCCTATAAATGCAGCACACTCAGTCAGGCGGCCGCAGCAGACGCGACATGCCACCAAGTCCATAGCATATGCCTAGGTTCAGCTGTCACTGAGCTACTGAGGATAATAAACACAGTTTAATTATATTGAGGTTTTCTAACCCTTGCTTAAGCAAGACTTCAATCAATATTCTCTTTGTAGGTGCTGCCATACTTTGAGTAAATGGCAGTGCTTGGCACATAGCTGCCTGTCGTGCGCACTGGTACAATGGACAGCACGAAGCACGACGCTGTCCTCGAACAGCCATGTGCAGCATGTGGTGGTGAAAGTTAGGCTTAGCGTCAGGGTTATTCAAAGAGGCTCCCTGGGTGGTGTTCACCTGCGGTGCTGCAGTGCAGCACAGACCAGCACCACACAAAGCAATGGCATATACAAAGGATCCGAGCACCTGAAATGCAAAATACCATGTCGCTTGCATATTTATCTACAATGCCTTGTGCAGGATTAAAGGTCAGTTACCTGGAAGCCGTACGCGTCCAACGCCGCAATGATGTCTGCTGCCAGCGGCGCTCCCTTGTTGTACCGCACTATCGAAGCCTCCAGCAGCAGAAACTGTGTGCGCTTCAGCGTGTGTTGTGCACCTTTCAGCACCATCAGCTCTGCGCCCTGCGCTCATGCATCAATATATGGCAAGCGAAGGCACAAGACAATCACAATACATGAGCTGCACTCAGACGTCCAGAGTATCAACCTGACTTTTGCTAGAGCACAGCAGCATCAGATGTACTTCGAAGTACTTCGTAGTATTGTACTCCTCAAAGTACAATTTTCAGTTCTTGGAGCGTAGACCTATGATACTGGCAATGAGCACAACATCAGCTGCCACAGCGGCAGCATCCTGCTGCATGCAGAAGGCGCAAGTTTCTTACAGCGTTTGAATGGATTTAAAAGGTGTGCTTGCTGAGCAGATCAGCATCAGCTGCAAATTCTGGAATATTTATAGTACCCAAGGGTGACTAACCTTACAGCCATTTGATATTCATTGGCCCACGTTGTCGAAGAGTTTGCTTTATTGCACCTCAGCAAGCTCTTGTACTCAGGCATCTGACAGGCAATTGTACTCACAGAAAACTCAAGCAACCGAGAAGTGCAAGCAGTTCTTGAAGTGACACCTTACTTCTCATCGCGACTGAAGCCACCAGCTTCCTGTACCTTATGAAAAACGCATGGGCGAATACAAAGATCACGATAATGGGATTGATTGCTTCAAGCATCCTCAGTACAGCTGCAAGCGGATTCAAAGAGCAACATAGAGCACTCATGTGCTGCAAGATCCGATTTTGAGTCGACAGGTTCCTGGCCTGTATTTGAACTACAGCGCTGTGTAGGCAATTCACAGAACTGCTGATGAAGAGCAGCAGTAACGGTCATATGCAGCAGAGCACGCAAGCAAGATGACTGAAATATTGCAAGCCAGATGCACACACTGTTTAAGCGGTGAAGCAAATTAGCTACCTATGCGTGCACCTTAGTAAACTAGCCTCGAATGACGCTCGCCTCTGTCACCACTGCATGTACACGTTATGCAAGCCATGTACTTTGACGTATTCCTTTAATATTTGCAACCATGAATGAACTTGCACACGGTATGTACACCACCAGTGTTCATGCTCAAGTTGAAAAGTTGGAGTTGCACTATATCCCATCTTTAATTTGAGGTACGTACACAATGAAACCTCAAGATATAATGGGATACCATATTGATTTCATGTGCACTCCATGTATTCTAGCGCTGCCTAACCCAGCTTGATATACCTAGCGCTGCTAATTTCACGCACGAGAGAGAAAGGGCTTCAGCTTGTTGTAGTACCTGCACATCCAGCTTGAGCAGGTCAATCGTGCCCTCGGCAAAACCTTCCTCCTCTGACAGTAGGGTGTCCAGTGTCTCCAGCTTCACCTGCACCGCATCTGCAGCGCCCTCTTGAAAGAACTTTGTCTCCTCACGAAAAAGCGAGTTTCCCGTGTTGGCCCAATGCTTGGTTTTGAAGAACTTGGCAGGCGCTCCATCGCGATCTCCCAGCACAGCAATCCTGCACAACAAGAGCAAACAGTGCATGTCAAAGATGAGCTGAACAGATGAGAAGACGAGGAAGGAGGGAATAGTATGAAGCGGCAAAGCCTGCCAGAGACAGGCATAAAACCCATCATGCGCTTCCAAAACCAGGCATCACAGCTATGTGGGCACACAGGATGTCTTAAGCTACAAACGCATGACGATCACTGGCAGATGTGTGTGTGTGATGTTTCAAATGCTTCCTGCTGTGCGTTGACACAGTGAGCTCACCATGCAACATATGACGCTGGGTACTAGGGCTCGTACTTTACTTTGAAAATCTGTGTCAACACTGCAAGGCCGCTGATAAAACGCCATGTACCAGCTGCAGCAACAATCGGATTGTTGTTATTATTGTTGAAGATCCGCAACGGTCAACCATATAGTCTAATGATGCGCAGTATGTTGTTCAACTTAAAGTTCTTGTATTAATCAAGAAATCAGGCATACCTGTACCGCGCGACTCCCGCTGCCTCCAGCTTAGGTGCGTTGTCTCCGTCTGCTTCCAGCGAAAGGATATTTGCCTGTGGGCTGACGCCATGCATTAGGTTGTACCACTCTCCATGATGCGCTCCAACATCAACAACAGTGTCGAAGGTGACATTGTTCGCCACCAATGCATTCAGACGTGCCGCCATCATTTCACCCTCTGCCGCAACTGATGCCGTGCATGCACACGCAATGGCGAGTACACGCATGACAATGTCATGAAGGTGCCCTGGACTCCGCATCCTGGCACACTTTCCAGCAGCACACTCAGGCTGACCTGCAGGCATACGCACCGCAAGAAGCATTATCAGCAGGCCACCACCAGACAGAAGCAACAGCAAAAATCGACACTGTACTCTGAAGCACTGCAAATATCACATCACAATGGGGCGGGCATATAGAAGCAGAAGAGTGAGCGACCGTCGACACCATCGTGCGGCGCTGTAGCGAGATTAATCCGTCGAGTGACAGAGCAGGACTGATTGAAGCACACAGTCAGCTGCTGCAAGAGTGCTTGGCAGTTCCGGGCGGTGCAGCAGGCGCACCAGCTCGGCGGCCGAATGTTGCACAGCTGACACGACACGGCGACCTCGTGATACTCATGTTCCTGAAATCGCCGGCGCCGACGTAAAACAACATGTTTCTAACACTTGCGACCTACCTGCTTCAAGCGCACGAACGCCGGCAGGCTCTCTCTCAGTCACCTCTTCTTCGGCCCTGGAGGTGGTGGCGGCTGGACCGCTCGCAAGTTGCGCTCAACGCGGTCACATCTCAAGTTGCCTTTTGAACCAGTTTTGCATGAGGGTCAAGTGCTCCCTGCAGGCATGAACAGCCTTGCCTGAACGGGGCAAGATGCCATCTACCATCACGTCAAAAGCGCACGTCAAAAGCGCACCAAATATTGGCAAAAACTTGAGCAAATTGCTTTTCTTCCTAAGCTTTACAACTTTGAAATCGACAAGGGGGGGCAGCGAGTGACTGCGCAGGCGATGAGGTGGTGTCTGGTAAATGGCAGATGGGGTGCAGCGGCGGCGGCAGTGAACAGTGATGCTGGCATGGTGAAGTGCGATGGCGCAGCCGGTGGAGGTGCCCACAGTGCAGCCCACCGTAAATCTGCGAGTTCCAACATTTTTGCATGCTCACGCGAGCAGCGTGTGGGTTCACACATATTCCTTATGTAGCTAGAACAGGCCCTGGCCAACGGATTATACTGTGAGGGCCTCAAGCCTACACCTCGCCTCCCACTCTTTCTGCGGGACAGAACGGCGCCGGATCCTAATGCCTAATGCGACTTCATCCCAGCAGAATCCCCAGCACCGGCAGCCGTGCAACCGCCTGCAGCGCGCCACCAGATGCAAATTTGCTGCTTGAATGAGTGACGGGTATTCTCGTCAACAAAACAAACGTAGCAGCTTGAGCATCGCTTGAGCAGCCAGTCTAGAAAATTGTGGAGGCAGATTGAGCCAGGTCTACCACCAAGCCGCTGGCAGATGCGCATCGGCAGTGCGCACTAAAAATGCGCTGCTGCCATCGATTGAAACTGAAGGGATATCGTAATTAGCATCACACTGCTACTCGCCTGGTTTTGGAACTCGAGGATTCAGCCAATTCGAGCACTGCGTGCGTCAACCCTTGCCTTAGCACTTCGAGCGAGCATCGATGCATCGCGAGTGCCAAGCCCTGGCCCTATTGCTTTGCCATTGTGACGCCTTGCAATGTTCGCAGTTCGGCTGGCAACTGTTTCTGAGGTCATACAGCACATTTACTGCAGACACTTTTGCGCTGTTCATTCCAATGGTAAAAACCAACGCTATTGTGAGAGCCAGTTGCAGAGGTGCAGAGGTGCTGGCACAATAAAGGCGATGCATAGGTTTATGCTGGGCTGGCTGCCGCAAGACCATTTCATTTGAAGCAGGCTGAAGCACTCACGAGCACGTCTTGCAGCGCCCAGGGGGGGGCTGCACGACGAGCAGCTCCGTCCCGCCCGCTGTATCTCTTTCATACTGTGACTGTTCTGATGTCGCCTATGAGCTCAACTAGGGTTGGGACAAATCTGGATACATGTGTAACTCTAGGCCAATCTAGATCAACCTGGAAAACTTTCAAAACGAGAAACTCCCGGTCCAGGCCAACCTTAGCTTCACGGAGGGTGAATAAACCACTGGGCAGCAAGGGTTAGGGCTATGGTTTGAAGTCAGCACGGCAGAGACATTCATATTTTCGTCAAGCATACTGACAGTGCTGCAGCTGCAGTGCCATGCGCAGAATCCGCTTTTAGGTTGTAGTCATCGAGTCGTCATCAACATCTCGTGAAACTGTCAGGCATGCAACGATCACGAAGTATCGAATGATAAGGTAGACATAAGAGAATGCGACCCAGTGCACTACCAAAACCGCCTGACAGTGTGTCCATCAGATCTGTATTAGAACAACTGATGAGCACTCAACAAGGGTAGGTTGACAAGCAGTGCAGTATGATATTTTAGCAGGCAGTGGCGCTGGCGTAGCAAAAGCAGTAACAACAGCAACGATACATGGCTGGTCTTGCGTGTTGAGATTTGACAATGTTTTGGGAATTAAGGTGCGTCGCTGGTGACCTCCTTGCAGAGGAAAAACAATAGTGGGCTCGGCATGCCATTGCTGGTCGCAGCTTGGGGGTATAGGATCAAAGGTGTAGGATATACCCACAGGGTGGCACCACCGTGCAGAGAGTCCATGACCGACAGGGCCAATGCCCTCGATATGCCTACCAGTTTGTCTCAGCTCTGTGCTCTGCTCTGCTCAAGCTCCTCAAGCGCCTGCCGTTGGCTCTTGCTGTACACAACGGGCAGCGTGTCAATGCGTCTGGCTAGAATGAGATCATCCTCTGTGACTCCTCCCACGCTATGCGTATACAGCTCGATCTTCACCTCGCGATATGACGTTAGGTGGATATCTGGGTGATGTCCTTCTGCTTCAGCCACCTGAGCTACTCGATTCAAAAATGCCATGGCTTCAACAAAGTTTTTGGCTTGGAAGGCTCGCACAATGCTCAATCTGTCGCCTGCGCCTGACTCCAGGGTCCACCATGGCAGAGCTGAGAGAGCGCTCTGCACCGCCTCGCCAGTCATAGCTTCAATAGCTCCTCCCTCGCATGGCACGCACTTGGCTGGCGCCTCAGCCATTCTGCCAGTGTTGTAGCCGCCTGATGTGTTTGTGCACTGCTGCTTCACCTCTAGATGTATGAGACTGCGCTTCAATCTGTGGGTACGATCTGCAAATGGAAAAGTGCAAGCAACACAACATACAAGATGGGGGTCAACTCCATTAAATAAGCAGGCAACTACTCCATCAGTGCGTTTTGTCAGGGACACTGGCCTTGGACATCACGTATGTGTGAGTGCCGGCGGGCAATGGAACGCATGAGCAGCAAAATAATGTCCAGTGTGAGTGCCGGCGGCAATGGGATGCATTGGCTGCAAAATAATGACCATGATGATCACCAGTGCTTTTCGTGCTTCGCCGTCAAGTGCCACTCAGCAGCCAGCAAGGCAGGTTCAGCCTCAGAGTCTGCAGCTTCTTAGGCAAGTGTAGCTCCTGAGAGGTGTTTGCAAGGCACAAATGCAGAAAAGCTTGCCACCTCCTGGGATGCGCGGAGGTAAAGTACTACAGGCCCTGGGTGTGATAGCAAAACCCAACGCGGTGGATGGACGATACATGCCACCATAACTTGCGAGACCACATAAGAGCACGCCGATGCTTGCAGGGAAGACTGTGGCTATAATGGGCAGGCTCACTGAAGTGGGAACACGGAGGACGGGCAGCAATGAATGCTGCCATACAGGCCTCAAGCCCTCTCGATGCAGCATGTTGAAACAAGAACTGTGTCGTGCACTCCCAGATGTACTTTGGACTGTATGTGCACTTGGGTTGGTTCCACACCAGGGTGGTCTTCAATTTCACTGGAGTCGTAATTAATGTGGCAGTGCCTTCTGAAGTAGTGATCCTGTCAATACTGTAGACAACTAAGAGGCTGCTGTATTCCACCCTGCGCCAATAACAATCCATTCTACATCGTGGTGCAGCTTGCTTAATACCCTGACAGCATGTGTCATGCACTTCCTGTCTGACCTGGAGTCGTGTGATTTGTGTTGGATTGTGTGTCGGCATAGCTTGGTGAGCCCTTCACCTGCAACTTGCTTAGATTGTAACAGGAGGAACCTGCCAGATTGATGTAGCAGAAGCTGTCCTGCGCAAGTCAAGCGGCCACTTGTGTTCAGAAATAGTGCATGGCTAGTGTTGATTGGCCACTTCAGGTGCCGTACCTAGGTGCTGCTGCTGGCAGACTTCGTGCAGATATCCATACATCATCGTTCGCGTCGATCGTATATTCTCGTTTGCATCGGATCGCAGGTCATCAACATCCCTTCCTCGCAAGGGTCAAGCACCGATGCAAATCAGACCTCAAATGAAGTCAATTGTCAACAGCATCCACAATTCTGCCTTGACGGTACTTTTTATTGTGCTTTGCCAGTTAGGACCTCTGCAGTGCACACACCTTGAAGAAGACCGAACTCCAAGGCGACACCCGAAAAAAGCACCGGTGCGCTGCCGCTACAATAGCTCTCCAGACAACGATTGCGCCTTTGCGTTTCTTCAGCGCGCCTGAGAGTGTGTGAAGCTCAACATGTATGTTTGGCAGGTGACGTGCCACGCACTCGGACTTGGCGAATATGCCGCTCAACAGGTGAGATCTTGCTGCTGCTGCTACTGCTGCTGCTGCAGCAGCTGCTACTGCTGCTGCTGCTGCTGCAGCAGCAGCCACTGCCCTAAAGCAACACCAGCGGAGCTCCGACCAAGACAAGAATAAATGAGGCGGGAGCAGCGGTAGTAGTTAGCAGTAGCATTGAGTTGTTCAGGTGCTCACATCTGCGCTGTGTCTGCCATATGCGTAGGCAACTACTGCCCCAGCAGCAAAGCACGTGTGCTGGCCTCCCAGGGTAAATTCCTCAAATGAGCGCACTTCAACAGCCGCAGTTTCTCTCCAGAGCCTGTTGTGGTGTACTACTCGGGGTTGCTTGTGATGTAGCCGACACATTGTACCGGCGTCTGTGTGCCCCTTCGTCCCGGATACCTGCTGTTGGTTTTCGCTTCAAGCAGCATCCACAGCTTCACCAGCATCTGCGTCTGTTGCAGCACACCTCAGCGCAGGCTGCCTGCCACTTCGCCAGGCGTTCAACGTGAGGCACGTACCCATGTGTGCAAAGTATCCTTTACTGAGCCCGGTACCGGTGGCTTATTCTTGTGCTGCTGCTGTGGCTATTATCATTGGGTGCGGTCAACATGCTTCACCATAAAATGGCTGAGCTTAAAGCACAAAGCATGCATGTCTTGCCGTGTGAACTTGTCGTCTTGTGTTGGCCTTGCGTGAAATAACTATACGTGTGCTGCACGATGCATGTTGCTTCCAGTGCAGGCCGTGCTCGGAGGTTCTGGCACGTCGATGGAGGTTCCGACAGTTTCACATTTTCAATTGAAGGGCGGCGGCGATGAGGACCGAGCTGGCACCAATTTGAACAAAGCAGGTGTGTTTGAATTGTCGAGAGGTAGGCTACTGCTTTGCGGTGTTGGGCAAGGCTGTGTTGTGGCTCATCGGCGCATGCTCATGGTTGGCTGGCACTCCTCAATGCGTTCTACATGGCAGATGGCACGAAAAACACCAAAAAGGCAGCAAATACACAACTTTACGCACAACGTTATCACTGTTGCTTTCAGACTCTATCCGCACAACAACAACCTGCCGTGCTGCAGGAAGGTGCCGCTCGCCAAGGCTGTTGCTATTGCTGAGACCAAATAGGTCCAGCTACATTGCGGAACTATCCAAGCATGCTGCGTTTTTGCCTTCCTCTTCCTCATGCCAGGTTGTGTTTATGGTTTGCATACGGCCTACCGTCAGCGCCTGTTCGGCATGGTGATTGCACTGGGTGTCTTTTGAACCCAAAAATGTTTGTGCGATCAAATTGCCACTTTTGAAGTGTCTTTCCTACAGTTGAACAGGCTGGGGTCTGAAGCGTACCCATTGCAATATACCTATAGCAATACTCAGAATTCACGCAAGTATCACGCCTTACAACATCTGTCCCTCCCCATTGTTGCCTGTGCCTCTCAGCATCTGCAGACGCACTGGCAGCAGCTCCACAGTACCAGGTGTGTACTAGATAATGCTTCTGAGCCTTGACAGTTTGAATTTCATGATTCTTGGAACATTGGCTGCCAATGCTGGTGGCGCCATGCGTTACGTGCCCGCCTCATGAAGGTACACAGACTTTTGTACCAAGCGACACAGCTCTGCATGTTTTTTACGGTACTCCAGCGCATACTATCAAGAGCGACTTATCCTAGTGCATGTTTTTTAGGGAGTCCGCCCCTCAAGCAGAAGTGAACGAAGTGCAACCTGTTGATGTCTACTAAAGTGTGAAACTGTTGCTATAGTAAGTCGTATGGAATTGTTGCTCGGCCATTCGTCAGTTATTCATCAGCTATTCAATATGAAATATATTCGTTATTTTATCGTTACTGTTGCGCTTCACCAGTAATGCCTACCATCGGTGTTACTTGTGGACTCCATGATGGGTCCTCAGTAGCCTTCTGTGCCTGTCTCTCCAAGCTGTTCCATGTGTGAAGGCACATAGCCTCTCCTTGCATTGCAGAACCCAAAAAATTCACAAAGTTGAGCCTCTGTCTCACCATCAAGCGCCATGCTTGTACTGTAGTTGTACATCATGTAGCAGTCACCTGCTACATACAGTAAGTTCGTTTCCTTGCCCATGGTGCTATGTACAGTATTTCGCACATCTTTCCCCGCCCATGTCACTATCGCTGGTCATTTGTAAGGGTTAAGTCAAAGTAAAAGCTTGGTCTGATGTGAACAGCTGTAAACAGTGTAGTTGCATAGTCACTCGAGGTGTCATATTGTCTCACAGACTCTGCCTTCCCGCTGCCACCACTGCTGCCGGTGCTTTAGAATTATCGACCTCTTCTCTTCTTGGAGGCGTTGATTGCGGCCATCACCATCATGATCAACTGCACGGAGGGCATGCGTTCTTACATTCTCGAGAATGATTGGCTCAGCACACTAGCAACCGCTGGGTACGTGCTCGTGTTCACCTGTTTTTGACTGCATTTTGCAGTGAAGTACTTTGATTGAAGTACCACTATAATGGGGTATTCAGCTGCGTGCCATGTTGTTTGAGTGCATAGCATCCTGCATTGCGGCAAACTGCTGCTGCATTGCTGCTGAATGACAGTTGTCTCATCATTTGTCACCTGATGGACACAGCATTTGTGCTTGTAGCACTTGTTGCCCTATCTTGCCATTCAATTCTCTAACCCTGAGCGGCCTTGCTGCACTCCAGGTCATATCCACCATAATGTTGGCTTGTTCTTCACCAGGATTCAGGCATGTATGCTACACCATCAGTACTACCTTGGAGAGTGCTGCAGTCTTCACACTACATTGACCAAGGACGATCATCTGGCACTGAGCCATAGGACTCATGTTTGATGTGTTTACAAGTATCCCCTTGTGGTTGATCTCATCGGATATCCCATCTCTCATCTCATCCGAATTCCCATCTCTCCTTTCATCAGGGGCATATTTGCTGTCATGACGACACATGCTTGCGCCAATGGCCAAGAGCATTGGGTCAATGCACTTCTGGCTTTCACGGCTGTGTTTGTGGGACTGGTACTCGGAAATGTGGTAGCGGCATATGTGGCTGATGATCAAGGCATCACAGTCTGGATGGCAGCTGGTCTGGTAAGTTTGCACATGCAGTCATGTTGCCAATAACCGTTTGAGTCATGGTACTTGTGTGAAGATATAGCTGATCTTGCAGTATCAGAACTTGTTCACCTGATGTGTTAAGTGACCTGTGGCAAACCACAGCGACTCAGGAGCCCCACTTCTGCTCTCCCTTCTCGTATACGCAGCGCTTCATGCCAGCTGTGAGTGACAGATATATATATATATGTAGGAGCTCGATGACGAACGTGACAGCTGCCTGCACATCTGCATCTTATCGTGCCACATGGTTGATGCACACATCAATGCATACATCATGTCAGTTGTTTACTACTGAAGTAGTATTTCTCACTGTGGCTGCGGGTGGGATGTACCAGGCCACTGTTGGGCTTGGTGAGTTTGGTCTGCCCTGCTTCTCTAATCAGCAAGTTGTATGATCCTGCTTGCGGCGCTAAATTGCTTATGTCCAGGAACAGTGAGCGCTCTGTGGATCCAGTGCCTGCGTAAATGTCAAATGCTGTTCTGTTCGCCACCAGTCCTAGAAGCCTTGTGTCCTATCTTTGGAACATAACACCCCCTGCTGCTGCGCCACAAACCCATCTCCGCCGGTTCTCGTGCACAGTCGATCCTCCAGGGGCTGCATTGACCAGCTGCATTGACGCCTTGAGACAATCCTGAGCTCCCTTAATGCTTCAGACCGGCGCCGTTCCGACCATCCTCGCGTTGTGCTGCTTCTACGTTGTGCTGCTTCTACCTGTCGTGTATTTCACCACCACTCAAACTGCGTAACAAGTGCAGCACGACCAGTATGCTAACTGATGTGCACTGCTTTATGTGCATGCTACTTGCTGCTGTCACCTCAGACCCTCTCAATCTGTACATCCTATTGGCTGGTGCGCATCCCCCAGTTCTCATGGCTGTCCAGCGATGGTGAGCATACTGTATGCACCTCTAAGTGTATGCAGTTAGGTCAGCTATAACTAAATTACTCACTATATACAGCTCATTGCCTTAAGGATTCATGACTCACTATGTACAGCTCATCGTCATTTTGACAAGTAGCAATGTTATTGTTGCATCTGCATGACATGAGTCTGTGCTGCAAATGGACATTAAATTATATGTGACGTAGGTGCGCGAGATGCCAACGTGGGTACCAGCGACAACATTGCGGGCTACTGCAACACAAGACTTCCAGGCTGCAACAGGGTAGCACCAAGGGTGTACCACCAGGCCTAAGTAGGAAGGAAAAAAACTAGATTAGGCCTTGCAAATCTGTGCACGGTACATGTGGGCTTTTAGGCGAGGGATCCCGGAGAGGTTTCAGCATCCGACCGGAGGTCGGCGCTGGACCGTGGTCCCGAGCCTCATAGATCGTGATGCGCGCGTGTTCCGTAGTAGTAAATTTTTTTTTTCTTTTGCAAGGGAATACATGGCTGCCTTCACGCTGGCTCTGTCGTCACTATTGAGGCAGCACATCAGCGATGCCAGTATGACGTTAAGCGAGACCTGAAGGGCTTCCAATCCTTCATCAGTGATTGGTTGTGTGCGCCACTCCAGAGTTCAATGCCTCAGTGATCAATGCTGAAGACGCAAAGAAAAGAGTGCTGTGCTGAAAGCTGAGCACATGCTGCTGATGATGCAGGTACATACTGCTGAGCACTGCAACTGCTACTGCTGTTGCCGGCACCGACAGGAACATTTGCTATGTATGTGGGTGCGGTGAGACATGACATGGGCTAATGTTACTGTACCACATGCATGGTGCTCGGCGCACAGACAAATCTGCAAATTTTGACCCTGTCATGATGGTGTTCCAGCTAAGCAGTTACAAATCGTCAGGCTTCTGGAGACTTCTGTCACCCTCAGATGACATCATGTTGTATAAGCCAGGCGTGCGTACTTACACAATCATGTGTGACATGTGTACCCCATCGACGATGAGGTGACAGTTCATTCACTGACAGGCAGCCCAGTTGAATATCGTGCGGAGTTTAGACCGCCACTGCTGACATATTGTCCACACATTGTTTTCCCATCTGTTAGTCCACCCTGTGCACGGCTCATGGCTCATGGCACAACTTATGATGCTCATGGCACACCTTATGATGCCCCTGAACCTGAATTCAGAAATCCTACAGCAGGATACGCAACATTGACAGCAGTGCTGTATGCAGGCCGCTGCATCCTGATACAAAATTGTAAATTTAAACCATTTATGCAAGTACAGCGACATGGCTCATGCAATTAGCTTTGGCAGTAGCTCAACCTGGCATTTTTGTCCTTTGAGTAGAGCTTACACCATCTTTGACTGACGCGCTTTTGTGCTTACAAGTAGACCGCTGCTGCGTCTCAGTGCTTTTGCCTTTGCTTGTCTGCTTGCCATCAATGCTACAGCCGCTGCTGACGTTTTCGAGTGGCTGGTGAATGTGCGGATGCTGTGTGGGTAAGCAAAGCTTAGTGACATGTCCTGCAAGCTCGTAGAGTCAGTAGGTGCACATGCGCAAGGTTGCCTGACAGGAACCTAGGGTTGTAATTGATGTACCAAGCTGCACTGTGATGACCTTGGTGTAAGAGTCGTCACACTTCATGCCTACAGCAGCGGTGGTCAGGGCGCCAATCATCGTGTGCTTGCAGCTACGTACAATATTACACCAAGGCGTGTATGCTTGTCATGAGCTTGCCATAGGGCTTGTCCTCAATCTCGCCCACCAGCAGCTCAATGACTGTGCATGCCAAGCATAACAGCAGCAGAGCACCTTGCATACATGACAGCTGGCCTTCTGTCTTTGAGCAGAGGTGATTCGTTGACAAGTACATAGGTGTATGCTCTCACAATGGCTACTTATCTGCTGATTTGCACTTCAGGATGTTCCTCTGGCAGGGGGGGCTAGAGCCGAACCGCTGGTATGCTGCTATCGGCCTAGCAGCGTCGACCTCCTACTTCTTGTACCACCAGGGCAGAGCACAGATCCTAGGGTTCAAGGTGTTCCCCATGATTGCCATCTTCTCCCACTCAATGACGTGCATGTCGCCCAAGGTCGGGCGGCTGCGGTCGGCAAGGAGGCTGCGCATGCTCCTGGATGCTCTCTGCACATACGTTTTCCGTGCGCAACTGGGGCGTTATCCACCTGTGTGTAGGTAAGCGTGCGCACAACTGCAGTTGTTTGTTAATGGTCACTGAAATACCTCTAGCTATTCGTAAGTGGTGCTGCAGGAACGGCACCAGGACCGGTTCACTGCATTATCAAATTTCTCAAAACCTAGTAGCACCACAATTTGTTCCCACAAGCTGAATACTTGCAGCTACATACTTGTATGTTTGCCTCCGTTCTGCCGACTAGCCTTCTACTTCGAAGTACCTAAATCTTGCTCGCAACATCATAATCCTCGCTTCTACTAGAAAAGTATGAAGCAGCTGCCTCGTGACCCGGCCGGTCGCGCCGCCCAGCATATGCGCTTTGCGAAACTGCCGATATGGCAATATTAGCTCAAAATTCATGTTAACGCAGCGCGCATCAAAGCTTCAATGGCACGGCTCACCTGACGTTGCAAGTTTATAGATAACCTACACTGTCATGGCTGCAGCACAGACGTGCAGTGTTTTGTTAGGTGCTTCCATTGACCACTGTCTGTTGCGCCGCTGTATCTGTGCAGCGGCCGAAGAGCTGAGCCTGACACTTCGCTACCCAATGTGCAGCAGCAAAGCCACCAGCATCTGCCGTGAAGGAGGGGGGGTCATGCTGTGTACGCAAGAAGATCGCATGGCATCAGGATTTCAATCAAGAAGAACGAGATCAATCTTCCAGAGCGACCAGACATGCAGCAGCAGTGTGTGTCTGTCTGTATCACGCTTACTTCACTCGGCGCCCACTCATGCACGCCTCGATGAGTCACTCGCAAGTTCCGCCTCGGACTCTGGGACCGCATAGTGTGGATTGGCATCATACACCAACCCTGGAATGAACGCCCCGGCGCAGCCCTCACATCCTATGTAATACGGGACTGAATGCGGGGGCGCGCCTGCCATGGCAAAATGTCCATGAACATTATTTTTCGTGTTGTGTCCGACTTATGTGCATGCCTGTTGCCAGCTGCTACCGCTACTGCCACCGACCACTTGGGCTACCTACCATGCATGATGCTCAGGCTGCCTGTGGTCAACCCCCCCCACACACACCCCACCCCCCCTTCCTCCCTCCCCCCTTGCCCCTGGCTGACCCCCTGCCCTCCATCTCATACATACATACGTGCCTGCAGGCACCACCAGCAATTGCTAACAGCAACAGAGTGGAGTGCTATCTGCCTCCAGTCTGTATGTTTGCCTCAGAGGCCTCCCTGCCAAAGCCTGGGCCCCGCTAGAGCTCGATGGGGCGCTCCCCCCACAGCAGCAGCGCAACGCCGCACATTTATCATGAGGATGTTCACGGCGCCGGCGGAGTCACAGTCGATGGCGAGCATGTTGCACTGCGCGTCCTGGTTGAACTCGGGTCGTACGTTTTCACAACGGAAGACCCTCGAGCCCGCGATGCTGCAGAGGTGCCCTGTCCTTTGGGCAGGTGATGGAGGTGAAGAACTCGTCGCCCAGGACCACCGGTGCCAGGCAGGCGAGGTGCTGGATGAGCCGCTTCCTGGGGATGGCCCAGGGCCCATGGGAGCCACTCCTGAACTCCGCCTTCCCGAAGAAGACGACGCGACGCACGCGCGTGTCGCGCGGCCCGACCATGACGATTGACCGGGCCATGCGGGCCACTGCCCGCTCGCGTGCGCGGTACGATTTGGACGATGGCATCCGCCGCTCCCAGGTGCAGTTATGCCGCGTTTGCACGCACAGCGTGCGCGGCGTAGTTGGCTGCCGCAGCGACGCCGGGCCTGCGGAGGGACGAACAGCGCTTCCGCCGCACGGACCTGCGGGTCCCTCTTGGCGCACTTCTCAAAGTAACGCCGCGAGTTCTTGGCCAGCGCCTCGAAATTGGGGAGCACACAACAAAAAAGGGAGGGGGAGATTGGAAGTGAGCCGCATGTCTTAGGTCCTTCGTTCACTGCCCTAGTCATGATCACACACACACCCTACTCCCCACCCCCACTCTTCGTACCACAGGGGCATGTCTGCATGACGCAAGTAGTACGCGCCTGTCTACTATACCATAAGCATCGGCGTCCCAGCGGGCGATGGTGGCCCCCCGTGTGTTCCCCCCCCCCCCCCCCCCCTCCTTTCGCCCTCTTTATCAAGACTGTTCCGCATGGCCGGCCTGATGATCGTGTGATCAGGCCATGAAGGTTCGTATGTTATACAAGTAGTTGTACAAGTAGTTGCCAGCAGTGTGGCAGTGGGTTCTACTTTTTTTTTTTGTACGTTGTTGAAGTTGGCCAGGAGTTCAAGGGGTGAACCCCCCGAGAGAGTTCCGCATGGCCTGACGGCCAGAACCAGACGGCCCGACGAGAGAGAGCGGGACGCGAGCAGGACCCCCAGCAAGGCGATCTGCTGTTGTGTTATTTGCTGCGAGCAGGCGTATACGCCTATTGAATGAGGGCCCCAGCCTAGTCCTCGCCTGGCAAAAGCGCAGCCACAACAGCAACCTGAAACGCAGTCACTGAGGAGGAGTTCAGGTGATTGCCTTCTTGAGCAGCAGATCAGGATTCCTTGTTGTATATTTTGCTATAATAGTTGCGCAGCAGTGGTAGCATCCAACCAATGGTCGTTTGTCTCAGCAACAAGCGTTGATTCCATCCCATCGCGTTCTACGATCGCACTTTGCTCCAGCCGCCAAGTTGTGCCTGCCTGACGCATATTCCATTTTCTGCATTCCCTATTGTAACAGAGGAATCAACCGCAAGCCCAAGCCCTTCTGCTGCAACAGCAACTAGCTGCAGCTTGCAGCAGAGTGCAGCTTGCAGCACGAGGCAGCGGCTATGGGTTTGCTCAAGGTGGTGGGCAAGCCTTTGTCTTGGGACGAAGCGGCGAAGCACAGGTCATATGTGCGGGAACACGGCGTTATCCAGTTTCTGAACACTTACGCACGCGTGAAGGTGAGACCATGCTGATGGCTGAGCGCATTATGCATCTGCTTGTTATTCAAGTGTTGCTGCTGCGGCGGAAGCCGGCTATTGCTATTCTTGAAGTGCTTTTGTGTCGATTGACAGTTGCAAATCTGCAACAGGGATTCGCTCATTGAACCAGCAACAGGAATGCACTTATTGAACCAGCACCATGCACATGTACATGCCAGGTGCCTCAGAAACCTCTTGACTGCACACACATGACATCCCCACCACTGCTATAATGCCATCATGCACCTGTTGCAGGATGTATGCTGCCAGGAGCTGCTCTGGGGAGATGAGCTGGAATACGGCGTATTCGCTGTGGACAGTGAAGCACGCACCATCAAGCTCTCCTGCCGCGGCAGCGAACTCCTGGCGGAGCTGAACAAGCGGGAGATGTCCAGCCTCCACCGCTGCGAAGGGTGCACCTGGCATCCCGAATACGGCGCGTGGATGGTGGAGGCTACCCCCCGCATGCCCTTCAGCGGTTACGCAGCAGACTTGCTGCGCGTAGAACGAAACATGCGCCTGCGCCGCAAGCGCATCCTCTCCGTGCTGGCCCCCGACGAAATAGCTCCCACCGTCACCTGCCTGCCCACCATGGGCGTGGGAGACTTTGTAGCCCCCGCTGGCCCTGTGCCAGGCCCGATAGCAAACAGCGCTGCCATCCCAGACTCCATCATCAACCCGCACCCGCGCTTTGGCGCACTGACGGCCAACATACGCGCTCGCCGCGGCTCCAACGTGGACATCAGAGTCCCTCTCTACCACGACTCGCAGACGCCAGAGTACGAGTCTGAGTCTCAGTGTCGGCCCCGCGTCAACGGTGTTGCTGCTGGCAAGTCACCAGCGACCGTGAACGGACACTCGAGCGAGCATGGAGCTGTTGCCCACAGCAACGGCGCCGGCACCACCACAGCCAGCAGCAGCAGCAGTGAGGCACCGGTGATGACGGCAGCGGGTGCGCCGGCGGTACACATGGATGCCATGGCCTTTGGCATGGGGTGTTGCTGCCTGCAGGTCAGTGTGTTATGATTGGTGTTAGCGGCAACGAAAGCATGCAAATCAGTGAGACATCGCGCGCCTGATATATGTAAGATGCAAGGGACTGATTTGCCAACAAGTCCCTCCAGTTTAAGCCGTATTGCGTGTGGTGGTAACTAAATTGATGTGTCATTAGCAAGAAGTGCTAATCGCGCACAGATGCAGTACAATGTTTGTGAGTTCTGGTAACGTTGTCGTCAAATAGCCATGTACTTGTCAATTTACCATGTACTTGCTGCCTTAGGTGGCTTGTAGCACTCATGAATATTCGCTACTATGATAGCTTGTAAAGCTTGACATTTAAAAACAACTGCCATGGTACCTGGACCTCACCATGTCTCCACAACAGTCAACTGCAAATGTTGCTTACAAGTCCTGAACTGCTTCACGAATTGAGCACTTGCGCTTGTGCTGTTACAGTCCGCTGTGAATTTTTGAGTGGCATGCTTGTCCAGATGCATCAGCACTGTTCGTGGCGCCACAACTAGGTCAATCATTGCACTGCATTTACCTGGTCATGCATCTGGGCAATCGTTCGCATGCTGTTGGTTGTGCTGCCTTCTTCTGCAGCAGCAGAGCGCATGGCCTGTTTGCAACGCATTCATGGGTGCGCAATACTGACCTCAGCTGCAACGCGTGAACTTCACACAGGTGACGTTCCAGGGGCGCGACATAGACGAGTCCCGCTTCATGTATGACCAGCTGGCTGTGCTGTCGCCAATCATGCTAGCACTGAGCGCTGCCACGCCCATCCTGAAGGGCCGCCTTGTGGACACGGACGTGCGCTGGAACGTCATCTCGGCCAGCGTGGACGACCGCACCCCCGCAGAGCTGGGCGAGGCGACGGCAGCGGTTACTCCTGACCCCACGCTGGTCGGCGGGGGCATACGGCGGCTGCTGAAGAGCCGCTACGACAGCATCTCGACGTACCTGCACTACTGCCGCAGGCGCTCCGACAACCCCATGTACGTGCTGGAGCGCTACAACGACATACCGTGCCCGGTGGACCCCGCGGCGTTCAACACGCTCACGCAGAACGGCGTGGATCCCGCGCTGGCGACGCACGTGGCGCACCTGTTCACGCGCGATCCGCTGGTCATCTTTGAGCGCGGCGTGTCGGAGGTGAACGACGAGGAGGAGACAGACCACTTTGAGAACATCCAGAGCACCAACTGGCAGACGGTGCGCTGGAAGCCGCCGCCGCCGCGCACCAGCCCCTCGGACCCAAATATCGGCTGGAGGTAAGTTGAAGTTTCAATAGGCTTGAAGTAAGCACATCACACAAAAAAACACGATCAACATCAACAGACATCGTGTAAGCACGCAAGTGATGTGATTGAAAGTGAGCTGCCGCGTTCACGTTGATAGGGGAAACTTTGGGTGGTAGGTGGGTTTGTGTCGTCAAGTGATAGTGTTTAACAGTGTTCGCTTTGAATTGAAGCGAGAAAGTGCTGGTGCTGGTCAATTCAATTGTGACCAGTGCTCAACAGGAATGCGTCAATGTGGTTTATCAGCCCAGCTGAGCATCAGCATTGACACGTGGCTCGCTTGTGCCTCAAGAATGGCACTGAGACATGCATATCAGATAGGGCTGATCATGTCATGCTAGACCCTTCGATTGCGCGTGCGTGCTTTGAAACTGCTGACAACGAGGGGGCTGTTGAAGGTACGGACCAGTTATGTGAGAAACCAATTATATTACAGCAAGGTCTGTGTGAATTATGGTCCTGAAGTTTGCAAAATGATGCCGTGAGGTCAGGGTTTGATATCCCCTTGCACGTGCAGTTGTGCATACATGTACTGTTTGTAGTCAGCATGTAGTGAAGTACAGGGCTGGTGATGTCTACCGCATGTGATGGGCCATTTAGCTTTTGAGACAAAAGACTATCACTACAGTCCTCAGGCAGCGCCTGCAGTTGTGCAATTTCAAGTATTATTTTCACTCAAAAAAAACTGGTCTTAAGTCGATTGATGCCATGTTCACCAGAGCATTGACCTACATGTGACTGCGCACACGTTGATGACAGGACGGAGTTCCGCAGCATGGAGGTGCAGCTTACAGACCTGGAAAACGCAGCGTTCACGGTGTTTGTGGTGCTGGTGACGCGTGTCATCCTGGCATTTGACCTGAGCCTGTACATGCCGTTGAGCAAGGTGGACGAGAACATGCGGCGCGCGCATGAGCGAGACGCGGCAACACAGCAGCGCTTCTTCTGGCGCATGCACATGGCTCCTCCTGGTATGTTAAAAAAAATCGAACCTTTGTCTAAGCACTGTCACACAATACACAATGATCAAACAATTTGGCCAGCGGGTCAGGGTCAGGATCAAGTCATTGTAATACCAGGGGGCGCCTGTTGAGCAATGACGCTGCTGCTGACACAACATGAGGATGTCAAAAGATGGCAGTTCATCTGCCCACCTAGAGTTGCAGACATGGTGGAGAGCTGTGTGATTGCGGTTATTGTCACTGTTGCGTCTCCAGCCGTGTTGCTACCACCCCTCTTGTGATTATTGATTAAGATATTTATAACACTTGTTTCAATGAGCAGCATGCATGGCTGTCTAAGAGTCTGCTATACAAACGTACAGCTCAGGAATCAGTCTTACTGTGCAGATTGGGCAAGTCATGTTGCGCTGCAATCATCCACGCAACTTTCATCTGTATGGGTGGATAGTCAACAGATCGCAAGCTTGACAATGTGTTGCAAACATCGCCTATTCTGCTCATGCTGTCAGTCCTCACCATCCCACCATGGCATTAAAAGTCAACTTCACGCAGACAGCTTTTCATGTCAACGCGCCCCCAAATAGGTTGCCGAACCCACGGCTTCTGCTCAAGTCAAACGCAGACGACAGCCACGAGCTGCCAATTGCATTGCCTGTGGTTCCTCAGCAGCATGTGTGTTGCCGGTGAAGAAAATTGGTGTGTTGGTGCTTGCTGCTTCACCTGGAATATTCAACTTTGGGAGAAGCTCAGCAGAACAAACGTGCTGCAGCACAGTATAAGCTGTTTTGCTTCTTCATTCTGCGCTTTCAGGTGAACACACCTTCATAATTTTGTTGAGAATTTCATGACATACAGTCACACCACCATGTTGCCATGTTACGCATAAACTTCAACATTGTCATCTGAAAAAAAGGTGACGATTGAAGGCATACAACATAGCACTTCGCGTCTGGCAGCTTAGAATACAGATGAGTGTGCTGGCACTGCTGCGGGCTGTGCCATCTGCCTTTGGTTGTTTCTTGGTGCTGTTTGCCCTATAGGGCCAGTATGGTGTAAACTTCAGACTGACTAGAAAAGTCAGTAGGTATCGTGAATAATTGAGTAAAGCGTGCAATAACCTCCTGTTCGCCTGCCTCTGCTTTGCTCTTGCAGACCGCGGCAGCGTGTATGGTGAAGAAGCAGCGGTGGCGGCAGCAGCAGCGGCGGCGGCAAGTTTGAATGGAACAACAAATGGCAATGCTGGTGTGGATCACGACCACAATCACTCTCATGATCACGAGCATGACAGCTGCAACCAGCAGGACACTGGCTTTGAGGAGATGACCATTGAAGAGGTAAATAAGGTTCATCAAGTACTTGTTAAAGTTGATCACTCTCTTGAGGTTTCAGTCATGGTCAATGTACACAGCAGTTCTGACTTGGTGACCATGTTGTAATCCCGTGTGCTGTGCCACTTTGTGTTGTAGCATTGAAGTGCAGATGATGTGCGGTGATGTTAATTATATCCCTGTCTACAACAATGGTGCCTCCGGGTTTGCCACTGTGTGCCTGAAGTCAACGTTAATGTGTTGTGTAGGCTGAGGTTCGGCAGCTTACCACCTGCTGCAATGATGCGCTACATATGCGCAGATGGTTGGCCTGCTGTAGCTTTTTCTTGGTATTTGCTGCAGGTCAGTTGCTGTTCAGAGAGCTAAAGGCAAGCGACAGTATTTGACCTCACATTCTTTGCCTCGCATCTGACAAATGCAATTAGCTAAGAGAGTGCAGCACCGGAAGATGTGTACACAGTTAGTGTGAGCCGTTTGCACAACTTCATACTTGAAGTATAGAAGTATCATTTTTGTAGACTTCCGAGCCGGAACCGGCTTAGACAGTTCCGGCTCGTCTAGACGGAGAAGACGAAAAGACGGAATGCCAACACACCGTCTTTTCCGTCTTTTTTCAAAACGGCTTTATGGCTTATACACCACTCCAGCAGGCATGTGGGTCGCGTACGAGTGCTGATGCACCGCAACCACGCGCTGCTTGCTATTTTCACTTTTTCGGTCTAATTCGCTTCAAGTTTGAAGTGCAAGTGTGTTTCGTCTTGTCCGTTTTGTGCAGGAGTGTTGTGCTTTGCTGTGTAGGTACCCACGAAAGCTGTGTTGCCCCTACACGAAGTAATCAGTTGGTTCACGGTCAACATGAAGTAGGTGAAGTCGGTGAGTTGGCGTGGCAAGGCCGTCTTAGACGTAGACGGAAACGACGGTCAAAGACGGTACAGCCCGTCTAGACGGCTCAGACGGACGGCGGGCTAAGCTGTCTGCAAATAAGACGGTTTGTGAGATCGGCTCGGAACTCTACATTTTTGTCGATCAGCTGAGGCCACCTGCTATATTTTCATGATCTTGACACGCTCAGTCTTCATGAGCAAGCAGTGCCGAGGGTGGTCATGAAACGTCAGCGTCATCGTCAATGAGTGTCTGGTGGTGCATCGAGATTTGTGGTGAACCAGCGTGTTGTACTCCAAACCTCGGCAGTATGATGGAAGTTTCATGATCATTGCCACTTTGACTCAATCCAGTCGCACTCTCCAAATCTTCGCAGATAATGATGGGCAAGGGCGACTACTACCCCGGCCTCATCCCTCTGGTGCACGCCTACTTGGAGCACATTGGCTGCGACTCGGAGACGGGCAGCCGCGTGCATGAGTACATGGAGCTGCTGCGGAAACGCGCTAGCGGCGAACTGCCCACCGCTGCCACCTGGATGCGCGACTTCGTCACCAGCCATAGCGAGTACAAGCAGGACTCCGTGGTGACGCCTGGGATAGCTCTGGATCTCATGACGGCGTGCCGTGATATTGGGGAGGGCAGGCGCGCTTGTGCGGAGTTGCTGGGAGATCTGGCCATCAGGCCCGTGCTGCCGGAGACAGGCTATGATGTACTGCTCAACAGCAACAAGGTGAGATCATATGCGCAAGACGTAGTGCTATAGCGTAGTACGTGTGTATGTTCAGGATCTAGGTTTTGCGATCACTTCCGTGACCCGGCTAATGTGTGGCAAGATCGGACTGTGAGGATGTGCTGCCTGTTGTGATGTGCTGCTGCCTGTAGTGTATTGTACAAATGGTACGATGTCAAGAAGCCGTGACACTGGGTATCTTTACCCTAAGCCTTGCATGGCACTGCTCAGCTGCTGCCGTGTATGAATCAAGCTGCAACTAAGTCTCTGCATTGCTGCTGTGGAGCGATGCTCAGTATTTGGCAAACACAGGTGCAGAAGTTTGCTTCAGGTCATGTAAGAATTTACGCTGCTGCTCGCGTCAGGTCGCTCCAGCCAATGTCGGCCTGAGTCGTACTTGCTGCATGATATATCAAGTGCATCTCTGGTCAATATTGTGTTGAGGTGTGATGGGAAGCATGCCATTGAAGCTTCGTGGTTATGCTGCAAATCTCTACATGGCAATTCCACTGTGCCACCATCTGGTCGCCTGGCATCAAATTCCACAAGGTTTCTGTCTGACTTTTATGGTACGTATGTATGACCTCCACAGGTTGGGCGTGCCGCAGCGCGTGGCCTCATTGCCAAGTACACCAACCGGCATAGCTGGGACGAGAAGCACACGCCGTTGCCCAGCGCCGCCAGTGATAAGCCTGCAGATGCAGATGCCACTGCACGCCTTAAGGACCGCCTTCGCTTGGAAAGGGAGCCATCCATCGCCTTCTATTGAGCGCGCAATTTCAATGCTGCCTGGTGCGTAGTTCAAGTCAACGATGCCGCCCCAGGGCCCTGGCTGCTGCAGCTTGTTGGGAACAGAGTCAGATTTGTATGTGTCACATGGCCTGATTGAGGCCACAGAAGGGCGTGCTGTTCTCGGTGTGTGATCAGGCCTGGAACCGCTGCATGCACGGAGACAGAACTTGGCATCTAGCAACTAGCAATGTGTAGCTATCCCAGTTTAGATTTTTTGCTCGTCAACGCATCGTCTGTACAAAAATGTACGTTCATCTGAGGAACCAGACCGCAGCTGCAAAGCGTTGCATGGACATGGTGGTACTGCTTTTGTTTGTCTGGCCCATTACTTTTAGTCATGCGGCCGTCCTTGGCTAAAACCGTCTGTTGTCAGGTCACTGTGTGCATCAAAAAGCCTGTTTGTCATACATGCATATGCTGTGTAGTTGCGAAATTGTGCGCAGCATCAAAGCATGTCTTTGAGAATGCATCTGCTGGCATATGATGTGAACTTGTGCACGTTCGTGCGATGCTACAACATGCATGTGGATGCCCCAACGGCAAACTGGCATGCAAAACAACTTGCCAATTAATGCAGATGAGGCTGGCCATGTGCAGTAAAATCCAACATGGCAAACACATGACAGCAGTACATAATGATGTATTCTGGCCATGCATGTGCGTTTTGACACACTCAAGGGTGCCTGCCTATTTATTACGACGTCATGTTTGTACACCTTGATGCCATGTAGCACGTAATTTTGCTGGCACTTGTGCTTTGCTGTGCTTCTGTCAAAACCAGATGCCATGCCATGCAGCCAGGACTCTTACTGATGCCGTTGCTCATTCCCACAAGACCGCAGCCGTTTAGGCTCAAAGCTCTGAAAAGCAGGTCGGGCAGAGCTAGCAATGTGACAGGCGGGTCAAGTGCCATGCGCCGCTCGCCACGCACTTTGACTGCAACTTGACCCTTACCCTGACCCTGACCCTTGCACCTGACAAACCGTGTGCACCTGTGCTGAACATCAGCATTGAGCAGTGTGTATGCATAGGCAGGAGCAGTGCATCACTGCAGCTTCACGTTTACTTCCTGTCGCTCTCGAACGTAGCTCCATTGTCTCTGCTCTGCCGATGCAGTTCCAAAGCACGCATCCGACGCGCGTGACTCTCCCTCATTGCGTCTTCCATGTTCTGCTGCTGCGCCCTCCAACCGCCCCCCGCCTCTACAGCCTTTTCTTGGTACTCTGTCTTGACCTGATCTGTGGCGCCACGTGTGAAAATGTCGCCTATGTACACAACGCTCTTTTTGCCGCTGACGGTTGCACCGAGAAAGGACCCCAGTGCGCCAGATGCCATGACGCACAGCATTGTGTAATTTGTGGTGGAAAGCTTTCTTAGTGCAGGACTGTAGCGGGCGCCTAGCCGCGAGGCAATAAAACCGAGAACGCTACCATTCACAAGACCCAGAGCTCCTCCCTTCCAGACCTGCTTCCGCACCTGGCAAGCGTGGGAAGAGCAGGCACCGTGTGCAAGAGAATATAATGATAATCACCACTATACAGACAGGGCACTGTGCAAGCAACCTGATTCAGGCTTTTGCAAAGTAGCACGCTGCTGCAGCTTTCCGGCACAATGAAGTAGGAGATGAATGGGAAGGGTACACACTTTGTTAGCCCGATGCAGCATGCGCCTTGTGAAGTAGCGAGGCTCCACGGATTCAACGAGTTTAGAGTACCGAACTGCAAAAAAGATTCATGGCCACAAACTAAACAGCATGAAGACAACTTTCAAGAACATGATGATCAACAGCACGTGTGCTTAGTACATGTCTTGAGCGTCATTGCAGGCCACTTACATCATTGAGGCGTGCAACATCTTCGTCGCTGAGTGAATCAGGCGGCAGGTACTTGGGCTTCGCCATCGTCCACCTGCACGCGAGCAATGGCTCCTTTCCTGCGAAGCAGCAATTGCAACACATCGCTCAGTTTTTCCGTCGTGCTCGAGGAAAAAGGCAATATGCAAATTCTCACTCCTGAGCACACCCGCAACCGAAAGAATGCCAAATGCTCTACATGCAGCAACATACCTGCAGATCCTTTGCGTCCTGAAGCACCTTGCCTAGTCTCAGCTGATCACAGTGCAGTGCAAGCGCTTGTTACTGGATCGCGTCAGCTCAGTTTTAACTTCAAACTTACAGTTGTGACTGAGAAAGTGCTAGTTGCACATGAAAATCATCAAAAGCAGTCGGGACACCATATCAACCTTTGCAAGCAGTTGCGCAGACATCCATCTGACTAAAGATCGGTCCATGTGGGCCTCAGGCGACCCAGGCAAAGAGCAAGCGGCATGCAATGGACTGGTTTATGCAGCCATTGAAGTAGTGCTACTGACAATGAAAGCGCGGCACTGCATCAGCTGATGGCCTGCCACATGGCCTGTCACAGAGTGCTCTCAACACAACGACAAAGGGCGGCACTGAGATGGCAGACCATTACACAAAATCTGTACATTCCACATAGAGCATCAACAACACAGAGAGTTGCCCATGGGCGTGCTGATGGCATGCTTGGCCATATGAAACCGTACAGCAGTCCAAATCCGTACAACATGTAGTCCGATACAATCATCGCCATCATCATGCGTAGCTCTGCACAAAGCCGGAGTCGATGCAGTCTGGCGGTGCGGTGCGGATGTCGTGGAACTTTGTGAAATCAATGACGCATTTTCCATCGAGATCCTTGGTGACGCAAGGCGCAATGGTGTGGTCCCACGCCATGTTCTCTATGGCGTATGAATGGCGGCACTGCGGACGGCCAAACGACAATGGCAAACAACATCATTGCATCAGATAGGCAGTATCAGTGTGGTCACGGCGAGCCAACCAGCCATAATCTCTGTGTGAACGCTGATGCGAGCGTTGTCTGTGTGTCCAAGGTGACGCAAAACGTCACGCCAATTGTGTCCTGCAAGAGGTGGCGTCATGACGGTCATCAAGACCAGCTCCAACCTTTGGCACGAAGATGTGATTGAGCGGATGGCGCTCGCGCTCTGATCATAATACATTGTGTGCGGCGCTGTGAAATCATGCTTGAATGACTGACATTTGCATCGCCAATGCAGCAGTTCCGGCTGCAGCCAGTTGGACATGCTTAGAAGTGTGAAGCAGAATTGTGCATCATATGCCTGAGTGCATGCGCATGTTTGCCTGCCTGCATAGAGACTCTGTCTGCATAGAGACTTGAGTGTTCACAACTTGGCATAAGCTACCGTGAGGCGCACTGCTTGATTTATGGTTGCAGTCGAAAACTACGTCTCATCATCATGTCAAAGCGAGCTCGCACCCCAGTTTCAAACCTCAACGGTCAACAAAATGATGAAAACAAGCCTACTAAGGCCTACACGCCAATGCTACTTCGAGAAGTATGACAAACATGAGAGTGTGGCTTTACCTGTACTGTGCTGCCGGTGGATGTGTCAATGCCCTCCAAAATCACTACCACTTCCAGCTCCCTGTCCTTGAGGTAGGCATCAATAGCTCTGCGTTCCTCTTGAGCGAACCACAGCTTGGCATCCATTGGCGCGTTTTTCCTGTGCTGCTGCTTGGCTGAGCCGTTGCCGCCGCACACGCTGCTGCGTATGCTGGCGCTCTCGCCGCATGACGTGTCTGAGCGAGGGGAGCCTAGGCTCATGCTCATGCTGGCACCGCTGGGGCTGTGCTGCATCCCCTGCGTACATGAGCACAGCCTCCGTCGCTGTAAGTATATGATTGAGTAGGGCATGTTCACAGCTGCATCAGGGCTGTCTTGGACATGCTAGTGATTATGCATTTGTGAACACTTGTGGAGAGGCATTTCCTTTCTCTCATCAGTGCGAAGCGCACAAGTGGTGTTATGTTCTGCAGCAATGTGTTGTCGTGCCAGTGTAGGTGCTGGTGGCAGTATGTACACTTAGTCAGCATCATGCCGACGCATTGACCAATGAATACATGCTCTCCATGTCACTTGCGAGCTACTTGTGATGCTCACTACACACAAATGCAACAAGGCTTAATTTGATGCCTGCACATTGCCCATTTATGTTTCACCTGCTGTTGCTTCAGCCTTCATCCGTGTGGACATCCTATAGTGCTAAGCCATGAATGACCAGACTCTGTTTTGTCAAACTTCAAGTTGAAGAACTAAATAAATACTTCGAGACGTACATTGACAATACAATGCCCTCATACCACGCAGAACCCCATCACACGCAACAGGAGGCCACCACTAGCACACCAAATGGCCCCAGAATCTCCATACTTCTATGCCAGATGCACAGGGCGCACAGCAATGCAGAAGCCTCCAAATACTTTCATGACGTGCTTAATTGACGAAACCTGCATAAGAGCACTCTTTATTAGAGAGGTAGCACTGGTGTCCATGACGGCCCAATGACTTCATGGTTACTTCCGTCAACATTGGTAAACGCGTGCATGCCTAAAAAAGCATGTGCGCAGCACCTGCAGGTGCCATGCTATTGCGCAACAACATCAGCATGGCAGTATTTAATGTATGATGTGTTCACCTGCTCCACCGCCTCCTCTAGCTTTCCCAGCTCGTCATCGTTGATGACCTTCATGAGTTTGTGGGCCTTGCCCATGCTTGTCCCACCAGGAGCGGCAGCGCAATCCATGCCATTTGACCCCAGAGCTGCCGCTGCTGGTACAAGTGTTGAGCCGAGGGCCCTGGCTCGCATGGCCGCTTTGAGCACACGCTCCTGCCGCATCTGCTCCATTACTGCTCAGCAATGATGTGTGGAATGGGAGATCATGTGGTTAGGGCGTGCGTCAAGCTGCAGCGCAGTGCAGTACACATGGCAAGATGCATGGGGACCGTACTACAAGCATGCAGCTCAAGATTGGTCGAGATTCCATGCTTGATGGTGCAATTGAGACTATTTAAAGGTACACATCCAGTCAACAAACGCCTGCGAAGCTCATGCAAACATTCCCTGCACACATGTTGCCAGCGCGCGTGAAACTTGATGGTATGCCAATGTCCTTGGTGGAGGGCCCTCAGCAATCATTTCAATTTGTCGAACGACTGCTATAGCTCTACTCACCGCAGTGCAGCTGTGTCATTGCAGCTACTTTGATGAGCCTTCATGACACAAGGTAAATGTGCTGCTGCCTAAGCATGCTGTTGACCCCGTTCAGCGTTCACTTACACAGGCATTACACCACATAAAGGGCGTTTACTCAGGGGGTAGATCACACCCTTAGGGGATTAATGTTAGGCTAGGGTTAGGTACTTACAAAGGCATCGACGCTTCATGCGCTCGTACCAGGTCCCTCGTTCGCCGTCTACCAGTGGTGAGCAAGGGCAGCAGCAGTCAATGCGTGAGCTGCGGTGTGGTGAAAACTGACAACATGGCTTTGAATGATTGAATGACTCCATAGCTGAGCAAAAAAACTCCTGTCGTCTTTCATTTGGTAAGGGCAAGGTGCCACAACTTGCCTGTAAGCGGCGTTGATAACACGCAAAGCAAGGACAGCCGGCTGCCGACAAGAGTTCATGGCACCTCCTTGACTATGCATGTTGCGACTTGATGGAAAGCACCTAAGGCCGACTTCAGCGCATCTTTTCGGCACAGCATTCACGCGGCATGAGCACCTGTTCCTTGCAGAAAGCAGGCGCATGATGTGACACCAGAGCAATCATAACGGTTTCCTAAGCATGAGCACCTGTTCCTTGCAGAAAGCAGGCGCATGAAATGACACCAGAGGAATCATAATGGTGTCCTAAGCGTTCTAACGTGGTATGAGGGTAAACGTCAAGCCGAGCCACGGGACGAAATGCAGTTTCGACCGTGCACAATGCTGCGGGAGTGACCGTAACTCTGTCTCTGGATCGGTCCTTGATTGCATCTACTTCAACAGCAGTATCATGGCCTTGCTTCAACATCAAGTCCCTGAAGTTGCAATACTGGTTGATTTGTTGCCTACACCAGAAGGTCTGTTGTGCAGCTTTGCACTTACCAACATCATCCCACCGCTTGAGCAGGTCCGGAAATCTGTATACCTGTGACGGTTTCCAGTGATGTAGACAAAAGGTGTTGCACTCCTTGTCAGCGTTCTTTATGTACGTACACCTGGGGAGGTGATGCAAGATGGCTTGCACACATGCTGGCCTCTGCGTACATGAATCCAAATATCGAAGCAGCGAATGCAGATTGTGCAAGCAGACAGAAGAAGAAAAACTGTACGTATACGTGCTACAACCTCAGTACTCTGAAAGTCCAGCACACATCATGCTATGTGAGGGATGCCAAATTAACCAACTGGTGACAACATGGCGGAAACGGGGAAAGCAGTTGGTGTATGGAACAATCTCACAACACATACAGCTTCCGTGATGATCGTGCTCATCCTGATTTAGCACGTGAGGTCACGCTGAATAGAAAGTGATTTGGTGACAAAAGCCCAGCGCGAGGCTGCCTTGTACTCTGATGCATGAACGACCACAAAGACAATTACAAATTCATGCCGTACAAGAGGAGTTGCAGCAGCACGTAAGTCTGCAGCCCGCAGACGCAAGGGGACATTGGTTTCCTCCCTACATAGCAGGGTCACAGCTGCGGTTTGAGTCAGTGTGCAGTATGCGCTTGTGGTTGTGCAGGCCACACATCAGCACGCCACACATCAGCACTTACATATCCAGGCCCCTTTTCCTCTTCAGCCTCATTGCTGTTACCAGGGTCATTCTGCACGTTGTCCCAGTAAGCGGTTTGGCGCCTGATCATCTGGCACGGGTACATCAAGAACGAAACAAGCAAGCCACTGGTCAGGTACCAAGTGGAACCCTTGCCTGCACCATGTGCCGCATTCACCATATGCTCAAAGGCATTCGCATTCTACTAGACATATATGTGTACATTTGTAGTCCATCTGAATGCGGCAAGCACGGTGGGTTAGGGTAGGGTTAGGTGAGGGTTAGGGTTAAGCCCAGGCAACCAGGCGATGGTTCGGCGATAATTGTGTGTAATCACCTGTTGTGTGTGATGAGTACATGCAGTCGTTGCTGGGTTCACTCATTCCGGCATGAATGAATGATGGCAAATGACAGTTTATCATCACACAAACTGCGTACCACCTCATGTTATGGCTATGCCTTGTGTGTTGACTGTGCAAGCCGCCTACAGATCATGTACAGCCAATCATGACCTTGTCTCGCTGGAATGATTCATTCATATGAACAAATCCGTGTTGCACGTTGACTGCTCAGTGCAAACACGGCACAGCGGTTGACACTGAGGCCTACTTGAAGCTACGCCTCATCATCACAAGTCACTGGCGTTGCCGAACCACCACCCGCAGCGCACGATTTGTGTAAAGCGACGCCAGATGCGTATAAATGCAATACACACATGCAGTGCAGCACGGGCGTTGTCACCTGATGCTAGCGCCTAGAGTTGAAATTAGGGTTTAGCCAAAATTAGGGTTTAGCCTTGCCCTACATACATACCTTCTCCACAGGCAGATCAGAGCCGCTGGTGGGGCTTTCCTCTGGTGAGGCAGCCTCCCAGGGGGCGCGCTCCCAGTCACAGTCCTCGTGAATGCCCCACTGCACTATGCCGTTGGAGCTCACCCAGCGGGGAGGGGGCATGAGGGGGGACCACGCATCCACGCGGTGGACCACCAACTAATCGTCACCATCATCATTGTTGGGCACGAGCACAAGCAGGGAAGGCAAAGGGCGCTCTTGGATTCAGTTGTCCATCGAGCGGTTGTCAGGGTTTTCTCGAAACAACAGGTGAAGAAGTACAAGCTTGAACAGCCACGCTTGAAACAAAGCTCTGAGCATCACACAATAATCCTGGGGGTTGAATGCTATCATTTCGATTCACTTTGAGTGATCGTGACTGTTGCAAGTGCACATGCATAGACGCACATCAAAAGTTGTCAGAAGAGTGGCGATATATGTGGTTGCTCATCATCATCTGACATCAGCCCACTGTCATGGTGTGCACGCGCTGAGGCACAGGGTTTGTATGCATGTCACTGAGTACCACAAACATGAACTCTGCCCTGAATGTGCCATCAGCGCATGCATCAGCCTCTCAAAAATTATGTAGCGTCTGTCGGAGCATGTGTGAGGGTAGTGATGTAGTGATGTAGTGCACCCTAAACTCAATCAGAAGCACCATGACAAACAGCAGTGTGTCTGCATGAGCACATGCATTCAGCTCTCACACGTTATGTAGCGTATGTTGGCCTGTGTATGAAGGTAGTGATGTAGTGATGTAGATGACCACCCAGCTGGCAAATGACCATCTCCGACATGTAGCAGCTTGTTCCATCTTGACTTCTTCACAAATCATGACTCAACTCACAACTCCATTCAACATCAATCTCCACCATTGTGCCGTACCTGAGGCAGGACCAGCAGCATGGACCCCCCCAGCTCATCATCGGGGTGCTGCAGCCTCATGTTGTGCGTCTGATAGTGCACAGTTTCAGGTGGCTGCGACTCGTCCAGAGCTCCGTTGGCGTCGATGGGGAGTGTGCGATGGTGGCGCACTGCGTAGCAGCGCACATGCGTCTCCAGCAGCTGGTGCTTGCGGAGCTCTGCCACCTGGGTGGGACCACAGCACAAGCACTGCACGTCAGTCACTTCTCTGGCGCATCAGCAAACTGCTGTGAGGGTACATAGCCATGAAACTAAACAAGCTCCAAAGCATATTGGACTCTTGCATATGGCGCACCACAAGCGTAATGGAGCATGCAAAGTTGACTGCAAACTGGTCGCTCCATTTGGTCATGAGCACTGACACGGCCGCTGAGCACTGATGTTGACACATCTGCTTTGCGGTTCGTAATGGCACAGTCAAGTCGAGGGTGGCCCACATGTGTTTTACAGTCACAAACCACAGCAAGTACACTGTTGCGCAGATCGTGAATCTGCCGAACAGGAGGCTAGCAAAAACAGATTTGCGACATGCAATACAACACAGAAGTGGAGTCAGGTCGAGTGACTCAGAGACACCCTAAGCTTTGATCTGCAAGATGGAGTAGCACATCAAGTACGACTGACCTGGAACATGAAGTAGTACTCCCCCCTGATGCGCCTGAGCACTGCTTTGTCACTGAACACCACCGTGCTCGCCCTCGTCTGTGGGCGCCCGAGCCTGGCAAACGTCAACACGGAAGAGCACACATGAGCATGATGACAAACATTTGTTTCAATGGTGACCCTTTGAGCATGCTGACAGTGTCCCGAGTGTGTCATAAGCCCTGCGCGCAGCGCCAATTTGAGGTGAGATTAGGGCTACGGTTCAGGTTAGGTTACGGTTAGGGTGAGCGCTATGGCAGGCATGTAGGTATGGCGTAGCATGCAGTGCAAGCATTTGTTCATGAAGTCGCCTGCTGCGACAGGCAGGTGTAGTCCTAACAGCACCTGCGATTGAGTAGCCGATTTTGATGTATTCAAGTAGCGAACTCGACTGGGCCAGACTAAACATATTAACTGAAAGTCAGCAGGATCGTGAAAGTAGGTACTACGCATGCAGCTGAGCTGAGCATCATCTGCTGTGGTGACCTGTGCAACAGAGAGCAAAACCGCAGCCGGTGAGCGTCCAGGGGGTGGTTTGCAGCGATACTACCCACTCTGTGTGTGTAATTTCATGAACAGTATCGTCAAAAAGCACAAGCAGCTGAGATATGGTGTGCAGCAAGCATTCATACAGGGCTGACCTGGCAAAGAGCAGCCCAATGAGCAGAGCATCAATGAGAAGACCAGAGCAGGCCTGCGCAGTGATGATGACCATGACACTCCAACAACGACCAAAGAACACGTCTTGGGTACCGAATCCCACCTGTGACGAACAACAGATCAGCGTACGTGCGTAGGTATTCAGCGTGCGAGTGAGTGAGTGCGTGAGTGGACGAGAGACTAAGTGGGTGCTAGAACACTGCGAGAGCAGACCAGATGGGCACACATCATAGGTCATTCCCAAAGTGCAGCAACCGGCAGGACCTATTACAAATGGCGAGACAGATCATAAATGTCCATTAAGACATGTCCAGAAACTTCAACACATCACGTAACTACTGTCTCCTCGATGTGATGACAAGGTGGTGCTTGATGCAAAGGCTGAGGATGCGCCTGTTGGCGCTTCTTGGCAAGTGCGCGGGCAAATGTCAACTTTGCAAATGCACCATCTCCTTGTACAGCAATTTTGGCAGCGCAACTATTCAGAACAGGTAGGTGGCGTTGCGGAACGTGACATATCAGGCGACGTTGTGCAACGTGACGCATACATACATACCGTTGTCATGGTCTCCAGGCTGCAGAGGATTGCGCCAGACCAGCATGTGCCATCGGATGCAAAGCCAGAGAGTCAACACAATATGGGAAAGCATGAAGGCAAAGGCACAGTGCAGAGGCAGTCCGTCAGAATGCGAACTCCGTGGCATGGCGCTCTCGCAGCATCAATGAAATGTCTGTGAGCATTATTCATAACCTTACAAGTATTCCCAGCAGTGGATGGGATGGACGCAAACACTGCAAATCTGGTCCACCCAACGAAATTCAGGCACTGCATAGTAGCCGCACTCTGTGCTAGCCATTCCTGAGCAAGCTTGCTGACTGATGAGTTGCAGGCCATCTGCGCCATCATATTTCTCGAAGTACTGGCAGCCGCTCACATGTTGGGCTTGAAATAGAAGCCCTAACTCACAGACGCACTTACACTTGACTAGAGGCATTTACTTATGCCATTAAGGCTGACTCACCAGTATTGTGAATGTGAGCATGCATAGAGCAATCGGTTCCAAACATCCGCACGCACTTCAGTACTGCTGTAGCACACACGTCCGTCAATGAAAGCGCTGGCCAGCCTTAGGACCACACAAGTGCTGGAGCTCGGGTTGGGTCTTGCGGTTTGCACAAAGGTTGTTGCAAAGCACCATCAAGCGGTGTTTTATTGTGAGCCATGTTGAAGTTGAGGTCGGATGCACATTCGCACTTTCGCGCTGACATGACAGCAGAAAATCAAAGCCAGCAGTCTGCACTCAAACACGCACCTGAAGTAGTAGGCCTCACGGTAATCGACAATGCCCAGATTGCAGCCGTCGAAGCGCGCTATTGCCAGGTACAATGCGGCAAATACTGTGACCACTGCCAGGTACGTCAGGAACAGTGCCCCAAGCACCTTCCAGGTGGTCATGTGCAGCACCGTGTGAAACTGCAGCAAGGACGGGCATTACAGCACACAGCAATATTGGTGGCACTGCTCAGCCTGTGCCCAATGTGGCAAACGCACAGCATTGTGAATATAACTGCGCTGCTGTTGCACACTCAGAATATACTGTCAGTGGCGCTAGGCCCATTCGTTGTTGCAAGGCGCGCTCTATCTCTAACTACCATGTGCAGCACCATGCTGTCCTAGGCGCATCAAACCAGGGACTGCACGTGTGCACTAGGTGTGCACTTCCTCCACTGCTAGCGCTACTTTCCATGTTGCGCTCGGTGCATGAAGCCAATTGTTGAGGTTCAGCTGCAGAGACCGATGCGCCAGCACTTGGGTCCAGTCAAGTATTGCAATATGCGGATGAGAGCGGCACGCTGTATGATTTGTACATGCTGAAGTATCAGTGACACTGTTGATGTAGCAGTGTCAACAGGGTGATGCCCATCATTTTTACTGCTGCCACTGCTGCTACAGCTCCCGCTGCTGCTACTGCTGCGCATGATAACAGCAGTGTGATGGTGGCAGCACCCATTAGTTCTAGAGGCTGCCATCGAATGGAATCACACTGTCCACAGTGAATGTGCCATCTTGCGCCACCCATGCTTCTGGGTACATCTGCACCAGCGCTGTGTGATTTCGACAATACTGAATCTGACATTCAGCACAGAACACTCACCCAGTCATTTGAGAAAAGCTTCCGCATGCCCTCATCCTTGGTGTTCCTCCCTATGTTCCAGCGCCCAAATGACTGCTGAAAGTGACTGGATCTGTCGATCAGCCTCTGGCTTCTTTGCGGCATGGGCTCTGCTTTGCTTCGCCAGGCCCGCAAACCCAGCAGAAACCCGAACCTCTTCTTGGACCGCTTCTTCTTCAAGCGATCATGTTGCGCTCCATAGTATGGTGGTTCATGCTTCTGCTGGTCTTTGAGCAAAGCTGTCCGTGGATCGTCGGCCTGCACATCGCTTGGATCGTGTTTGAGATCATCCAACTCTGGCACAGGCAGCGACCACCGCCGCGCCATCTCAACAATTCCTGCTGCAACAGCACAGGTCGTAGACGGAGACTGCTAATCTTGCCCTGGACCGATGCCGTCGGCCAAACTAACTTGCATTTTCTAAGTCTAAGAAGAACATCAAGTTTCACTTGAAGTTAGTAATGAACTTCAACTTGAAGCTCTTGTCAACATGCTCGCCAGTCAACATGCTCCGTAGTCAACATGCTTACCATAGTCGTGTCATCATGTTGATGCTCAAACAAACACCACCTTCAACCATCCAAAGGGAACAGACTGAGCTGCTGATGGAGTGCAAGAGGCCGAATAAAAGACTCTCATCAAGGCTGTACGCAATGCAACACAGGTGACAGGATGGCGCGTTGGTCAATTGTGATTCAGGCTGTAATACCTTGCCTGTTGCTCAGTGTGGCTACCGTTCTGAGACACGCCGTAGCAAAAAAAAGATGCACCAACGCAGGCCGACTGCACCATGCAGGCTACTGACCATGGCTGCAGTGCCATGACGACTCAATGCATAGAGCAGGCCAGAACGCACACATAAGCACAGCAGCCCCAGGGTTCACACACCTTTTCATTACTCATTACCCACTGCACTGGGCACATGAAGCGCACAGGCCGATGAGTGCACTGAGGCATACATACCAACCTGGCAGAGGCGTCCCATCACCTGCCGTCCTCACAGACAGGCGAATGCTTCACAAATTACGGTCCCCACCCAAGCTCTCATCCGCTGTGGGTGATGCCACACACTACACACTGTACGCACAAATTCCAGCCCAACGCATCGGTCCTCGTTACTGACAGTCAGCCCCCTGACATGTCGGTTGCATGCATGGTCGCTGATCCAATTAGAATGTTCCAGGCAGGAAAGACTCCTGTGAAACCACCAAACCTCACTGAAATGTGCCTTTGGCACGTGCCTCGAACTCAGCAACAGTTGGCTGGAAGCCAGCACTGCTGCAATATGGGCACCGAGTTACCGGACATGGTCTTGGTGTGGGCCGATTGGGCATTTCGCTCATAGCAGCATTGCACATCTCTCTCAGAATTACGCTCCTTCGCTGATGTGGCCAGGGGTTGGGAGTTAGGTGTGTTCGCTCGTGTGTACGCGGTCGTTGTTATTGGTGCACTCCCCTTTGTGGTCTCGCGCGATTCGCCTCTTGTTTCTGGGACAGCGACAACAACAATACAGGTAGCAGAGCGTGTGTCAGCGCTCTGCACTTCCAGGTGCGCGGGTAGGTAGGTACCCAACAGCGAATGCAGAATAAGGGGCCACCTTTTGAAGCGGATGCATGCATACATGATACGGAAACATGGCAGCTCTGCAAATGAGCCCATAATGAGTGATGCAACATGGAGAGCAGCTGCTTCAAACATGCACTGGTGTGTGTGATACTTCTCAGACATACTGCATCTGAAGATTCATGCACTAAGCCTCTGTGCTGTGAGTCATGCAAAGCACTAGCAGAATCGTACTCCGAGCGCCTTCATACTGCTACATGTCAATCAAGCATCACTCATGTGCTTGAATGACTGTCTGCATCAATCAAACGAAATGCTCTGCCCTACAGAACGCTTCTTGGAGGTCTCGTGCGACATTCAATCAAGTGAGGTCACAAGCAGGAAGAACTGAGGCTTAGTTTCACAGTTTAGACGCACGGGGGGCTACCCTGGCTGCAATTCAGGCAGTGGGTGGACCTGCTCGTTACTGTGCAATCAAGTGAGGTTGTGTGCATGGTGTAATTACCTCTTGTATTGTAGCTGTTACGCAGGTGGCGACCACGGTGGGTTCACCTCAGACGCCTGCAGCAGCAACAACAGCACACACAAAAATGATGGTGGGCGTCAACAAATGCTTTATCAATGATTGTCATATTATGATAGATCTTGCGGGATTCGTCCTACATGTGGACGCCGAATGTCAAAATGTATAGACTCTGCCCCCACTGTCAAGACCATGTACAGGCTGATCTGTATTGGGGTATAGGGTTAGGCTTAGTGTAGGGGTTAGGTCACAGTGATGGGGGACCAGGAAACACCGAGTCAACATCTGGTTTGCGAAGAGACTTCTTCATGCCATGTGGAGCTGGCTGCGTTGTGAAACATGCCGCAACAGACATATGCTTTGTTCCTGCTTTGAGACAACACGCCAATCACATCAGTGCAAGGCCACCACACAATATGCAATAGCACCAGAGGCACAATTTGCAATGTGCAAACATCAGCCAATGTGCAGTGAATCAAGTTGCAGGTATGGCAGCAAGACACACACTTCGAGTCCAACATGATGAAAAACGGCAAAGCATTGAACATTTCTGAAGCACTCACGTCGTGGGCGCCCTTTGGTTTAGGAGTCGTCGCACCGGATGCCGTAGCAGACCGCGTTATGTCGATGTCCATGTTGATGTTACTCTCCGTCTGTCGGGCATGCAAGCAGTTCAGAGTGTTGAGAGAGATCAAAGCTTTATCAGTGGTAGAAAGCCAACGGGCGCTCTGCAGCTGTGCCTGAACAGCGTTGAAAACCAGTGGCTTGAAATGTCCAGAAACTTCCTGTATTTGCATAAACACAGTTTTTGCACGTGCGTATGATGTTGACATCAGTATTTGAAGTGATGGCGATGCTTAGTGATGTGATGCACATGCGCTTCAACTGGTTCAGTGCCTGTGGCTACATGCAACTGAGGCATGAACAAACTAGTGCAGCCGCCACAACACCAAGCTGCCTGTGTTTGAATTCAACGATGATACGCAAAGTTGACAAGTACCAGCAAACCATGAGTACCCACAAAGCGGAGCTAGCAGCCAGTATACTTTAGTCTGTATGCATCCAGGAATGGACATGCAGCGCAGTACCGCCACAACAAGGTGATGGAAGCGCAATCTGTTCCTTGTGCTGGCATGTGCAGCTTTGGCAAGTACTGTAACACGCCGTGGGAAGTACTTTGTGTTGAGCAACAAACCAATTATCCACACTGCTCACGCTGATGCAGTTGTATACGGCAACAAGGTTACAGTACATGCAAGCTCTAGGCCACTTTTGATGCCGTTTTAACTGGGTCAAAGAATATTGCCAAGCGTAGTGACATCTGTGAGCATCTGAAATTATCACCAACATGTGTGCTCTCGCATAGCTTAGTTGAATCGGAATTCCGCTTCGCTGAGCATGCATACTGTGCTGCGGAGGCATGATATCCCTTACAGTTGAACACAAACAGAACTGCCAAAACCACGTTTACTTACATTGAGTATGGGCGGGCGGCTGCCATGGAGGAGTCCAGGGGGCGGGCCAGGCGAATTGGCGGCTGAGCTAGGGGATGGGCCAGGTGTCACACTGGAAGGACGACCCAGCATCATGGCCAGGAGCTTCGATGATAGAGGGAATGACCCAGTCACAGGCAAGCTCTTGCTACCCTGCATTGAGTGCGCAGAATGAAGTAGTGTGGGAGAGGTCTAGGGTGAGGGCTAGGTTTAGCTACCACTTTTAAGTATGCACGTATGAAGTATGGTAGTGCAGGTGAAGATAGGCATATTGAAGGCATGGAGGAAGTAGGAAATTTGCTCTCAAGCGTTGGTGTATATGTGTTGCCTGACACTTTTGTGATGTTCCATTCGCCACGTCTTGCTTGCAGACTAGGCACGTGCTGAGCACTGTGCAGGAGAGGCATCAAGAACAGGGTTCACTTGGACATGAACTTGGGTGCAGGACATGATAAGGTTGCGCCATGCTCTTAAGGCATTCTTGAATGGAGCGATGCGGACAACAAGGCCTACCGTGAGCTGCTATACAGGAAAAAGGTGCAAGCGTGCCATACATCATGAGAACTGAAGTAAACAACAACCCGTGTGCCGTGTTGCAGCAATTACCGCCATGCTATCAGAGAAAGCTGTTGCATACGAGAGGAGAGGTGCATTTTGGCCTGCCACCTTTGATGCCGACATCAAAGATTTGATTCAACATGAGCTTGCTGCGACCAAGCCTGCTACCAGCCCTGCTGCTGCAATGCTGGTACACCTGTGAACCTGTTGTGTACAGGACAGTGTACAGAGCAGTTCAGGTTTGTACGCACCTCGGGAGGCATCAAGGGGCTGGAATGGGGGCAGGGTGGCGGCGATGACAGGCCCCAGCGCTGCACAAGGAGATGAAGTAACAATGAATGAGATAAAATCCGTGGAATTGCGCACGCAGCACTTTACTGCCGCTGGCACCGTCATCATGTGCATGAGGGCACCTGCTGATTGACTGTTGCGTTGCACAGAGGCTCACGGCTTGCAGGTTGAGTGTTCTGCGTCAAAAACTTGAGGTACATGCAAGTCACTCAAGGCTGGCATGAAGGAATCAGCATTGGCTATTGCGCATTCAGACTGTGTCTAACGTGAATTTGCAAACTACTGGCTGGACAGTTAGGCTATGACACTTGTGTGCATCATCAGCACCTCATTACAGCACTGCGAAACGGTAAAAACCACACCGCCAATGAGGTACTCGGCGTATGTGCATTTGCACCAAATGTTCATGGCGCTGATACCGCCAATGGTCCACGAAAATCCAGCTATAGGGCAGAGCGTCAGTTGCAGTCGTCTCAGGATGGGGTTAGGTTAAGTGCTGCAAACGCAACTGACCGCGGATCAGCCATGCGCATGATGATGCTTTCCGCTGTGTGTTTGGCATTCAAAGCATTTTTTATTTGACTGTCGAGTGTGCCAGTCCCTACAAGTACTACATGCAACACAGTGAAGTGGAGGTGATGAGGGCTAGCCAGTACATCTTATAGACGTGCTTCTTTCTTTTTCTGGCATGCGCTGCAAAGTCACGATGCCACATCATCAGGAAAGTGCCCCTCAACTCTAACCCTAACCCTGACCCTAAGACCAATTGCATTACACTAGACGTCAGGGCAAACTGCTTGAAACTTCAGTGACGCTGCCACTGCACCAAACAAGTTCAGTGCGTCCATTGCATCTGCAATGCTTGCGGCCAAAAGGGTTTTCAGGCATCGATTGTGGCCCCTATGAAAACTAGCCTCAGCAAGCCAAACCGGCACACGGGCAATAAATCTGGGTATTGCACTTGCCTGTTCGGCGCCTGTCGGCCCAGTGGCACCACCAGCACCAGCTCCTCCACCGCCGCTGTCGCCGCCACCACCGCCGCCGTCGCTAGCGCCGCCTGCGCCGCTGCCGCCTCTAATTGCAGTTCCTCCGCTCCACGCCCCAAAGCTAAAGTTGCCATATGTACCAGGCATGGCAGGGGTAGTTCCACTCCGCGCGCCTCCGATCACGCCAATGCTATCTGTGCCGTCGCCGCCACCGCTGGCTCCGCCGCCGATGCGATCACCATTGCCACCGCCGCTGCCGCCAGCAATGCCTCCAGCAGTGCTGCCCGTAGCACCAGTGCTGCTGGCACCAGCGACACCGCCGCCGCCGCTGCCGCCGCCGCTGCCGTCGCTGCCGCCGACGCCGCTGCCGCTGGCGCTACCGATGCTGTCACTGCTGCCGGCAACAGCGCCGCCAGCCGGTCCCTTGAGCCTCTCCTCCACGACTGCGAGGCGAGCGTGGGTGGAAGCCTGCAGGCCCGCCACCGCAGTCATGGCGCTGACACTGTTGGCGTCCGCCGTCTCTACGCTCGTCAGCGCCTTCTCCGCAGCGGAGACGGCGCTGGCGCAGCTCTCCTCGCAGGCGCCGATCCTCGCGGTCACCGCCTGCACGTCGCGGAAGCACGCGTCCGCCTTCGCCTGCGCCTCCGCCGCACAGCTGTGAGCAGACTGCGCCATGGCCTCCGCACGCACCGCTACCGCCTCCATCTCCTCCACGCTCTGCGCGACCGGCTGCTGCTGCCCGCCCGGCACAAACGGCTGCGCGCCCGGGTTCAGCGCGGCGGCGGCCGGCGCGGTGCCGCCGTGTGCTGCGCGCTGCGCCGCCACGCACGCGTCCACCGTGAACTTGATTGCCTTGACCTGGCTCTCCACGGACGCTGCGAGGGCCCTCGCGTCTACAGCTGTGCCCTCCGCGCCCGCCACCGCCTCCTTCATGCCCGCCACGCTCGCCTTGAGGAGCTTGACCTCCAGGCCCAGCGCCACGGACTGCAGCGCAGGCGGCGCGGCGGGCTGCTGCTGCGGCGCTGCCGCCGCCACCGCCCCTCGCACGTGCGCGAGACCCGCGGACACGAGGTCGGTTCTGGCGCTGGTCGCGTCTACCATCTGGTGCAGGGCTGTCACGTGGCGCTCCGTGGCGTCCGCCGTCTGCTTGGCCTCCGCGGTGGTGACCTGAGCGCTGTAGACGGCCCTGCGCGTGTCGTCCATGCCCGCGGCGATGGTGGCGAGCTGCCGCTGCGTCATCTCCGTGGCCGCCGCGTGCGCGCCGCCGAGGGCCGTCTGCACGCCCTGCACCGCGGCTCGCACCTGCTCCAGGTTGGCGCCGAGGCCGTCCGCTGTCTGGTTGATCGCGCCCACAGACTGCTGCAGCTCCGCCGCGCAGCGCTGCGCAGCGGCGGCGGCGTTCTGCGCCTCGCCGGCGGCGTTTCGCGCTGTCGCGGCCGTCGTGCGCACGTCGTCCATGGCGCTCGCAATGCTGTTGACCCTGGCGCTGTGCATGTCCGCGTACTCGGCGACGCGCTGCGCAAGCTCCTGCACCTCCACCCTCGCCTCCGTCGCGTCCACCAGGCTGCGCGCTGCCGCCGCCGCGCCCATGGCATCCGTGCGCCACTCCGAGGCGCCGCTCCTCCGTGACCTCCGCCCTCTGCTGCGCCGCTGCGTCGGCGATGGGTGCATGCGCGCCGCCGCCGCCGCCGCCGCCGTCCACGCTCTCCTGCACCATCTGCACGGCGCCGCGCATGTCCGCGATGCTGGCGACGATGCCGTCCGTACTGGCGTCCACGGAGCGCTGCAGCTCTGCCACGTGGCACTGCGTGGCGTCAGCGGCGTCCCTCGCCTCCGCGGCGACGGCGTACGCGGCGGCAATGGAGCGCCGCATGTCCTCTATCACCGTCACGATGCTGTCGATCTTGCCGTTGTGCGTGGCGGCGGCGTCCACGTACTCCGCGACGCGCCGCGCTGGCCGACGCCGCCTGCGTCGCGCTCACCAGTCCCTGCACTTCCGCAGCAGCGCTCAGGACCTCGCTCGCGGCGGAGCTGCCGGCGGCGCTGGCGGCAGCGACGCCGCGATCGTCGTCGGGCTGCCTGCCCTCCACGGCGCGGTGCAGCGCGGCGACGTGGCGCTCTATGGTGCTAGCAGCGTGCTTGGCTTCTGCGGCGGTGTCCTGGGCCAGCTGCGCTGCGCGGCGCGCGTCGCCGATGCCCGTGGCGACGCTGTCGACGCGGCTGCTGGCGGAGCTCACGCGCTGCGACAGTGCCTCCACCTGCTTGCTGATGGCGGCAAACTGCTCGTTGGTGGAGTTGCTGAGGCCGATGGCGTGCGCCGCGGCCCTGACGGCAGCGGCGTTATTGCCGGCGCCCGCCGCCGCCGCGGCAGCCATGGCGGCAGCAGTGGGGGCAGGAGACGCGGTGCCGCTGGTGCTGCCGCTGCCGCCGCCGCCGCCGCCTCTGCTGCTGCGCTTCTCCTTGAGCATGCCGTGCATCTGCGCCAGCTCCACCTCGATGGACGTCACTCTGCCGTTGAGGGTGGCAAACTGGTCATCAGTGGACTCCTGCAGAGCCGCGACGGCGCGCATGACGGGCTTTGGCTGGTTGCTGCCGCCGCCGTCACCGCCGCCGCCGCCGCCACCGCCGCCGCCGCCGCCGCGACCACTGCCGCCCTCCGCTGCATCGTCTAGCTCTGCGCTCCCGGCAGGCGCCGCCGCAGCTGCCGCCGACCTGTTGATGGCGGCGGCTTTGCGGCGCTCCTGCATCATCTTGTTGAGCGCTGCCACGTCGCGCGCAGCGGCGGCAGCGGTGGCGCCAAGGTCTGCCACCGCGCTCTTCATCTCGCGCTGCGCGGCCTTCAGCCCTGTGTACTGGCTCTCGAGGGTGCCAATGCGGGTGTTGACTGCTGCTACGCCGAGCCTCGTGGATGTCGCAGTGGCCGCTTCTATGTTGGACTGGGCCTCCGCCACCCTGCTGCCCAGCTGCTCGCACTCTGCCGCTACCTGCGCGCACTTGTTGGTGAGGATGTCTATGCTCTCATCCGAGGCGATCTGCAGTGCTTCAAGGTTGCGCGCGGCGGTGCAGGCGGTCTCCGTGGCGGCGGCAGCGGCGCTGTATGCGTCCTGGACAGTGTTCTTGAAGCCGAGACACGTGGTGACGACCTCGTTGCAGCGAGTGTCCACTGCGTCCATGCGGTTGTTGACGATGTGGTAGATGCAAGTAGCTTCCTGTCCGTGTCTGTTGAGAGTGAGCCCGTGGAGCTTGGCGGTATCCTGAAGTGCTGCTGCATTACTGTGCGCCATCCTCAGGTCGCTTTCGACTGTTTTGAGTCTGGCTTCCATCGCTGACGCCACCAATGCATTTATGGTGTGCCCCAGGGCCTTCCGCAGTTCCGCCTCTGCCGCCTGCTGCTGCTTGACGAGGGCGTTGCCTGCTGCCTTCGCTGCTTTTGCGGCGGCAGATCCGAAGGGCGTCGTCTTGGCCAACGCAATGACAGCGGCGAGTACGCCAGCGACGTCAGGACCCTCATCGTCCACAGCCTGGCACAAGCAGAAGAGGCCAGTAGGTGTGCAAGTCCCATGAGTACTTCAAATTGCAACTGACTAATCGCGAGGTCCACCGCCTTTGCATAGCGTGAATGCAGCGCAGCACAGGCTGAAACTCCATTGCGCTGACACACAGCACTGCTCAAAACGCCGCTGGCGGCACGCCATGCCAACATGCGAAGCGCTCGCTCAACTGTCAAAAACATCGGCCCAGTAAGTTCAAGCAGCACTTCAGTTGCTTACCGATTGCTGTACCATGAGACTGGTGCGCCCATCCAGCGCCTCCCACTGCTGCCTCGGCAGCTGCCGCCCCTCCTACGACGCCACGCCACAGCGAATCCGCGAGCAGTAGAAATCACTTGATGGCGCCCAATTCGCGCAGTTGCGCCCAACTGCGCCGAGCGCGGGCGCGGGGGCGTTACTACCGAGCTTTTTCCCATCAGGAAACCAGTGATGCGTTCTAGCATTCTGCGGAGTGATATGGGATGTTGGATCTGATCTGACCCAACTCACGCTGTCTAATGCGCCTCGCCTGGCGGAAAAAAAAAGAATAATGTCATTGGCGTTGACTGTGGCCCAGCAGCCCTCAGCCCCTCCAGCTGCCCAATTCTCTGACTAAGCCTTTGCAGCATCCATGAGTAAGGTGCTCGTAAGTGACGTGCACATCAGCGCATCTGCCTGGTCCATGAAGTATGTCAGACATGCCAGCCTGCTCAAATCGAAAAAGAGACGTGTACAGATGTCTGCTGCAACTGCTGTCAAGGAAATGACAATTTGGTGCCACCAATGCCAATCCAAATATCAACTGGGAATGACACTATTTGCTAGAGCCCTCACTTCTCAAAGGGGAATCCCACGAATGTCACAAGCCAGTGCATGTGCTTGTTTTATGGCAGGCAGCTGCAAACATCGTCACTTGGACTTGCAAGTTGGTGATTGCGCATTGCGTATTGTCCGGACGTCATTCGACCCGCTGTGTCAGCTGTGAGTGAACTGTATTGCAGTTGATAGGTCTTGGGAGCCAGCGCCCCCTTCCCCCCAGTTGATGACCCCATTCAAAATGCCGTTATCGACCGTTAATTGATGCCACTGTGGCGCGTTCGTCAGGGTCATCGATGTTTGCTCACACAACTTGCTGGCATAGAGTCAAACCTCAGCGCAGACGACTGCAGAGCCCTTGTCAGCGCCATACCTGCGGGGAGACGAGCCAGTGGTAGCGTAGCAACCCCCAGCGCCTTGCTCTCACAGGAAGCCGCAACGGCCATTTGGGGCATCATGAGAGGCAGGAGAGCGGGTGCGGCGGTGGGAGCAGCGCTAGTACTGGGCTTTCCACTGGCTGCAGCAGCCCCATATTCTGGGACACCATTTATCTGCAGCCAGGGCTGTTCCATCGCAGCAGGCCTCTTTGATACGGTAGGTGCCTCACGAAGTTTCTTTGTGTTTTTGCTCAACGGCAAAAGCAGAGCAAATGAGCCGGTTGACGCCATGCTCACCCCCTGTGGTGTACAAGCTACGCCCGCCACAATGCTGTGTTTGAAGTCACAGCTGTCGTCTCTCCGTGCACATCAGTGGCAGGCACAAGTAGCTAACGTTCACCCCAGCATGCCTTCAAAGACAGCAACATGCAGTCAGTCTTGATATCGTTCGCCGCCATGTATAATGTCGCCTGGAAGATGCTGAGCAGGAAGCAACTGATCGTCTGTATCAGCTACGTTTGTTCTGTGCTCATCTGGGTCCTGTTTTGTTGACCGTGCATGAGATATCGTGTTCAACGTGCGCGCTGGTGAAACCGACGTGTTGTACTTCGACAGTATGCTGCAGCATCTCATGGCAGTATCTCTTGGCAGAGCTGCTGTTTATGGTCCGCTGGCTTTTTTTTGCGACGTCAATGCTCGTTTTTCTGGTGCTTGTGGTTTGTGAGGTACATAGGAGGATGCTGTGTCACGCTCCTCTGTAGTCAAACCCAGTTCTGTGCTTTCCAATAGATGCATCACTGCATGACTGCAGCGCCTGCTGAGCACTGTGACAGAGTCACCCCCACTTGCAGGCGCTGACTTTGAACCGTCCTGTGTATTATCATTTACCGTGCAGGGCGGCGAGGGTGTGGCCTTCCACGACGTCTATGAGGCTGCGGCACCGCGTGCGAGGGCGGGAGTCACCGTCAACGTTGATGCCAACAACCAGATCAGCTACCTCGCCGCTGGGTGAGTGCTTCAATCAAGCAGATGACCTGTTAGTGGATGATGAAGTTTGCAACACGTGTGAGTTTGTAAACACTGGAACGTGCTCACAGCCCGTGTGCCGTTCGCGTGGAGGTGTTGTCATGATGAGCTGGGCAACAGCATGGTGATGTGTAGCGCGCAAGTACTCCTGGAGGCTCATCTGTTGGTGGCCTGGCTGAGTGTAGGCAACACTTGCTTGCAATTCAGTTGAGGCTACAAGCATGAGCGCTGCATGATACCTTGCATACTTCATAGCCTGTATCATAGGGTTTCCGCACCTCGAGCGGAACTACAGCAAACAAAGGACACACTTCACAAAGCATTTGGTATCCGTGTGCTTGACAAACCCCTGCACAAACGTCAAAATATAGAAGTACCATACACCATCTCGCAGCAGCAGCAGCAACGCTCACCCCATCCATTTCATCTGCCTTCGTTGACCCCAGGGAGTGGTACGAATACACGGTGCGCAGCCGCGGCGGCCCCTTTGCCGTCACCTACAACATGGCCAGCGGACCCCCCTACCCCATGCCCTTCCAGGCCTTCCTCACCCTGGACAACTCCTGCACGGCCTCTCAGCAAGCCCTCTACAGCGACGACACCTTCACCACCAACGGCCTCGTGCAGACCTTCTTCGGCGGAGCGCTGACACTTCCAGCGGGTGACGTGCCAGTGCGCATCTGCTTCAAGGCCGTCAAGTACGGCCGCTTCGCCGGCATCACCCTCTCCCCCACTCAGGGCCCCTACAACGGCGTATACCAACCCATACCTGGGACGGTCGTTGCGACGAGCTTTGATCTGGGCGGCGCTGGTCTGGCGTACAAGGTGCTGAGCGCTGCTGGTCAGCCGCTGGTGCGCGCTGGCGAGACGGTCACGGGCTCCGCGCAGAGCTTGGGGTACCTGACAGCAGGTATGGTTGTGCTACATGCATGTTGCAGTGACTTGTTGGTGGTATGTGTGGTGTGTGTGGTGTCTGCGATGCACACGTGCTGCACCATATACTTGTGTGCAAATGCGCCAGCCTTGCTGGTCGCGATGACGCCATTGGCACACAGAAAATGCAGCGTAAAGCATGGCATGTATACATGTGATACGTATACATACCTAGCGGGCATCTCACTTTCTCACAGTCATGTGTCTATGTCCAGTTTTAACGTGCTATGCAGTTGCTGTGCGCATTGCACTTGATCATCTCAGGATCAGCTGGTAACTTTTGCACAGTCATGTTGTCTTATTAATCATTGAGCGCAGCCGCCGCCACAGCAGGCCTCTTCAGTTCACTCACGTTTCACCGCTGCTTACCCTTACAAATCTCCCCCCTGCTCGCGCCCAGGCGAATGGTTCAAGTACTCGGTGAACGTGCTGAGCAGCGCCACATACAACGTCGCATGGATGCTGGCGGGGGACCCCACCGCCCCCGTCCCCCTGTCCCTCTACCTGGTGCTGGATGGCAACTGCAGCGGAACACGCACGTCCGCCTACAAGACGTCTACGTTCGACACCAACTCGTGGAACACTGCCACCGCCTTCAGAGTGGGCACCGTGAACCTCACTGCCGGCAAGCACATCGTCACCGTCTGGTGAGTCGCTGAGCCGTGGTGACAATGTGAATGTTGAAGTTAAACTTGTGCTGGTCGCATGTGACAATATGGATGTTGTGAGTTGAAGTAATCTCTAGGTGAGTACTGCTGTAGTTCAGTGCTGGTCTCATGCGAAGTATGGATGTGTTGAGTTAAATTGAGCTCCTGCTGAGCACTGCTGTAGTTCAGCAGCGCTCTGAAAGTAGCTCTGTTGCAAGAGTGATGCCAGCTTGGACAGATGCCAGCTTGGAGTGGCCCCTGGTTTTTCTTTTTTTTTTAAGCAAGCGTCCTGCTGCTGCTGCTGCTGCTGCTGCTGCTGCTGCTGCTGCTGCTGCTGCTGCTGCTGCTGGTGCTGTTGCATGGCTCAACATGAGCCACTTCGCACATGACATACACTGCAGGATATCGACTATAAGACTGTTCCACGCATCAGTTTGATGCCCATAACGTCAACATCCAACACGGTCTGCGTCGACATGGCGATTCAGCGGTTTCACTGATGCGTTCATCGCGCTGCATGCTGCTGCTTTCCTTTCGCGCAGCGTGGAAACTGCCTCGTACGTCAACATCATGGGCATTCGGTTCTCCACCCTTCTTCCTCCCACTGTTCCCCCACCTACCGTGGCTCCTGCAGGTATGTAGGTATAGAGCATGTGATGGTGTAGTTACACGCGTTCTTGTGCTAGCATTCAGCACCAGTTGCTATGTAGGTAGTGCTTGCAGCTCTCATGAACAATATTGCAGGTTTAAAGCACATGCGAGGTTTGGGGTGACTAGCTGGCTTTGGTTTCAAGGGTGGACACTGAGTAGCTGTCCCTGGAATGCTGAGCATCATCTTGCTTAGCACCCCCCACATATTTTTCAGGACACTTCGCAGTGTTCATTGTAGGTCGCAGCATGATCTGCTGCACTGTGGCTGTCCATGTGCGCATGCCAAACCCTAACCCTCGTTACAGCGCTGCAAGCTTGCGTGCAATACTACTGGCACATTCTGTCATCACCTGCTCCACAAGGAGACTGGCCGATCACACTGTGTGCTCTCTCTGTCACCACACACAGATCCCGGCACACCCTACCAGGGCAAGCGCCAACCCGTTCCCGGCACTATCCAGCCATCTCTGTTTGACACTGGCGGCCAGGGCGTAGCCTACAATGACGTCTCACCCACAGGCACACCTCTGCTGCGCATTGGAGACAAGGTTGGCGGTGCCGACGGCGCTGTCGGTTACGTTGCTGATGGTGAGGCTCAGCTGATTGTGAAAATGCACGACCATGTAGTGCATGCCTTGAGGTTTTGATGTTGCCATTGTCAGGACGCACTTTGGCATGGTACGCGTGCTCTGATGTTGTGGCCTTTGATGTGATCTCTTTGTGCGCAACACCTGAAGCTCCTACTGAAAGCATGATGGTGGCTTAAGCTTGGAATTAGGGCTAGGGTCAGGGCTAGCATTAGGATTTGGGTTAACCCACGTGTCGATCAACCTTAACATGATGTTCATGCGCTGTTATGCGGTGTCACCGCTCAGGCGAATGGATCCGCTACTCCGTCACCGTGGCCAGCTCCGCCAACTACGGCATCAAGTACATGCTCTCAGGAGCCCCCTCCCCCGGCGTCACCCTCAACATCTACCTGGTTCTCGACACCAACGACTGCGGCGCAAGTGCCAAAGCCCCCCTTAACATCATCGCATTTGGCACCGGCTCCTGGACAACGCCGGTGGCATACCCTGCCGGCGATACATACCTACCCGGCGGCGCGCACACGCTTACGCTATGCTTCAAGCAGGCCAGCAATCTCTCTTTCAGCGGCATCAGCGTCGGGGCATCGGGCAGTGCCAACGGCGTGGTGCCGGCGTATGTCAGTCCCGCGGGTGCCGCGGTGACGACGCCTGCGTACAAGAACTGGCCTCTGCGGTGGTCTGACGAGTTCAACGGCGGCAACCTGGACCTGAACAAGTGGCAGTACTCCATCGGCAACGCATGGTATGTGTGTGTGTTGGCGCGCAAGAGCCTTGAGTGTAGCAGCAGCCGGTGTTGTGCGCTTGAAATGCAGCGGTGGCCATTGCGTGCTATAGAAAGCTGATTCTAAGCAGTGGTGGCAGCTGCACGTTACAGAACCATTGGGCTTTAAGTGAGAGTTTGCACAAGTGTTCACAGCATCAACTGCAACCTGCGCATGTGACAGAGCAATCGAAGAGCTATGATTGCACAACGAGCAACTCAATGATCGATCATGATCTATTACTAGCACTCTTGTCCATCTAGCGATTCCTGTTGCCACATGTGCATGAGGCATTAAAACTACGCTAGTGGGGTTCATCACAGAGTTTTTTTATGATGCATGCTATTGTGCGCCGGCTCGGCCCTGATTGCTAACCGTTTGGCGGCTGTTCTCTGGCGCTTGCTTCAAATGAACTTCAAACCGCCACATACGAGCAGCCTTTCGAACCTTCAATCAGTTCCAGGTTGGATGCTGACTCTGTAATACCTGTGCTTGTTACCATTGCTGATCACTGACACGCAGCAACCTCGGCTACTGCGGGTGGGGCAACAATGAGCAGCAGTCGTACCAGTCCTCTGCAGTGTACATGAGCAACGGCAACGCGGTACTTGAGGTGAGTTTCACTGCCGCTTGACAAAACTTCGAAGCAGTTTTTAACATGTATGATCCCTCTGTGTGCACACTCACGAGTGCCCCCCTATATGCGGTAGGCTGTCGCCTAGCATATTCAAAGTTGACAGCACTGTAAGCAGGCATGTGAAACCAGTGAACACAACATGCTGAGGCATGATAATTGATGACTGCCTTCTACTTTGTGTGGTAGCAGCAGATGCCGATGTGGTCGCAGGATTTGGGTTAGGGTTAGGGCTAGGGCTAACCCTTGACACCGAGTATGCATGATATGCATGATATATATGCATGCTCCAATGGTGCAGCTGCCAATGGCAATCCGCTGATGCATTCCTCAAGTCATGGGCACTTGAAGCTGAATTTGAGGAAGCACTGAGCACTGCCGTGTCAGCGCTCACTGTGCACAAACATTTGCACTGATGGCAAACGCAGTTACTTCACTCAAACTTTTTTGTCTTCAATTGTGCACGAAGCACCATCATCACATATATATGTACATATGGTTACATCATACCCACAAGCGGTGCTGGCTATTGTAGAGACGCTACAGTCTGGTCGTTCGCAGCGCATTGCTACTCACCGTGAATGCCGCAATGCAGACACTATAAATCCAGGAATTGATGCACATTGGCAGTTGGCGTACCTAGACACACTCAATGCTCATCGCGTGCTTCTCTGACACTTTGCGCTTGTTGTTGACATTGCGACAGGCGCGCAAGGAGTGGTCCAGCGATGGCAGCCCCTACATATCCGGCAAGATCGTCTCTCGCGCGGAGAACAACTTCAACGTTCTCTACGGCCGTGTTGAGTCCCGCATCAACTTCCCTGTCGGACAGGGCTTTTGGCCCAGCCTGTGGATGCTTCCCGACAGGTATGTAGGTATACATGCGCTTTGTGATTCAGGCCCAGTACCTTTTGGGGCTATTGATGGTGATGCTGCAGCTAGAAAAGCTGTTGTTGAGTAGAGCACTGTGATTATGGTAGTAGCTGCTAGAGCGGCTAGCAGCGCCGCACAGCTAGGGTGAACATTGAGGCTTTGCTCTTGCGGGAGCTGTCCATCTAACCCTAGGTGCCAGCGCACAACCACCACATGCAAGACTTCACCAAGCTGGCTTCATTTGATTCTGTGTCATCGATGGACTTCACATGAGTGTCAATGCACACATTGCTCAGAATCAGAAGAGGCTTGTAGCATGTCTTCAAGTTCTACAGGGTGATGCGCCCCGATGTTTCTGGTGCACGACTTGCCCATCTTGCTGCTTGCTCTCACGCAGCGTGTTTCATATTTGTGACACGCTATCTTACGTTTCAATCCGTGTGCATGTGTTCGCAGGTATATGGCACCGGGTCCCTATGGCACCTGGCCTGCCAGTGGCGAGATTGACATAGTTGAAGTCATCAACGACATCAGGGCTGCACACCACTCGCTGCACTACGGGGCTACGGGCAAACACGACTTCCAGACATGCTCCTTCTACAACAACGGCGGCACGTGAGTACCTTCTTGAAGTTTCACAATTTGTTGAGCTGTGCACGCGTGCAGGCTCTACTCATACAGGCTAGCAATAATGGTCACAAGCAGTCAGCTGCAGAGATCAGGAGAGACACATGGCAATCACTCATTGTATTTTGGATGTGACTGTGGCATGTCATTTCTGCGGATGCTCAAGTCTTTGGTGCTCCCTTGTTTCCGGTGGTGACATGTTGAATTAGCAACCGTTGATTCCACTGCTATTTGCAGCAGCAGTAATGCATGTAGTAAAGTAATGTGCGTGGTAAGAGGTACTTCAAGTACAGTTCAGTTGCGTGCACGTACCCATACTTCAACGCTTGTTGAGGACGGTGGTTCATTATGTGACGTGCCATCTGCCTGGTCATCAGTGCTCCTTACCTCTATCTTCCACCGACAGCACTTGTCAATGCATGCTGCACCTGAGGCAGCAGCAAATCATCATGTTTGCGCACCAACAAGGCAAGAAGATGTTATCTACTGTACCCAACAGCAGCAGCAGGAGCTGAGACTACATCTCTGACAGCCTCCATGTTGTTGCACTTGCCCCCATCACCGTGTCTACGATGCAGGTGGGGCAATGGCTACCACACGTACGCAGTCGAATGGGCCCCTTGGGGCGAATTCAAGTACTACGTCGATGGCCAGCTTGGCTGCACCATCAACCACTGGTGGTCAAGCGGTGGAGCATACCCCACCCCCTTCGTCAAGCCCTTTTATGTGATCCTCAATTTTGCGGTTGGCGGCTCCTGGCCTGGCACCGTGGACAACAACCTCTTCAGCAACGGCCAGCGCCACCAGGCGCTTTACGACTACGTGCGCGTGTACAACTGGGTGAGTGCATGCTGATGTCTTTCCAAGACACATGTGCCAAGAGGGGCTGTAGGATATGTGTGCCTGCAAAATGCTAAGCTTGTCAGGGTAAAACCTGCCATAAGGTTGAGGTCATGTTGCACAAAGGTTGCACCTCAGATGTGAGCCTCCGGAGCACGCAATGGCTGAGGGTTGACTTTGGGATGAGGGTTAGGGTTGGCATTAATGCCATTGGATTTGTTTGTGTTGTCTGTGCAATGCAGGGTTAGCACACAGCGTGAGTTTTGCTGTGTACCGTACACAGGTGCGTTGTGTTTGATCGTCTTTCCTGTGGTGAGGAGTCGGCACTTGATGAGGAGTGAGCTTTCTGCGACAGTGGCGGAAATGCTGTAGCCAAGCATTGCACTCTTCATGCGATCACGCGCTTGCTCACACGATTGCTGATGCTCGTTTCAGGGACTCAAGAGTCATGGCACAAGTCCTCAAAACGAACTGTTGCAGCGCGTACAACATCTGTAACATCAACTTCAAGCATTCGTAGCCGCCTTTATGCCGACAATCTCATATGCATGATGGCGTCTGAAACTTACCTCAAAACCTTCCCGTGCCGCGCTTCCGTTGCGCCATTGCAGCCCGGCGGGCGCCGCCTCCAAGACGATGGCACCTTCATCCACGACGTGCCAGAGGGCTGGGAGGTCCCCGAGGGCTTTGACCTCGACACCCTCTCCTGGGACCCCGCCTTTGCCTCCCACGTCCACCAGCCCTCCGACGGAGCGTCGCCAGATGAAGTTCCGCAGGTGCCCGCCACCGTGCCGGATGGGCCTGAAGAGGTGCCCGGCGACACGGCGCCGCCGACAGTCGCGGCCCTGCCGACGGTGCCGCCGACCAAGACGGCGTGCAACGCGCAGCCCTACATGCACGACAGGCGCGGCACCCCGCTGCCGTGGGTGCTCCCCACCGACGGCGAGCTGACCATCGGCGCGGAGTTCTTCGACCTGGGCGGGCAGGCGTGCGCGTTCAACGACCACGAACCGTACGTGAACCGCGGCAACAACGACCTGCGTGGCGCGCGCGGCGTAGACCTCGTCTCCTACGACGGCGCCACCAACGGCCCCTACGTGTTCGCCATGCAGCCCGGCGACTGGCTGTCCTACACGGTCTCCGCGCAGAGCGACGACCTGTTCTCCGTGCAAGTCTTCGCGACGGCTCCCGCGGGCAACGGCGTCTTCCGCATCGTCATCGACAGCACCAACTGTGACGCGCCGGAGAGCGACGGCGGCAGCGTGCTGGTGGCCGACCGCGCCGTGCAGGCCACCTCGGGCCCCACCGACTGGCGCTTCTACGGTACCAACGCCGCCGTCGCCGCCGGCGTCCACCGCCTCACGCTGTGCGCGGTGGCGGGCTCGCTCAACGTGGACTACCTGCGCTTTGAGCTGCAGTACACGCCGCCCGCGACGGACCCTTTCGACGCGCCGCTGACGTCGGCCATCTACGGGGGCCCCGCGGTGGTGGGCTGCGTGAGCCACAGCTGCCACGACGCGGGGCTAGACGTGGCGCTGACGGCTCACGCGCGCGCGGACGAGGGCGCCAACTTCTAACTTCAACTTACAGTACGCATTGTAGTGCCAGCGACCCCCCCCGCCCGTACTGTACGGCAGGGGGAAGGGGGGTTTCGGGCTGGTTGCGGATCCGTGCGGTGTGATCTAATCCCCTCGTGGGCGTGAGAGTTCTTTTTGGGCGGCAGCGTCAACGTTCGGTAGAGGCAGAGAGCAGGGGGCGGGGGCTTTGGCTCCCCCCTCTGCTCTCGCCCCCTGAGCGTGATAACCCTGCACGCCAGTGTGCTGTTTAGGAGGCTTCAGGGCGGGAGAGGCATGGCAAGGCCTAGGGTTAGGGCTACCTCCAACCCTAGTGTTTGGGGGGCCTGTTTGTACTGGTCCCCCAGCCACCGCCTGCCTCTCCACTGTCGCTCGTGGTCTGGTGTTGCGACATACGTTATAGCAGCTTCGCGTGCGGACGTGTACTCTTCCTGTCCGTAGCGCCGATTCACTGTGATATATATTATGCGGAGTATTTGTACGCCACGTTTCCGGCCTTCCATGTCGATAGGCCATGCCGGAGGACCAGCACGCAAGTGCACGCTGCAGCAATCAAACACAGCTGTCCCAGCACAGACAATAACCAGTTTGCGAGGGAATACAATTGAACAATCGAAGAGCAGGGAAATATGATGGTGGGGATCCCGAGGTGCTAGACCAGCAGGTGCCTCGAGGAATGAGGTTGGCTGCTGAATGCAGGCTGGCTTTGTCCCGCGTGCCGCGACCGGTGCATATGCGCAGCACATCAAATAGCACGCCATTATGTGTCAGCTTGGTGTGTGTGATGTTGTTGCCTGCTGCCGTATCATGGTGATTTTGTCATACCAATTGGCAATGTGTGATGTTGTTGTCACACTTGTAGTACATGAACTTTAGGAATGGCAAACAAACTGTGCGCGATAGCTCACCCTGCTTGCAAACTATGCACTGCTTTCATCGCTTTTCTTTTTAAAAAGGCCATCTGCTTCTGGAACTTGAAAGCCACATGGAAACGGTGCACGATTCCATGCACCGGCTTACCCACCTCTGTTGGCTAGTGCACTCCCATGTAGCATGCGTGGCGAACGTCATGATGTAATAGATGGGCAAATTACCCTGACCGCACCTGCCTCGTGGGCGCCAATGCTGTGCACTTGTGCCAAGCATGGGCAAGATGGCTGGACCAGATACAAAACAGTGAGGTACATTACCTACACGGTGCTCTCTTGTCCTCCGGTCAAGTTGCGACCTGACGGTGTGGCTGTTACAGTGATGGCAAGTAACATCATGCGCAACAGGATCATCAGTACTGCATTGCACATGGGATTGCTTCAGGTGCAGCAGGAAAGAGATTTCGCTCGCGATTCGTTGTGCATCAAACCAGGTCAAAATTGCAATCACAAAAGGCGGCCACCCATGACATGCCAACCCGTACAAGTCCGGCATCACAGCTCATTATGACAAGCTAGCGATCCCCGGCCCTCGCTGCTGCAGCTGCAGACAAGCACTGGCCACCCCACTGCTGCAGTGCCACCACCACCCCCACTTCGCCATTGGCGGCGGCGCTGGCACTTGCACCGGTGCTGGTACCGGCAATGCTACCAGCCTTTGGGAGCAGTGCCGCTGATTCTGGTGCCAGGTCTTCCTGTGTCCCCTCTGGTGCAGGTGCATCCTGCTCAGGCGCGTAGTGGGTTGGTGATGCTGCTGCTGCGCCGACGCTGGGCAGCAGCTGCTGAAGGAACTCAGAGTATGCAGCCTGCACACGTTCAGGGTGGGGGGGCACAATGGGGGGGGGGTTGAAGTTAGGGTTAAGGTTGAAGTCAGAGCTGATGGGTGGCAACGCTCATTCCCTAGATTTCAGGCTGCTCGAGCTTAGCTGACAGCACTGGCAAAGAGAGGGGTGGCAAGAAGGATCCACAGCAGATTTCCGGTGCCATACCGTTCGTGTGAGTGTACGCAGCGGCACCGCCCGCTTGACTCAGATATCCCAGCACATACTGTGTGTTCATGTCGCCTGAATTATGACCTCTCAGCACGCAAAGTCACCGAAGTAAATGCAGCAGTTGAAGTTTACTCAACAGGTAGCATCTAAGGAGAAATGCCAACGACTTCGACACTTGATGAAGGAGACTTGTATGTCAACAAGGAAGGCCCTCCCTTAATCCTCCGGAGGTAGGGGGCGAGGGACCCACACCCATAGTGTAGAGGAGGCTAGCAAGGGGTAAGTTGCGCTCAAAGCGGGTCAGAGACCATCGCTCCCACCTCAGCAAAGAATTTTGAACGTGCGTCAAATGCTGATTTGCGTTGAACATGTGAGCATTAAACTACGTACACCTTGCGAGCATGGATCTGCCTTCCCTGTGATACGGTGTTGTTTCTACGTAAAGCTTCCAGCACCGCGATCTGCAATAATACGTTCCGGCAGCAACTTCAAAGCCGTTACGCACAACTTCACTTCCTGAGGAGCGAAAGTAGGGACCATGATGAAAGCACGCTGCAGGCCGTGAAGCGTGGGCGCAGGCTTGAGCTGCAGTGCGATACGTGCCAAGTGTCACTGCGCTGCACGCGGTCAGCGCCTGTGCAGCAACACTGCACGCGCTGGAGAGCCAGCGCCAGAATACGCTCGAGGCTTCCTGGGTGTTCCCGCTGGGAGCGGCAACTCGACCCCAGCGCGCTGATTGGTGAACGGTTGCAGCGGTCGTATGTACGCATACCCGGCACCGCAAAAATCAGCAAGCGTGGCATCATGCAGGTGCATCGGTAGTGTGGAGAATCGCGCGCGCGCCGAAATACCTAAGAAGGCTCGCGCCCTGAAGGTTCCCTCGTCTACAAGGAATTGCAGGGAGGCTGCCACTTCAACTAACAGACAATAGTGCATCCATGCATCACACAAGGCTGCCCTCACTAAATCCAGCTGCCAGTCACGCCATCAATGCATCGCACTGACATAAATACATTATACGTTCATACCTTGAGGCTTGGCGGGGCGGCTCCCAGCAGCGCGCTCACCGCGGGCGCATCGCGCAACAGCGTTGCCGCCACCAGCGCCGTCTCCATGTGCCGAACATGCACCGCCAGGTCTCTCACCACCTCCAGCCACTGCACTGCTGCCACCGCCGCTTCCGATTCGGGTGGTAGTGACAGAGGCGCTGCTGCCACTGCGGGAGTCACGCTTGCAGCTGCTGGCAGCAGCGGCGGCGGCGGCGGCGGCAGCGCTGCGCGGCCTACTGCGATGGTGTGCAGCAGATGCGGCAGCTGTGTCTTGAAGTGGTGCAGGAAGGACTGCAGGATGTGCGCCATGGTTTCTTGAGGCGGTCCGGCGCCACCAGCCTGTAAAGTCAACAGAGATTCACGCAGGGATTGACGCTAAGTTCACACTCAAGCAGCATAGCATACTTCGTAGATCCTTGGCACTTGCACGGGCTGGCAAGCGCTTCTGTTTTGCATGCATGTTTCACTGAAGGAACTCCAGGTCCCATGTGCCTCGAAACTAGATGGTGATAGTAGTGGTACTATACATCTTGCTGTCACAAGCAAGGCAACGCTGGGGGTAAGGGTCAAAAACCAAACTCTTTGGCAGTATACACATCAAATTATTGCAAATTATGGAGCGAATCAAATCAAATGGCAAGTCCTGATCACGTATCGCACAAAGGGGAGTACAGGGTACAGGGTTAATTACAGAGCACCGAGTACACTCTCAAGCAAGCGCCTATGGTGCTGATGCTCCTTCCGATCGTAACTACCAAACACCAAACTTGTCGTCCATAAGCTGGGGTAGCCAACAATCGCATACTCACGAGACAACACCCCGTTTGAGCATTAACACTACAGCACACTCTGACATTGCAGCGGCAGGTACGGCAGTTGCGCAAATCCTCACCGCGCCGCTGCGCGCCACCACCCTGAGCGTTGCCATGACGCGCTCCCTCTCCACGCCAGCATCCCGCCCAGCAGAACTCAGTGCCAGCGCGCAAAATGCAGCATGCGCCTCCGCAGCGCGCATGGCCGTGAGTCGCCGCCACACAAACCCCGCCAGCACTGCTGCGGCGCTGCGGCCGGGGACTCGCGCGTATGTGCTGGTGGCGCTGGTGTCGCCGTCGGCTAGGGAGAGGCGGCGCCAGGCACCCGGTGACCCTGTGCATGGCGAATGTGGCAATAGCGTATGTATGAGTATGGTTCTGTGTGCTGCACCATGACACATGCCGCGATAGCACCTACTTGAAGTATGAGAATGGTGGCTTGTGCTGCTTGGAAGAGCACACGTATCAATATGCATGTTTGTATAGTGTGTATTGCTGGTGGTGCAAGGGGAGACTGGAAGTGACAGGTGACCGGGTTGGGTGACTTGATTGGCTGGATAGCATGTCTGTGCACTTCAGTGACACGGCCCATTGTTGCAGTAAATAGTGTAATTGTGGACATGCTTCTAGATTGCTAGTTGGGTAATGTACAGGCTCATGGCACGCTGATCCTCCAGCAGGGCGCGGCTGTGTGCATGCAGGAAGTCAACATGCAGCAGTGCTCAGCTGAGAGTGTTTACTTAACTTCATGATTGACTCCAAGGCTGGCGCTCGTTCGCACATCAATCACAAATCAAAACACACCTGACCCCACACACGCTCGTGCACAATCCAGACCTCATGTCCAACCTAGACTTCAATTTCAACACAGAAGAACGCATGCGTTCATGACTACCACCTCAGTCACTCAACCATTATACTCCCACACAACCTTGCCCCTACCTGGCGACCCAGGTGCGGAGCCGGCGGCGGCGGCATCCGATCTGGGCGACTGCGCAGTGCTCAGCACCGATGCAGCAGCGCTCACACGCGGCGACGGGTACGAGTACGCCGCCGGGCTCGCAGCGTCGCCGCGGTGCATGCGCTGGCGCGAGGGGGTGTGCGAGGGGGTGCCAGCAGCGCTCAACGGAGACAGCGGAGCGGCGTCAACGGGGGTGGAGGGCTGCGATTGGGGGGTGTTTGGGCCGCTGCCGCCCCCCCACAGCAGTGTCCTGCCGATTCGCCACAGGAGGGAGGGAGGGGGGTCTGCAGGGGGCGTGGGCGGCCGCTGGGACACTTGGAGTTGTGTTGCCTGCAATCGCACGCAAGAGGTGCACATGCGGTGGATGAGTGAGTGTTGATTGCTACTGTAGAGGTGGTGCCATTGTTGGTGGCGCTCTGCAGTGAGAGGTAGACTTGGTAAATTGCTGCTGGGGTACTCAGAAACGCCTGTGCGGGGAAAAAAGCAGAATACACAAGAGGTGTGGCTGCTGTGGATATGTAGGCAAGAAAAACAAGTCCCAGGACTCAGTTTCCTATGGAGGTGCTGACGGAAAAACGCAAAGTTTGAGAGGGGGAAGAGATGACGATTGGACTGACAAGACATGCATCAAATGCCATGAACGTTGGTGGCTACGACATGTCGCCTCCATTGCAGCATCAGCATGTAATTGGCCCGTTGATTGATGGCAATGCACAGCATTTGCTCACAGCGCGGGGCACAGTGCTGGCTCAGCATAGTGTGCCAGTATTGACTGTGAATGCATACACTATCCTAACACCCTTGGAAGTTTTGATGTTTGCCCATACTCACACCACTTCGGCCCGTCACAACTTGGCTGGCACAAGCATCCAAAACTCCTGCTGGTTCGCAAGCACATGACCTAACCACACACCTCAAACTCCACACACACCGCTCACCTTCCGCTGCTGGCGCTGGGGCGTCGCCGCCCTCCCACCGCCTGCGCCACCACGCTCAGCCGCTGACGACTGCGCCGCCGCCGCCGCCGCCGCCGCTCCCCCACCCGCCCCAGCGATCGCCGCATTGAGCGCTGCCGCCGTCACCGCAGCGCTGATGCGCACCGCCGACTGCGGCGGGCTGGCGGCGGAGCGCTCGCGCTTGCACGCAAACAGCCAGACCTCGGGCAGCAGCGCGTGCGTGTGCGGCGCCTCCAGGCAGCGCAACAGCAGGCAGCAGCACAGCGCGTGGCTCAGGCCATGGGACCACTCGGCGCCTGTGAGGGGCAGCATGGGGGGCGGCAGCAGGGCCTCCAGTTCGTGTGGCGGGGCGCTGCGCGAGCGCGCGGCGCTGACGGCGTGGTCGCTGCGTGGGGTGGTGGTGATGATCAGAGCAGGGGGGCGAGGGGGGGGGAAGGGGGGGGGTCAGCGGGGTGTTAAGAGGAGGGTGGATGGCGATGAAGGAGGGTTAGAGTTGGGGTGAGCATGCGTCCAAAGTCCATATGCACTCTAGCGCCAGCGCAGTGAGTTCATGTGCAGTCGTGAAGTCAAGCAGATAGGTTCACAAGGCTGGTCTGATGCCCAAGGTAAATGACAGCAGCGTCGTGTGCGGTCATTCACCAGCGTCATGTGCGCCTGTGTCAGTCCCGTGCACCCCGACACACTACTCTGCCGTAACCCTGAGCAACGTCACCGCCGATCGCTGACGCACCTGACCAGCGGCAGAAACCACGCCGCGGTCGCCAGGCGCCCCTGCTCCAGGCACGCGTGCAGCAGGTGCGTGGGATGCGCCCCCTCATACCCCCCCTCCCCCCCCAGCAGCAGCGGGAACAGCAGCGCGTACCAGTCCGGCTCCATCTTGCGCGACACGCGCGCCACCACCTCCAGAAAGCACCCCCGCGCCAGCGCGCACAGCCGCAGCGCGCCCGACAGAACGGCCGCCGCCTGAGCGCGCGTAGCGTCCCCCGCGGGACCCTTCTGGGCCTCGTTGGCCAGGTGGCGGCCCTCTAGGCAGGCGCGCAGCAGCAGCTCCAGGGTGTCGGGGACGGCCTCTGCCAGTGCGGCGTCGCGCTTGAGTTCGGCGAGGATGCTGGCGGCGACGTCGAAGCCGCGCACCGCGCCGGCTGCGGCTGCTGCGGCGCCGTTGTGTGGCGGGGGGTCGGCGCTGCCCAACTGCAAAGACGAGAAGGGAGGGCGTGGGAAGTATTGGTGATTGTTGAGTTGGTGAGATTGATGATGAGCAACACGTTGAAAGGCCATGAAAGGTGGCAGGCAGTACGTGGAGTCCGCCGCATATTGAGGCAGGGCGCTAAGACATGGGCGGTTGACAAACACGCTAGGCGACAACTGCGCGCAACGCCTGCTGCACCGCTGCTGCAATGCAAGATGAAGTGTTTAGAGCCGTGCAATTATCTGGCGGAGCATGCACTTCAAAGTATTCACAGTAGTCAAGGCTTGCTAGCCTGGAGCCCAAAACAGCATCTGTGAGTAACGCGTAATACATCAGGCCTCCCAGCACCCCTGCTTTGGCATTGCTCTGTAGTTGAGCTCCCTCGTGCTACAGCGCTGACCTATTGCAACGACTACTTCGAAGTACATTCTAAGAACTTTTGACGCTTCCTCTTGCCTGCAATTCTGGCGTTGTCGACGGCGGCGTCTCAGCCTTGGCAACGCCGGCGCCTGTCCGTGCGGCTGCATCAGCGATCAGCAAGTGGCGCAGCACCAGGTGCAGCAGCGGCCGCAGCCGAGTCCGCATTTCGTAACACGGCGGCAGCTGCAGCGGCTCCGCTGGTGGTGGTCCATTGACAGCAGTGCTCCCTGCGCTGGCGGCATTGTCTCGGGGCCGGCACACCACCTGCGCAGACATGCAGTGTCACCGTGAGCGCAACTTAGATTGAAGTACATGGCGCAGTTGAGGGACTACCGTTCACTGTGGCATCATGTACATGCGGTTGCCATCTGGTCATCTGGTGCACCGTGCATACCCTATGCACATACACGCAAACACAGTACGCTGCATGCACAAAAGGTGCCACGCTCACGCTTGACCTGTCAAACGAACAAAACATGATTCAACTCCAACAACGCATTGGGAGGTGACGTGCCTGAGTGACATAGACCATGGCCCCCTTGCGCGCCAGCAGTCCCAGCGCCATTGACTCCGGATCAGCATATGCATGCGGATCCAAAGCCAGCGCCTCGTCTGTCCCGCCATCCAATGAGTCTTCTGAGAAGGCACCATCGGGAAGCTCCAACTGCAAGGCCGGGCACCAGACTTGGTACTCTTCGCTGTAGGCTTCCTCTATCAGGCGCGCAGCTGAAGGGCTCCGGGGTGCATTGGCAGGGCTTGCTGTGACAGTTACGACCGGCAGTTACAGGATTGCTCAGGTGCATGTGATGCGCCTCACATAATTGACGGTGGGCATGAAACACAATTCAGGTCTAGAGGCACACTTTGAATGGTCGACTGCTCAGTGTCTCAGCGGAAAGAGCACCTGTTGATTGTTGATGACATACTGTAAGCCTTTGCCCATTCAAGTGCATCTACATATCGACAACTGTATCGACAGGGGGCAGACGTCAGATGCATACTTTTACTATATACTTGCAAGTACCTCGGAAGTACCTTTTAAAGTGTAACTATGTACAGTAGGCAGCAGTGATCATCAGTGACAGCTCAAACAGTGGCGTTTGAGGCATCAGTAGAAACAGACAAGGACTGCATGCTCTGCCTCATAGTTGAGCTGTCTCATGCTGACACCACCAGTAACTTTGTTGATCCACAGGTTAGGTATTTAGGCGTAAACCGCCACTATGCGTCCTTATTTGGAGATCGCGATTAGCAGCTCGGTGCCTAAAGGATGCTCACAAGTGAAGTTCGTCCAGATTTTTACTTGAAGTGCAAGCTCAGTGCTGCACAGGCCTTCTGCACTTCTAAATGCACATACCAACGTTGAATCGGGGGCGTGCACATGCATAGTGCAGAAGTGCACATGCACAATGCAGAAACCCTATGGTCTAGGGGCTGGTGCCTACGCAAGCCAGATCCTAAGCACGCCGTACAACACAAACAGCAGCTGACAGCTACGCAACAATACCAACCATCTCATGCTACCTCTGCCCAGCCACCCGCAACAAAATATACTGCCGTACCTTCGCGCTTCAAGCGTCGCTGCTGCCTCGCCAGGGCCTTTGCCCTAGAGAAGCTGCGTCGCTGCAGCACGTAGCACGGGTGAACATGCACTTGCGTGCCCCCATCATCGTCACCCCCCCACGCATGAGAGATGGGGGTGAGATCAGTTACGGCCGCCACGCCACTTGTGATCAACCTGCACAATGGTCACACATTCACATGAGTGGCACGTCACAGGGCGGAACAAGCGCGTAACTGGTGGACTGTTAAAGTTGGCATGGTGCTGTGTGCTACGGATGACAAGTCAAGGTCTGTGATGTGATTGGTACGGGTGAGCGAGATGAGCTGTGCATTGGTACTGCAACCTGAGGTGCTGAGCACTGCAGGCATCCAGATGCACAATATTAACATGATGTATGACACAAATCCAGGAGTGCAGCCCACTATGTTCATGCACAGCTGGGTCCTATTAGCATAGCTCAGACAGATCATTCCAGCATACAAACAGTATTTAGAGACACATTGTGCGCGTTCCAGCAGCAGCTGACGAGGTTCATCAACTTCAACCTCAACTGTGGACTTGCCTGCAGCAGCCGCCCTCCAGCTCCACCACCGCCAGGTTGCCGTCAAAGTCCAGTATGCCCAGCAGCGGCGGAACCACCGCGGGCACCAGGAACAGTCGCCGCGGCGCCCCTATCCTGCCCTCATCCGCCAAACTGAGCGCTGATGCAGCCGAGCCAGCGCGCCACTGCCTGCGCTTTGCCGGCGATGGACCGCTGCCGCTACCGGCACCGCCGCTGCCGCCGGTGGTGGCGGCGCTGGTGCAGTGCGTGGGCTGCACGTGCGGCAGCGTGCCCTGGTGCGCCACTTCGCTGGTGACGCCGGCGGGTGTCTGGCTGGCGCGCAGCGGGCCGGAGGCGCAGCTACGGTGGCGGCAGCGAGCAGTCGACGAGGCGGTGATGCTCATCAGCAGGGGAGGGGGCTCAGCTGGGGGGACGGCGTGAGCGGGCACTGCGTCTGCAGCCTGCCTAGCGCGCATGCCTTGCGTGCATGCATTTGTGTATACATTCAACTTTGTGCATACAGAACTTTGGTCATCATTTCAAAGTATATACTTGTATTAGTAGTTTGTGTGCGCTCTCTGCATCATAGTACGGCACATGGGGAAGTAAAGTGCCCTCATGTAACTGTATCCTATAGGCAAGGTCGCTGCAGCACACACCAGAACACTGCCACAGACTCCTGTACTGTGTGAAGTCATAGGCACACACAATCGGCACGCATGCTGCGGCAGGCCCACCACTGATTGCAGCCATGTGGCTGGCTGCGCATTAAGGCACGTACAGCGCATGCGCACAGTCCAGAACCATACCACTGTATGCTTGCCTACTTAGAATTAGGGTCAGGGTTAGCGCAGGTTTTCCTAACCCTAACCTCCATGCACAAAGCCCATGACCACATAGCCATACCTACATACCTGAATCTGTAGACCAGGTACGATCGCTGCGACGCCACCAGCACCAGGATCTCCGACCCGGCCCGGCGCGTAACTGGCATGGCGCTGAAAAAAGCGGGCTTCATGCCAACGGGCAGGCGCAGCGGCGCCAGCAGAAGACTCGCATCGTCCAGGTGCGTGCGCGGGTAGAGTCTGAGCCAGTACATGCTGCCCTGGCGCGCCAGCGCAATGACAGCTTCCTCGCCCCACCAGCACAGGCCGCACACCTCCAGCTCTCGCTCCTGCGCATCGGTGGTTGAAATTGAAGTTAGGAGCACTCCTCCGTGAGGGAGTTGACATGTTCATGAATCATGCAACCGCGCCTGTTTTAAAACGCACAGACTATCAATATCCGCCTGGCGTACATTGCCAATTGCGCACAATGCTCCATACACACATGCCTGTGATTATCTAGAGGGTCCCCTCTCGCTACTGTCGATGATCTTTTAAAAGTATAAATGTTCACCTGGTGCACATTGCCAAAAACGCGCCACCTCCCCTGTGCTGCGCTGTATACGGCCATTCCACGCCTGCCCGCTACAGCAATGTGACCGCCTCCCGCACTTGTGCTCACGTGCTGCAGGGGGGCATTTGACGCCAGATACCCTGCATGCAGCAGCAAGCATAAGAGCAAAATAAGAGATCATGTAGGGTGGCTGACATGAGCACACACGTACGTTAAAGTGTGCATTGCTGATGTCATTTACTACAAACTGGTTTGCGAACGGGATATGCAGCAGAAGCACCATACTTCAAGCTAAGTGGCTCAAAGCATGCAGTTGTGCCACGGCGATCACAATGCAGGAGTTGTGAATGGGATTGAAGGACTGCTCTGCATGGCTTGACCTACACAGCATCCAGACAACGCATGCTTTAGAGGTGATCACTGATCAGCATGATACAAACAAACACATGATCGAAGCGTGGCTGGTGATCCATTGCAATTGCTGAGGTAAGGTAATGCCTGTACTGAGCACTGCCACTGGACATGTTGCCAATGATTGCGCAGTACATACATATATACGTTACTTCAAGTATGAAGTATCAGCTTTTCCAGAAATGGACTGGTGTCAAACGGCATAGCATCACTGTGAAACAACAAACCATGTCACACCGCACCCTGCCGCAGCCCCAGCACGCGCACAAGGCGTACATACCTCCGTGGCACGGAAGCACTTCAAGTATGAATGTACTTCAAGTGTGAAGTATCATCTTATCAGCACACAGCGCACATACCTCCGTGACACGGGAGCACCCGCCAGTACAGCGAATGCGAGTCCCAGGGCCTGGCCTCCAGCGTCACCACGCGTGTGCTGTCCTGCAGACACAGCGGCGCGCCGCTGACCGCAGAGCCAGCATGTCTCAGCAAGTCGTACACCAGAATGCGCTCCTGCTGCTGCGGCGGGCCCCTGAGAGGGGAGCCCATGCCGCTGCCGGCGACTGCTAGGAGCCTGCAAGAGTGTGAAGTTGGAGTTGATGTTACAGATGATGTCATGAAAGGGCACGTCATGTGCAATACTCTGCTCTTGCAGATACTGACTGGGTGTAGTGTCGTCGCACTTGGGGTTACTTAATCTACCCCCCACCTAAATTTGCACAGGTGCTACGATAAGTCGTGCAGTGATGCTCTCCACACACGGTGTCATCACATGGTAGTGGTGTGTAACAGAGGTCACAGTCACTGCATGCATGTTAACATTCGTTCGGCCCATAAAGGTACTGTCATATTGTTCTTGAGAGGAACTGGAGAAACACACTTGACCACGCACTGCTGATATAGTGAATTATACAGCAAGGAGGTGTCATGCACTTGACCGTCTGGAGAGTATCGCCAGCATGTTCTTCAAAAGGAACAGCTGCCTCGCTGTTCCCTCACAAGACCTTACTTACAACACGCAAATGCATCCACAGGGCTCTAGCTTCCACGTGCACACTGCAGCTGCCTAAATGCATCACGAAGTTGCTGATGATGGCAAGGAATCGCGGTCTGCAATCAAAGTCAATGTCAGTTTCGCCTCACCTGTAGCCATGGTACCCCCACGCAAGCCCCCTGACACCCCCCCCACCGGACCCCCCAACCCCCGCCCCCCCCGTTGCAGAGCAGCTGAGCCGTGTGCCGTCATCAGTGCTCCACAGTGCCAGGGCGCCCTCGTGGCCAACTGCCAGCGCGTGCCCATCGTCCGAGAAGCACAGGCAAGTTACACCTCCGGCCGCAAGGTAGGGTCCCAGGCTGAGAGAGTGTAGCTGGTGGATCTCCACGCCAGCCAGGGTCGCAATGCTGTGAGATGGGAGGCAGATCAGCAGCTGCTGCTGTGAGTGGCAGAGCTCTCATCACTCTCCCAGCACAGGTGCTTTTGAGGACCAAAAGCATACAGTAGCTAATTGAGCCCATGCCCTGCTGCCTGACGAGGTACAAAAATCAGTATCGCATCAGGAAGATAGTGGCCATTGTTTACAGTCGCATCTATTCAAAGCCAGTGCCTTGCATTCTAGCAAATGCTCAGCAATTGAATGCTCGAGTATTAGCATTTGGTATGTTGACATGAGAGTGGCGTTCATGTATGCACACAACAACGTCAAGGGCATTCAAACAAGTGCATTTCAGTACAGAACATGAGCCATACAAATTGCATAGGACATCATCACCATATGAATGCTCTCAGGACCTGGCCCCAACGACGGCAAGTGCAGCAACTGCAATATTAAGTTATCTGATCGCATCCTCACCAGTGAGAGCATCAAACAACTCTCAACCTCTGCGTGATACTGCGTTGACAGCATGTGACTTCTGATGCAAATACATGGTGGGGGTGTGGCAATCCATGTTCATCGCAGCAAGACCTCCAGCGAATCAAGCAAGTTCCCATTTTCACGGCAAACGCACCACAACCTTCGCGCACCAGCATACAAGTACGACCACTACAGCTGAGCACTGCCTCCACAGCTGAGCATCGATGCACTCACCCCCGCTGCTGCGCAGAGCGCGGCGTGTCCGGCGCGTGCCCCCCCCCTGGCACGTCACTCTGGAAACTGCCAGAACCCCCCAGCCCCTCCGCGCCCCCCGCTATGTCGAGCGTTGCTGCGGCTAGCTCAGCCGCGTCCGCAGGATCTAGGCGCTCGGCAGGGTCCAGGCGGAAGCTGTTGCGGCGGTTTTCAAGACCGCTCATCACCTGCGGTGATGAAGAGTTAGTTATGGGAAGGCGTTGCGAGGGTGCGATGCGATGCAAGGCTCCGTTTTTGTTCTGTCAGCTGTGTTGACGAGGCATTATGGTGGCATACAATGTATGGGCAGGATTAATGCGCCTGTCATGGGGCCTTTTGCGTGACTGACAAACACCAGGCGGAACATCAGTGCTCCACAGTACTTCTTTCAAAAGCAAATGTGTTTTTCAGGTACTACAGTTCCACTCAAATGAATTTGCCCACAAGTCATGAGCCAGTCTACCATGTTGCAGCATGTTGAGCTACAGATGATGGTTGCCTTGAGAGAGCACAACTGCATGCCTGAGTGGTGCTGCAGACCAGAAGGTTGAGCGTTGACACACACTGGTGCACGCCAAACGCCTACACACCGCATCTCACAGCCCCTGCTTCTGCTGACCTCGCGGTAAACACGCATGAGTCACGGGTCATGAGTCATGACTCGACCAGCAGCAGCGCTCACCCTGAGGCCATCGCCAGCCCGCGCTCCGCTCGTAAACCTCTCCACCCGCGACAGCAGCACAGACCCGTCCCCCAGGGCCACCGCCAACAGCCCCCCTTTGCCCGAGAACAGACCCAGCTTGGCAGCAACTTCAGGAGGTTCGGCGCGCGCAGATGCGTTGTTTGAAGTGGAAGTTGGTGATGCCCCCCCGCTGCTGCCCTCTGTCGTGGCCACCGTGGCGATGGTGCGCACGCAGCACGTCTCCCCCGACAGCGTGCACAGGCTGCAGCCAGAGAGGGATCATGGTGGTTGCACATGGTGAGCACTCACAGCTGTGCTCAGCGCCACTGCTCAGTCATGACAAGTGCCAAATTTGAGAAATGGCGCCAGCCGTGCAGGTTTTGACGTCCGCACGTACACATATCATCAGCTGCAAGTACGGCCATGATGAACGCAAGTCATGAGTCATGGGTCATGTGGCAGCTATGGACCGCATGCAACAGATGTCCCCACCAACTTCCTGATCGAAAGCCATCGAACTCAAACTGCAACCGCCACCCCTGCTTCACCGGGCGACGCACCTGAACTGTCCATCGTCCGTAACTAGGGCTAGCAGCTGGAGCGTGTCGCAGAAACTGACAGAGCGAACGCCGCTGGGAAGGGTCTCAGCTCCCCTGAATACGTGAGCGCTGTGAGTGTGCATGTGCCTCTCTGCTGGTTCATCCGCAAAGAAAGCCTCCGCCGGGAGCGGGCTGAGAACGGGCTGCACTGTCCTGTAGCGCGTCAGCACCTGTCAACACGGCGCACACGGCAAGCTGAGCACTGAGGTCACGTGCGTCACAACTTGAAGTTACAGGGCATGGGCTCTTCGTCAAGAGTGAGATCGCGAGCTTCACGATCAATTGCCATGGGACGGAGAGCGTGACATCTGTTAGTGATCAGCCATGGCGTCAAGTGAGCAACTGGCACAGTGGGCATGAAACTATACCAGCGCCATCACATAGCTATGGTATTCCAGCTGAGGGTGAAGATTCAGTGCATTCTGCATGCACGCATGGCACCTGCAAATCACATTGGTATGATCAATCAAGGGTCAATCTCAATATACTGAAAGACTCTGTCCCGCTTTGTTCTGCCAAGTCATTTGCGCAAGCGCGTGCACTAGCCAGTGCTGCAGTGGCAGTCGTTCAACATCCGATTCGTGACATGCGCAACTCCCAATCTTCAACATTGCAGTGTGCAGCAGATGCAGAGTGACTCACCTCTCCAAGCCAGGACACTTTGCACAGGTCCCCCCCAGCTGTTCCCAGCAGTATGTGCTGCCCAAAGCGACTCGCACACACAGCTGTTATTGGGCTCTCCAGGATCACTTCGGGCAATGACTGCGGGCAAGCATTGAAGCAAATGGGCGTCAGGTGTTGATAAGTCTCGCAATGATGACAGGGCAACCACTTGCAGGTGTCCGTCCATCAAATCTGCGTAGCACGACCATCTCTATCAGCTGCAACAGCTTCAATGCTTGGTGCACACCACTATTGCCACAAGTTCTTCACAGGGTCAACAGCAAACTGGACACATATAGAGTGCATCAGATCAGCAAACGCCAAGGCTACATGACCAGCAGACATTGGAAGGAGATGGCAAGATCAGTCTAATGGTCGCTACTTCTGGCATCCATTTATGCCCATGCAGCTTGTCCCTTTGAAGGATCGCGCAGCCTAAGGCCAGATTCGCCTACTGTTTTGTCGCCATCAGGCCTAGTGCAGCTCACTTCAAGTGCTTGGTGTCCAAGACAATCCTGGACCAATCATTGCTGCAATACAACCGTTGTCGGTGACGTCCAGCGCTGAGTCACCCGGCAGTTGAAGTCACTGCTGCACTGCTGCTACCCGCCCACGAGCATCTTCACATTTGACGATGCACCCTTTTGGCATTCCTCACCTGCAGTGCCACTTCAACCGGGTTGAGCCACTCATCCTCCTCGTCCTTCCCCCCCCCTGCCAAGGGCTGGTGCACACCTGGATAATGCGTCTCCAGCCAATCCGGCACTGCAAACTGCATCAGTGGTCTCCGTGCCTGCTGCCCCGGTGGAGGCTGTTTGGGCACCACTCTGCAAATCAGCAACCTCCCGGAGGCTGTGACAGCTGCCAGCGCCGTTGAGTCCTGTCGCGGTTCGCGCACGCATGGAACGGTAAGAAGCCGGTGCAAGGGCTTGAGTACAGCTTTGAGGTTGGCAGCCAAGTACCAGCTGCAGTAACGCCAACAATCATGGCGTGAAAGCCTTGAAACGCAGCGTTGTGGCGGTGCTGATAGATTTTCCATGTGCACTGTGTGTGCAGAAGGTTCTGATAGGAGCAGCCTATGACTGGAAGTGATTTTCCATGTGCACTGTGCGTGCAGACGATTCTGATAGGAGCAGCCTATGACTGGAGGTTTCAAGTACAAGAGCATGTTGAGCTACGAATTCCTACAAAGCAGTCGTGAGGCCTGCATGAACAGGGCGCCTGGCATGTGTAGCAGTGGAGGCCGAGCAGACTGCCACTTCAAACAGGCATGGTATGGGCATGATTGACCACAAATTCTGCTACAGCACTTGAACTAAGCGTTTACTACTCATACTCCTACTCCTACCTCGCTGAATGGAAGTGATGCGTGCAAAGCTCACAGCAGGCTGCACTTACGCTTCAAGTGCATATCCTCCTTGCATGCAGACAGAAGAAAGTTTTTGCAGAATTGGTGCTTTGTTGACCACAAAACTGAAATCAGAGCACGTCACAGTGACGCCATGTGCACGTGCATAACTTGCAGCGCTCAATCTCAGTCGACCAACTGCCGTGATAGCAGACTCACCTTACGCCACAGCACACAGCCGCCAGGAATGGCGCCGATCCCAACGCTCATCCAACCCAGAGGCACATGATTTTTGTTGCCCGACCATACCGCCAGCCTGTCTGTCGTTGCCACTGCCAGAAGCGATCCCGTTGAATTCAGAGCGAGATCCAGGACTTGCTCATCTGGGCCTGCATCGGGGAGGCCCAGCGACCGCAAGCAGCCATAGGGCAAGTACATGCTCACGCACGCCTGCACATAACCGCTTGGCCTCTATACAGCGACTCTCTCTCTACTTCTTTCTCTGTCGCAGTTCAAGTTTTAAAAGTTTGAAGTTCTTCGGAAGGGGAAAACCTTATTAGAGCAAGAGCACTTGATCCATATGCTGAGAAGCTGTGCTAATACGAAAGCGAATTTAACAAACAGTCAAATAATAATTATGTTGACACAGCTAGCTGCTGTCATCAGCAGTGTGTTCACATGTGCCACGAGAGGCAGCTCTTTCCATAAACTTTAAACATTTTCTGCAGCAGGATGCGCCAATATGAATATGAAAGCGCAGAGCATGAGACAGGACGTTACAACAAGGCACACGCAGAGATCAGTGGACTGGACGCGTCGTCCACACTTCTGCAAGTACCTTGTTTGAAGTGATCATCAAAGGGCATTGAGACACTGTCAAGCCCAACAACTATGAATTATCTGGTCGCAAGCTGGGCGTTGGCGCTATCCGCTGAGTGGCCTCACATATGATTTTCTGCGTACATACTGCAAGCAGCACATCCGGCAATAAAGGCAAGCATCCACGATATGATGGGCTTCTGCGCACCCTAAGAAAGAAATAAACATTGAAAAGGAAGTGCATTATCTGGGGCATAATCAGTAGCCGGTCTGCACTGCCTGTACACATGTGTAGGCTGCCAAGTTGGATAGGCGCGGTGGTCGCCTCTCTCTCTCTCTAAAACTTTTTTTGTAGTTCAAGTTTGAAGTTCATGCTTCCATTAGAGGAGGAGCATGATCCTTTTTGCTGAGAAATGTGCTGATACGAAAGCGAGTTCAACACATTAATCAGACAATGATTGTATTGACACAGCTACTGTAGCTGCTGTCATCAGCGGTGTGTGAACATGTGACACAAGTGGGGCTGCTCCTTCCATACCTACGTTGCAAACATTTTCTGCAGCAAGATGCGCCAATGTGAAAGCACAGAGCATGAGACAGGATGTATAACAACAACAATGAGGCACATGCAGAAATCAGTGGACTGGGTACACTGTCGATACTTCTACAAGTACATTTGTTGAAGCGATCGTCAGTGCGCATTGAGACACTTTCAAGTCACACAACAAACATGAAATTGCTGGTAGCAAGCTGAGCATCCACAATCTGATGGGCTTTTTGGCGCCCTGAATGAGAAGTTAATGAAAAGAAGTGCGTTATTCGGGTTGTAATCAGTAGCTGATCTGCATCAATGAACTGCCCTGTGTGGGCTGCCAGGTTGGCTAGGTGCGGTGGTCGCAAGGAGAAGTCCACCTAGCAGCCAAGTAGCCTTGAGGACGCTAACTCGTGCCCAGAGTGTCTCAATGTCGAGTCCAGCTTGCCCATGTGAAAAACGCCGCCATGACTAATAAGTGTCGTGAGTTACAACTTGACTCACTAGTCATGTGGTCTGGTGTGTGAGCACCTATGTCTGGCACGGCTGTATCTTGGCACAGCACACCGCAGATTAGCTGCAGGTCCACGTACAATTCATGGACTGGATGCATCTGTGATGCTTCTGAAAGCCAATCATTGTGTCAGGGCTCAGTGTGTGGCAACATAGCTGATACGTACAGCAACTAGTACAAAGCCCAGCCCTCCTGTTGCGTAAACTTGAGGATGGGGTTTACTCCCCTTTACAACCACAAGCAACACCAGCCACGCCAGGACTGATGGTACAGGCCACTCTGGCCCTGCATCGCACGCCCGACAGCAGCGCTGCAGTGATGCATGCAGTTTGTATGGGCGTGAGCCTGCGGGGTGCACTAATGGGATGGTGATGCTCAGCCGTTGCACCCATCGCGCCATACCATCATCACTTGTTCAAAGAGCTACAGGCTGCCGTCATAGGGGGCACCAGAGCCGCAGCACATGACAGATGTGATCCTGTCATACCAGCTGAGCCCATAGGTGTATTCCCATGCAGCAGCGGGCTTGGGTGGTGGGTTGAAGTCAGATAGACTCTCCGCATCCTGCGTTCAGGAGCAACAGGTAGCGACACGATAATCAGACGTGCTGTCAGTAGAAAACATATCCACTGTTTGGTGTGCGAGAGCGCGTGAGAAAGTCAAGTTGACGTATACACACAGCCAGAGGACTTCCATGGAGACTTGTGCTGCCTGTCAGTTGCAGTGTTTGGCCAGCGCAAGGGCATGTAGAGAGCTTGTGCAGCATACAGTACATACCTTCATGAATGAGAGCAGCTGTGTCTCGCACGCCTGCATCACAGCCTCAACGGCTGAAGTGAGCAGCAGGCTATTTATCTGCGTGAGCACAACAGAACCACCAGCAGCAGCAGCAGCGGCAGAAGCAGCAGTAGTGTCGCAAAGTTAGTGGTTGCACAATGTGCTGCGTGCGTACACGCATGCTTCGGCAGCGGTGATGGACATGTGATTTGGTAGTGAGCGTTGCAGCAAACGAGCTGGCGTGAGCACACAGGCATGTACACCACTTGGGCTGCAACAATAGACCTTCAAGAGAACTTAGCTGTACACACATACATACGACGGTGTTGTATGAACAATTAGGATTCGATTCAGAATTAGGCCCAGAGCAGAACGGACAACAAGCGTGCTGAGCTGCTGTGGCACCTGAGCTCAATCACCTCCAGCAGCAATTGATGCCAGGGTTGTGGTTACGGTTAGGTCAATCACAACGTAGGGCTGGAGCTGAGTCGTCATACATACCTGGTGAAAAACTTTGGACACGTCCTCTGCAGCGCAAACAGCAAACAGGGCACACAGAGCACCAAACGCCAAACGCAAAGGTAAGGAATAATGTCCAGCAAGATGCTTGCATGCAGTGCGTGTTTGGTTGGCAACGAGCAGCAGGCCTGCACACAGACGCAACCGCAGTACGGGATTGGATATGCTGTATGGCCGTTTGACGCAATAAGACTGTCACCATTGCAGAGCACTGCTGCGACAGCACCGCATCGGCAACGTTCATGTGCACATTTCAGCAACTACGGCTGCACGTCACGTAAGCACTCGATTCATCACTTGACAACAAGTTGGCCGCATGCTTCTATGTCACTCATGATTGCATGTGAACCAATGAATGGGCCATGCTACTACCAACATGAATGGGCCATGCTAGTACCAACATCCAACATTTGTTCTTTGTTGACTTCCGCTTGATGAGTGGAATCCCTAAGAAAATGCAAGGATATTCAACTTTTATGATCGCGTCAAGCATATGCAAGAAAGGCCCCTTCAACACAGCTGCTCATCATCATCACTGCTCATCATGCGTGGCTACCCACCTTGAATCAGGGGTGCGTGGGGGGCGGTGGGGGCATGCTGCAAAGCTGCGGCGATGTCCACGGCAGAGAAACCCCAGCCAGACAGCACCTGTGAGGGGGTGAACGCGTAGTGGTTGTAATTATGCATACCAGAAGTGCATGGAGACATTGTGCCAAAATGGGTGTGCTTTAATTGGCAGCCATTACATGGCGGTGCGTTGGAGCACAGGAAGCTTGCCCCAGGGTTGTTGAGGAAGTTTGAAGATGAGCGGTACGCATGACTCCAATTTTCAAACTGTTCAGCCCGCTGAGGCGCTTGCAACAGGCACTGCGTGAACGCTTGTGCGTCGTGGCACGACCGTGCTGCAAACATGTTCAGTTGAAACCTATATTGTTGATGCACAACAGCCTGTACACACTTTGGCTGCACAGGCTTTTGCTGCCGCAACCGCTCAAGCTCTTCACAAGGTGGATACATATCATTGTGCCTACAGAACAGTGAATTCATGGTACGGTTGATGCACTAAGAAGATGAGAGGTGCGCTGTTGCGTAGCTCGGCAGTGCTCAACTCAGCTTTACTTAGTGAGAGTGAGGAGCAAACCACACGTACTTCATTCATGCAAGTCATGAACTCTCCACAAAATGAGGAGCAACCCCCAGCCATTCCTCACCCTCTGCAGCAGATGGCGTGTAAGTGTAAGGTCCTCCCTGTCTGTGTCCTTGAATGCTCTTGCGGTGCTCTGTGCAGCAGCACATGGTGTAGTGCAGCGTGATGAACGTGGCAGCCTCAGTATACAGTTCCAGACACCTGTGCTGGTACTCAAGGTGCCCGTTGCTGACTGTGCAAGTGATGAGAGCACTGCTGCTGCTTGCAACAATCATGCTGCATTTTGTACATGCTCAAGAAGGCACCACGTAGCATGTTCCGCGGGCCTGCGTAAGCAAAACAGACCATGACTGCACTTTCCCGCATGCCTCCAGCAGGCCTTGAAGACACCACAAATGGAAATCACAAGCAGTCATATCCCCATGATGAATTGCACACTTTCCAGCCTGCAGCGACTCATTTGCTACACAAGTGCTAACTATATTTTTCACATTGCATCGTCCCGGCCCATCTCCTCAACTACCTTTTTTAACTGGTCAGGCGAACATCATCTTATTCAGGCTCCAGAGAGCCCTTTGTAAATGTGGAAGCTCTCTCCGCCACTGACCCTGACACAAGAGATGTCAACAAAAAGGTCGTGACTGCTGGAAACTCCGCATTATCCTGGTCACAAAGCTACAATGCTTCAATTGAGCTTTGTCGCACAACTGCTGCAATGTACACTGCGTTTGTACCTGTTGTGAGACGAGTCGGTCAACAGCCACCACCAATGCAGGCCATGAGTACAGCAGGGAGAAGTTGAAGTTGTTGCGGCCAATAGCCGCGGACTCCTGCATGTCACAGGCCAGGATTTGAAGTGCACATTGAGTCTGGGCGGCAACAACATGGCAGTGATCAGCTCGCGCTGAATTTGGGTTAGGGTTAGGGCCAGACAGTGACGCACCAGAAAACCAAGCTTGGCCAAACAGTTTGCCAAGAGCGCCCGTTGTGCACTTGGCTGGTATACTCAGACTTGTCCGATTGCAGGCAGCCTGCAATGCAACTGTCATGCAGATTTCACAAGTGTGGATCATGGCAACCACTTCGACAAGTGAGGTTGTTCAGGTAAAGTGGCTGCACAGCGCGCCCATTCCAATGCGCGCGTCAACAGTGACGCCACGCGCGATGTTACATCTAATAAACATCACTGGCATATCTGTACTGTAGGCGCAAGTACATCAAGTACATACATAGGGCATGTAGTACTTCCGATGCCATGCAGCGCCTGGCGGTGAGAATTGGTTCGGAAATCAGCTGACACCGCATTACACTGAAGATTGTTCATATTGTGAGGCATGTACACCCAATACATGCATGACAGACAGACATGTATGACAGGCACTGTTCATGAATTGTCGCTTCGGCTGCGAAAAAGCCCAGGCGATTGAGGTCGAACTTGCTACTGAAGTCATCAAGTACATGTTCACAGCGCATGTGTGCCTAGGTACCTTAAGGTGCTGCATGTGCAGGTGCAGTGCCTGGAGGCCAGTGAAGTCTTCAGAAACAGGGCCTGCCATGCCCACAAATATGAAGGCCAAGGGAAGATCGCACGCCTGGTACGACACGGGGGGGAGGGACTTCAGTAAAGTGGCCCCAAGTGATGACATGGTGAAGTGCTTTGTAGTCGCAATATTGTCACCTAGAGCTCCACGTTCTTTTGATTTGTTTTCATCAAGAAGTGCATCACAGCGACTGCTCCAAAGCAATGACAACATGCCTGACCTTACGCCTAGTTGTGACAATAGTGCCTGGTGAAGCGCATGCTATGCATAGTGCTTGTGAGAGGTAACATCCCGACTTGCACCTGAATCACAGCTGCATGCATCAGCCAAATTGTGTTTTTTCTTATTATTCAGTGCGCACACCGCATAAGGTTTTTAAGTACACTTCAGGTAGTGCACAACAGTGATCAGCAGGTTGTGCGTGCCCGCACCCACTATCAGCGCGCAGAAAGTCATGATTTGGTTGGAAAGCGCCATAGCTGCATCTTATTGGCGACTGGCATTGCAGCAGCGGTCAATATTGGGTTCATGCGCTGACAGCACATCTTAGCACACCTGAACAGGTCTCATGTCTCAGCACACAGCGATACATTTCCGCACCTGCCCTCGAAGGCTCGTTTTGCAGCAGTCGACTTATCGGTTCGTGTGATGCATATGAGCGATACTAAGGGTACGTATGCTGTTCGTCGTCAAGAATGAGCTTCAACTGCTACTAGCAGATCTCCCTAGCACTAGGGGCGAAGTTGAGATTGGGTTTACCGCTCGCAGCTCAGCTTCCAGAGCTTCGTACCCGCCTTGAACGTCGCTTGCACACATCACAAACACCAATGAAAACTGCACCATAGATGGGCAGGCACACATGGGGACTGGGGTTAGAGTAGGGCTAGCATTGAAAGCATGCCAATATGCACGCCATTGGAATCACCGCCGTGATGAGTGTACTTTTATTAATTTCGCTTCGCAAGGGGCGCAAAAAGCCCTCTCTGTGGATGTGCACTCAATGCAACATTCCTTCTCCGAAGAGAGACTCAAACGCAAACAGGCTTCCCCCTCTTCACACTACCACCAACACCCCACAACCAAACCCTACTTAGGGTTGCCCAGCCGTGAGGCACACTTGTCCCGTCTTGGAAAAGATTTATGCAGGCCTGGGTCGCCTTTGACAGCGCCCAGAACTGAGGACCATGCTGACACGTCTGAATCACGCCTCTACGCAAAATGATCACTGGGCACCAGGCACTGGTGCTAAAGGTATCAATGCTGTTGCTACAAAGAGTCCGACCCAACCCCGCCATGAGTGTACTTCACACGGCGCAGGTGCACGAAGCAGAGACCTGAGAGTCGAGTGCAGGGCATTGTTACCCACCCTACCCTCAGATTCATCAGTCCTGATTGTTGGCAGTGCTGGCAGCAGGCAACGCTCGCTAGGCACATGGACGGTACATTATGCAGCACATGCACAAGTGCAGCTGGCCAAGTCCTTCTGACAGCATCAAAGTACATGCAAGCATTGCAGCACGGAACGATGATCCCTTTTGCCACATGCACATTGCTCAACAAACATGCTTGACAGCAGCCACAATCAAGCACATGAAATGGCTATACATCAGTGCGTAAATTGCAAGCGACGCCTGACCTTGTTGTGGTCTGCAGTGGCAACTGCGTGCGCAACAACGTGCTGCAGCGGCGGCGGCACCGCAGCAGGGTCTGCCCCTGCCCAGCTGGTGGAGTATCGGTGCAAGAGATCTTCAACAGATGACATGACGTCAGCGCTGGGGCCGCGCAGCGCTCTGCAGTGAATACGTAACATGGCAGATGCAGGAAACAGGAAGTTACGGTATTTGCGGCCATGTGCGGTGATACATGTAAACTCCAGATGCATGGAGGGGGGTAAGTTATTAGAGTCGTACTAGAAGAGGCACATGTGGACGACGTACCTAGGGTCAGGGGCTAGGGTGAGTTGACCGCGCTGCGTGACATCACCATTGTGACTTCACATGGCTTCACATGGCATCGAATTAGCCACTCACGCACTAGCCATCATACATACATACATGGCGATGCACCCTTGTTTTTGAATTGCGCGTTACCTGGAAGTGACTTCATCGGAAACTGGGTCCCTCTTCACCAGCAAGGATGCTCCTAGTGGCAGGCACACTGGCAGACTGCCCGTAATCGGTGTGGTAGCTGACAGCTGTCAGTTTGGATAGCACATGCGTGACAACCACAGAGGACGCAAGTGAGTAAGCAAGCAAGTAAGACTTAGCAAGTGACTCAGCAGGGCTTTCAGGCTCATCATGGATGCGGTCATGACAGCACCAGTGACTTGAACTTGCAAATAGCCCCAGGGGTGCAGCGTTCTGCAACAGGCACGCAACGCAAGTACAACTCACTCAGGCGGTGCAAGTTTGATGCCACAAACAACATGCCCTACGGTGTGCCCTCACAACATTGTAAAGCATTTCGAGGTGCCGCATGACACTTCAAGTATCATGCTTATCAAGACAGCGACACTTCAAGTGATACGATTGAAGTAGACTTCAGTAGCTGTGCTTTTGAAGTAGACTTCAGTAGCTCATGCAGCAGGCAAAGGAAAACTGACATCACCCAGCCGCTGAGGCATGTCAGAAGCACGGCATTCATCAAGTGTGCTCGTGCACTTGCCTGCGCACAACATTGGGCAAGTACATGAGAGTACACGTTGGGTACAACATTGTACACGAGAGTACTTGAAGCGCATGGCACAGGAAGCTAGTGTGAAGTATGACAGACCCATATCGATACTGCATGCCTCTCCTCTCAAATCCAACCCTAATAAGGATCAGTGTGCTCCCTAATCCGTGACTGACCAGCCTTATGAGGCACATGACGACATTTATACCTCTTCCTCCTTGGGCGAGCCCATGGCAGTGAGCAGTGCTGATGACACCCTGCGCGTGAACCCCTTGGTAAAGCGCTCAAATGACGCCATGCGCCCATGGCCAGTCCTGGCGCCTTCAGATTGCCTCTGCTCACCCGCAGCACCCTGCTCACTCGCAGCACAGCGACAACACGTGCATTGGTATGAGCATAGAGGTAGAGCTACTGAGCAACGACGCAGTTGTGTCATTGGCAAGAGCAAGCCTAATGCTTGCACCGCAACAACGAGCATGCCTGATATGACGTTGCACAAACCTCGGTGATGCCTTGCGCCTTCTCATCCCCAGCACTTTGCACAACACCAGAAGGTGCATCTGCAAGAGCAGCATTTTCGAGAGCAGTATATAGTGGAGGCGCCAATGTGCCGGGTGGCATCCATGACGTGATTCATTCATTTAAGTTGCTCGCAACACAACAGCCAGCGTGGTTGAGAAGGCGTCGCACAGGCCTTGGCAAGGCCATGTGCTGTCACAAAAGGACTGTTGCAAAGTGTCACATGGACTGTTTGGCATCGCAACACCCCTGCCCATGCAGCTTCTGCGGCCGTGCACAAATGCGTATCTGAGCACTGCGGTGTGAACTAGTGTTGAGCACTGCGGCTGCACCTACCTACTTCAAAGTTCAAGGATGTTCACTTGCCTCTGGCGCGCCCCCTTCCCCTTCCTCCTCTGCATCTGCTGCGGCCATGGCTGCAAGGACGCCCCGCCACCGTGCCGCCAAGTCCCCACTGCCGCCGCTGCTGCCGCCACCACCGCCACTGCCACCTGCGGCAAAGTCGGCGCTCGCTGCTTGGCGCACCACGTCTTTCGCAGTGCCGCGCTTATGAGTAGCGGAGGTTCGCTCCGGAGCACTGATGCGGCGGCGGGGGCTGAGTTTCGAGCGCCACGTGATGCCCGCTGCAATTACAGTGTAGATTATGTGTGGAAGAGGGGAGCAAGCATGGGTGAGAAAAAGAGCAAGCAATCCGCCTGTGGCAGCTACAGGGGGTATGAGAAGAGCTGCATAGGGTATGAGATGATGTCCGCGCGCTAGGTGGAGTTGGCAGTGCTCAGTGAACGTTGACACCGTATAGCACATTGCATGACCTCACTGTCAATGACTGTTAAATTAGCGGCTTCTCATCTGATCATCACCATCAGGTGCAGGATCAGGTGTCTGTCTCTCTGCCAAAACAGCAAGGCCCGCAGTAGTGCGTCAATTGAAGGGCACGGCGGGTGTCCCACTTGCAATCGTGATAACGACTTTCATTGGCTTGAAGCATTATGTCAGCCAGACCAGCCAGCGTACTCACTTTGAATGGTGCATTGTGGCATTGCACAGCAGAAAGCCTGGCTGTGACGAGATATCTGTTGATTTGAACATTCCCTACTTTGAAACACGATGCTCAGCGCACCTGCAGCATCGCCATCAAGCGCGGACGGCCTTGCGGTCGCCACAGGAGCGTTGACGGTGTGGCGCCGCTGAGGAGTGTCACCTGTTGAAGACATGTGGTTCACGGCCAATGACGACAGCGCCACCTGGTGCCTTATCTGCTGCCTGCGACACTGCCTCCTTGCCTGCTCTTTCTCAGGGTCGGCCAGCCTTTCACTGCATCACAGAAAAACGGGGTGGTCAGAATCAGGGGGCAGTTACTCATGTAGGGGGTTATTCACCTCATGTCAATTTGTAGGGTTAGGGTCAGGGGCAGGATACCATCATTACGCAATCAGGTCGTGAAACCTTCTCATAGAGTCAGCTTTACCTAATGCTCGGTGAGGACGTCCACGCTGCCTGGTTGAAATTGAAGTTTCCGCTAGCATTCGGGCTGAATTGGAGTTGGTGAGGGCCATTCAAAATATGAAATGGTCAGGGCACGACCAAGCGGTTTGATAGCCAGCCGCACCTGATGGCTGGTGAGGCAGTGCGGCGTGCCATGTGCGCCTGTACGTCCACCAGAGCAGCGCTGCTCAGCCCCCAGCGCTGAGCACTGGTGGCCTCCATCAGGCCCGCACCCAATAAAAACGCCTGCACACAGAACGCGAGCAGGCAGTGAGAGCTGTGCCAGGGTATGCGCTGGGAGTTTAGACGATGAATTTCAGGCAAAACTGGACTGAAGGATTCAAAAGGTTTGTAAACATCAAGGCCCGTTTAGTGTCTAGGGCGGGCACCACATCTCACATGCAGCTACATAGTCACATGACGTCACCCACCTCCAAGGGGGAATTCCACCCGTACGATTGATCTGAGATGTCAGTTTCTCACATCAAAGGCTCGAGGCAGTGTGCTTGTGGGTGTGAATGTATGTTGCAACATGTTGCAGCAAGTGGGACAGCAACGAAGACGCGCACCTGCTCTGCTAGTCAGATTCTCCGTGCATCACACCAAATGAAAGTGGGCGGTACACCAACAAATCACAGATATTCACAAGCACTGCAATTCAGGTCCGCGGTACAGTCATGTAATCACCCCAGGGCCATTAATCCCACGAGTCTCCTGACGGTAACCATTTGCACCGCAGTGGTCACTGGTGAGGCTCGATGAGTGATAAGGCACCACTGAAAGGCACCAGCTTTCCCGGTGCTGGTACCTCGGCACCAGAGGAGCAGCAAGGTCTGGTATATGCTGTTGTTTGATCTACATGTACAGATGTCAGGTTGAGGCAAAGTTGTACACTTTGAGGTTGGTAACAGAGGGGAAGTAGGATGTGGAGCCAGAGCTGCCCAATGTATTACAATGCTTTGCAGTGTGTCACAGTGCTCAGGTGTGCTATACTGAGGTGCAGCCATACCCCTGGGCCAGGGTTCACAATTTGGCACGATTTGTGCCCATATACACAGGCTTCTGGCTACATAGAATGCAGCAGTAATGAGCATTGCTGCAGAATGAGCAGCTGCGTTCTGCTGCAGAACAAAAGTTACAATCAACAATACCTACCTTGGCGCCATCGGAGTTGTGCTCCATTAGAGGCAGCGCCAACGCCTGAAGTAGACCACGGTAGGGGCTGGCCGGGTTGCTGGCACCAGAGCAAACAAGACGGGCACGGTCACAACAGAGCGTTGAAAAACAGATGGATCAACAGCGGTCGTTAGGCTGATGATGTAATCATCACTTATTCAATGTTTGTTGGCTCACTGCCATGCAGTTCCATGAAGTACGAATGTTGCATCAGAAGGTCAGCCTGTCCACCTCGGGTATTGTTTGAGGTACTTCATGGGTAGGTGTGCATGGATACGTAGCGTCCACATGCATGACATTGCCATGTCCATCCACGTCACCCTAACCGCACACTCTGATTGTGCATCTGCCGCAGCGGCGTAGGGCTCAGGTGGTGCTGATGTGGAGGCTGAAACTAGGGTTGGCAGGGATCAAACTCGTGTTTGGTCACTGGGTTTGACTCCACTCATGCTTGCTCACACCTGACTCACTCCATGAGGACACCATCCACCTAAAGCTACAACCAGGACAAAGCGAAGCGTGAGAGAACGAGAGTGCACACAGGCACTTGAGGTCTAGAGGTACATAGTGTTGTTTGACAGCATCGGCTCGCTGGCATATAGCGCAACGGTGTCGGCGGACATGACGATTGTTCCTGGCAGACACGCTTGAAATCCGCATGCATTTCTTGAGTTATTCTTGAACATGAATTCATCAGTGCATATGGTGTTCTGGTACCAGGGTGGTTTAGTGCATGTACTCTAAAGGTGCCTGATCACAGGATGTGCAAACGAATTCTCAAGCTTGAGTCTGTGCAGGCACTTTCATACAGCATTTACTCGATGCCACAAGTTTAACCCAAACATACACACCATCGTCACCTGTTGGCTCCATAGTGCAAGAAAGATGTGGGATCAGTGCCGTTTGGCTCAAAATCACCATTAGCCTCCTGTCATCACACAGTGCAAGGGAGAGGCGTTAGCCCCAGTGCATGAATGCGCTAAATATGGGGAACGAGGCTTCCCGGGTCGTGCGCAGGTTTGCAACTGACTGGATGATGCAGCCTGCCACATGCTGGCCATCGTTGCAGGAGACGGTGCTGAGCACTGCTGGCATCATGTGCTTTTGATGTGCTGCAGCTGACGGTTCAGTGGAATGCTGTGCAAGGGCCCCATTGAGCTGCTTTACAGTTTTCTGTCAATTCTCTGTACACTGAGCTGCTGCTGGTGAGTCTACCGCCGTGAATGAATGGATGTGGAAGTGCAGTTGAAGTTGAGAGCGCGGGGACGCAATGGATGAGCATCATCATCACCTGTACGCAATGAACGAGTGCGGGTTCGGCTGCGCTGCTGTTCCACTGATGTGGGCAGTGCCATGCAATGCCATGCATCTACAGTATGCTCCACTCATAGGTGTGTGCAGTGCACGTCAAGCCATCACCGCACAGCCTTGGCCTTCACAACATGCATTCAAGGGTACATGGTGCAGACCTGGTGGTCATAATTTTCTGCATGTGATACCTTGAACTGCGTACACAGATGTCGGCGAGCTTTATTCAGCTGGCCTAATTGATTGTACCAATGTCGCCTGGCATGTGGAAGTATACATACAGACATGTCTTTTGGGGCTAGGGTTGAGGTTAGCATACAGAGGGAATGCAGATAACAGCGCAACAGTCATATTGTAGCATTGTAGCACCGCATGATGTGCGCCACAACTGGGCAACAGCCTCGCGCGGAGCTGCTGTTGGGTCCACCGTTGTGCACTGCTGAAAGCGCATTGCATGTGAAGTTGAGGTTGAACGCAGTTGCGGCCACGTTGACGCAGCACTCGTGTTCCACATCAAGTGGTGTGCACCGTTACTGAAGGTAAACAAGATGAGCTTCAGCAGCGCTGTCGACGGGTTGATATACTTTGGGGTATATGCCAGTAGATTACATATCTATACATGTATGCACAAGTGGCAGTGCTCAACACGGACTCGAGTCATGCATGGTAGTGTGCTCTGTTCATGGTGCCAGTGACAGCACACCACCCTATCACACAGGCCTACCACCCTCGTGACATGGTATCCAAATCTATAGCATTGGTGTAGAATCAACACAAACGCAAACATGTTGGTCACGATTTTCTGCATGTGATACCTTTGACTACAGACACGAAGGCTGGTGAAGTTCAGTCACCTGGGCTTTTGAAACTGTCCACATGTTGCCTTGCACATAATGGACATGCCTGTCACATGACATTTTTGACACCACAATCGTCACAAGGACACCACAATCGTCCCAGTTAGTCCTGGCAACTGTGGCATGACGTAATTTGCGCCACAACTAGACAAGTGCCTCTTGGTGGCAGAGATACCCCCAAATGAGCCTGCCGAACTCACACTGTAATCCAGGTAGAACACTGGCAGCACCTCAACTCGGCCATGCAGTACATGCAGCAATGCCAGTTGACGCTCCCTCTTGAGCTTCTCCATATGGTAGTGGGTGACTAAATCGTTCTGCAGCAGAGAGTGGTAGATCAGAAGGCTAGGGGTCAGGGACAAGCACCACGTGCGCGTAGCGTCGGGTATTGCCTGTCACCAAATCAAGGCTGATGCTGCTTATACCACGTTACCGATACGAGGACAAGTACAGAGCAGCTCAATCATTGCACTACTAATGGTATGCTGTGTCACTTTCCTGTGCAGAAGTGAAACTGACCGTAGCCTGTACAGATGCAGTTATTGAAGGGGTGTCGTCCACACTCCAAGCGCGTCATAGCAGTGACTGTAATATTGAGCACGTCATGTCATGTGCATGTCTGCCGGCCCAAGGCTTCGCCTAAATACTACCCCCAACCCTGCCCCTAACGCCAAGACAAGGCAAGGCCTGCAAAGCAAAGCTGGTGAACATAAGCTGTCACAGTGTCGTTACGTACACTTCACCATTGATATGGCTTTGCTCGCACCTTTTCGTCCTTCAGCACCCCTCTGGCGTACTTGGCATACAAGGCGTGCAGCTCATCTTCTGACGCAGGCTTGGTGCTTGGCACCTGGGGGTGTGCAGCGGCAGCAATGCTCAGAAATGACCGGCTGTACGGAGATAGGTGTTGCAAAGGGTAATCAACAGATCTGACATATCACACAGCTGAAGAGCAGCAATGCCACGTAATACGTGATGGTATCCAAAGGTTTTGACGCACGTGCTGTCAATGCTATCTGGGGGCTATGCGCTTTGTTTCTGCTTCATTCATGGTCTGTCCTGTTCACTGGAGTGGACGGCATTACTTTAAAGAGATATCTTTGCGGTTCACCAACAAGCGATAATGTTCTGCAGGCTCATCTGCATTCGCAATCGCAGTGATTGAACGCACGAGATGACGGCCACGCATGGCCAGCAATCGTCGGCGCACACCAGCCCTCAGCATGCGGAGATTCAACGTCAAACAGTGTCACATGCTTCAAGTTGAAGTACCATGCAGGACGCTTTGATGGCCATGTGCCCATCTGGCTTGTCAGTGGCTTGTCAGCACCTCCCCATGCTTTCAATCAAGTCATTGTCACCACGTGATCTGGTGATGCGACGCACCTGCAGGGAGGTCTTGTGCGCGTGTACACTGAGCCGTGCCACCACATCAGTGCTCGGCACCTGAGAGCAGAGCATGGCAGGGGTCACGAATACAATTATACGTTAGTATATGCATGACCAAATGGTGTGTACACATGTGACCTTGACTACGATTCAAATGCTTGCATAGACACATACACGCATACGCCACTGCAATACGAGGTGTTGAAAACTTATGTTGGGGAGCTAGAGAGGTGCCAAAACGAGCCCGCCACTGTTTTTCATTTTCAGCATTTCAGCCATACGATGCAGAGCAGATCTGAGATTGCGCAAGTGCAAGACCTTCCTCTTTGCCGCAAGAAGAAAAGGTGATCCATCTCATGCCCTCATGCCTCTTAGATGATGCGTAACTGCTTGTGGCGATAACTCTCCACACTACAGCTTGATGCAACAGGTGCGCACTTCAAGCCAGAATGATATGCACGACAAAATCAAATTGCAAAGTCAGAAAGCAGGGCTCGTTATTTCCATGTCACTGGCCTAGGTCGATGCTTCATGCCCCGCTGGTAGAATTTGAGTCTCGTGTTCACACCATCTTGGCGTGAGCACAAGACTCCATTGATGAATTCCACTTCATGATGAGACTTGCCACATCTACTTTGTGCCTTTGCTGAGCACCGTGGCCAGCTGTGTCGGCAAGTGTATATGACAGAACTGTCTTATTTGCAGCTCACCTTCTCTGGCGCTCCCTTGCTGGCCGCCTCGTATTTGTACATGTCAAAAGTGTAGCCAGCATCAGAGTGGGCGACCAAGTCGGCAGGGGACATCTGTCGAACACCGATTACCTGCTTGCGGTGGCGCAGTAACAGCGGTAGGGTGAGGGTCACGAGTAGTCCAGGTAACGTGCTGTATGTTTAGTGCTGCAGTCAGGTGGCATACATGTGGGCCAAAAGTGATACATGCGCCTGCAAATGGGAGCATGACGTACATGAACAGCACGCAACATACCCCAAACACACAACAGCAGCACAAGCCAGGAGTGAAAAAAGGCACCCCTAGTCAGTCTGTCCACGCCCTATGGAGGTGGCTTGCACAGTTCCATGCGAGGCCTGCAGCTGGCACTTGTGGTATGTACTTGAGTACTACTTTTAAGCAATGTTGCTCTTCAATTGAATGCACACAGCAATGCATAATCCGCGCCCCATACATGTCCCCGACTCTAAGACCAGACGGCTACTCCCTTGCTGCAAGTGCAATTTCTGGTGTACATCTGGAAGTCCACTCTGGTGTGGTCTGAGACTCACCTTGTTGGTCTTCTTGTCAATCAAAGAGAGCACCAGCACCTGCACGTGAGCGGACAGCACAGCAGTGCTCAGTCATGAACATCAAACACCTGTGCATCATTGTGTACCATCATGAACTGGTGTGTACTGTTGAGCCTATGGATAAGCTGAAAAAGTTGGAGTGAAAGGCAGCGAAGTGTGGCTGTGCAAGTAGACGCTGCTTTGCAAACAAAAGAAAGGTGATAGCGCTACGGGTGCTGCTTGCACGCCTGTCATACAGTGCTTTTTATTGTACTTTGCATTACAGTGACACGTGTCTCTGGTCCTCAATGTCCAGTTCCATGAACGCCTACCCTGTACTGGACACCCCAGGATTGAACCCCTGGGACCTGTTGACAACGGTGCAGGGTAACAATGGCTGCAGCAGGCCTTGTTGCTGCTTGGGTGGCAATCTTGGTTGCGCTGCGAGCTTGACAGCAAGCCTTGGTGCTAAGCGATGTCCTGGGTCAGTGTCAGGGTTGCAGCCAGCTGAAGTGCCGAATATTGCCGATGCTCCAGAGACGCTGGCATATTGTGGGTGTACAAGGCGAATAGAGTGCACAACAGACGGCATGCCAGCAGCCTTGGAAGAACTTTTTCTGCATATGCTGCATAAGGTAGTGATGATGCTCAGGCATGATGATGATGACGATGCCGGTGGTGATGCTCAGGCATGTGTGCCTCTTGAGCATCATCACCTTGCCCTGCACCCTGGAGCTGTGCAGCCTGAATGCTGGCCACTCCACTGGCAGGCCCGCAGGCATATTGGCAGCTGCATTGGAGCTTTCAGCAGCAGTAGCCGCTGGTACAACAGACAATGGCACGTATGGCGCGCGGTGCACAGCCACATGGTCCGCACTGACTATGCTTGCAGTGGCTGATGGGTTGAAGATGGTGATGCTCAGGCTCACTGCGCTGGTGCTGCTGGGCTGTGAGGTTGCCGTGGTGGTGCCGGGCGTCAAATGCTGCACAAAGAGGAGGACGCAGTGGGCACATTGTTGACCGTGTCATTGTGGCAATGCTTTGCAGTAAGTGAAAACAGCGAGTGCCACAGGACAAGTGTTACAAATAGCAGAGATCGTCTGGAAGCTGCTACTGGTAAAATTTAGATCATTTTTTAAAAGGACATCATGTCCCTACAAGTGCTTGATTCATGATGCACACTCAATTCAACCGTTGGCTGCCTCTCAAGGTCTGCGAGCTACTGCGGAGAAAGCAGGCAAAGACAAGCAACCGAAACCAGCACAACTTTCCCTGACTCACACTGCGATGCTGCCACAAATACGCCTGCAGTACATAGTGGTACATAGCGGCACAGACGAGCACCAAGCATCTCTCTCTCAGTCTTGCTGCATAACCTACACAGCCAAACTGCAAAAGGCACACTCACGTAGGCTCGCAACCTCCACAAGCAACATCGGTCATGTCAGCTGAAACCCGAACCCTAGCCGAATGCCCATGATGCTGACTCACCGCTGCCACCTTTGAAGCCATCAGAGACACACGCCGTATGGGCGATGGGGAGCCGTGCTGCACTTGTGGTGAGCACTGCTGCTTGTTTTGCTGCTGCGGGGACTGCGGAGGCGGTGCTGCAGCCGCAACCGGCGATTGAGGGGGAGTCACCGCTTGCAGATCGGCGTTGGTGAGCACTGCTTTGACAGTTACATCCAGTACTTCAGCTGTGGTCGAGCAGTGCTGCTGGCCACTGGTGCGCCAGCGCTGCAGGCGGAGAGCACGCGGCACGGACAAATTGGTTGAGCAATGCTGTGGTGCAGGAGTGCAGCTTGCTAACCAGGTACGCACTGCATACAATTGCATGATCACAGCATGTTTCACGCACTGTGAGCCGCTCACAAAGGTGGCCTTACAGTAATGACACAGTGCACAAATGCAACAAACAGAGAAGGTACAGCACTAATGATGTGGCGTGTGCTGAAAATCGCAACAACGACTTGAACATCAGCAACTGTCCTGCCACAACTGCTGTTGCTCCCAGCCCCAAGCTCTCTCTGAGGGCACAGCTCTGGCAGTTGACGTGCCTCGATGTATGCATGTGGGCATGGCACTGCATGAAGAGCCACCACAGGCACTTGCCTCGAATGACATGGCAGTCGTCTTGTGCCATGGGGGTATGTATGGTATGGTGTCTTTAGGTGAGTTGGCCCAGTTGGCCAGGATACGCTGAGTCTCATCTTCTTCTATGGAGCCCACCTGAGCCACGAGTATTAGCTGCAAGCAACACAAACCAGTAGCAGAATATCAGCCAGTCGCAATGGTCTAGAATAACATAGGAATCATTGTGGATATATGACATTATCAGTGGTAAGGAGGGTGCGCCTGCAAGCATTTTCAAGTGATGTTTAGGGTGACGATGGAGCGCTGCGCAAGGCTATGGTTGGCCTGCAGTGGCAAGAAGGCGCACACATCAGCATAATTTCACTCAGCAGAGTAATCACAGTGGATATACTGGCTGTCAAGCACTTGTCCCGTGACCGTACCGCCGTAGCCCGCATACATGGTGGAAGACTGATGAACAGTACACGCTGCAACAGACCATGTTGCACACCAAAAGCATCACATGATCAGCGCCATGAGGGCATAGAGTCAACTTTGACGTTACGTTTGACTTTGTGACGCACAGCAAGTTCGGCATGGAAGCTGCAGGCACCGCTTCAGTTCCACAAAACATACACAAGTACCGCTCGCGGCGCCCATGTGCTGTGCAGCAGATGGCATGGACATCATGACATCAACGAGCCTTTCCACTTTCCTCTGAGACAGCAAGAGCTGTACTGACCAAAAGTGCTCATGTCGATGTCGTCTCTGATGCTTCAAATTGAACTTTTCAAGTTGAAGTTTTGATGGGGCATACCCACACCTACATACCTCTCCGAAGGACTGACCGCCACGGACGACCCTCAGCTTTGTCTGATTGCTTCCTCGGGCCAGCAGCTGCAGACAGGCACATTCAATAGTGTCATGAGCCCAGGCTGAAAGGCAGCTACTGTTGACATGCAAGTCTCAAGTACGTCATGATGTCAATGACATCTTAAAGTTGATGAGGCTGTGCACCAGATGAAGTTTTGACGACAAGCTATATGAATTTGAAACAACAAGCCCAACATCACAGCAACCGCAGCGGCACACGCAACAAGAATGTCTGAGGAACAGCAAGCGGGTAGGTTGCAGGACAGCAGGACGCCCATAGGAATACATGTCCCCTTCATGCACATTGATGACGTACGGTATCCACAAAACTACACGTGTGATTCATTGTGCATCTTTGATATCTTGCTAGGGCAGAGTAGCATCTGCAAAGCTGATTATGGTTCTACGGGCAGTCGCGGCGGCGGCTCGGCGGCTTCAGCATTCATGTAACTGATTCAGTACACCCAAGTGCAGCTCATGTGATCACTACTGCTACCTTAAGGCAGTAACAATTTGATGCAACTTCTCCTTGGTTTGCTGCGCACAGTCAAAAAGCATCACGCTGCCATCTCCTTTAAGGTCGTATTGCGCGTGTTACTGCTAAGGCCGTGTCTGACTCTGAGCCTGAATCTGACTCAAGCCGCTCCTGCAATATGAGTGCCAGAACTGCCGCTCGTATACTTGTTGTCAATCCTTGCTCAGCGCGCGAGAAAAACCCAGAGGATTGATATCAAAGCTTATAGTACACAATCTACGTGTCATGTGACAATCTGCAAGTGTGTGAATGACAATCACGTCTAAACGACGTTGCCAGAAGGTATCTCCCCCCCCACTACATCCTTGTCCGCTTTGTGTACCTTGCCCACTGTGGTGTAAGCTATGCCAATGGTTCGCCCGTGCCCTGGTGTCAGATCCCCCTCCGCAGCCACCTCAAACTTCAGCTCCTGGTACTGTGTGAAGTTGCAGGGCACGCTGGAATAGTGGAGAGAGACGCCTGTGTGAGGCAAAAAGCTTTGTGACTCGAAGATGCTTGACTTTAAGGTGCACCATCACATCAATCATACATGCATAATTGGCAGTACGGTGTATACATGTATACATGATCATGACACGCCAATGGAGACAGACAACGATGGCCTTGATCAACACGGGGGACGTGAGCGACAGAATGTTCCGACAGCCTTGAAGGGTATCAACAGGAACGGCAGAGGGCTTCCACAAAGTACATGAATGAGGTTTGTGACAGTCAACAAAGGTGGTAACATGATCACCAACCACAGCAAGCACATGCGCATCGAGCTTGCGGTGCCCAACACTACTTATGCTGTACTGTCCGACATCATGCACACACATACACCACACTTACTTGATCATCGAGTGGTGGGACGACTGATGTGGCCAACAACAACAAGGTGGTGATGCACTGCATCAGAAACATTGAAGTGCAAATCTCGCATACATACCTGACGGCGTTGAAGTGCACCGCTGCAGCTGTGTTCATAATTGTTGCCGTCCTGCAGACAGCACGGACAAGGTCAATCAGGCGTCATGGCTTTGAGTAATCATTCTCCATGTACAGGTTGCCTCCATAGCACCGGACTAAAACACGCATTGGCAATACACCCAGAAACACGTACCTTCCTACCACTGACCACTCCTTCTGACTGCCCCCGGCTCCTCCGTCCCGTGTGTCACCTCCGTGCCGCCTGAACACAGTCACGAATGGATTCCTGGCGTAATCCAGTTGTACGCTGAGAGTCACTATCAGTGCTGGCGTGATCAGTGAGAAGTTGGAAGGCTGACGTGCACCGCGAAGACTGGCCTTATCAGGCGATCTGCACAGAGGCTGCAAGTGCTCCCTGGCTGACGAAGGCAGCACTAAACATGCGCGCTGCACCTCCAGAGAGTTCAAGTGGCCTTTTATGCTGCTGCGCCTTGATTTCGGAGGTAATGCAGCAGGCGCCCTGCTGTCCCCAGGTGCCATCATTCCTGTCCCTTCACCTCCCTCTCTCCGGTCTAGTCACCTGCAACTTTCACACTTTGAAAGTTTCAGGCGTAACGGTTGAAGTTGCATTGGTTTGTTGTGTACATGCACCAAAGAAGACACCCGATGCCCTGTCACCTGCAAGATGTCTCATAGAGATAAGGTCGGCCCTCGAGGCCGGCAGCACCATCGCACCGGAGCTACTACCACCGGCCCAGCAGCAGAACACGCTGGCGATGGCGACAAGCAATCATGGCCTTGGGTGCTGCAGTGCCTGGCGTACCCGCGAGGCGGCTTCGGTTGCAAAATCAAGCTAGCCAGATCTGTAGTCTACACAGAAGAAAATGTGCCAGTGTGCCTATACGAGAACAGCGCAGGCACTGGGTGCGTGGTGGCCCGGCACATCGGCACGGATACACCTGGAGGCATCAGTCTTAAGAGCGCTGTGCAGCGGCTGAGGCCAGGCAACTCAGTGCCAAGCGGAGCCGGCGCTGTAGCATTCGCCTGGAATGGAGTGGCGACGCTTGTCACGAATGCTTCCATGGACAAGATGGAACTCGGCCAGGAGGACGTGCCGCTGGGCACTCAGGCCCTCGTCCAGAACCTGGAAACCAAAGCAGCCGGCCCCATTCCCCTCGTCAACTATCAGCACACCTACTCGGTCGACAAGGCTACAGGCCACCCCGTGCACAGGAGCTTTCACTGCAGCTTCCAGGCGGGCTCTCCGCTGACGCTGCCGTGCCGTGGCCGCATCATCTGCAGCAAGCTCGCGGAAGCCGCGGAGTCAGTAGTCACGTGGTGCGAAGCTGCGTACGGCGCGCGCGTGCTGCTACTGCGCCTCGACTTCGCGCTCGGCAGGGACGACGCCATGTGGCTGGTGCGCAGCACGCAGGCGGCGGTGCGGCCCATCGTGGTGTGCAAGCGCAGCCCCTCGCCTGAGCAGCTGCACCGCACGCGCGTCGCCGCCGTGGGAGACATCGAGACCAGCCTCGCCTGGCCCGGCTCCCCGGACAAGGCGGACGCCCTCGCGCCGCCGTTTTTCGGCAGGCGCACGGCCACCGCGGACCCCTCTCTGTCAAGAATACATACCCCTGATGACAACGCTCAGTTAACGGCGGCGGACCTGAGCGCTACAGCGCGGCCTAAGAGCAGCGGAGCGGAGTGTGAAACAGGCGGCGCTTTGATCAAGACGTTTGTGAGGCCGGTGTCGCCGATAACAAGGCTGGAGGTGGGGAGGAGCGCGGCGGCAGGCGCGGCGCTGGGCAGCAGTCAGCTGGGGCTGCTGTGCCCCGGTGACTTCTGCGGCGTAGCGCTGTTGGACAGGCTCGCGCAGAAGGAGCAGTTTGAGAGCGCCGAGATGCACAGCCTAGGTGAGCACTGCTGCGCGTTTGTTTACCATGCTACAGGCTGAATTTTCTTGGTTGATGTGCTGGATTGAGAATCAGCCACCAGGTGCAGGCACCTTCCATTGCGCAAGTCAGTGCCACATGGCAGCAGTCCTGGCCAAGTGCCATTGCTGAATGGGCAGATCTGTGCAGGGACACTGTGCGCACGCAGCTAGTGACCCTGCGCAATAATATCACCAGCTTGCATTCTTGATCTTGATCATGGAGCGGCATTTCAAGCGGATCTTGAACATGGAGCGGCTGAAGAGATGGTCGATTTGCTCACGCATAGGCCCGGCATGCGATATCGACAATTAATGTCAACTGCAAGAGAAGGGCTCACAACGTGTGCTACTAAGCACATGGCAAGTTAGACTCCTGAGCACCAATAAGATGAATGCACTAGCTTATGGTCGGACAGGAGTTTGTGCCCAGGCGACAGCATCACGGCATGACCGAGTGATCAAAACCCACCTAATATCGACATCTTGACAAGCGTTCATTCACTGCCATAATGCCAGGCGCAGCAGCAGCCGCCGCCATTAGGACAGAAGCAGCGGAGCGTGGCGAGGAAGGTGCTGTGCAGCGCGCACAGAACACCATCGCGTTCAGGAAGCAGTTGCTGGCAGACCAGGGGGGCAGGGAGGAGGCGTGGGGGGAGGGGGACAAGGGGGGAGGGGGGGCAGGGGCAGGGGGAGGGGACATAGCGCACAGCTTGATTGTTCAGGCGCGGCAGGAGCGGCGCCTGGTGGAGATCATGCTGCGCAGGTACACACACCATGTAGGTTAAGATACACTGCGAGATGCTACTTTAAAAAGTAGTGTGCGGCATGAGCAGAAACTCGTCTCCCAGCCATGCAGTACACATACGGTCATGCACGGTTATGACCCCTACACACATACCCTGCAGGGACTCTTGACTCGCGTGTGTGTGGTGCCCTCACCTCATACTGTCAGCAGACTCACCCTGTGGTGTACAGGCTGTGCACATGAGCCTCCCTAAAGATGGTATGTACACGACTGGACCTTTGGTCATGCTGTTCTGCAGGTATAGGCGGGGGGAGCCTGGGGAGTACTGCGAAGACCCTGGCATGCTGGGGGAGACCACAGCCCCCGTGGGGGGGTCCTACCCCGGTCGCTACTATGAGCACGTCCATGTGTGCGCCAACTGCTACCGCGTCTACACTCTCATGGACACCAAGCGCACGCAGGCCCTGCAGAGGCTGTTCAAGCGGCGGCGCCACCACCACACCGCAACTTCAACTGGCGCACCAGTTGAAGTTGCAGCGTCTGCCACAACCGCACACGGCAGTGTCATCGTCCCCAAACAGCTGGCCTCCCTGGTGTCTGCCGACTGGGGCGCCTCGCACCCCTACGCCGGTTTCCCGGAACCTTCTCCGCAGGAAAGGTCCTCGGCGGCGGCGCAGTCCTCACCGGCGGAACGTTCCTCAGGCGCGGCGACGGCGCTGCGCCGCGCGCGCGCCGCTATGGCCACCATCACCGCCAACGACATTGCGGAGCTGCGCGGCCTGGGGCGTCCTCCGGGTGCTGTCCAGGCCGCCGCCGCCGTCATGCTGGTGCTGCTGGGGGGGGGGGCTGACAAGGGGGGGGGAGGGGGGGGGGGCTGGCCCGCAGCACGGCTCGCCATGAGTCGGCCCACCGCGCTCGCGGCTAGGCTGGTGTCATTTGACCCTGCGGCGGTGTCGGAGGAAGCGGCGAGCGCTGCGGAGGCGGCGTTGGGGAGGGCGGCGCTGGGTCCGGAGGTGGTGGCAACGATCAGCGCGCCGGCGTACCGGCTGTGCATGTGGGCGCTGGGGGTGCTGGAGGCTCGCAGGTGAGGTTGAAGTTGACGTGCCGATTGTTGACGTGCCGATTGCTGACCGACACAAGGGGTAGTAGCTGTAGGTACGATGCTCATCTTGTTGATGCAGTTCTCTAATGCACACTGTACAGGTGCATCACCAGGTCATGAAACTGTATTAGGTCACATATATATCAGTGTAATCCTATTCATTGAATCCAGCATTATAGACATTATGAAGCGCAGTTGTGTTCAAATGGCTACATGGCGCTGTACAACATTGCTCACAACAGCCTTTTCCTACCTCATTGCTGTGGGCCGGCAGGTGGATCCTGGGCATGGGCCACCAGCGCACAGACATGCTGGACCCTGCACACCTCCACGGCTCAACCAACCTGGCAGCGCAGCATGCCTCAACCGCCGCCAACACCAAACCCCATGAACCCGCGCTGCAGCGAGGCGCTCACGACCCATCGTCAGCAGTGCTTAACGGTCACACGCCTCAACCGGCAACTTCAACAGTAACTTCAACTATGTCCCCGACGCGCCAGCGCCCCACGGCGACAGGTCAGGTGACGCACCAGAGGCAGGCCAACGGGCGGCTCGCCGACCTCAATTCGCTGCCTCCGGACCTAGCGGGTTTTGAGGCGAGGCGCTATACCAGCGCGCGCGGCGACGTCAGCATGCCCTACGCGGTGTGCGGCCGGCCACCGCCGCCGCTGCCGCCGCAAGGGGTGGCGCAGGCAGCGCCGCCGCAGCAGCAGCAGTCATCGGAAGCGCGGCAGCAGCAGCAGCAGCAGCAGCAGCAGCAGCAGCAGCAGCAGCAGCAGCAGCAGCAGCAGCAGCAGCAGCAGCAGCAGCAGCAGCAGCAGCAGCAGCAGCAGCAGGCGCAGCAGCAGCAGCAGCAGGCGGCGCCACCGCAGGCGTCGACAGCGTGCAACCTCGTAATCCTGCACGACTTCTTCGACACGCTGGAAAAGACCTTCCTGCTCGTGCGCCCCCTGGTACTCGAGGCCGTGGGCTGCCAGGTCCTCTGCCTCAACTGCCCAGGGCAGGCGGGCACGCGCTGCCCCCCCGCCCCCGCGGGCCTCCTCAACGCCGACTGGACTGCAGCACAGCTCAGCGAGCTGCTGGACTGGGTGGACGCGCGCGGCGAGATGCCGCTGGCAGCGCGACCGTGGCGCCTGGTGGGCATCGGCAACGGCGCCGCGGCGGCATGCGCGCTGGCGCTCCGGCTGCGCGGCAGCAGCGGCGGCGGCGGCGGCGGCGGCGGCGGCGGCAGCAGCAGCGGCAGCGGCGGCGGCGGCGGCATCGGGCGCGCGCTGTGCGGCGTTGCCTGCGTCAACGGCTTTGCGTCCGTGGATCCACAGCTGGCGGCGGTGCTGCACGCGTCCGCGGCGGCGTTTGCATCGTTCCCGGCGCAGCGTCCGGACCTGCCCGTGGCGTACTGGTCGCGGTTTGTGTTTAGCGAAGGATACATGGCGGCTGTGGGGCAGGGGCTGGCGCTCAACCTGTACACTGCGGTGGCGAATCCCATCAGCACTGAGGTACGTTAGGGTCGGGTTTAGGGCTGGGTGAGGGTTGGGGGTCAATGGTCCTTCTAGGGTAAGGGTTAGGGTTAGGATTGGGGTTGGGCTTAGTGTTAGTGTTAGGAGTAGGGTTAGCGTAGACCTAAAGTTATTGTGCAATTTCAGTCGCTGCCTTGAGACTGTGTGATGTCTTTCGTTGTGAAGGTGGGAGGGGAAGCATGAGTCACTAGGGTTATGATGAGTTAGGGTTAGGGTTAGGGTTAGGATGAGTTAGGGTCAGCAGCCGGAGTCAAAGGTAGAGTGACATGACGCTTAATGATGAGGACCAGGGTGCTGGTGGATCATGCGCTCACATCATCATAGTCTGCCCTGTTCAGCCTGAGCACCGAAACTACTTCGTAGTATATTGCAGAAGGCGCACTTCATACGTCCGGTCAGACTCGGGACTCTGCTCACAACCCCCCCGTTTCCCCCCTGCTCTTGTCCCAGGCGATGGTGCAAATAGTCCAGGGGGCCCTCTCCCACAGGGACCTGTCCCCCCACCTCCCTTCCCTCCCCCTCCCCCTGGTCCTCCTGCAAAGCACCGGCAACGCCCTGGTCAACGCTGCCAATGTGGACCCCTTCTTGCGAGGTCGCAGCGCTCAGCACGCGTGGAGTCACCAGTTGAAGTTGACTGCACCAGCGGGGGCCGTTGGAGGGTGTCTGGGGCAGGAGCGCAGCGCGGCGCTGGCGCAGATGCTGGGGGAAGGGGGGTCGGGGGCTTTTGTGGTCTGGGTGCCAGGCGGGCATGAGGTACGTACGGCAGGTGTGACAGTTACAGCGACTTTGGGCAGTAGAGTTGCAGTTAGGGTAGCGGTTGATACGAAAGCGGTTGTGACAGTTGCAGCTGCTTTGTGGTGGGGTTGTGAAATTAGGGCTAGGGTTCAGGATCACTGACCAAGAAGCCCTCTTGTTCAGTGAGGCTCTGATGTAGCGTGATGCTCGGCGTTTGCACTCAGGTCTACACTGCAGTGTGAATGCCAGACAGACATTCTGAGATTATCACCACACACTTCTACTGGTACATAACATGATCTGAGGTGTTGCAGACCAAGATGGCATGCTGTGCCGGGGCGTCAGCTGTAAATATGCCGAGTGGCTTCAGACTCAGAGCAATGCAATGGCAACAGGTTAACTGCAAAAGCAGTTGTGGCTGTCTATAATGTAACCCTAAGCTCATCAACCAGCAGAAAACGACGCTGGCGCATTTTGTGTACGGATAATGTGTCATTTAACCCTAACCCTAACCCTAACCTACACCTAACTACCAGGCGTATGATGACACTTATCTGCCTACCATGCTGCCCTTGAAAACATCGACAATAATGCAAGACACTTCGAATAATGTGCTTCACGGCGCGTGTTACAGCCCTGAACACGGCCAGGGGCGTATGATCATGCATTTTCATGTGTCGGCTAGCACTCACCAGACAACCACGCATTCATTCATTCATGTTCATGCATAAATTTACCTGCTGCCCCTGTGCGTGCTGACTTGCCGCCTGCACAGGTGCGGCAGGAGTGCAAACGCGCTCTCATGGACGTCATGCGCGTACTAGTCAGCACGCCCACGGCGCCAGTGCTCAACGCCGATGGCAGCTGTATCAGCAGCAGCAGCGGCAGCAGCAGTGCTCAGCTTCTGCAGCCAGAGCACCTGGTGCGCATCCGCCCTCCTGCGAGCGTGCTTCATGCCTCGCATGGCGAGCAAAGCACCACAAGGTCTTTAGCTACAGGGCTGGCGCATGAGGCGACGCATGAGGTTGGTAGCGAGGGTGCAGATGCTACGGTTCACCACCGACCGCAGCAACATGGTCAGTTGGCAGCTACCGAGGAGTCAGAACAGCCGCCGCATCAGGTGCTCAGCAACCAGCAGACGGCGAGCCTGTGGCAATTACAGCGGCCGAGCGCTGCTGCCTCATCGATACCTACACACCAGCGCAGCGGCGCTTCGGAGGTAAAATCGACCGCCGGCCGCTCATCTCCCGAGAAGCCGTGGCGCCAGAACGCCAAGAGAGTGGTGCACAAGAGGAAAAAGGGCAGCAGAAAGGCCACAGAAGAGGGCCCTGCAGCTGGGCCGGGTGCTGCTGCGGACGACAAGCAGATGCCAAGTCTGGGGTTGCCCTGGGAGGACGTGACCCTGGAGGCTGCGGTGGCAGAGTTTGAGGCGGCGGTGCGGCGGCACCGCGCGCAGCGCAAGCAGGGCAGCCATGTAACTGACGCAACTGATGTAACTGTCGCTGGCGCATCTGGCTCCGCGTTTGAGCTCAGCAACGGGTCCGTGCCCATCGGCAGCGGCGCCGGCATCAACCTCAATCTCGACTTCAACACCGACTTGCAGTTGGAGCAGTTCACCGGCTCCAAGGTGACATCCCCTGCGCCTGCCGGGTATGTCAGTGAGCAACGTGACCGTGATGAGGCCTTGCAACATCCCCGCAAGCCCGGGCAGTCAGCATCGCCCGTTGAAGAACCGCACGCGACGCTGCCGCCGACGCAGCTAGCAGCGGTGGCGCCGGAACCGATGTCGCCAGCACACGACAGCCCGGCAACTTCAACTTCAATTGCACAAACGATGCAGCAGCCGCCTGGCCCGGACGAACTGCTTCGCGCCATCGATGATATTGCCTCCTCCGCAGAGCAGCGAGCAGCGGGCACGTGGACCCTCCCCGCGCGGACTTCTGAAGTGGAAGTTCAAGGTGATGAAAGTGAAGTTCAAGATGGAGGTGAAGTTGAGGTCATGGAGCCAGCTGCGGCGGCGGCGCTGCTGGACGAGCGCGTGTCGGTTATGCAGGCGGAGCGGCGGGAGGAGGCGCTGCGAGCAGCAGCGCTCGATGCAAAACGGGCAGATGAACTTCAACATCAGGCACGTGTGATGTGTACATTGTACAAACACGAGCAGTAAGTCCTGTTCTTACCATAACCTCCACCTAGGAGTCATTTGTGCAAGGGTTGATCGATGGACGATCGCAGCAGAGGCCATGTCTGTCACCATCAACATCCGCGTTGACGAGTACTCGTACTGTGGGCCAGAGCACACCGCATCGTACATACATACGCACGCGCATGTTTCTTTGTCACCAGCTGCGCCTTCGCCCACGGCCACAGTGCCTCACCCCGCACCCCTAGCTCCGTACCACCCCCCTACCCTTAACTTCAACTTCAACTGTGACCCTCACAGGCTGCGCAGCGTGCGGACGAGTACAGGCGCCAGGACGAAGCCTTAGTGGCAGCGGTGCCAGCACTGCTCCGCGGCGCTGAGCTATCACGTCTGCAGGGTGCAGTAGAGGCGGCGGAAGCTGACGAGGCCATAGTGGCGGCGTGCGGCGTGGCTCCGCCGTCGCCGGTGCGGGCGGGTGCGGGGGCGGCGCCAGTGGAGCTGGTGCGACATATGCGCCCACAGGAGTATGTGCAGCAGGTGAGATTGTGCACAACTTGAAAGCAATTCATTGGGGGATGGTGCTGATGTTGACTGTTGCGAATGTGTGATGGCTTTGGGGCACTGATGTGGATGGGAGTGTGAACAATGGTTGGATTTGGTGTCATCCTCATCAGCCAAAATAGTGGTGTACGACTCACCACCGGTTGTGTGGAAACTGCGTACTAGTGGACTTGAAGTACGAACTAGTGGCCCTTGTGCATCTTGTACATACTTGCGCTTGTATGGGTATTCCTGGTACCCAAAGCTCAAAACCCTAACCCTAACCCTAACCCTAAACCCTAACCCCAAGGCAGTGCGCGCTGGAACTGATGTGACCACGCTCCATGCTCTTGCTGCCTGCACATCGAAGGCACTTGTCAGCTGCCTCATACCCGCACACCGCTGCCGCCAAACCTCACGCGCCCCTTGCCGATCCTTGCACACGCCCCCCTTCACCCCGCAGCCGTCGCTGCCCGACACCATCGCCCACTTCACCACCACTTCAACAGTGCTCGACGACCTCACCGCCCTGGCAACTTCAACTTCAACCGGCCCCGGCGTCACCGCCAAGGGCATACAGGAGCTGGAGCGCGAAGCCGCGGCGAAAGCGCGGGCCGCCTCCGCCGCCGCCGCCGCCGCGCGCGCCACCGCAGCAGAACAGGCCCGCGCTGTCGACGAGCGCTCGGCCGCACGGCTGCGCGATCGCATGGTCATTGCTGAGCGCTGCTGCAGGGTGATGCAGAGGGTGGCGAGGGGGTTCCTGGGGCGCCGGAGGGCGGGGCGCGCGCGCGTGCAGGCAAGATAATTTTTTTGTTGGTGGTGCACGTGGATGAGGCGTGGCATTCGGGATAGCAAACATGATCAAACTTTCAAGTAGTGCGGACTGATGCATTACTGAGTAGTACATGACTGCGCATCCAAGGGTGTGTGTGCGCACTAGTGCTGGGTCTAGCTGGCCGGGAGAGCAGCATCAGGTCTCGTGGCTTACAGTGTACACCCTGGCTGGGCGCTGCGCAGCTTTCTCATTCTTCCAAGTACTTCATTTATCGCTCCGCAGTTGCCCTGTCAGTCTGCGTGTGCGTAGCATCTGCTGTAGCATCCTGCTCTGCAGGCTCCTGAACTTCACATCCCTTGGCGTGTCCTGAACGTGCGCATTTGTGCAGCCAATGCACCTCACTTTCAACCCCCCCTTTTGAACTTCAATCTTCAACTTCACTTTTGACCTTCATCCTCAAACTTCACCCCCTACCCCCTATTGGCGGTCCCGAACGCGCAGGCCGCGCAGCGCCGCCGCGGCCTTCGCGCTGCCGTCTCCGCCCAGGCCATCGCTCGCGGCTTCATCGCGCGGCGCCGTGTGCGGCGGCGACGGCGCATCGAGGCGGAAAATGTGGTGGTGGGTGGGCGCGCTCTGGACATACAGCGATGCTACAGGGGGCATCAGGGGCGGCAGAGGGCGAGGCACGCCGCGCAGCTGCGCACGGGTGTGCTGGTGCTGCGGCTGTGGCGGGGGCACCAGGGGCGCAAGGTATGTATGTGTGCCTGCTTTACGTGCTTGAAGTGATCAAGTAGTCATTTTCAGTACTGTTTAGTGCAGGTTGGCATTGTAACTTAAGGACTTCCCTGTGCTGCATGTCATGTCCAAGACTCGTGGCCAAATGCCCAGGGCAAGCTGACATGCAATACTACGGGACTGTATTGGTTCCACGCCCTCAAAGAGTAAGATGACAGGATATGCAGCCCGTCAAGTGTGACTGCCATCTGCCCAATGATGAGGTTTATTGGTGTGTGTGGACGTCGCAGTGCTTCATGCACAGGGTCAGTCTACGAGTTGGGTCGAGGGTTGCAGGTTTGAGCACGGTCATGTCGTGTGTACATACACACGTACCCCAATGGGGTACTCTGGCGCACCCACCCTGCCATCTGTGCCCATCCCTCACAGTGTCCATTGCCGCACCTTCACCTTTTCCTCTGTTGCCGCTCTCACGTATGCAGGTGGCGCGCAAGCGGCGCGCGCAGCTCCATCTGCTGCACACCCTGGCCCTCAGCGCCACTGCCATTCAGGCAGTCTGGCGCGGGGCCAGAGCGCGGCGCGCATACATGACGGCGCATGGCTATAGCTGTGCCGCGCGTGAGGTGCAGAGGCACTATAGGGGACACCTCGGGAGAAAGGTGGGTAGGAGCCAGATATGGTCAGGATTGCGTGCCGCAATGAAGGGTGCATTGTGTATGACCAGTCTGCTGGCAATACAATTGGGTTGTGTCGATAGGATCTTCCGAGTCTGCTGCACATTTGTGAGTCGAGGACTGAGTCAAGTGCTGATGCAAGTACGAATGCGATTGTGTGCAACCTGCTTGGGTACATCGGAGTACGTCCTCCTGTATCAAGTAAAGCATGCTGCGCACTGCGTGCATGTCCACCATAACACTGTACTGACACTGTTTCGACATCATCGCATGTTGTGCCCATGTGGCTGCTGTTAGCAAGCACAGTATGCTCACTGATGGCATGTGGCGGCAAGAGTATAGGCAGCCATTCAGACAAATGTCAGCTGTGACGCAAGGGAGCATTGCTGCTTCAATGCACAACAACAGTGCTGTACAGTGTAACGCCGTCCACTTTGATGTATAGCTGACTGTCGCAGTATGATTATCACATCACCGCCAGGCCGTGCGTACCTGTCAACTTTGCATTGCGCGAGATCTTCGCAAAAGGTCCTTTTGCCTTGGTGGATGAGCATTGACTATTGCTCATTACACAGAGGTGCATCAGCATGTGAGCTCAACTTCAACGCGTCAACCTCAAATGTAACTTCAACTTAAACCTCAACACAGGCCGCCGCACGACGCAAGGAGTGGGTATCCACACCCGCAGGGCCAGCGCGCATCAAGCTGGGCCTGAGGCTGATTGAAGACACTCGCGCCAGCTTTGCGCGGCAGCAGGGGGAGATGGATGCATTGCACAAGGTACTCCCAAGTGTACTACCTCAATTATATTCTGCAAGCTGTGCGCTACTTCTTATAAGACAAGTCATGTGCCTGCATTTGATGGCAGCATTCCGCGGCGATAATCGTTGTAGTGTGGGACGTGCAATCAAATCATTACGCATTTGCTTAGATGTTGCGCTGGCTGCTGCACAACATGACCTCTAATCTCAGCACAAATTCACATTGCCAGGTGGTACTCTTGAGAACATTGTCAAATTCTGTGCGTGATTACGTTGCTGAAACATTAATGAAAAACGAATCAAAAAGATCGTTGAGCTCTAGGTGACAAGGGATGGTTAGCCGCAAGTGCCTTCCACCAAAAACCGTGGTCGCCGCTGCTGCAGTCATTGGCCACGAGTCAAACAGTGCCACCATAACCACAGTAGGCAAAAAGACTTCTGTGTGCTAGCTTTTTAGCGTTCGATGCATGGGTGTTCAGTATTGGAAAGGTCTCACGTGTTCGGTAGGCCAGCTCCAGCCGGCAGCCCAACACAGAGGTTCAGCAGCTTGCGACAGCGCTCTTGACTGCGTGTAGTGCAGAAGGTGATGAACGGGTTTTGAACCAATCCGTGCGATGAATGATTGCTCAGTGGCTGTTCATCTAGTTGATGTACAACACGCGCTGCTGTACTGTCTAAGGTACGCGGCCGCTGCTGTTGATGCAATCACACCATTTGCTGATATTGTTGCTTGTGACTATCCTTACTGTGGCAGTATATCCATACTGTAGATATGATGTCATGAAGGCACACAGCGTTTGCAGTGTCCAGGCCAACTGCTGCTGCGGCACGCACACAGAACCATTTGCAGTCACCTGCACCTGAAAGAGTTCTTTTTCTGTCAATGTGAGCAGGCCCAGGCACAAGTGCTGCAGCACACAGCACCAACGCAGTCAGCTTGATTTAGAGTTTCCTTCATTCTTTCTCGACACAAACGCAGGCCCAAGAACGCGCCGCAGCACGCATCAGCAGCATACATGCCGAGCTGGTCACTGGCCAAGCCGAGCTGGGCGCTCTGGAGACAGAGCTGGGGCACATAGACAAATTAGAGGGAGACCTCAAGCAGCTCACACACGAGAGGGACCTGCTGCAGCGGGGCCTTACGGCAACTGTTAGCGGCAGCGGCAGTAGCAAGGCAGAAGGTGCAGCGGGCGGCAGCGGAGCAGCAGGTACTTGAAGTTGTGTCTTGCTGTCTCAGTTGAAGTATTCAGAAACTGGGTGATTGCAGTTGGCGGGTATGGGCATCAGGTGTGGTCAATACACCAAGGCAGCTGCAGGCAAAGCCTGACTTAAGTGCAACCACCCTGCAGCTATTGCAGAATCCAACGAACATCCATGATGCTGATATGCATGCACAAGTACACCAATTCAAGCATCGCTGAAATTGCCATGTCCATCATGAGGGTATTGACGGCCACCAGCTCTAAACACAGTGTCATGCCCGTCTGACAGGTGACGCCAACGTCAAGCGTCTCACCGAAGAAGAAGCCGCCGCAGCCAGATCCGCGGCGTATGCACTTGAAGTTGAGCTGCAGATCAAGCGCGCTGAACGCGAGCGCGCGCGCCAAGCGCTGGAGGCAGAGTTTGCAGCAACGCTCGCCAGTGTGGAGAGCAAGCGGCGACAGCTGGGCGCGCTGCAGGTGGTGACTTAAAATACCTACTTGTGCACGCAACTAGAATTGTGCTAGTTAGGGTTACGGTGAACGCAACCAGCATTGCTAGTTAGGGCTAGGGGTAGGCACTGGCGTGCTACAGGCAGTAGCATGCCTTGCCTGTGCACGTGACTGGGGTGGATAAGTGGTGTTAGAGATAGGTGGATTTGCAGCAATGCCAACCAGTGGGTCAGCAGGTGGCAGCAGTCTGGTGCTATTAGACATTTGTTAATGGCTTAACCTAGGAATGCCACTTAGGTCAAGGCCCAGCTGGGGGTTGTGCATCAGGGTCTTGCAAAGCAGAGCATAAAGTAGGCACGCAGAGTATCTACAACTTTATAGGGTAGTTTGAGGTGCATGTGGGAATAGCTTTGCAGGCAGCAGAGCTGCACAGGCACGTAGCGTTTTTCAAGTTTATGTACTCGAACCATTGAAGCGACCCAATCTCGAAGTATAGCATGTGCACATACATGCATTCATATACCAATGCAGCTGGCACAGACGCAGATACCACCCTACAGCATGTACTTTATGCGCTTGAAGCACCAGTGCTCACGCCCACATCACCACCCTCATTTTCCCTCTGCCCTGTGCAACACCACCAGGCCGCGCTGGGCGACATGGAGGCCACGCGCGCGCGCAAGGAGCGCGAGTTTGCGCGCATACAGCGCAACCTCATGGCCCTGCTCACAGAGCAGCGCGCAGAGCTGGAGGGGCTGCGCGAACGCGGCGTGCAACTAGAGACAGCCACGGCGACGAGCGCTGCTGCCGCGGCCGCCACCGCGGCGCGCGCGCGCGCGCACGAGGCGCGCTCCGCCGCCATGTACGCCCAGACGGAGGAGCTCATGAAGTTCCAGTTCATGTCCATGAGCCTGAGCTACTTCAGCAGCCTCAGCATGATGCGCCAGATGCGTGACATCAACGCCGACACCACGACTGCCGCCGTCACGGGCTCCGCCGACGCTGCCGCAGCTGCTGCCGCCGCCGCCGCTGCTGCTGCCATGCCTCAGGCCGCGCTGGCCAGTGCGCTGGGGGAAGATCCTATTGCGGCGGCGCTGGAGGCGAAGAGGAGGGAGTTGAAGGAGCAGACTGCCATGGCCGCTGCTGCTGCCGACAGCGTTGCTCATCCGTTCCCGGGGGACATGCGGCTGTGGACGGTGGACGACGTCGGCCGGTGGCTAGAGAGGTATGTATGTATGTATGCATATATGTATGTATGTATGTATGTATGTATGCATGTATGTAGTATGTATGTCACTTTGCGCTGCACAGTGGACACATGGCCGATTGGGCTAGACACGTGGTAGTTATGTGCAAGCCTCTACATGCAATCGTTAGCTGTGCCCCTCTGCCCAGTTGACCATAATGAGCATCATAGCCTGCAGATGCGGCTTCTTAGCAGGACTGAGCCGGGGAGTGCCTCTTCTGCACTGCAGCACGTGCGCGGTGGCTCCTAGCCACATAGCGCCTCACAGCAGTCATCTGCAGCGCGTGTTGTCACTCATGCTCATTGAGGCCCCCTACCACTATAATGTATCATGACCTGTAACTTTCAAGCTCCCTTACGCTCCCATCACCCCACGTCCGCAGTGTCCTCGTTTCCTCTACCACTGCGCTCTTCTCTCCGACGTCGCAGCCTGTCGCTGGGCGAGTACAAGGCAGCCTTCACAAGATACCACGACCCTTCAAATCTCAAGCTCGCTGACGCTCCGCCCCCCCCCCATGTCCACAATGTCCTTGTTTCTCTCACTACGCGCTCTCTTCAACGACGCAGCCTGTCGCTGCGCGAGTACAAGGCGGCCTTCACAAGATACCATGACCTACACCTCTCAAGATCCCTTATGCTCTGCTCACCCCACGGCTGCAATGCCCTCATCATTATCTGCCACTGCGCTCTTCTCTCTGACGCAGCCTGTCGCTGGGCGAGTACAAGGCGGCCTTCCGCGAGGGCCGCGTGGACGGCGACTTCCTCCTGCAGCTGCGCGAGCAGGACATCGTCGGCACCCTAGGCGTGCAGCACCGCCTGCACGTGCGCAAGATCCTGCTGTCGCGCGCCAAGCTCGCCCCCCTAGACGCGCGCGAAACCGCCGACTTGCGCTCCGCGGCCTCCGAGGCCAAAGCCGCTGCCGCGCGCGGCGAAGATGCAACTTCAAGTGCGGTGCTAGCCATCGCCAGCGGCGCTGCGCTGGACAGCCGCGGCGGCGGCGGCGGTGGTGGGTTGCTGGAAGGCGTGCCCGAGTTGGATGTGGTGTTTTCGCAGGCGCGCAATGGGCGCGTGCGGCGGGTGGAGGAGAGCTTGAACTTGGGGTTCCCGCTGGATGCGGTGGATGACAGGGGGAACACGCTGCTTATCACCGCCTGCCAGCAGAGCAATTTGCCGCTGATAGAGATGCTGCTGCGGCGCGGCGCGCGCGCGACCGTGAACCACCGCAACGCGCACGGCAACACGTGCCTGCACTACGCGCTCGCGTACGACGTTGAGGGGCGCATTGGCGAGTATCTCATTGAGAACGGCGCTGATGATAGCATACTCAACGACGCGGGGCTGAGCGTGTATGATGGCATCGGCTAGCGCAATCAGTTAGGTGTCAATATGATGACGAGCACCATGGCATGTGGCACTAGTCTGATAACGGAGATTTATGCATACTTCAAATACTTTGAAGTACTTGAAGTTACGTCATTCCGCCTCTAATACTCTTCACGCGCCGCATGGCTTGTCAGTGCCAACTCAATCAAGCCACGGAATCATTTGCTGTTTGTTTTGCTTGAGAAACTTCACGGGCCGCTGGTGCACATGAAGTTTGGCAGGCCTTTCAGCCAGTTGTACATGTTGGGCTGTGCTGAGCTGCATTAAACACACATGACATGACATACATGAGAGCGCTAAGGGGCGACCATCAGTTCACAGAGACGACGATAGCACAGCTCACATGGCAGCAGATGCCCTAGAGTAATCTGTGCAGTGCTCGGCACTGCGCCATGAACACGCTGCATACGCCACAGCCATGCCAGATATTAAACGGTGGCTACAGCCTTCATGTGCATGCGCGTAAGGATACCAGCAACCGGCACTAACTCGCACGACTCAGACTGCATCAGCGCTCCACAGGCAGACACTATAAAGCAGGCAGCTGCATGACGCCATCAGCTGATAAGGAGAGCAGCAAGGACAGCAGACGAGGCAATGTGCACAGCCAATGTATATATATATATATATGAATGAAAACGAATCAAAAGATCGTAGAGCTCATATATATTCACATTCATATCCATGTTCGTGGTGCTTGCTACTGGTGTCACCAAATTGGCGGAATACCAGTGCCACATCAAACGGTGCTGACTAGTGTTACTCCCCTGCCGCAGTCGCAAGTGCTGCGTTTTGATTACATACTGCACTGTACTAACAAAATCACTACAGCAGGGCTTGTCGGTTGTCGCGATGGATCACTGCGGCGCTGGCTCAAACTTCAACTTCTCCCGGAAGTTGCTGAGGTACATGTCCCAGTACCTCTCGTACCAGACATTCATGAGAGGCACCGACCTGCGCCCCGCACGAATTGCCCATGGCACCAGCTTTTGCCTGAGAGCAGCGCGGCCTTCACGAGGCACTCTCGCTGCACCCACCAGGGCGCTGATCGCGGCCACTGGCAGCCCCGTCTGAACCATTTCAAACCACTTGAGGGCGATCTCGCCTTCAAGCGATGGCGGCAGCCCACTGAGGACGTGCCACAAGTCGTGCACCTGCCTGTAGCGGGCCATGACGTACGCGAGGTCGGCGTCGTCCACAAAGCGCACGGGGAGGCGGCTGTCGGGCGTGAACTGATTGTGCGCCATGAAGTCGGCGTACGCCTTGCCGAATGTGCCGGATGGCAGCTGCCCCAGAGCCTCCAGGTCAACGCTATGCTCGTCCAACTGTGGCCGCTCCCGGAGCAGCTCAATCCCGTCAGGATCCTGGAGCATGCGATGATGCATCTGCTTCAAAGCTCGATGGCCCGTGGTCTCGCCGAGGGCAGCCACCATATCCGCTCGCTCCGGATCAGCGAATGCCGAGAATGCGCTGATGAACGTCAGGCCCACTCTCTGCGACGGGGAAATAGGGTTGTGACCCTTGTACAAAATGCGTTTGCAAGGCTCACCAGCTGCGCTCTTGCTTGACGAGGTCGAGCCAGCAGCCTGCTGCATGCTCAGGACGTTGTTGCCGATCGACGATGCTAGAGGCAGCAGCTGCTCCACGCAGGGGGTAGGCAGGCGCTGGGACAGAGATCGCAGAACGCCCTGCATCTCGAGATCGTGTGCAGCAGCAAGCAGCGACAGCACCACTGCCACCAAACTGAAAATTCGAGCTTTGCCTGGGTTGATCTGAACGTATACGTGACACGTGCCGTCGGTACTGCTCTAAGAGATCCTGCACCAAACTTCCTGAAACTTCAAGTCCCTGCCGTTCGAAAACAGTTGGGTACGTAAGGGTTATAGCGAGCCAGCTCTCCCACAAGAACTGGCGAGCTTTGTATCATGGCTACAGCAGCTTAAGGACTCGCCTGCTCGCAAGGCAGCACAATCAAGCAGCGGTCAGTGCTGCGGCGGATGCTGAGGGATGGAGGAGGTTGGGCCTGTGGCGCTGACTCTCGTCTTCGGAGCCAATGCAGTCCTTGCCCTGTGCCTATGGGGGCATGAAAGGAGTGCGAAGCGTGCGTCGGGCGAGTATGCAGCGGCCGCTGCTGCCGACGATGGAGCGCCTGCCAAGCAGTCGGCCAAGAAGCTATCGGGACCGCTGACGTCGAGTTTCAGCTCCATCAAGGCCCTCAGCGCGGAGACGCTCAGGCTGAGCATCGTCATGCTGACCATCTACCTGTGCGAGCGGCACCCACCTTTTCCTCACTCCAAGAAGGTCAGCCGCCCCGATTCAGATGTGCTTTACTTGCAACCCAAGACTTGGCGTATCGCCAGTGGGACTCTTTCGGAGTGAACGAGGCAAGGGGAGCTGTCTTTTACTGCTCTTGCAAGATCACAATTCTTGTTCGCAACTCACAACACTTCAAATTGCGTGGTTGGTCGCATCGATTATGCGCTGCTACCAAAGCAATGCTTCACGGAAACGAATCAAAAGATCGTAGAGCTGCACATTCTTTGAGCGATACAAACGATGACAGCGCGGCAGCTGCCAGCCTGCTATCACTATTAAAAAGTCGCAAAGCAATTAAATTGTATCATGTCAGGTGTGAAGGACGTGCAGAATCACTTGATGCCATGAGTAATGCTCACTGCATCTGTCACATTCAAGCCCCAGTCAATCAACTGCCTCCATGCTCTTTCAATATTTTCCTGCACTTCTGTGTTTTCAATTCTGCCATGCAGGCACACGACATGGATACGTTCTGGTGCATGGTGGCGATGCTGGCAATCTGCTGCGCCATGAACGTTAGGAAGGGCAAGTCCACGGAGGTGCTGAACAGGGAGCAAACGGAGGAATGGAAGGGCTGGATGCAGTTCATCTTCCTTCTCTACCACTATTTCAGCGCACATGGTGAGTGCCACAGAAAACCTGGATTCTTTCAATTGCTGCATTTTTCAGGGATGAATGAGGTGTGGGGGTTCGTCAGCGCTGACAAGGAGCTGGCTGCATTGCATGATCGACGATCGTCATCCCAAATAATCAATTGCAAAGCCAGAGCGCCATGAAACGTCCAGTCGTGATGCCGAAAACATGAATGTAACAACTTCGTAGGACAGGATCAACTTCTGGTTCAGCACTGAATTTCAGGTCATAAGCACCGTGACAGCATCTACCGCGCTTCTACCTTGAGGAGCTCATGGAAGCAACATTCAAGATGAGGCTGCATACACTGCCTGAGCCTATCTCACACTCAACGCAGCTCACCACTTGCACTATGCCAAATCTTGTGCTAACAACGGTGATGTGTTTTTTGTGAATACTCTACACGCGTTTAGTTTTGTTCACAACAATGTGTTGCTGTGTTGCTTTCTGGGTGGGCACACAAAGCAACATTTGGCCATGTACAACGCTGGTGGCCCCATAACGTTCATGGAAGCTCCCCAAGTTCATTCAGTTCCTTGGCAATTTGCATGTTTGTAAATCAGCTTTTCCACCTGAAGCACTGCACAAAAACAGGCATAGCACTGGCCGCACGCCCCATGAGAACCTGCACAGGGCAGCACACTCATCCATAACTGACATGGGCAGCTGCTGCAACACACTGCGACGACGACGCTCAACATTGTAATACCCCACAATAAGTACATGCTCTTGCTAACCCTGACGTGACCGCAGTGGCGCGCACATTGTGCAATCTGTCACAGGGATGATAATCAAGGCAACACCAGCGCTTGAAGTCGCTTGCTGGAATCAGCAGCGCCGGCGCGCCTGTGTGCTTGTGTTGCGACCGTTATGATAGATTGATCGTTTAAAGTAGGTGTTCTGCAGTTGCTGTCATGCTGACACGCTCAAACACTTTTTACATTGAGATTCCTCATGGATGCCACAACATGTGCCACATGCGCATGTGCCAGAGCACTGAGCACCTGAGTTGAAGTTGAAGAGCTGAGTACCGCAGTGCAGTGACCATCAGAAGCAGCACAGCTTACAACAAGGTACCAAACATGCACGCAAGGTGCGCACTGCATGCGGTTTTGAACTCGTACACTGCGACAGTTACATCAGTTACAGGCAACCACTGACGCTCACCCGGTTGCGATGCCCGCCCCCCGTGCAGAGGTGTACAACTCCGTCCGCGTCATGATCACGAGCTACGTGTGGATGACGGGATTCGGCAACTTCAGCTTCTTCTACATGAAGGGCGACTACGGCGTGGTGCGTCTACTTCAAATGCTCTGGCGCCTCAACTTCCTGGTGACGCTCCTCTGCCTCGCCCTCGGCAACACGTACATCCTCTACTACATCTGCCCGCTCCACACCTTCTACTTCCTGGTAGTGTACGCGGTGATGCGCGTGCTGCCCTCCACCAACTACACCACGGGCGTGCGCTGGAAGCTGCTCGCAACAGCGCTCATCATCTACCTGGTCTGGGATGCCGATCTGGGTCTGTTCAACAAGATCTTCTTCTTCCTGGGGGATACGCCCAAGATTGGCGCGGGGTCGGGGGAGATGTGGGAGTGGTACTTCCGCACGTCGCTGGACCACTGGTCGACGTTCCTGGGCATGGTGAGTACCGGAACGCTAGACTTGTTGATTTGTAGACAGAATAGCTGTGTGTGTAGGCCATGCGTGAGGGTGTGAGGGACTTGCATGGTGCTTTGTTGGAGTTTCGTTCGTGGTCGGGCGGTAGGGTGCAACCTGCCTCACTGCCAGCCTTACTACCCACAACCAACTAACCCCAGCCCTCATCTCATTCTGCCCTTGCCCCCCCCCCCCCCTCCCTCCCCCGCCAGCTGTTCGCGCTCAACTTCCCCGTAACGTCGCAGTGGATCAAGAAGGTGGAGACGCTCCCCACGCGCCCGCAGTGGATCGTCAAGGGCGCCGTCTCAGCGGCCCTGGTCGCGGCGTTCGTCTGGTGGGCCGCCACCATACTGCCGCAGCCCAAGCTCCAGTACAACACCAACAACGCGTACTACGGCGTCGCGATACCGCTGCTCACGTACGTGTTCCTTCGCAACCTGTCGCCGACGCTAAGAATCCACTATGTCGAGCCGCTTCACTCGATAGGCAAGATCACCCTTGAGACGTACCTCATGCAGCACCACGTCTGGCTCACGTCGAACGCAAAGACGGTCCTCACGCTTGTCCCCGACTCCCCGCGGCTCAACATGGTGGTCACCACCACCCTCTACGTCCTCCTCTCCAAGGAGCTCTACCGCCTCACCATGAGCCTGCGCGGCATGCTGCTGCCCGACGCCAAGGCCGCGTGCCTGCGCAACCTGGCGGGCCTCGTCGCGGTGCTGAGCGCTGCCCTCGGGCTCGCAGCAGTGCTCACCGCGCTCGAAGCGGGCCCGCTGGCGCTGTGCGTGGCGGTGGCAGCGCTCGGCGCCGCGACCACTGCCGCCGTGCACACGCTGCTGCTGCACTCTCCCAAGGATGCCGATGGCGCTGCCGGAGGCGGCGGCGGCGGAGGCGGGGCGCTCACGGCAGCAGCCGGCAGCGGCGGCGGTGACAGATACAATGGGGGGCTGCTGAGGCCTGCGGCGATGGTGCCGGCGCTGGTGTGTCTGCTAGTGGTTGGGGGGGGGCTGGGGCTGCAGCGGGTGGGGGGGCGAGGGGGGCTGGTGACGCCGGCGCGCGCGTTTGAGGAGCACATTGGCCCCCACGATCACTGCCTGGCCAACATCAACCGCGGCATGTGGGCGACGGTGAGTGAGCGCACTTCAACTTCAGTTTCCACACACACATACTTTTATGCAGTTGCAGGTGAAGTTGCATAAACTGCATGGTTGAGTATGTATTGCTTGTCGCAACTTGTCGGTGACGGAGCAGTTATTGAGCTTGCACAGAAATGTTTACACTGCGCCCTCTTCGCCAGAGTTGCATAAAGACTTGGCATGAGCCCGTGCACTTCATGTGACACACAGGTGTGATTCTGCGCCAGGCGCTGCATAGCCGCATTCGCATCCTGTGAGTGGCAGAACAGCACACATAATTGCGGCCTTCCTGTGCGCATCCATAACCTGATGTAACGTGCCTGTTGAGCGGGTGGTTGCACTTGCGGTTAGGGCGGTGGGTGAGTACTGCCAACTTCAACTCAGACAAAGAAACGCGCCACTCCTATCGGCATAACACGCTTTGCTGATATTCATACCACAGCATCGCTACTGTGTCATTTTGTGTCTAGGTACTGCTGTTGTTGAAGTTAGGTGAAGTTTGCTTTGTGCTACGGTGTCAATCATGTCTAGTTGTTGAAGTTTGTTTTGTGCTGGTGAATGTTGAGCGCTGCTGCAGGACACGGCGGCGTGCTCGCAGGCGCAGCACACGCTGTACTGCGACTCCCACGCGTGGAAGTGGGTGGACATTCCTGATGAGTGCCACTTCAGGTACGTACGTATGTGTATGCATGTTTGAGTATGCGCATCGTATGTGCTTGTGTGATCATCGAGGTGCATGCGACTCAATTGTGGGTTGTGACAACATGGTAAAGTGATAAATGAGTAGTGGGCGAGTTGAGGTTTGCATCTCAGTGAATATCATCAGTCTTCCGCCACGCTTTGGTCAGCAGAGAAAAGAAGGCGTGATGATGCCTTGCGCAGCTTTGGTACACGTTCATTTACAGCTTCTGACTTTTTCAAACCATATTCAAACTTCAACTTTGTACATCATAGCTCATGCCAGTGCGCTCCATTTTGACACTGTCGCTTTTGCGCCACCTACAAGCAGCAGCAGTTCGATGCGACATGCCATGCGCAACCTGTAGCAGTACCACCTTGAAGTCGCACAGCTCAGCACAAAACCCTTTCTTCAACATTGAAGTTTCACCTCCCCCCGCCCCCCCCGCCGCGCCCCCTAGGTACCTGCCACCGGACGAGATAGCGCGCAATCTGTAGTAGTTTCACCTTGAAGGCACACGGTTCAACGCCAAGCCCTTACTTCAACATTGAAGATTCATTCCCCTCCGCGCCCCCCCAGGTACCTGCCGCCGGACGAGATAGCGCGCGCCAGCGCGGCGCGCCACGTGGCCTTTGTGGGCGACAGCGAGCTGCGCATGATGTACTACGCGGTACTGCGCACAAAACCATCACTTCAACATTGAAGTTCCCCCCGCCCCCCCCTCCGCGCCCCCCAGATACCTGCCGCCGGACGAGATAGCGCGCGCCAGCGCAGCGCGCCACGTGGCCTTTGTCGGCGACAGCGAGCTGCGCATGATGTACTACGCGGCGCTGCGCGGCATCGGCCAGACCACGCCGCAGGCCCACGACTCTTCCGCGGAACGGCACGCGGACCTTTCCTGGGCCAGCGGAACCGGCGCCGGCGCCACGCGCGTGAGCTTCCGCTGGGCGCCATACGCGCGCAACGTAACTGCCGCGCTCGGAGCGCTGTCGCGCAGCAGCGCCAAGGAAGGCGGCGCGCCGGATATGGTGGTGACGGGGGCGGGCCTGTGGGATGCGCTGCACGTGCGGAGCGTTGACAGGTACAGGGGGGATCTGGAGGGGGTGGCGGACGCGCTGACGGCGCCCGCGCTGGGCGGCGCGCTGAAGCTGTGGCTGGTGACGACGGCGGTGGCGGAGAAGAGGCTGCCCGCGGGGGAGAAGCAGGAGTGGCTCAAGGAGGAGAAGCTGGCCAAGTGAGTGCGGCACATTTTGCACTTGCAGTCAAAGTTGAAGTTGAAGTTGCGCTGGTGTGTCTCGGCGGGTGTGCGTGGGGTGCAACTACCTCTAGTGTCACACTGCGCAAGCCCCCCTGATAATTTGCCAGACTGGACCTTCAGGTAGTTGGCGCACAAATTCAGCTTGGGGAGTGTGTGACTGGTCAGTTCTCTGGTGGAGAGCTATCGTATGTAAAGACCATATACATATCTACTTCTGTGTCCACAAGGAGTGCAATAAGAGACAACGTAGAAGGGTGGTCAAGCGTGCATGCTGACATTGCATTTGACTTTCGGCAGCTGCGATGATGGCAGGTGTGATGGTGGCGGTGGCACCGGCATAGCAACATTTGCTGACCATTCATGCACAAGCATGGCACACACCAGGGTGCTCACCGGCGGTTGCTTGAAGAGACTGGTGAAGAAGCGGTCAGGTCTAAGCTTAGATTGGATAGAGTTAGCAAAGCGCTGTAGGGCAGCAGGTTGAACAGGTTGTTGGATGAGGCGCGTGATTTCCATCGTTGAGCTCCCCTGGACCGCTGTTGACTAGGGCGCCTTGAGCAACTGCAGTTCAACTTTCTTGTGATCAGGTTCTGCCAATGATACATCACATGCAGCACAACAATGGCTGAATTGAGGCGAATGTAGCGCTCATAACCGCATCCCCACCGTACGCATGATGTTGACATATCCTTTCACACGGCAGCGCTTTAAACAGCGGCGTAGAGCGCTGTTGCGGTTGTAGGTGCGTGACAGTTCACACATGTTCATCTCGCCACTCACTTCATGGTAAGGTATACCATCATCTTATGCCACTGGGCCCATCTCATCAGAGTCGCAGCGCATGGCGTGCCCCATAACTCACTATTATATTTAAGCCTGCAATAGATGTCAGTGCACATGGTGCTCTCATTCAGGTCATCAATCATCACAGCCAATGGCTAGAGCATGTGTTGCTGTGTCACGCCTCACACTCTTCACAGAGGTTCACACCGCATTTCCGTCACCACAGTCGGTGCAGCTACGCCTTGCACAACAGCATACTTCAAAGGCACCATATATCATTTGTCATGTCATACCTCGAGGCTGCATCATAAATGTCTTCATGGGTTAAGGCACTTTGCACTATTAGCCTCGTCTGCGGCTCAACCACACTGCCATTGCTGCCTGTTTGTTTGCACTGCTTCTGTGTCTGCAGGTATCGGGCAGCAGCGGAGCAGTCCAGCGTTATGGACGGCGTATCAGCCGTGCTAGACGGATTCGCAATTACCGCACCACGCATGGTGGACTCTTATGATGGTCAGTACGAACATGCACTATGTACAGGAGTGTGTGTGGCGTTGACAAAAGTAGATTTTAATAGTAGGTCGCACAGAATGCGCTAATGGCTGCTGCATGCCTGGAACAGCCACATTTTTGAATGGTACGCGCGCTGTACACACACATGTGTACTCATGTGTACTCCTGTGCGTACTCGCACGCCTGATGGACATCAAGCTCTCACTATCAATTAACCATTAGTTTACAAGTTCTTAGCAGGAGCATATGCTCCAAGGCATCGACGTAGGATGTTGCCATTCAAATGCGCATGCTTGTGGCAATGCAGCAGGGTTGGTCGCGTGAGCCTGCTATTGCCTGTATGTACAACAGCTAGGAATATGTGTACTGCAAACCTTTGAACGCTGTGCGAAACGCAAGTTAGCTGTTGGGCTCTGGGCACAACGGATTCTCAATAGAAGGCTGGTCATCGAGTGTCGAGTGCGGGAGCGCCAAAATGAGGCCCTCAAAGCTCAATCAGGGACTTGTTCTACTTTGATGATAGGTCACATTGGTCAGCACGGATGCAAGAGGATATTGGTTGGCACGGGTGCATGTGCATGTGCATGTGCACTTGCTTCCGCTCCGCCCTGCGCACAGGGCAGACGAGGTTGAATTATTATTAGCCTGCGCTCGCCTGACGCAACAGCGTTGTTTGCGTCTCAAATTGAAGCTTTGAGGCAGCTTTGCGGTATGTAGTGTGCTACCGCAACACAGATACAACAGTGCATACATGCGGTGCAAGCCTTGCTGCCAGTTTGAACCATCTCAAACTGTAACCTTCAAGTAAAGTACTCATGTCAACTTTTGAAGTTATACTTCAACACCCCCACGCTCGCTCTCACACATACCTGCGATGACCGCGCCTCGTTTGCTGCTCCCCAGGCGTCCATTACAGCGACTACATGTATGACACCATGGTGCAGCTTGTCTACAACATTGCCGAACACTATGGCTGGGGATCAGCAGCAGCCAAGCCCGCCGATGCCGCCAAGCCACGGCCACCGGTGCAGAAACACATTGGCAGCATGGGTAACGCACTGCTGGGACTCATGGTGGTGGCGCTCGCTGTCATCATGATATTCAGCATGGATGCGTACCACGGCCTGGCGCGTGCGTCGCTGCGCGTATTCGGTGGGGAGGGGATATCATGGGAGGAGGCCTACGGTAAGGGGGGGCAATTGCGTAGCAGTTTGGCACGTAAAGAGCAGTGGTGTCTGCATCGAGATGTGGCACAGCAGTCTAGTGGCTGCTCCTGACGTGCGTGGTTGAAGTTTGGGATGCTTTGCCTTCTGGCGTGCGGCACTTGCGCCAGGCCTGTCGCTGCGCACTCGCTTGTGCAGTGCAGCAGCTGATGACTAGTTGCCCCAAGCACGCCTGCCAAGTATATCTCATAACATGAGACCCGCAAGGAGTCAGGACACATGTGAGTTCTGGATCACATGAGCACCCTACGGCGCATGTACCAGAGACCTCAAAGCAGCATCACGCAAGTTAGAACATGACACTATCCTGAAGACCAACGATCACAGCATGTGTTGCACGCCTCGACCCTTTCACTGCAACACTCAATCACCACCCACTTTCCCTGTCCCGCAGGCCCCCTTCTGGCCAAAATCGCCCGTGGCGGCGGCGGCACCGGCGCGCCGCGCGCACCCGCCCCTCGCCCGCAGCCCTCGTTGCGCGAACACACCGACAGCGGCGAAGAAAATGCACCGCTGGTGGAAAGATCAGCATCGCCGACGCTGCGGGAGGGCGAGCTGAGCGCGATAGAGATGCGGCACACGTCGCACGCGGCGCACGGCGCGCGCGTGTAGAAGTTGAAGCATGGGGTTGAAGTTGGAGTAGGGGGGGGGGCGCTTTTAGCACAGTGCACTTTTGCGGATCCTCGGCGATAGCATTGTTTCAGCTGACGAGCAAGCCGCTGGCAGCGGGGAATGCGCAGCGGCGATTACAATGACTGAGGCACAGGGTGCGACGTGCCAGCAATGGCAGACGTACACATCAGCTGCTGCTGCCGGCGACAGCTCTTGGAGGCTGTTGGCAATGTTGCGATAGTGGTGGCAGCTGTTCTTGAGCGGCTGATGGGCGCTGGTGGCGATCTTTGGTGTTACACTTCTGGCGGCGATTCTGCGCTCTTGTTGACAGGTGTGTTGTGTTGTGTTCATATACCATATCTCGTCACAGGCACGAATGCCTTTGCTTCATTTGCCTGTCTGTCTGCCTGCCTGACTGCAGCGAATGCCAGCCTGCTTAGCGCTCCCCAGTCAACAGCGCTGTGCTGTTGCGTTGGGCACTGACACTTGAACTTGCACGCCCATCTCTGTCTTTGGACGTTGGAAGGCAAGGTTCGACTTCAATTTCTACATCAACCATTGACCATGAAGAGTCGTTCATGTCAAACAAGCTGTATTGTAAAACAGACCATGCTCCTGGTGCCATTGGCTATCGCAATCGTCATGTCGCTATGTACAGCGCACTATAGTGGCACTACAGCACAGGTGCCCAAAGCGAGCGATCCTCTCATGATCATCGACCATCGACCAGTGCTGCGGCAACAAAGAACTGCACATACGTCAAAGTATACTGCCAAGAATATTGATGTGAGAAAAGCACAGATACTATTGTGACAGTCCACAGAGCATACATAGTTGCATGCATGCAGCCGAGAAAAGGCGTTGTCAAAAGCAAGCCAGGGATGGCTTCACACAGAAAAGAGTCTATTCTGCAGCGAAGCAGCGCCTCCACTGACGATTGAGCACCTGCAATTGGATCGATTGTTTCTCATACCCGAGCATGAATGAGGGCTGCCATTGCCATGGAGAGCAGCAATACTCACTCGTTTGCCCACACATGGCGTGCCTTTGTTACCAGCACAAGCTGCTCAGCCCCCCCCCCCCCCCCCCCCCTTCCTCCCCAGCACTGCTGCATCGCAAGCTGTCGTATTCACATCTTCTTGCGCTTCTGTACACTACTTTCTGTACAGCATGCACTGTCCCCCCCCCCCCCCAGTTTAGTCGCACTGTCGCATTGCTACAGTGCCGCATGAGGACGAGCACCTTACAGTACATAGCAGCGGCGCCTGCTGCCGGGAGTGTTCAAATTGCTCTCGAGAACACATCCCGGCCCACGCCCCTTGCTCTCCAGATCTGTTCTACCATCGCTATATCCTGTGTCAGCTGCTCAGCGGAGCTGCTGATTACTCAACCCACGGCGCCGCTGCCGCTGCAACGACAGCAGCGGACGCCGCCACTGCAACGACAGCACTTGACGCAATGACGCACCTCACCGCATCCCCACCTCTGCTTGTTTCAGCTGCATGGTCCCATTTGCCTCTCGCAACACTGGCACTGGAACTGCCCTCCCCCCGTGTCCCCCTTCGGAGCAGTGCTGCGCAACTACACCAGCCGCTCCTCCGACTTGCAGCTGCCGCCGGCGGCATCCGCGCAGCGCACGTCGCCGCTGCTGCCGCCGCTGCTGCTGCCGCCAGCTCCAAGCGTGACAACGCTCCACTCTCCGCCAGCAATGCTCAGGCTGGAGGGACCCGTGGCAAAAGAACGCGCCAGGTTCCCCACGGACTGTATCAGCAGCGACGAGTCCAGTGTCGCGGGCGCGCGCGTGTGCGTGTGAAGCGTGTGGGAATCGGTCAGCGGCAGCGAGGACAGCTGCAGCGGCGGGGCTGCGGCGCACGTGTGCTGCGGGGCGGCGGCAGCAGCGGCGGGCGCAGCGGCGGCGGCGGCCAGCGTGGTTTCGAAAGTGGCGCGAGAGAGGGGCTCAGCATTGTCGTTGCCGCCGCTGCTGCTGCTGCTGCTGGTGATAAGCAGTTGCCGCGATGCCTCCGGCTCCGCCTCTGCATCCTCCGCCGCCACTGCGCTCGCGGCGTAGCTAGCGCCGCCGCCTCCGCCGCTGCCGCCGCCACTGCTGCTGCTGCTGCTGCTGCCGGACTGCGGCTGCGCGGCGCTGCTGCCGAGGCTCGGCAGCTCACCAGAGTGAAACATGAGCGCGGCGCCATCGCTGGGACTGGCCAGATTGCGCAGCTCCATGCTCTCAGCTCCGCGCCCGTCGGACAGCGCCGCTGCCGCCGCTGCCACGTCGCTGCCCGCAGCGATGCTCGCCGTCTCCGCCACGGCCTGCGTGCCAGCATCCGTGGTCGCCTGCGCCTGCTGCTGCTGCCTCTCCGCACGCGCATCGCCGCCGTTGCTGCCGCTGCCAGCGCCGCCGCGCCGCCGGGCTCCCCCTCACGCTGCTGCTGCTGCTGCTGCTGCTGCTGCTGCGGCACCAGCGGCGGGGGCACATGCAGGCTGCCTCCTGCCGCGTGCAGCTGCGCCTGCTGCTGCTCCACCCACTCCGTGACGAGGGTGTCGGCGTGCGCGGCGCGGCGCTCCTCGCTGATGTGGCCGTCGCGCGCCAGCAGCTTGAGGCGCGTGAGCGTGCGGAGCAGCGCTGCGTCGAGCTGAGCGCTGTAGAAGTTGAGGGGCGAGCGCGCGTCCAGGGGCTTGACGATGGCCATGAAGGGCTCCGCCGTGTTGAGGAGGATGCAGCGCGCGCAGAGGTCGTAGTCCGCCCGGGCGAGCGACTTGTATCTGCAGTGCTCAGCGTCGCAGGGCGCATGTGAGGTCATCGTCACTAGTGTTTGGGGGTTGATGCACGTAAGGGTTATGGTCATGCAATAGTGACTACAACAACGAGGAAGTGTGCAATTTGCGGAAAATAACCCAACACAGTGAGCTAATGCATTCCCTATACTACCTTGACATATTCAGCAACTATTGGTTCACGCTGAAACAGCTCCAGGGACCACAATTCACCTGGCCACATGACTGTCATACAAATCACCTGCTGCTCGGACAGGGATGTTCAAATGTGCATGAAAAGCTGCGCACCGAATCAGCTGCGTTATGGCCTGCTGGCAAAGACATTGCAAACGATACATCATCAAATGACATATGCAACAATCCCACAACTCCACAGTCACAGTGCAAGACAGCTTAAATCAACGTCCATGACCCTTGCACCAGACGAAGCGACACTTAATCCGCTACATGATCATTATTCTGCAGTGCTTGCTACGTCGATGATTGCATTGCCTCGTGTAGCAGATAGGCTTTTGATTGCTCTTGCTGCAACTGATCGACAGGTGCTGACACTGCTATCACATCAACACATCCTTCCAAATTGCAAGATTCTGGCGACGAGGGGTATGGGATATGTATGAACACTGAAAAATGAGTGCAGTGATCACACATAGAGGAGGCTTCTGCGGAAGAACGCACAGCCCGACACAGATGCCACAACGTAAGCCGAGTGCTTGCGACCAAAACGTGGATGCGCTGCATCAGCTATTCAATCACACCTGATTCATGCACTAATTGTCATTGCTGTTCTTGTCAGGAAGCCATCAGGCATTTGCATTCTGCGACGTGTCATGCGTCAATCGACACCTCGTGCGATATCGATATATCAATTTTCATTCTGGTCAGACATGGTGCAAGGTTCGGTGAATATGTTGCTACCATTGCCATCCTTCAAATCTAGTGTTGCTAGCCACAGCTTGATAAGGGCGACAAAGCAATGAACGCGCAGCAATGGCAAAAATTTTGGACTCGAGATGACACACCTGATGCCTGTGATGGGCAATGTGCCGCAGTTGTCGCAGCGGATCCCCAGGTGCATGGCTGCTGTAACGCGAATTCCTACGTCAGACGACCCCATCGTAGTGCCCGCGCTCAGGGAAGGCGGCAATCCAGTTAGCAGCGCCTTGACTTCAGCACTACAGAGGTTGATGGCTTGAATCAGGTGCGAGACACAGAAGGACAGGAACGCTGCCAGGTCGTCAATGACTACCGAAAAAGCACCGCTATGACTAGATAGAAGCGTCTCCTCCTTGCTATCTTCCCTATCCATGAGGATAGCGCAGGTTGAAGTGTCCTACAAAGTGAACACCGGCACAACTCGAGCTATGCGGTGCAGGCACCTTGATTCGTAGCGCAGGAGCCGGTGTGCCGGTTTGTTAGACAATCCTGCGGTCCGCTGCCTGCAACAGGTCCACCAAGCCCCCTTTGGTGTGTCTGTGCACGTGCTCGCCTTCGCAATGCATGCGTGGCACGGCCTTATTAGGCTGGTTCCGAAAACTGGCAGTTAACGCTGCAGTCGTGTGCGCTGAGTTTGCTGATCAGGAAGACGGCAGGAGCAGCAGCTATCTCTCTCTGACAAGGTGGCATGTCGTGACAGCACAGGAACACTTGAGCCACAGGCCGTGGGCGAGCACGGCGTTGAACTGCGCTCGACACGCGATGCGATGGTAGCAGCACCGTGCCATCACCATGGAGAAGTTCCATATGTACGACCAGATCGCCTCAAGCACCCATTCGCAGGTCTACAAGGGCCGACTAAAGGTATGCGCTAATGATGAACCTGCAGATCAGAGCATGGATCGACCAATTTTCACACGAGAATGATTTCATCGTCACGCTGTTCCTCACACGCGACGCAGATGAGCATAGAGTACGTTGCCATCAAGAGGGTCGACAAGAGCCGCATGGACTCCGTCGTCACGGAGGTGCAGGCGATCCACCGCCTCTGCAGCCCCAACGTGCTCAAATTCCACGACTGGTACGAGACCAGGAACAACGTCTGGCTGATCCTGGAGTACTGCGCAGGCGGCAGCCTCAAATCCCTCATAGAGCAGGATGGAGGAGAGCCAGAGTCAGCGGTGAGGCTGTTCGGGGTGGACCTGATGGCGGGGCTGCAGCACGTGCACGCTGCGGGCCTGCTGCACTGCGATCTGCGCCCTGCGAACATCCTCGTCGACGAGTACGGGATCCTAAAGTTGAGCGGCTTCTCCTGCGCTCAGAAGATCGCTAGCCTCAAGCCCCTCGCGTCCCCCGGCAGCAGCGCCAGCGCGCCGGGCAGCAGAAGCGGCGGGCGGCAGCAAGAGCAGGCCTCAAACTACGCTGCGCCTGAGCTGTTCCTGCGACAGTTTAGCCACAGCTTTGCTTCAGACTTTTGGTCGCTGGGCTGTCTGCTGCTGGAGCTGCGGACAGGCACACCCGCCTTTGATGCAGCTTTACTGCCAGACGTCGTACAGTCGATCATGGATCGCGAGCCGGGGGGCCTGGCGGAGCTGGAGGAGGGAGGGTTGTGTGATCTGATCCGTGCCCTTCTGGACAAGGTGAGCCAGCATAGTTTGATTAGATAAAGACCATAGCGTAACTCTGCACTGGCATTGCATCACTAAGATCACCCCAGGGTGTAACAACGTTGATGATCAAAATGTTGCAATTCACGTTGCTCGTCTGAGCAGTGCATACCAAGTATGCATGTATGCCGGGAGGGGACGAGCACATGCTGCAGAGTCACAGTCCGTTGTCATGTCATTACAAGGCCTTTTCTGCAGCCTGCCGCCAACACCACGGTGTCAGCCAGTTGATGACAGAACAGGCGTCCTCAGGTTAAAACTGCTGCTTTGCCCATGCACGCTTTGTGAGGACCCTCAAGCGATGATTCCTGGTAAACGGCATGCATATCTGCATGGCAGCGCCTGATTTGCCTCAACGATTGCACATTGCAGAGCCCACTGGAGCGGCCGGACTGGAGAGCACTGCTCAGCCACCAGTTTTGGGGCCAGTGCTCAACACCAGCACCGCTCACCATGCCGCCGCAGCCGCACTTCGATGCCGCTGCCGCTGCCGCAGCAGCAGCATCAGCAGTCGGTGCGCTTGACCTGGGGCGGACTCAGGGCAGCAGCACGCCTCAACCAGGAGCTGGTGCTATCCGCATTGCAGACCGATCCGCCCTCTACGTCAGCAGCAGCGGTGGCAGCAGCAACGACGTCCTGCTCAACGGCTCCGGCGCTGCCGCCGCGTCATTGCGTCCTGTCAGCGCTGCAGCCGCTGCTGCAGCCGCTGCTGCTGCTGCCAGCGACAGGCGGCAGCCCCAGCAGCGGCAGCTCGACACACAGCCGGATGATGCCTACGGCGAAAGCTCCTATGAGGAAGACTTTGAGACAGATGAGGAGGGCACCGCTTTGCCACGGCCGCGCAGCGCGGCGGCAGCGCTCTCGCGGCTGCGCGCCGCTGCTGCTGCTGCCGCCGCCGCCGGCGATGGCGCTGCCGCCCCTGCCAGCGTGCGCTCCACGGCCACTACCAAGCTCGGGGGCTACTGCGAGCAGCTGCGCGCCTCCTCGGACGCGCACACGTCCAGCGAGTACGAAGCGTGCGCGCAGCCTGTCAGCGCCAGGTCGCGCTCGCACACAGCCGCTGAGGCGCTGGCAGGCGAGAAGGCGGGCGCCAGCCAGCAGCGATGCTCAGCAGGAGGGGACCCAGACGGCGTGCGTGGAGCTGAGCGGGGGCGCGCAGCCAGCGCCGGCAGCAGTGCTCAGGAGGAGGAGGCGGTGGAGAGGAGCAGTGACCGCATGTGGGCGGAGCACGCGCGCGTTGAGCGCTGCTGCTGCTCCCCCCACGCGCTGCTGCTGCACGCCAGCGACGCGCACGTCGCGCCCATCGTGTGCAGCAGCGGCGGCGGCAGCAGCGGCGCACGCTTCGATGCCTCGGCGCTGCCGTTCGAGCCGCTGAGCGCTGATGCGGTGGCGGCGCTCCCGCAGGCGGCGGCGGAGGCGTTCCTATCGCGCGTGTACGCGGCGCTATCGGTGGCAGCGGCCGCTGCGCCGCGCACGCTGCAGGCCGTGGCGTATTTGGAGACGCTGGCGCCGTCGCCAGCTGTGGCCACGTTGCTGGTGAACAGCTCGTTCATGGCGCTGCTGCTGCGGCTGCTGCGGCCGCCCCGCGCGGCTGCAGAGGCGGCGGCGAGTGCGCTGCCGCTGCGCGTGGCATCGCTGCTGGGGCTGCTTGTGCGCTACGCCAGCTACATAGCGGATGATGTCATTGACGGCACTGGCAGCGGCAGGAATGGCGGCAGCAGCAGCAGCGGCAGCAGCGGCAAGCACAGCGGTTTACTGCAGGCACTGACGTCTGTGGCAGCGGCGGGGGGCTCTCTAGATCTGGGGGTCAGGCGCGGTGCTGTTGCTGCGCTCGGGGAGTTGCTGTTTTACATGGCAACGCAGGACGGCGGCAGCAGCAGCGGCAGCAGTGCAAGGCTGCAGGCGGGGAGTAGGGTTGGTGTCTGGGGGGCGATGGCGGTGGTGTGCGACTGCTTGGCGGAGTGCGGCGATGGCGTCATCAGGTGAGGACAGAGCTGAGCAATGAGCATCCATAACCTGGTGCTTACTGCTTACATAATGTTCTTGTAGGCGACAATATTGCAATGTGTTACTATACCGTTTGTTTGTTCAGTTCGAAATGTGCAGTAGTCTTCACGTCAATGGTCTGCACGTCCATGTGAAGAGCAATCGTCTTCATGTCTTCACCAGCATGAATGTTCCTTATGCATCTCCACCTGTGATGATAGTCTGATGCATTAAAACAGACTTGCGCAGCTGAATCAAATGCACTGAGGCTGAATGTGTGTATAGTTCGAATTATCACATGCCCGCATATGCCACATCATATGTGTTCTGAAAGAGACAGCGGAGCAGTACTGGAATTCATGGCAAGATTTCAAAGCTCACATCACTCGTCATCATACGGTAAATTCATAATGGTGCAGAAAAACCAGACCACCCAGTCTGGGATGCCAACATACATCTCTCGTCTCTCGCGCGCCTGTTGCAGATTACATGCCGCGCAGACCCTGGCAAACCTGTTTGCGCAAGGCGCCCTAGTCATCCAGCACTTCTGCGGCGGCGGCAGCTGGTCCTCCGCTCACGTGGCAGCAGCGCTGCTCGCGCTGACACAACGGACGCCGCCGCAGAGCGCTGAGCACATGGCAGTAGCAGCAGCGCTCAGTCATTTGCTGTGTCACACCGTCACAGCAGCCGCTGAGCAGCAGCAGCGCAGCGGCGCACGCTCTCACAGCAGAGGCGGCAGCGCTGGCGGCAGCAGGAGCGGCAATGGCGCCAGTGCAGCTGTATCAGCGGAGCTGGCGAAGCTTCACGTGGCAGGTACCATTGTAGCAGGGGTAGCAGAGGGGGTACCGCCCCCCGTTCAGGCCGCATGGCTCACCATAGCCAACGCGGTGCTGCTGCTGCCAGCGGCGGCTGCGGCAGCAAAACTCGTGCAACGCCCGGCGGTGCTGCAGTACATCGTCGCCTTAGCGCAGCAGGCGAGCTCGAGCGTGACGCGCGGCAAGGCGCTTCTGGCCGCAGCGCTCGTGTGCGACGCGTACGGCGCTGCCGCCGCTGCAGCGCTGCTCAACCTGGGCCTGCTGCCCGTGCTGCGCGCTGCGATGGCGTCGCTGGCCCCCAGCTTCTCTCTAGCGCAGCTGTCGGAGCCGCAGAAGTACCACTACCGCTGCGCGCTAGCGCTGGCGAGCTGCCTGTGCGCACAGGCGTCGACGGCGGTGCGCGCGGTGGCACGCGGTCAGGGCGACATGGAAGCGTACGCGGCTGTTGCTGCGCGTGTGCTCGGCAGCGCGCTGCTGCGGCGGGCGGCGGTCACACCGCGCCTCATAGAGGACCTGTCCTCCTGCCTGTCTCTAGCACAAGGGGGGCGCGGGGCCACTGGGTATGAGGGGGTGCTGCGGCTTACAGGCGTGCTGGCGCGGCATGCCGAAGCGTGCCTGGCGCCGCACCTTGCGTCAGCCGTTGAGCATCTGCTGCCGTCGCTGTGCGCGCTGCTGTCTGACGCTTCTGGCAGCATGCGGGCAGCGGCTCTGGGCCAGCTCTCCGTGCTCTTGCCTGCGCTGCTGAGCATTGAAGAAGGCGGCAGCGGCGGCGGCGGCGGCGGCGGCAACAGCGCTGCGATGCGGCTGCAGGTGTCGAGCGCCCTGTGCGATAACTTGCTGCTGCACTGCCGTCACCTGTTGGCGGACAGCGCCAGCGTTCGCGTCGCGTTGCTCAAGCTGCTCCTTGCCACCGCACGCGCCTGGGATGGCTTAGGCGCAGCTCTGCAGCAGCGCCACATCCTGCCCCTTATCGCCGCCCCCTTGGCCAAGGGTGGTGCCGAGGAGACGGGTGCACATATAGCGGAGCTGCTGAGTGAACTGGCCGCACACGATGCAGTTGTAGCGCAGGAACTGACGGCACTGCACGTCGCCGAGGGCATCGCTGCCGCAATTGAGTGCTTCTCACTCTTGCGGGCGCAGCGGCCGCAGTGGCAACTTCAACTCGGCGCCACTCTGCTGAGCGGTACTGCAGCGCGCGCGCAGCCTCAGGCGCGCCGCGACCTGGCGCCGCTGCTCACTGCCACACCGCACGTCTGCACTTCGCTGGCGCTCTTGTGCGACAGCGGTGATGCAAGCGCCGCACCCTCCGTCGCCGCCGGCGTGTCGTGGCTGAGCGCGATGCTGCGCTGCTTTGGCGGCGCCGCGGCAGCTGCGCTTGCAGGCGGCGCGCCGCCGTCGCCGCCGCCGCCGCTGCAGCGCAGCGCGTGGCCAGCGAGCGCGCCATCGTCAACGGGTGGTGCTGCTGCGCCGTGTCAGCAGCTCAGCCGCGTGCTAGTGTGCGAGTGGTGCGCAACTGGCGTCAAGGAGGAGGCCCTGCGGCTGCTGTTGCTGTTGGCTGGCTCTGACAGGGCGTGTCGTGTTGCGCTGCAGAGCCGGCCTCTGGCGACCGCTCTTAGACAAGTGGCTGATGAAGGTGGGGTGTTGTGCGCGCGCGGTGCCAACAGCCAAGAGTGCGTACGGCTGGCGCAGCGGGTGCTGGTGCGCATCAATCAAGACGCCGCATAGACACATGTCATATAGCAGCGGTACAGCCGCAAGCACACGTTGCAACCACGACAGCACAGCACATGGGTGCATCTCCCGTATCTCTTGTAAATTTACAGTTTGAAACTACTTGCCGCAGACGCTTGTGCACTATTCTGCCCGCATGTATCCGACTACAGGGTAGCCCTTTTGTCGCAGCTTTGCCTCCCATGCAGTGAGATTCCGCTGCTCTTTTTCGCTGAGGTTTGCCATGTCCAGCGTTCCATCTATGTCAGCTTGCGTCATCGACATACGCGCCAGCACGCACGATGCGTCGTTGCCCACCAGACATGCATACGGGCACCCGACATCATACATATCGAGCCCCCCGAAACTGACATCAAACACCACGCCGTTGCAGGCCATGTACATGGGTGGGATTGCGTAACCGGCTGGCACTTGGCTCTGTCGTCCGTTGAAATGCCGAAGCTCGTGCCGTTGGAAGGGTTTGGGGGGTGGCGTCCTCACCAGCCTGCCCAGCACTGCGCACCCTTTTGCCTGCAGCATCTCGACCCACCCGCTCAGGGTCCTCTGCTGCTGAGGCGTGAGGCAGGAGAGGTCCTCTCTGTCCAGATCTGCCGCGTCGCACGAGCCAGTGGCGAGGCAATAGGATGCGTCGTGACGAGTAAGAAAGTGGTAGCGGCCGCCCTCGCCATACACGCCGGGGTCGCTGCTGACGTCAAATACGTACCCCTGCATGCAAAGGCAAAGCAGAGTCGGGGCCGGGTCAGGCATCGAACAAGCCAGCATGAGAGAGGGGACTGCTGCTGTATGGTTTCAGCATGGGTGCCTGTATTGAGCACTGATCAGTTCATGTTGAAGTTGAAGTATGCAGCTTGCGTTTGACATCGCTGGCATTGCGATACCTGCGTACGGCTCCCGCCAAGCATCTGGCTGCTCAGCTGGTCGAGCGGAATTGCATTGCTTGAACATCTGTCCCTTAGCTTCATGGTAATTGATGTTCGCGAAGTATATCAAGTTTGCAGCTCACTCTTGGGACACTGATCAAGAGTGCACTGGACACACACACAGGCTTTAGATGCTTGGCTACAAATGACATCAAGCGGACCAAGAGCTGGCTCATTTTACAAGAGTAACTGTCACGCAATTGAAATATTCATGTTCCCATCGGTTGCACATGGAGTATTATCACCCTCTTGATATCGGTTGCTTTGCTTAATAACTGGAAGGGCTTGTTGGCAAGCAGGGTATCAATCATGCGCGCCGTCTGCTGATTGGCCTCTAAGTAGTCACCGCAAGCAATACCGTGACCAAGTACGTCCAAGTGCTTGTCAGAGGGCAAGCCTAAGAAGTGCAACAGGGCACGAGGTGCAGCATGCACACCCAGGTGACTGGGACCTGGAAGCAGCACTTGAATTTGACAGGGCCATGCAATGCTATTGTGCATGCGGCCACTCCAGTAGGCTTAGCCTTCACCGCAACGACCGCACCGTGTGCTGAGCTGTGCTGTTTTGGCACAACAAGGTGGGCATACGGTGACGATGTGCTGTGGAACAACACGAGACTCTCGGGACTGCAGCAATGCCTTGTGACCCTGGTGCATTGCTGCCTGGTGCATTGCTGCATAGATCAACGCGGCCAATGACCGTTTGTCAAGAGTCAACTGCTGCTGCGCCAAAGGGGCTTGCGTTTTGTGCCAGGTTTGAGCATGATGGCCGGCGTCATGTCATGCATCTCGGTGTACACTCAATACATCAAGTACCTAGCAATCACCACAGCAATCGGTACGGCAGGCACCTGATCTGCTCAGCACTTACCTGCACACTAATGCAGCGTTCACACTGCTGCAGCTGCTCCAAGCTGTAATTCCTCAGGGCTTTTCCGCTCAAGCTGTGCGCTGCAGCGTGCACGCCCTGCAGATGGTCGCCTGATGAGTGCCACCCGCCTTGCCATGGCCCCTCCTGCAAGTCCCGCGCTACCTCTGGCTGTGCTGCCGCCGCTGCTGCCGCCGCCGTCGCTGCCGCTGCTGCTGTCAACTTCAGCTGGCAGCGCTGCAGCAGCTGCTGCACATCTGCATTGTCCGGCTGAGCCTCCGCAGCACGCTGCGCATCAGCGTTTGCACCAGCAACGTCGTCCGTCTCAAGCCTGGCCAGCGCTTGAGCTTGCAGGAGCTGTACCCACAAATTTGTGCCCATGGGACATGGGGGCTTTGGTGCTGTCACGAATGCCCGAACTGCAGCGTGTTTGTCCAGCATGACCATGGCCTCAATGTGCCGCTTTGCACTGATTTGCTGCTGCGCCTGCTGCAGCGCCCCCATCAGCTCCTGCGTGCTTCCGTGTGCCGCCATGGCAATAGCAGAAACTGTAGCCGAAAAACAGTGAAGTTGAAGTTAGTGCAGCGACAGTTGAGAATGGGTTCAGAACACAGGTTGCCTGTGACTGCAGCTAATATGACGAATGATTCAAATTCGTGTGTTGTGAACTTGATCGCAGACAGGACTGCAGCTGCAATTAAATACCTTCGGTGCTCGTCATGCTCAACCCAGCAAGCTTGTGCGGCAGACTCGTTGGTACATACACAAGTTTCACCTGCAAGAAGCACGTCCTAATGCGAGCAGCCTCACCTCAAGCACGCGCAAGTATTCGTTGTCTTACTTGCACAAAGCGCGCGCGTCTGTCTCTGTCTCTCGATACGAGTTCAGCCCAAACTGCAACTTGCACTTCCAGGGAACAGGTTCCCAAATCTCCGGAAGTTCACGTGAACTAGATTGCGGCTGTGCAAGACATGACGTGAGGCAAGACTTTAGCGTCCTTGGTGAACATTGAAGCCAGAGTAACGCATCAGGGATCTGGCGCTAAGTAGCTAGCGCGTGTACATCACGAACGATGGGCTGCCAAGTTTCATCGTACGCTGCAGTAGACGAGCCGGACTCACCTCCAGGCGACAAGGCCGGCGTGCTGACTCCCACAACAATCAGCGTGTCCAGCGCAGTAGGAACAGCGTCGCCGACTCGATCCTGCAGGAGCGAGAGCATCGATTATGCGCCCGTAGATACAGTCGGCCATTCTGAGGCGGGGCTGATCGTCACAGGCGCGCGGCACGACAGCGACAAGGCACTGCGGACCGCGTCGTTAAAGCGCCAGCGGCCAGAGCATCAATCCAGCCTTAAAGCAGAGCACCTTCCACAGGCGAGCGCCCCATCATTCAACGGCAAGCAGCTTCAGCAACTGGCGCAGGCTTTCAACGAGTACTCAACGCTCGACTCTCAAGACCTACCACGATTGGCCTTGGACAGAGTCCCGAAAGCGCTCGAGCAAGTCCCGATTGTTGGGTTCAGGAGCTTGCCAGCGCCCCTCGCAGAGCGCGTTTTCAGCTCAATTGTCGAGGGCGATGGCGACGGCTGCTACACCTTGAAGGACTATCTGCGTGCGGCAAACAAGCTGTCCAGCACCAAACGACCGTTCTGGTTGGACCTCACCTACAAGGTCTACAACGGCGATGGCGGTGTGAGCAGAGCGCACATGGCGGAGGTTGTGCGCCTGGTCTCGCGCGCCATCCATGCCCAGCTCAACGCTTTTGCGGCGGCGGTTAGCGGCGAGCGCCTGGGCGACAAGGCACTGGCACGGGTAGCCGACGCATGCGCGGACAGCTTCGTGGAGAGCGCATTCAAGGAAGCGAAGGACCCCGCACAGATGTCGCGCAAGGAGTTCACCGCGTGGGTGCAGACGAAACCACAGATAGTCTGCTGCCTGTGGGAGTTCAGCCTGTCGGCGCCGCTGGCGCTGGGCCCCTTCTGTAAGTCAACGTCTTGATAGGCTCGGTGTGGTACATGTTTGTACATGACGTATTTTCGACGGTTTATACGCAGTCCTTCCGCATGTAGCGTCACCATCCTGGGAGCAGTGCTCAGCGCGGTGCTGTTGCCAGTCCCGCCATTTTGCCCTATGACTCGGAGGCGACAGAGCCTTAGGATACGGTCGATGATCGCAGAGCCTGTGGAGTGCAGGTGGCGCTGAGTGCTCGCATGCGCACCACCACAGTGCATTTATTCATTACGTCGGCAGCCCTGCTGTAGCAGCAGTGACGGCAGCCAGTCAAGCACGGCACCAGCAGGCAGCAGTAGCCCAATACTATGTCTTGGCGTTGAGGTATTCACGAAACTTCAATGCTGCCTGCGGTGCGCACGCGGCACCCACTTGAAGCTGCTTGCACCAATAAAATGCTGTGGTTTTGAAACAATATTGCTGTGCTCTTGACTCAAGCGTGTTTGCTGCATGCCTTGTTGGAGACGGCCCATGCCGATACCTGCCTCGTATGCTTGTGATTACCTAGTGCACCTGCAAGTTCATTCATGCCCACATTCTGGTGACTGTTGTGGCACACCCGATAGATTGCAAGGTGCTTCTTTGCATGTGATCTGGATCATTCTGTAATGTGCCCCTGCGTCTGGCATGGATCGAGCTGGTGTCCAGGTTGTGGTTGTGAGAGCGCAGGAACTCATCATGGCCACTGCAACCTTGTTGCTCCATGAATGCTCACATGCATGCATGCTTGCCTTGCTGATCGCCTGGAGTTGACGCGGCTGGTACAGTGTGGGTGCGATATTTTGAAAGCGTATGCAGTGTTTCTTGCCAGGCGCATGTTGCCCCAGGGCGCATTGCCCATTGGATGGTGTGATGACTTGTTCGATATGTGATGCCTGACTCTGATCACGCTTGCTCTTACAAGCGTTAAGTGCTGTTCTGTAGACTGCTTGACGACATTTGATGGAGTGCCCCAAAGCTCCAAGTACTCGCCCCCGTTGCACTCCAGTGCTTCAACCCTACTTGCACTACCTACAGTAGGGTGGTGAGGTTGTGTGAAAACTTCAATGCCTCGTACCTCAACACCTGCGTTGTGCGCACAGTTGCCTTTCCGCATGGATGGACATCAGCAGCGGCTGCATCTGCTAGCTCGAAGCCAATCTCAGAGCTGTTCGAGGGCGGCGACCCGGCCAACCATGTCTCGCTCCCCCATCACATCGCACGTGCTGGATACTGCGAGAGGCAGACCTGCTGAGGGCGTTCCAATGGTACTGCACGCTCTCAATGGCGCAAGCTGGACGGTTTTGGGCAGTACTCTCACCGACAGCGATGGGCGTGCGCCAGGCTTGCTGCCTGCCAATGCGGTACGTGCGGAACCCGAGCAAAACTGCATGTTCCATGTGTTGAATTGCCAACTGTTGACTGCCATGGTGCGCGCCGTTGTGTGCAGGTGATTCGGCCTGGAGTGTACAAAATCACATTCGACACAGCTGCATACTTCGGAGCTATCGGAGTCCAAGCGTTTTACCCGGAAGTCACGATCGTGTTTGAAATAGACGACGCCAGCCAGCACTATCACGTGCCGCTACTGCTTAATCCCTACGGCTACAGTACATACAGAGGTAGTTGAGGAGCACTACTCAAAGCGCCACGTGCCTCAAGTCACTACTGTGAGATGCTATAGTAGTGCACAAGTGCCTGCTGCAGCTGCTTGCTGAAACGAGCTCACCATCAGCTGTCAGCAGTAGACTTTGTGAAGCATTTTTTATATAATGATTAAAACAGCTTCTGGGCCAAGGGCATTTGTGCTCCTGCAATCATGTGCATGGGGATTCATGCTTGCATCATGACATTGAATCGGTGGCGCGATGTTGATGGTGCCATGGTGCAGCCATGTCAGTGCATGGTTCTTGATCAAGTTCAGCATGGCCTAGCTGATTTTTTTTTTGATGTGCTGGTGAACCATCAAGGCGCCCCTGTAAACCTCCCATTTGCATCACGATGCTGTCGATAACAGACGCTTGATGATGGTACTGCACCCGTCAGCGTTTTGTGCCTTGTCAGGTTTGCACGGATCACCAGCACTCACACTGTTGACCAGCATGTGGCTGCAACTGCGCCTGCGTTTGCACCTTTGATGGACAACTTTGCAGTCCCTGTAGACAAAAGAAACCGGTAGAAAGCCACTGCACTTGCAAACGGCCTCACAAGTAGCGACGCACCTCTACGGAAGGACATGTGCTACACATACCAATGCATTTTGGGCATAAGGTCTTGGTGTGCGCAGCAGCAGAGCGGGGTGGATTTACACTTGTATTTCCGACAATGTTGCAAAATAGTGAGAACACTGTTGTTTTGTGGCGTAGGTTGGCTCGTGCAATGCAGGTACAGCAGCACCAGCTTGCATGCGACTGCATGACATTTTCAAAGCAAGAGGTATATACCTCTAGTAGAAGTATGTGAGAATCCATCACTTTGAGCGTCGCATTACAGCATTGAATGTCTGGTACAAGCAATTCATGAGATGCGACCGGCAAACCCAGCATAGCTGAAGTGGCATGCAATGACATGTCTGTATCTGTATGCATGTTTTCATTTTGGTCTCGAGAGCGCTTGCTGGTGTACAATATGTACAGGCAGGTCAAAATTGAACGTTGCTGTATGCTCACTCAGGCTGCTCCTTGTCTAAGAATGCCTGCAGCTGCGGCACTTTATGGCCGTTGCCTTCCTCATACAACTGCACATCATGCGGTATGTCCAACGTGTCGCTCTGCAGCGCGGACACGCTGTCCTCCTCTTCGCAGAGCAGCGCAATGGGCTCACCCACTCGCACTGTTTCCCCTTCTTTCCTGAGCAATTTCGCCATGAATCCCGCTTCCAGCAGCTCCACCACCATGGACGTTGAGCCGCTGCTCTCGGGCGTCTTGAGGCCCTCAGCCACCAGCGTGTCGGTGTCTATGGTCAAGGCTGCTTCGTACTCTCCAAATTCGTCCCCAGGCGACAGCAGCCACTTCTTTATGGTGCCTGTCTTCATGCTGGGGCTGAGCCGCGGCATGGGCAGCCACAGTGTGTCATGCGGCATCCCTGAGGCCACCAGAGGTACAGCATGGTGTGGTGTCGTTACTAAGCGACAGCGCTATTGATGATGGGGAGCACGCATCTAGCACCTGAGAATCTATGAAATGCACAACTGCGCACATCTCTAAAATCTTGGTAGCACTACACGCGGGACGTTGTGATTCGCGGCATTGCCAGCGAAGGCAACGAACGCACCATACGAAGACTCTGAAAGCACACAGTCTGTCTCATCTTCGTGGAGTCAGATGTAGCAGCGTCAACGCAGAACATGTTCGACACTGAGGCAGGGCAGCGCGTACTGACCTTTTGCGGTAGACGACGCGCGCAACGCGCAAACTTGCTTCGCGGCCCTGACGGCTTGACACCCAGCTCTCGAGAATCTCAGCATAGCGTCGTGTGTGTGCGTTGGTGTTTTTTTCATCATCGTGTCCGCGCTTTGTCAGGCCAGGTGATGACCGGTAACCACAGGGCCTTATTCATTATCTGTGAAGGGGAGGGGGGGGGGTATATCTCCCATTTCAGTCCATGTCTTGACCGGCAATCACAGGGTCCCGGACTTCAATATGTACTTGCCAACAGACTTCAGCACCTGACCAGGCAATGCTTGCGCAGTAGGCTCCAGCAGCACCGGGACTGGAACAAAGTGTCTGTCTGCATGCTCTGATCAAGGGACCTGCAGCTGCATTCTGTGATCATGATCGCTGACAAGGGCATGGCCTGCAATTGATGCAACAGCTTCCATGAACGTGCACAACGGCGGAACACAACCCTGTATGTGCATTCAAGAGGGACCGCCGCCAACTTCAATCAATGCTTCATGCAGCAAGCATGATGCAAATAATGTTGCACACACATCAATGTCAATCTGGCAGCTCAGCACCTAGGTACACGAGGGTTCTGGCATGCACCCATTCGTCCGCAATCGCACTGGCAGCACTACAGCTTACAAGCTAGATTCTAGTGCAAGGCAGACAAGCAGCCAATCACCCAGAAAACTGCAAGCACTGCAGCATGAAACCAAAAGCAGCAACTCATTTCCTGGTCCAAGCGTTTATGCCGTGCTTAATATTCGTGACGAGCCTACCTGACGCTAGCTATCAGAATTGTGTGCAATAAAGTGACAACGGCATGGTGTAATTTCCCAGCAGTGAGTGGCTGGCAGGCCACATCATGTGTGCACCGACTCTACAAACACGCACAGGGACGTGAGCCCCATGCCCGCCTTCACAAACTCACTCATCTCATGCTCCAAGATGCTGTTCTGCTCATTCAGCTCAAACGCGCCCCTGATGAGCCCGACGCTGTTCTCGCACCTATCCGCCTGCAGCAGTGCTCCTCGCCACTTCCCGGAATTGAGGCTCAGCACGTTCGCTGTAACATTCACGGTGCAAAGAGGGAGTGTCAGTAGAGCCTGCATTCATGCGCAATGCTGCAGGTGTAGTAATGCAACGCGTATCTGAGCAGAGCAGGCGCAGAACAAGCGCCGCCTTGGGGCCTTCATATGGACACTGCTTGCATACCAGGCCCACCTGAGTCAGAATAGCAAAACGGCAAAACGTGCTGGAGCAGACGCATTAAACTGGACAACACTTTTAATACAGGATGTCCATCGCCACAATCCCGGTTTTGACGCATCAATGCAGCCTCTGAAAGTAGTTGTTGCACCACACCTCCCCCACATGTACAAGTCTTCAAGTGCACCAATTGAGGTATACATGTGCCTGCCTGACGAGGAGTCTGATGAGGCCATTATAGTAACAGACTAATAGCGAGATGTTCCCATGGCACATACGGCTCATGTACAGTAGTGATGAACACAGGCACATGCTAGCTTTTATGAGCACGTCTACAGCAACGATGGACACAAGAGAAACGAACCATTCGCGGGCATCCACAGCACGCCTACATTTAACAGTAGACACATGCACACGCTAGCTTTTCTAGGCACAAGTACAAGCAAAAACTGTCCGCGGTCGGTTGACATCGTACCTGACGGTTCATCAGGCACAGCGATGGCCTTGTACGAGCTCCTGCCCACAGCATCCGCCATGCGCCCCGCCACCTCCAGCCCCACGTCATTGGCAGCCACGCACAGCAGCCCCGGCCGCAGGCTCGTCACCAGGCTCTTGAGGGAAGCGGCGGACGCGCCAATCCCCTCCAAATCAATGGGGATGACCGGCAGTGACTTGCCAAAGGCACGCTTCAGGCACTCCACCCCCGCGTCGTTTGTCCTGGCGTTGAGGCCCACGAACATGTGCTTGCCGGTGAAGAGGACGTCGTGGCCGTTGAGAGTGGCCTGCGGGTCCATGTTGCTCATCATGTGGAGCTTGATGCCCTTGATGCCCTCGTTGTTTTCCAGGGAGCTGCGCACGGCTGCTGCCTCGCCGCGTCTGCTGGGGTTCCCTGGCTTTGTCAGAACCGCAGAGCCCCTGGCAAAGACCAGGAGGTCCTCGATGGCAGCACACTCGGGGTGGTCCTCGCTAGCTGCGCACAAGAGCGAAGTTGCACAAGAGGGAAGTACGGGGGTGTACAGGGGTCAGTGTATCGGCTAAAGATATAGGACTGGGAGGGGGGGGGGCGAGTGCATGTGCACGCCAACAAGACAATGTGACATCAGCACACAAGCGCACAAGCGTGCACTTCAACATGTGCTGCCAACACCTTGAGGCAGGCTAGAAGTCACAACGCTGCATAACGCTGCACGCGTGTTGCAAAAAGGCGAGCGCCATGATATTTCAAAAGATCTTGCTGTGTCAAAATGAACGGTGAGAGCTGATTTCCTCCATGACGAGCACGCATGACAATGCACACAGCTGCACGCACAGCAGCACTGACGTCCCCTTTGTTGGTACCTGGCACTTCGACTACTTCGTCCACTAGGTGTCTGAGCGTGCCAACGTAAGCGTCCCACTGGCGTCGCGCCAGCGCGACATCGATGAGGGTGCCTGCTGGCTGAGAGAGCGATACGGCTTGCCCGAAGCTGTTCGGCACCTGCCGCACGAGCGCCAAGAGCCTGCCCTTGATCATAGCAAAGTGGGATAGATGTGTGCAATCACAGAATCCAGTTGCGCGTTGCCGGCCCTGCACAGCAAGATTGGCACACGACAACGTGTGATTGACCCGCTGGATGCAGTAGATCGCGTCCCTCTATGTTTAATTTGTAGGTCTGGCAGCCTGTCTGTCTAGTGAGATCACACACACACACCAACTTCAACAACTTCGAGGTAACGACTTTTTTCGTGTGCCAACCAGAACGACATCGCTTTGTGATGGTGGCGCAATGCGTTTGGACAAGACCGCCGTTTGAACGCTCAGTAGACTGCGAAGTACAGGTGTCGGCGGCGGACCTAACACGCAATGCCTGCTCCGCGGCCCTCGACAGGTGCGATGCATGAGCCAAGCGCAGCCTCGCTGCAGGCCTTCATTGCAGCAACAGCGGCGGACACGGTGGTGCTCGATGTTGTCAACGAAGTCGTCGACGCAGCATCAGCAGTGTTCCTTGAGCGCGAGGTGAATGCGCTGCTGGTGCCTTATGCGGCAGAGGCGTGCATAGAGGATGTGCAAAGAGTGCTGTCGTGGGCATTCTTACAAGCGGACACGCCCCTGTTGACGGAGCCGCCTGACGTGGGCGCAGAGCCGCCACCAGTAGACATTGATAGCTGGGCGAGGGGGCATGTGCCCACACGAACTCTACACAAAACGGACTACGAGAGCACCCTGCCTATGTGGTCACCAGACGGCACGCACGCTGGCAGCGATGAGAGCAAATCCATGCGGAGCCTAAGGAGCAAGCGCAGCAGAGTGGCAAAGAAAGTGTCATCCCCGCCCAACAGCGCAGGCGCCAGCAACGCATACGACGACCTGGCGGGCCCGCCAGCTCGAACCGCAGTACCTACCAGCCCCACCATCATGGAGCTCTCATCACCCGCAGCGTTCGCAGGGGGCGGGGGGTTCGGACACAGCGCGTCGAAACAGCGCGTCAGCGAGGTGGAGGATAGGCGGCGGCAGGAGGCGGAGAGGCGCGCGGCGCATGCCGCGGCGGAACGCGCAGCAGCGCAGCAATTAGAAAAGGCCATCGCTAATCTCAAGGGGCGAGAGTGGACACTGGACGGCCAGGGGCACCTGCTAGAGGTGAAGCGGCCAAACCCCGACAGCCTCCCCGCGGTGGTGCCGACGCTGGGGGTGGAGGTGCGCGACATCGGTCTCGACAAGACAGCCCCCAATAAGAGCTTAGGCAGCTCTCTGGGCAGACAGAGTCGCAAGACGCGCGTAGCACATGGGCGAAAGGCCTCCAGCACCACTGCTCCCCCGGCCGCTGTGTTCTTCGCCGAGGACCCTGTTGCGCAGCCCAGCCTGCTGCTCACTGTGGACCTGGCGCCAGGGGTGGGCCTGCGTCAGAACGACGTAGTTAAGGAAGGGCCGCCCCCCATCGTCGACCCCATGCACCTCAGCAAGCAGGAGTTTCAGCTGCGGACGCAGCGCTTTAGCGAGCAGGACAGCCTTGCGGGGTCAAGTATATTTGGCGGCGCCGATGCGTCCCTGGCGTTCAGCCCGGTAAGCTCGGTGATGGTCACGCCAACGCGCGAGACGGAGGCCGATGCATGGCGCGCAGGGGGTAAGACAGGGGGACAGCTGCTGCCGGTGAAGAGTCCCATTGTGGGGGGGTCGCTGGCTGGGGGATCGGCGCAGAGCGTCGGCGACAGCGTGGCGACCGCAGGAAACGCGCCGAGGGCACCGGCTGCAACTGCCAGGCCCGAAGGCGAAGGCGGCGAAACGGACGCGCACTGGCAGCTCTACACATCAGCCGAGTTCTCCAATCCGCCAACTGGCGGCAAGGTGACGCTTGCGTGCTTGCCATCCAAACCCGCAAATACGGGGGCGGGGTCTAGTGTGGGGAGCTCACACCGGCGGCGCGCAGGGGGACCGCACAGGCGGTACATGTCTCAGCCGCCGCTGGGCAGGGGCGGCCCGCACGTGCCATTAGCTCTAGACGATGCGTCCGTAATGTCGGGCATGAGCGTGGGCAGCGGTCGCAGCAAGGACAATTCGCTGCGCGCCGTCAAGGCAGGGGCGCTGCCGCCCATTAGCATGGCACCCACGAGCGGTAGCGCGAGCATGGGGGGAGTGAGCATGCAGTCTGCGGCGTCTTCGCAGCGCGATGTGCAGCTACGCGCAAAGGCGCGCGCTGCGGGGCAGGGCACGGTGCACAAGAGGAAAGGCAACGCGCTCATTCAGGCGCTGCTGCTGCGCTAGCGGCTTCACATTTTGTTTACAATGTATTACATGGCACACGTGTGCATATGCCGCTTCTGCGCAGCTGTGTGTTCTGTGATCACATGCACTGGCGGCAGCTGACGTGTCCGGCTTGCACTGCTGTGCTGTGCTGAGATGGTGCGCACCTCTGCACGCCTGCTGTATCATGCCGTGCGTAATGTCTGAAGGACACAAAAGCCGTGCATATAGGAACAGCGTACGGCCGTCACGTTGTGCACTCAGGTACTGCTGCTACTGGCGCTGCTGCCGCGCGCGCAACGAATCCTGAACGATGCTAATGCTATCAATGAGCCACACGCCGCTGGGATTTCTGAGGCTGACCTCCAGGTCCACAACGCGCTTGATGCCGCCGTCAAACCACAGCCGCACGCCAACGCGCCCCCTCACCAGGCTCGCCCCGCCCGCCCTCCCGAGCACCGTCACCTCCCTCTTGTCCCACTCCCCCAGCAGGTGGAACGGCGACTGCTTGAGCTGCACCGAGAGCAGTTTCGCCGTGGGGCTCCGCCGCAGCAGTTCGCGCCAGGGGTCGGCGCTCGCGCGCAGCTTCTCATGGCGCGGCAGCGGCGTGCTGAAGGCCTGCACGACGGCCGAGCCGTGGTAGGCCGCCGGCGCGTGCTCCTGCTTGAGCGCGTCTAAGACGGTTATCACCACCTCCTCGGGGGACTGGCCGTAGCGGGGGGTGGGGCTCTCCGGCGTGAAGGCGCTGTAGTCGCCGCTCAAGAAGTCGTCGATGAGGTCCTCCAGCCGCTGCGTGAGCTCCACGCGACGCTGCGCCGCCAGCGCTTGTTGCGATTCTGCGTCAGCCGCCTCTGCGTCGCTCTCCTCGAAGGCATCGTCTGATACGGGCGCAGCCTCGCTGCCGCCATCTGTCGCAAATGCCAGTGGTGGTGTTGATGCTGCCATTTTACTGGCGTGAATGCTGGCACCAGTCTCCTGCTGCTGCTGTTGAAGAAGCTCTTCCTGCTTGAGTGTTTGGCTTTTCACTCTCCTGCGTCGTTGTTGGGGGGCCGCTTCTTGGCTGATCACCCGATACGATGCACCTGTGGCAGGATCCATGATTGCTGGAGCTTGCTGCTCCTGCGTGTCGGCGATGCTACTGCCGATAGCTGATATGGCTGCACCCGGTTCAAGGTCGTCCTGTTGCTGCTTGTGCCCCGTCTCTGAGCGCTGGTCCTTGCGAGGACGGCCTGGCTTTCGGGCGCCGCCATTGCTTGTCGGCGTATGCTCCTCGCTGACGGACATCACTGCACGCAACGCCACCGGCCTGGAGCGACCATGGCACCCGCATACTGCTAAAGTCTTACGGTGCACACCACGTGCCGGCGCAGCGATGAAAGCGCGTGTGCCTTCGGTGGCGAGCAGAACACCAACTGTCATACTTCGCATAATCCCGCTGCTTGGCATGTACTCCACCGATTTTAGCTACCCGTTAGGTACCGCCAATCCTCGCTGCCGCAGAGGTGACGCAGAGAACAGCAGCTCGGAGTTCCAGAAGAGAAAGCTCAAGTTGAGGTTGAAGTTCATTCATTGGTTGAACTTTGATGAGTGAAAGGGAGGACGACACCAACAAAGGGGACGCAACCACCTTCCAGATTGATTTTTGTGATGCATCGATTAGATTCTGCGATACATCAAGGAAGATGGTCGTCGATCAAGTCACTGAAGACTTGTGCATTCCAGGGAGCTGTTGGAGCTCCCAGGTGCAGACCAGATAGCCTCAGCACCCAAACTGGGGTGTTCATCAGATAACCCACACCTCTGCACGAATCAAATGGCATTATAGCCTTGGCCTGACCAGTCACTGCACACGTTACATGGATCTCCTAAAGACAGCGATGCACCCCCGGGCGGCAAGAGTCGTGCCATGACAGGGGTGCATCTCACTGCTACACATATACGGAGCCCCAAACACAACGCCACTGCATTGTGCGGGCACTTTGCACGGCGGCTATGTGTACCACTGCGTGTGCTTGAGAGGGTGGTGCAGTACAACTTTGCCGGATTGAGCTTCCAGCCGTGCTTTGTGTTCCCTCTCGCACGCCTCCATGCGCTTCATGGAGAGATACTCCTCCTGGCGCTCGCGTGCGCGCGCCGCCGCACGCTCGTCCACCTGCAGCAAGGTGGTGCAGCGCCACGGTCAGTGAGGGGTGTCAGAGAGATGCGAGACTCATCCAGTGAGCACAAGCGCGGGCTGGCCTAATCCTAACCCTAACCCTATCCATAAACGTACTGTAACCCGCTAGCACTGTTATGCACTGCTGTTGCATCCCAGCAGGAGCATGTGATAATTTGTTGGCAGGGTCACTTGCAAGCGGCACTGATGCAATGCCATTTGGAATGCTTTGTTGGGGCTGGTCGTGCCCCCGCTACCAGTAGCACTCGCGTCCATGCATTTCCACACTGCCCTGAAGTTCGTTGCTCACACACCGGCAGCATGACACGTCGATAAACACCACTGGTCTGCATACCCGCATGCAACCGCCTGCAACGCAACCAGGGCGCACCGCGCACGCTGACCAGCGCTGCCATGTGGCTGCTGAGCGCTGCCGCATGCGCCCGAAACCCATAAGAAAAGCAGCAAGAACACAGCGCGCCTGACCGCGCAGCTCGGTGGCCTGGTCCGCGCCGACGAGCGCTGCCACGTGGCTGCTGAGCACTGCCACAAACGCTTGAAAACGAACACGAAAAGCAGGAGCGCGCAGCTGCACCTGTCCGCGCAGCTTGGCGCGCTGATGAGCGCTGCCACGGGGCTGCTGAGCACTGCCACATACTAGAAGTACGCCCCAAAAACCATGAGAAAAGCAAGAAGCAAGAGCGCGGCCGCACCTGTCCGCGCAGCTTGGCGGCCTGGTCCAGCAGCGCCGCGCGCCGCTCGCGCTCCTTGTCTGCCTCCTGCGCCTCCGCGCGCGCAAAGGCCTCCCTGTCAAACGCCGCCTGCTCGTTCAGCGCGGCGCGCTCCGCGGCGTCGGCCAGGCGGCGCGCGCGGATCTGCTCCTGCCGCGCCGCGTGGACCTGCGGGCGCGAGTCGCGAGTCGTGAGTCGCGGTGTGTGTTGTGGGTGGGCATGGCTCAGGATGTGATGCGGGGCCAGGGGCGGTAGGCGGTAGGTACAGGGATCGCGACAGCACGGAGAGTACAACGTTATAAGTGCATGCGTACTAGTCGAAGTGACCCCACAGGTCTGTCTCAGGCAGACGGCGTGTGTCTGGTAGATACAATGAAGGTTTGCTGTATCATCTTCCCCATGCCACCCTCAGGACTCACTGCCATTGCTGTTGCAGTGCGCACACGCTCGTGACCTGCGCCGCGCCCCGACAGCAGCGCTCGGTCGCCACTACCTGTGCACCGAAGTCATCGCAATTCATCCATCGCGATTCATTCATCGCAATTCATCCAACAAAACTCATTCATCCACTGCCAAATTCATCCCCCGCAATTCGTTCATTCACAGACCTGCGCCATGAGCGCGCGACGCGCGTCCGCGCGCTTGGCCTGCTCCGCCTCGCGCGCCTCCCACATCTTAGTCTCCGCGTCCGCCTGCGCGGTGTCCAGCTTGCCCGCGTCTTCTGCCTCCCTCTCCATCTGCGCCTTGAGGTACGCGGTGTACTGGCGCATGGCCTCGCGCTCCGCGTCGCGCTTGCGGTGCTCCTCCGCCTCGCCGGCGCGCTCGCGGTCCACTGCTCAGCAGAGAGAGTCAGGGAGTGAGTCTCTGAGTATGAGTCTGAGTTGTGCACGTAGTGCTCCTCCGCCTCGCCGGCGCGCTTGCGGTCCACTGCTCAGCAGAGGGAGTCAGTGAGTGAGTGTGTGAGTCTGTGAGTCTGAGTTTCGGCCGTGGTTGCGCTGCTACTCCGCTCTCGCCGGCGCGTGATCACAGTCGACTGCTCAGCAAGTGGCACACAAGATGAGTACGAGTGTAAGTCTGAGTGTGCGTTGCTCTGTTCACCAGCACTCGCACAGTCCACTGATCAGCAAGCGGGCAAGTGAGTTACTTACATGGTGTGTGTGAGAGTGTGAGTCTGAGTCAGGGTGGCGCTCGACTCACACTTGGTGGCGTTCTCATGGCCCACTGCTCAGCCAGGGCATACGGACACTGTAGTCGTGCATCGGAGTCAAAGTGGCAGCGTGCGTGCCTCGTGGTGGAGGCGGCTGCGTTAATGCAATCTGATGTCCGCGTGCGGTTAGTGCGGTGTGCAGGCAGAGGTTCAAGCCGAGCACACAGTTGAAGTTAAGCCGTAAAGCAGTCGGTGCGCATCAGCGCCTGCACCTCCCAGCACACCCCCACGCTGCGCAGCCGCTCACCTGCGTATTTGAGCAGCGCCATGTCGCGCTGCTGCTCCAGCGCCGCCGCCTCCTCGCGCAGCCTCTGCCTGTCCTTGTTGAACTCGCGCACCTGCGCGCCGCGCGCGTGCGCCGCCTGCGTCCTGTCCCTCTCCTTCTGCTCCTCCGCGGCCACGATGGCGCGCAGCTCGTCGAGTTCGAGGCGGTCCTCCTCTGCTGAGCGCTGCTCCAGGGCCATGCGCCGCGCAGCGTTGTATCGCACCTGGCCGAGAGGAGCGGACGAGCCGGTGTTGATAATATTAGCCCCAGCAGGGATAATTACTTGCTCATTACAGGCCTGAGAGCAATGCTGAGGGTAAGTTTTTTGAGGCAAGACGGTGATGTGGCGCCTGGCAGCAGTCGCTCGTGTCGACAGTCGCAGTGCTCTTCACCGCAGTACAAACCCACGGCCCACTACTAGCGATTGCACATCGGTGACGCATCCTGAACGTTTCATTACCGTGACATTACCGTACCTGTGCGGTGAGGCCGTCCTTGACGACTTCCGCGGTGCGCCGCCGCGTCTCCTCGCGCTCTCTCTCCTGCGCCTCCAGCCACGCCATGCGCTCGTAAATCTGGGCAGTGTACTGAGCATCCTCCTCTGCCTCCCGCGCCAGCCTCAGCGCCTTCTCTTCCAGCTGCTGCTCTCGCTGAGCGTTGACCCAGTCCAGGAACGCTTTGCTGTCGAGGGTCCGTGACGCATCGCAGGAGTCCCGCCACTGTTTGTCGTACATGTCCTGGACGAACTGTTTGCGCGCCGCCTCCCGTGCATCTCGCAGCTTGGTGGCCTTCTCTCGTATCCTCTCCTTTCGCTGCTCCAGGGTTTCGGTTCGGTTGAGGACTTCGTGCTCCCACTCAGCCATCTCCTGCTGCCTCTGGGCCGCCAGTCTGCGCCGTCTGCCCTCCAGTGCTGCCTTGTCTGCCTCGGTGAGCCGTGTCATCCTGTCCCTGCCCTGCCTGGCTGCGATAGCATCGTGAGTCTTGTTCTCCCAGGTGGCATACTGCAGTGCTGCACGTGTCTTATTGATGCTGGCTATACTATTCTCCAGCTGTCTTTCCTGAGCTCTGGTCTTTTCGAAGCGCCCTTGGTGTGTGTTGACGGCGCGCACAGCGCCTGGATTTGGCCCAAACATGATGGCCTTGTTTTGTCGATGATGGCAGTTGGCGGCTGAAAGGCGGAAGGCAGCGGCTGCAGCAGTCTCGTAGTACAACCCCGGTGCTCAGGAGATTGATAGAGCTAAATCACCATCCGGGCGGAGATTCTGGCCTGCCTTTGCTGCTCCTGCAAAGTGTGTGGGCGAAGTGAAGCAGTTTTACCAAATAAAAGAAGAACCAAACAACGGTTTCACGGATGAAACTGTCAAGACAGAAAAAAAGTGTGAAAGAAGGCGACGACGACGACAGACGACGATAGTGCGGCGTCACCGGCGTAGTACGTACGCTCGCAAGTACGTTTCGCCTGAAAACGCAGCCGCGGCCAGCTGGGGGGGGCTTCCGGTCTGTAGACGTCGATCTGAAAGTCTTGCCACGGAGGATCTACATAGCGCATCAACTGCAAGTGAGTGACATGTCCAATCACCTGCCACGACGATGGACAACGCACCCAGAGCACGATGTCCACGTCTAGCTAGCATACTAGGCCATATTAGAAGCGAGCTTTCCGATGTTATGCACAATGTCAATCGCTTCATTGTGTGAGAATCAACCAAGACAGCCAGGCATTCGCATGCTAGGCTGATGGACCACTGGCGGCGGCATCACATGCTCGCTGTCTTGTGCTGATGACAGGGCTGGGTTCACCATGGCTTCGGCGTCTGTGAGCTCGCCTCCGAGACGCACTTCGAAAGTTGAGAGCCTCATCACCGCACTCAAGGATCTCAAATCAGAAGAACTGTCGCCAGACCTGGTGGAACGGCTGCAGGGATACGAAGACAGAGACAAGGTGCGAGAAGAGACCACGGAAAGCCTGCGGCAACGGATGAGTTTGAACAACGGCAACAGCCGCCCTGTATACGTACCTACGCAGCCCGCAGCCCTCCGACCAGTATCCGCAGCAGACAAAACACGCGCCCTCACTCCCCTTCCCAGCCCCCCGAAGATCAACCCTGATGCGGAGCCAGCAGTGAGGCTCAGCATCGCCCAGCAGGTCTCGCCTGCAGCAGCCCGAGAACGGCGCCCAAGTTCGCGCCTCCTCCCTCATCTAAATCCCAATAGCGGCTCCCCACGGTCACCTTCCCCAGACCGCTGGCCGGCAACACAGGAGGCCCAGCTGCAGCAGGCGCCGCCGCCGCAGCAGCAGGCACTGCAGCAGCAGCAGCACCAGGAGCAGCCGCAGCCCACGCCGCTCATAGACACGGCAGCAGCAGCGGCGGCGGCGGCGCGCAGGCGCTCCAGCAGCAGTGCGCGCTGCCCCAGCGCTCGGCGCTGCAGCCGCTCCCTCAGCCCCACTAACCTCGCCAGCGTCACCTCGGTGCCTCCGTTGAGCGCACGGCGGGAGTCTTCGTCTGCGGCAAAAGGTGACGGCGCGCGCTCGAGCGCAGCGGCGGCAGCGGCGGCAGCGCAGCAGCAGGGGCAGCGCCCCAGCCTCGACAGGCAGTCGAGTAGGCCGCGGCGCCTAAGCTTGGATGAGGTGGCGGAGAAGTGCAGGGAGACCAACAGCATGTGCCGCGCTAATATGCTGGCGATGATGGCAGCGTCGGCGGCGCCGTCGGCGGAGGCGGCAGCAGCACCACAGCAGCAGCAGCCGGAGGGCAGCACCGGCGGCGAGGGCGGAGGTGTTGCCGAGCCGACTTGCTTGGCGCCAGAGACTGCGCCAGCTGTGGAGGCAGGTCCTGACGCTGGTGCATAGTGTTGCGCTGCGTGAGATCCGTGTAAATCCGCAGCTGTCGTTGCCGCAGTGCGCTGAGCGTGCGCAGTGTTTAATGACTTGAAGAAGATACTGTTTGTACCCGACCGTGTGTGCTTGTTTTGCCATCACTCAGTACAGCATCAAAGCAATGTCCTCGCAACTTTCATCTGGCATAGCATGAGCAACTTCACTTGCCGACCGTGCACTGAATGTGTTGCGAGGCAGATCAAACTCACCTTGTCCATCATTCAATAGTGGCAGTTGGCGCGCACAGCAGACAACAAGTGCACTGCATCTGACAACTCAGTAGAATGATGACTCAACATGAGCTGTCCTACACTGCATCAGGCAGGCACACAGGCTGCACCAACAGCTGGGATCAAAAATGCGCTGCTGGCATCTGGCACCCATCGATGATTTTGATTGGCGAAATCACTCTGGCGCAGATAATTGCAATGCTGGTGCAGATGCAGGTCGGCACTCAATGTCAGCCACAAAGTGCGCGACCCTGGGCGCATAGCTCTTGACGCGCTCCACATGCCGGCAATCAACGCGCCAAGCGCCCCCCTTGACCTCCTGCAACAAGGCCCTAAATGCCTCCGCCACCGCCTCCCCCCACACAACCCCCTCCCCGTCCCTGTAATTACCGTGCACATGGCACCACCCTCCCGTGCTTCTGAGCACTGCTGCTGCCACGGGCCAGCCGTCCTCGCTCGAAGGCAGCAGCCCCAGGTTAACCCTGTCCGCCACACCGCTCAGCGCGCGGCGCAGCGCAGGGTCCCTGTTGTCGCCGTGGTGTATGGTGCAGCGCTCAGCAGCAGCAGCGCTCAACGCGGCCACGTTCGCGCGCAGCGCCGCGACGCTTTGCGGGTTCCACTCGCACGCGTGCACGCGCGCCGCGCCGGCGTGCGCCAGGTAGGGCAGCGCGTAGTAGCCGATGCCTGCGTAGAGGTCCACGATGGTTTCGCCGCGTGCGGGGAGGCGTGCCACGCGCAGCTTCTCCGTGATGTTGCCCGTGCAGAACATGACCTGGGAGGGGGGGGGGGGGAGAGTGTGAGCGCGGAGCGGCTGCTGCAAGGGGGGTTCTGTTTCTTGCAACGGGGTATGTATACATCATGCGCAGGAGGCTGCAGCGCGCATGATGGCATCTTAAAAGGAATGGGATGCAAAACAGTTGCTTCCTCTGTGAAGCCCCATTGACAAAAGCGATACCGGCTTCGAACTAAGCGTGCGCGACTGCAGACAGCGTGGAACAGAGCACGTAGTGTTGCCCTGCGTAGACGATGCAAAATAAGTGTGTCCTGCATGCAGCACTTTTGGCAATGAGTGGCGTGCCTTGCAGCGCCTCCCAGCACTTCGGTGTGCTAAACGAATTGCAGTCACAACAAAGAGAGCACGATCGGCCCCCAAGCGCCAACTTGGAGCCCAAAGCAAGCACAAAGACCAATGGCTGGGGTACAGCTTCCCCCAATTCTACTGCTGGCAGTTTCAAAGTGAACCTACTGAACTACCAAAGGCAGCAGCTATCATGTACGACTGCGTACTCCATCTGCAGCTGTGCTCAGTCTGCAGCAGCAGCTGTTGGGCTGAGCCTGTCTTTGCTGCATTCGTCTCGTGTGATGGCACATGCTGCATGTGACCTGTAGAAGCAGGCGGCAATGGAAATTGATGCAAAATGCTAGGATTCGAGCCCACCTTGGTCAAGTCGAAGCTCTGGGAGATACCGTTCTCCTTGACTACACATGTACCAGGACAAAAGCACAAAGGGCAAGAAGGCATCCACACAGAATATCAGTCTTAAATTGCAGGGATTGTGCAATGGGGCATGACCATACTGATGAGTGCACAGGACGGGTAATTTCAGAGGCGTTTGTGAGTACACTCAGAAGATGCACGTAGATTCTGGCAACAAGCTGAATATCCACCATCTGGGCTATTGCACGCCTCAAGGTAGAATACAGCATGTGTATCTTGTGTTGTTAAAGTGTGGCACATGACAACGCTCGACGCTATGCCTACGTAGTCAACACATGCCAGCACAAAGTTGTCTTTACTAAATGATGCAAGCACAACAAGCTTCACGGACGAAGGTTGGGATGAACCTAAACCTTGAGCCACTAGAGTGCTTCAACTGCAACTGGCGACACGCCTGTACATGTCTCGACCACGTGCATGCCATGCATGCAATCTTGATTGTCCATTGCCACATTGCCATTTATACTGGTCGCAGTTGGATGAGTGCAGTCAGATGTAGTAGTATTTTGAACTCAATCTCGATGTTTACGAACATGGCTCTGTGATTTGTGCAAAGATTGGGTACTGCTTTTCCTTTCCAGAGAAACTGTGCGTCTGCAGATCAAGAATGGGACGTGTTGAGGCGTCCATGAGTCAGCAACGCTCAGGCCCACATCAATCACATAACTTCAACAACAAGCACACGTCACCACGGCAAACCTCACCTGTGACCCACCCAGCCCCCCCCCTAGCAGACTCCGGCCATACCACCGTCGCGTGCGACTCGCGCATAGGCCCCGCGTCCACCTCCGCCTTCATAGCGACGCGCGACGCGCGAAACGACGCTGCCACCGCGCCCCACGCCTCCTCTGCCGAGCGCTGCCACTCTGGCTCGCTGAGGGCGCCATGTGGCGCCAGCACCACGTCCCCCAGGAGCTCCAGGGGGATGTTGAGCGCTGCTTCGGAGAGGGCGGCGGCGCGCAAGGGGGGGACGTCCGAGCGCAGCAGGAGGGACTGCGGCGCGGCGGGGGTGGGTGGTGGTGATGTGAGTGATGGATGAACGGCCTTAATGACGGTGTTGGGGATGGCTGTGGTCGTGTGAGTGATAGAAAAACGGTTTGATAGTAGTGTGTAAAATGATGGTTATGACGTGAGCGATGGAGGAGCGGCGTTAACAACGGTGGTTAGGATGGCGGATGTTGATGTGATAGGGTTGGGGGCGGTTGAGGTGAGGAGCGTGGTGGGTGATGCTCAGCACTGTGCTCACAAGCTGGGTGAGGGTGTGCAGTACAGCGCGGCGCGTGCAGCAGTGCGGAGCAAAAACTTGAGTACTGTGAGTCATTGGCCAAGAGTAAGTGCATTGGACAAGAGCAAGTGATTACACAAGAGTGAGTTGTTGGACAAGAGCAAGTCATTACAGTAATTAAGATTGAGTCGCTCAAGAGCGAGCATGCATATACAGAAGGTAGCTAAGGCCACCAGCTCCTGGTGGCCCCAGAAGCCGTTTAGCAGTGACACCAAACAATTGCTTCTTGTGAAGCGCGCTGTAGTGGCGAACCCAATGGCTCGCCTTATACTTCAAAAGCGAAGTATTCCTTGCTTTGACCGGAAATAAGTATTTGAGAAGTGCGCCTGAGCTTTGTTAACTTGACGTGCATTATGCCGCGTAGTTCAGTTGTGCCTTGCTAGGATTACACACACTACTTAAGGGCATGCACCACTAACAAGGTTATGTGACCTTGCACCGCCAGGCACGGGGACTCTTGCCCTTTCATGATTCTCTGACCGCCGCTACGTCAGGCATATGCCACAGGCCAACAGAGCGCTGACTGTCTTGCACCACTTCAGCAAAAAACTGCTTGCAAGGCTTCCGGGAGTGTCAACTTCAAGGATGCACATCTTCACAGCAAGGGGCTCTGATCCCTGCTCTTTGATACATACACTGTCATACAGTACACAAACTCATGCATATACATACATACCTGTAGAGCTGATCTGAGCGTTGCGCGCCTGCTGGACAGCGCCACCTTGCTGGCAGGGCACCCATGCGCCCCCGCCCTCACCTCCCCGTTGGCCACCAGCGCCGCCACCGCCGGCAGCGCCAGCGCAGCGTCGAGTGCCTGCGGCGTGGGCTGCAGCGGCAGTGCTCTGAGGTTCCCCCTGACATCCCCGCCGTCATCGCCCCCCTCCTGGTAGGGGACAATCCCCTTGGTCTTGTCCAGGAGGCCTGCGCCTTCGAGCACCACCTTGAGCGCTTTGACCAGATGCGGGGGAGCGATGAAGCACGCCTGCGGCTCTGCTGCATCGCCGCTGAGCTCCGCGCTGACGTCCGACTGCACACGTAGGGGGGATCTGGCGCTGCGATTGGGGGGGCGGTCACTCGCTCCATGACTCACGACTCGACTCGGCTGCCCCAGCGGCGCCCCGCGGGCCGCCTTCTCCTCGTCCGCTTCAACTTCAACTTCAACGTAGATGCGCCACGACGACGCGAACGCGGGCCCGAACATGCCCACGTGCGCCCCGCCGCCGACCGTCAGCAGCGCTCCGCTGTCATCGGGCGCCTCACACACCGCCAAGTGGGGCTGCAGCCCCGCCTCGTTGTCTCCATCCTCCAGCACCTCCAGCCATGTCCACGCCGCGCGCGTCGCGTGCGCCGCCAGCGTGCCCCCGCGCCGCTGCGCCGCCTGTCCCCCTTCCGCGAGTGCCTGCCTTGAGGGCGCACCGCCGCTGCCTCCCAGCATGAGTAGTAGTGCGGGGTGCGTGGGCAGCGCGGCGCACGCGTGCGCGAAGCGGCCCTGCGGCGCCAGCGTCGCGAACTTCCACTTTGAAGTTGTGCCGTCGAGGACGTAGACTTCCCTGGCGCCGATGGTGTCGGCCAGATCGGGGAGCCCCCCTGTCACCGCCAGCACCCACCCAGCCCCATCATCGGTGGCCGTTGATTCGATGTGAGGGTCAGGAAGGTGAAGTACGCACGCTGCGTGGTGGAACAGCGGAGCGGGCAGCGGCGCCGCCTGCCGCCACCGCAGCGCTGGCCAGCCGCAGCCGCGCTCAGCGGTCCAGATCAGGGTCCAGCAATCTGACAGGACGCTGTTAGCATCCCTTCCGCCGGCGATCAGAGCGCTGCCGCCGTGGCCGCCTGCGATGCTCTCGGCAGAAGTTGAACTTGAAGAATCAGGAGTTGAAGTTGGAAGTATCGTCGCCGTGTGCCCCCACCGCCCCCCTGGAAGCGCCCCCCCCCCCCGCGGCTCCACGCAATGCCACTGGCACGTGCGCAGGCAAAAGAGCCACACATCGGACAGCGCTTCGCAGGGGGATGTGCGCCCCCCGTACAGGCACAGGAACCCCCCCTCCTCCTGGACTCCAGGGGTAGGCAGGTATAGAAGGGTGTGGCCCTCGCGTGCCTGTGGCATTGCCGGGGCAGCCTGCTGTGCTGCGGGTGCAGCGTGCTGCTGCTGCTGCGGCGGCGGCGGCGCATGAACAGCGCGCCACGAGATGTGCTGCTGCAGCCGCCGCCGCTGCCGGTGCTGTTGCCGTTGACCGCCGCCGCTGCCGCTGCCATCGCCACTACTGCAACTGCTGCTGCCATCGCTACGCATCACCGCGCCTTCCAGCAAGTCACCCAGCCGCCGCACCGTGGCAGCATGGGTTCCCCCGCTGCTGCAGCGCCCGTACCCCCCAAACAGCATCAGCCGCCCTGGGGTCACGGCGGTAGGTACCGCCGACACTACCGCGTGGCCCCAGCGTTCTATCGATTCGCTGCCGTGCGCTGCAGTCAGCTTGGACCATGTTATGTTCACCCATGCAGGCTTGCTGAGCGATGATGCGTTAGACGCGGCACCTGAAGCGGCGACAGCGCCGGCGGCGGCGGTGGCGGCAGCAGATGTAGGGGCTTGGACAGCAGCAGCGGCGGCGGCGGCGGTGGTGGCAGCCGAGCTGCTGGCAAAGTGCTCTACGAGCGCCGCGTGCAGCCTGTTGGTGTGCCGCAGGTTGTCGGCAAAGCGCGCGTTGGCGACTTGAACAATGGTGACCATTGCAGCGCTCGGCATGATGACGCGCCCGCAGTGCACCAGCGGCACCTGCGCTCACAGTTCGGCACAATTAGACAGGTAGAAAAAGCAGGAGGGGTAAGGAGGGGGGGGGGGGGATGTATGGTGGGTGCGAATGTATGCTTGCTGTATTTGCTTGCTCTTGCACCTGTGGCACATGCGCACTTGAAAGAATAGTGTGCAAGTCAGCACTTGGCCATCTGCCAGTATTGTCAGCGCTTTGTGCACATTTAGGGTTAGGGTTGGCCTTGTGGGGATGTTCACATGTGGTGAACGCGCAAGTGCGCAATGCTAGATGCATGTTGCGCTGCACGAAAACCATCACTAAAACATTTTGTCAAAATCACACAACAGCGCAAGATGGACTGTACATCCCAAGGCAGTCAAGGGCCAATGCTCCCAACATTTCTAGTCAAGTAGCAGCGGAGAGTTCCCAGGGAGCAGTAGCAGTGGCTGTACCTCTTCTTCGCGTATGACTCAAGTGCCCGTGATATAAAGCGCTTTCTTAAAAAAACATTTGAGGACTTCAAATGAGCGGCAGAGGCAGAACTGGCTGACTGAATTTGAGCTGAGCTTGCGTGGTACATGCATGTAGTCCTCATGATGAGCTGGAGTATCCCTGTGTCAGCACACTTTCCAGAAGTGAACAAACAACCAGGGCCTCACCTGCAGCGCTGTGGACGTAGTCCTAATGGCCACAATCACCCTCCCCCTGGCGCCTGTGACAATGCCACTTTCCCTGAACCCCGCCGCCAGCGCCACCTTGAGCAGCCTGTCAGCAGCGCTCAGATTGCGTGCGCTGATGTGAAGTATCAGAGGCTCGTGTTTGAGGATTGCCTGCTGCACTGCGGCACCGCTGCTGCCGCAGACATCGCCACAGCCGCCGTTGCTGCCGCCGCCGCCGCTGCTGCCACCGTCATCGCCGCCGCCACCGCCGCCATCGCCAGCGCCACCGCCACCATCGCCGCCGTCACCGGTGCTGCCGCCGTTGTCGCTGCCGCCACCATCGCCGCCACCAGCGCCACTGCCACTGCCACCATCGCCGCCGTCACTGCTGTTGCTGGCAGTGCCGCAAGCTCGCTCCACTGCAGCGATGACTTCGTCTGGGTCGACATGGCTGTGCTTTGCAAGTAACCATGTGCCAAAGCCTTTGCCGCCCTCTCCCCCCCCCTGCGTCCCTGTGAGATGCCCCCCAGTTGCATACACAGCAATCCTGCCGCTGCATGGGAACCATTAAAGTCAAGCAGGCAATGTTGTCAGCTTCGTACATCTCTCATTTCATTTGCATGATGTTGTTGTGTATTTTCTGGAGTTGCTCTGGTGCTGCAGTGCTCACAAGGAATTCCTGCATGAAACGTGTGCTCGGCTATGCATGGTGTGCACCAGATCATCAACAAGCGTCCGTGCAAGCTGAGTGCTCATGACTTTGTGCTTGTCTCTGCATCAACGAGCGCATTACCTGCAGCTGCTTGTGGTGTAGTAGTCCTGCTGCGAGTTTATCATGCTGACGGTATCTGCTATCGGAGCATCTAAGTTGCCCTTAGGGCTTCTGTCATCTATGTTGGCTTGCAATTTGTGGATGATGCACGCCTTGCTCTGATTGAACGCCGCGTCTGCTGCTGCCGATGGTGACATTGCCGGTACAGCACTGCTCTTCTTGCCTCTGGCCATGCTACCAGGAAAGTGTCTTACAAACACACACACACACACAGGTCATGCACAATGGCACACATTGATTGATGTTGAAGTTGGAGGGTCGCCGGTTGAACTTTAGGGACGACCAACAACTGGTGCAACCTCTGTTTGAAAGCGGTGAAAACTGCCGTTGGAACTGTGATGTGTCGTCCTCCTGTCTAATGTTGCAACTTCAAGAGCACATCAAAGAAGGCACACACAAACACATACACATCTTCAAGATCAACGAAACAACTCAATTGTACGTCAAGTAGACAGTGGGACCGGTCATCGGTAGCCCATCTCCATGGGCTGCATGCTTGATGACAGCGGCTGCGTCAAGTCCTCCAGGAAAGCGGATGAGTTGAGCACGCAGCTGCCCCCTAGGACCACCGAGAAGTTGGGGGAGGCCGCATTAAGCTCTGCTATCTTGGCTGCTTCTTCATACGTGACGCCGCCCACAATGTACACTATCATTTCCTGGGGTCTGCCGGTGAGCTGTGCGCCCGTGAGGGAGGGGTATTCTTTGTCCTTGAGCTTGCCCTTCAGCGCAGCCTGCAAGCACGGACAAAGCAGCGAGATGGATCATAAATGATCTCATTTAGGCGCACTGGAGCATCGTGCGCGTCGATTATGCAGTGAAGCACTTATGCAGACAGCGAGTATGATGAGCATGCAGCAGCTACACAGTAAGGCGAGTCCTGTCCTGCAGCCCAGGCTCAGTGGTGATGAGCGAGTATTGGTGTTTGCACACTGATAAACTGACATCGTTGCTGCTCTGGTAAGCAACAAACTTACAACTGTAACAAGGTAGCACTGGTGTGCTAGTGCATGCTGAGGACTCTGCTACGGGTATCAACCTGGCCGCTCAGAGTCACACCTCTGACTCTGATTCTGACTCCGACCCTGACCGTTCAGCACGCACCGTACAGCAACATGCCCAGTGGCCAGCGCACGTCGCGGTTGCTCGCCATCACCATCCAGGCACATCTGGCCATGCCAACAGCAGCGGAGGCACCACATGACACTGTGACAATGATGACAGTATCCACAACGCTCAGCGCGTCTCTCACCTCAATGACCGTCATCACGTACGGCACGTGCTGCGAGTAGACGTTCTCCACGCCCTGCAGCGAGCTGGTGATACTCTTGCCGATCATGGACATGAGGTTCCCCTGCCCGTACAGCCCAAGCCCCCGCTGCGCCCTCCCCCCAAACCCAATCAGCGCGTCCAAGAGCGCCGACTTGTCCGGGGGGACGCCTCCGTCCGCCAACTTCAACTTCAATGACCGCATGTTGAAGTTGGGGTTGTCCTCGTAGCGCAGCGCGTAGAGCATGGCGAGCCGCAGCTTGTCGCCGGGCTGGATGCGCGGGCTGGCTATTTTCTCCAGCAGCGCGCGCTGCGCCGGCAGTGGAATGAATCGCATTTCAGCAGCAGCGCTCAATGGGCATGACCCCAGTGAATTCAATCAATGGATGGCATGGGTTTGTTTGTAGTGCAGTGGATCACGAACGTGTGGGCAGATCCTGAAAGCGGCGCTTTGCGCACTTGCTCGCCAGAGCTAAGGGCTCAACGATGGCCGTCGCTAGGCTACGGCATTGTGTCCGCTGACAACAATGGGCCATGCAATGACAGTGCCTGATCATGCATAATGCGCACCTAACACTGTCCCTAGTCGATTCCAGGCATTGCATAATCATCACTAGCGGGGTTAGCCCTGAGATACACCACCGCAGTACCTACGAGCAACCTTTATCCCATGTGCCATCAACATCATACCTGCTCAGTCTGCACTACGCAGTCCTTGACTGAAGCTGCATTGCTCAAAACCCGCCGGATGCGCTGCATATACGCTTTGCGTAGTGACGCACTCATGCATCATAGCCACTACTTCAGGAGTATCGCGATTACCACTTGAAGCATCAGTATCACTTCAACTTCACCATTACCACATAGGTACGCTCAATCACCTGGTGCCCCGCCTGATCGTCGCTGCACGCCAGCTCCTGCTCCAGCTGGCTGACATCCAGCAGCACGCGCTCGTCCACGAGCCGCGCCAGCTCGCTGAGCACTGCCACGTGTTTACTCACATTCAGCGACTGGCTCTTGAACGCGGGGAACCGCTCCAGGAACGCCTGCGGAAGGGGGTCGACAGGGTGCCAGTGATGCAGAAAACGACGGTTGCAATTTTGATTATGTTCTGAGCTGCTGGTTGCGGCGCTGCGGTGCCGCAGCCTGCTGCAACAGGAGCACCGAAAGTGCTGCAGTCAGCAATCAGATTCGGAGTACTGGCAGCATGGCAGTGTGTTGCTGTGGCTCAACTAGCAATTTAGGGACACTGATGCTTCAGTGGTCAACACCCATGAGCTTGGGGGACCATTGAGTGATGGTACACCACGCTACTGAACTTTTGTGTACTGCAGCTTGTCTGATGTTGCAAAGCAATGCTGAAAGCACGGGCCGCACTTGCCAAGCACCGCTGTGATGAGCGGTCTGTGTTGACGCACATGTAAACAGTAGACGAAGAGAGTGCACAAAAGCTGGTGATATGGTATGCGGCACACATAGAGCGGAGAAATGGCATGCAGCAGGCTAGGCTGCATCTACAGCTTCTCCCATAGTGTGTCAGCCATGCACGTGACCCACGCAAGAGTCCCATCATTATCACATTTACCACACGGGAAGTCATTCAATGTGCGTCAACTTCAACTGCACAGAGGTTCGCAAGCATGTCACTCATGCTACACACGCAGCCGCTGTTCACGGCGAAGCGTCACCTGCATGTCCTCGATGGTCTGGATGTTCTCGTTGAGCTTGCTGAGCCGCTGATACTCGTCCATGAGCCCCTTGACCGCTGCGCCCAAGTCGCCAAAGTTCGCGTACCGGTTCTTCGCAAAGAAGTCGTCCTGCGTGCAGCTGAGCACCACCTCCTCCAGCTCCTTCCTCACGCCGGGAGCTCCGCGCAGCACGCAGCGGTTGTCCGTCAGTCCCAGCAGCTCGTGCACCATCGCCTGATAGGTCCACTGGCTCAGCAGGGGGGTGACGGGGTCATCTTTCCGGTCCAGAACGAGCAGGAGAGGGCCGTCCTGCCGCCTGAAGTCGAAGATGCTGTCGGCGGCGATCTGCGACGACGCCTCCGCCGCCACCTTGCGCGCCTGCTGCGAGGATGCTGCGTAACGGATTTGGGCGGGCTTGCGCTTGACGCTCAGCAGCATGCTCAGGAGGGCGTTGACGTTGCGGGTGAATGGCGCGCTGCCGCTGGGCTGCGAGGGGCCGCGGCGCACATTAGCGGTGAAGAAGTCCTCGTTGAGGGCCGCGAAGTCTGCGTAGTATTCTTGCACCTGGCGCACCACTTCGTGCTCCCCATCGGCGCTGGCGAGCTGCTGCAAGAGGTCTTGGTGCACCACGTTGGAGAAAAACACGTGGTACTCGCTGAAGCGAGGGTTGGAGACCTCTCTGCACAGCGCAGCAACGCTCTCCAGAGTTGGCTGTATAAAGACTGCAGCCTTGAGGTGGGGCATTCGGTCTCGCTTTGCTCCCAGCAGCTCTACCAAGTAGACTTCCTTCTCCATGACCTGACTTTGGGAGTAGACCATGCTCACTATCTGAGTGGTAGTGCTGTCAAGCAGCAGCGCCTTCATGCCTTCCAGCCTCCCATCGGAGACGATGCGGTCGACATAAGACTTGACTGCTGCGATGACATTCATGCTCCCAGATCCACCTCCAGCTGCCGTCGCTGCAGTGGCTGGAGCAGCTGCGGCGCCACTGGTGCCCGGCGAGGCCTTGCCTGGCGCAGTTGCTTGCCTTTTCATGGCCCGCAGCCTTGGCACACCGCCTTGTGTGTACTGGGGGATTTTTTTCTTCCTGCAGTTTTGTCGTCGCAGCTGCTCAACCGAACTTCACTTCCCGCTCTTTTGCTGAGGCACAGAGTGCAGTCGCTCTCGCCGCTGTGTGGTAGCTGTAGCCCACCTGTGAGGCACATCTGCCATCAGCGAAAGACCGAGGTAGGGTATTTGTAAGGCTACATTACAGCCTGAGAGAGCCTTCATCAACCTCCCCCAGATTTCAAACAGCGAATCCTGAATCCTGGTCGCAGCCATGGCGGTGACTGCTTCGGAGTGCTTGGAGGAGCTCAATGGGCTGGTCATGGACGAGCTGCGGACGGTGACATGCAGGTGGCTGGCTGTGCACATGTCGATATCAGCCACTTCAGCTCAGCTGATGCTGCGCCAGTATGCACAGTCCCAGGGGAGCAAACTCTCGGTGACGTACTACATCAGCGGCAGAGGGATGCCACACGGGACCAACCGGCTCGCAGCCCTGGTAGTACCGGCCGGGAGCCTGGCGCAGGCGATCAAGGCCTTTGACACAGTCACTGACGCTCACGTCTACAGTGTCGCACCTGCCAAGGACGGCGGAGCCGGCAAGGCGGCTGTGACCGCGGCGCTCTGGGAGGCTGGCCTTGAGCACCAGCGGCACATTGGCAGCGGCAGCGCTGAAGATGAGGCGCAGAAGTTCCACTCGCTGGCCTCCATCAAAGGCGTGACGTGCCAACTCTCGCGGCGCGCCCGCGCACCCCCTCCTTCCGCCGCTCCTGCTGCTGCCGTCGACGGCGGCATCACCGTTGACAGCAAGAAAGCTGTGCAGGCGGCGCCACCGCCATTAGTCACCAGCAACATGAAAGCTGTCAACGTCAACGACTTCTTCAGCCGGCACACTTCCAAGGGCAACGACGCCAGCGCCAAAGTCAAGAAGGAGCCAGCCGCCGGCGCCAAAGTTAAGAAGGAGCCAGCAGCAGCGTCGAAGGCGAAGGGCGGTGCAGCTGCCAAAAGTGCAGCAGCAGCAGCAGCAGTCAAAGCGGAGCCAAAAGAGGTTGACGCGGCAAAAAGCAGCAGCGATGCTGCTGCAGCAGCCGCTGCGCCTGCGCGCAACGACGATGCAGCTCCCGACAGCGCAGCAGAGTCGGCGGCACCTTCACAGGAAACCCCCGCAGCAGCGGCAGCTCATGCGGACGCAGGCGCGGCCGCGCCTGAGCACAATGGCGCAAGCAGCGGCAGTGCACAAGCAGCAGCAGCAGAAGCAGCTGGCGCATCGCACCATGCGCCCACACCCACCGCACAGCCAGCCGCTGCAAAGGCCTCCAACGGCTCACCCGCTGCAGCAGCAGAGCGCAAGGACGGCTCTCCTGCCGCTGCCGCGGCCGCAGCCAGCGACAGTGAAGAGGAGGCAGAGGCGATGCTGGACGAGGTCCCGGGTGGCGAATCCGCTGCGTCAGCCCCTGCCGCCATGGAAGTTGAAGTTACGGGCGAAGAGGACGAGGCGGAGTGGGACGACAGCGCCGCCAACAGCAGCGGCGTTGCGGACGGCAGCAGTAGCAAGCCCTTCCCGCCTGCGCAGAGCGCTGCCGCGGCGGCTGCGCCCAAGGTCGGCAGCAGCGCTCAGGCAGCAGCAGCAGCAGCGCCCGCCAAAGGCGAGAAGAAGGCGAAAGCGGCGGCGGCAGGGAAGGGCAAGGGCAAGAAGGGCGGCGCCGCAGGGGGCGGGGAGGCCAAGCCGAAGGCGGTCAAGGCAAAGCCTGCGCCGCCCGCCAAAAACCGCTACGAAGATGCCGCCACGGACGAGGAGGAGGACGCAGAGGACGGTACGCCGCGCGCCAAGAAGAAGCGCGCTAAGAAAGCGGCGGCGGCGGCGGCGGCGGCGGGCGGCAGCGGCAGCGAGGGCAGCGGGGACGAGGGCGGCAGCGGCGCCAAGCGCAAGCGCGCCAAGGCGGCGGACGCGCAGGCGGGCGCCATGGATAAGTTTGCACTGGAGAGCAGCGGCGGCGGCGGCGGCGGCAGCGGGGGGCGCAAGCGCACCAGGCTCGTGGACCAGGTGGAGTCGTACATGGACGAGAAGGGCTGCCTGTGCACGGTCGTCAAGCAGGTGGAAGTGGAGGTGGAGGAGGAGGAGGCGCCGGTGGTGCCGGCGGCTGCGGCAGCGCTCAGTAGCAAGAAGGGCGGTGCTGCTGCCGGCACCGGTTTGAAGGGCAAGGTGGCGGCGAAGGGGTCGGGAGGGGGGAAGGGGGGCAAGAAGGGGCCGGAAAAGGGCGGCAAGCAGACCAACATGATGTCGTTTTTCGGTAAGAGGTAGCAGCGGCCGGCTATGTGCCTGCTGCGTCAGCAGATGCGCGCGTGAGCATGGGGCAGGTATCGTTTGCTGTGTGTGTGCTAGTGCCCTTCAAACGTGATGTCAGTCCACTCTGATGCCATTGGTGCCGTGCACACGCCATCTGCCTGTACCACGCTTGTCTGATGGACTGTGTGTACGCAATGTTGCCCATGCCTGAGAGCGTCGCTGAGGTTATGGTGCTGCACATCGTGCGCTTGTTGCCATCCTGAAAGGCGCACCTTTAATTGCTCGCAGAAGGGTGTCGGTCGTGTGTGGTCATGTCAGTCTTTCAGTGTTCTAAGGCAGGTTAGGTATATGATAACGTGCTGCTAGCTGCGAATGTCCAGTTTTGCATGTGTTGTTATGCGCTGATTGGCCGCGATATGCTGCAGCTGCAATGTATTCCCACGTATTTGCCATGGGTGCAACAACGCTCAGGTTGGCGCATGTCAGCACTTGGCGTGCCTCTGCCTCGCAAAAAGCTAATTATATAATCATAATGTCACTCCATGAAAGCCCGTGGTAGACAAAGAAGGTGCCGTGAGCCATTCACAAAACTTGAAGGTGCTGAGAGACCTTGGCTGTTTGGCCCTGTCATTGGAGCCGCAACGCATGCTTGAACCTGCGCCATCATGCACATACATGCATACTACTGTTGCCAAAGCCGAGCAGGCGCGGACACATACTTTACAATTAATCCTCGGGCGTGAAAGAGCCCAGGTGGTAGGTGTCAAGCTTGCCAGCATCTACAATGCATCTTGACAATGTGAAACTGTCTCAATGCGCATTGGCAACCACATCTACTATGACATCGCCACCTGGCACGCACTTTTGACTCAAGCCGCGCAGGCGCATGTATCAAATGCGGGGTGATTACTGCAACGCCCACTGCAAGCAATATTTCTTACACTTTAACATGCAAGGCAGCAAAGCCATGGCAGCAGAGCACGCGGAGCCTTCATGTTGGAGCGTGTGAAGAAATCAGCCATGTTCATTGTGTCATGTGACAGGGTTGGCACGTGCGTAGATAGTATATATACGGTATATTGGTACATACGCGTATATATACGCGTAGACGCCGAAACGGGGCGTATATTCGCGTATACGCTTTTGCACCGCTGTGGTGCTCACGAGCGCTGCCCGTGGCCCAGCGCATGCCAAGGGTAAGGTGGCTAGGGCTATCTGGGGGCCAGAAGCGGAAAGGCAGGGCTGAGCGGTGGTCTCAAGCCACAGAAGGCGCCTGCACAGCCTAAACTTGGCAATTCAGTGGCTCAGGCAGCTTCGCACCTGGCCAGCAGAGCCTGCATGAGCCTTCACGGCTTGTTCTGTCGGTGATGTGGAAGAGGACGATGGGAAGGGAGTCGCTGCACATGCTGACAGACACGCTGCCCTCTGACGAGGCGCAGCTTTTCAGCGGCACCATGCGGTCGGCGCACTCAGGCCGTAACCAAGCTTCTTTTGGCATTTCGGCCAACTTCAAGAAAATCCCACACTTCAAGTGTTGCTCTGATGACACTTTATGAAGGCAATTATTTCTAGTGTCTGCATGTCTGTAATCAGCACCCTGAGCCCGTTCGAATGCACCTGGTTTCAGAGAAATCTAAAGACGACAAGTCGTCGTAGCGAGATTTGGCTTTGTCAGATACGCTAATATACGCAGTATATACGTATTGTACGCCAAAAATACGTATATATGCGGGTATGCAAAATCCAGATATACGCAATGTGCCAACCCTAGTAGTCACTCATGTCAAGTTGTGGACAGAAAGTGACGAGCCTGAGTGAGGCAGAATGTGTCCGCCTGAGCACTGAAGCACAACGCCCTGCCTGCCGTCCCCGCTGATACACCTCTTGACGCATATTGCGCCTACCGTCCATCACGAATCTCTGCTAGCGTACACGACACACGGAGCTCTGAGCAGGACAATAGCTCTGTATTCGATCCATTGCTGAGCGCTCATACAACTTTGTGCAATACTTTGTACCACCATGCACATAACCTGGGTGTTTGCGCCCCACAACCAGCCCTTGGCATACTTTGCAGGCCGAGGAAGGATGCAGGAGTGCGCTCCTTGGCAGTGTCGTACACTGCATGCATACAAATAGTTGCGCTTTTGGTATGAAGGCCGCCGGTTTGGCGTCATCTTCCTTCCGTGTGTGCTGTGAGTCATGTAGTATGCACCGCTGCACACAACTGTTGTAGTTACCATGCGGGATCGTGCCACACGCGCTGCTGCGTGTGCGTTGCGTGCAGGCGCGCCTCCGCTGCCGAGCCATGCAGCAACGCCATCGCCGCAAGCGACGCAAGCATGTGTCGCGAAGTCAATGGCTGCTGCCGACGCTGGTGGCGCCCCTGCTGCTGCTGCTGCCCGCTGGAGCACTGGCGCGGCGCGCTGCGCAGAACAGCCACCAGCTCCGCGTGACAGTTGCGCCAACGGCGATGTACATGAATGGCTGCCGCAGCGGGCGATGCTATCGCCAGGGACCTGCCATTGGGACACGATGCTCTAGTGCTCGAGGACTGCTGGTGAAGGAGAGGCGTCAGGTACCGTATCATTACAGGGGACGCACAGGTTCTACTTGATGGGGGGGTGCCGCAGCTGACGCTGCTGTTGCTACTGCTGCCGCTGAACGCAAACTTTGCTGCCCTCCGCAACTTCCTCTCTGAGACTGGCAGCATCTCATCTGTTGCTTCCGGCTCACGAAAGGGTGGCATGCTGGACGCTGTGTGCTCTATAGGTCAGAGTGAGGGCCCACCGACAACTCGACGGAACCAGACGACTTGGAAAGCCCGGATCCGAAGTTCGCAGGTACCGAAACCGCGGTGCTGCTTCAAACTCCAGATCTGGATGCCTCCCTTGAGCTCATGCAGTTGCTGCCTGATGACGACGGCGCTCCTGCAACTGCGGCTTGGTGCTCCTGATGCTGCTGACGATGCATTGATTTTGAGGCGGTTAGGCGCTTTCTCACTTCAGCCACGCGCAGGTGGGACGTGCATCACCTCCGCAAATCTGTCGTGAAGCGTAGCAATCAACGCATGCTCGATGTCGGTGCCAGCGGCTGGAAGTACGTCAGCTACGTCGGTCGATGAGATGACTGATGCGGTCATGTTGCTACAATGGTGCTCTATGTTCCTGGCTCCGTGTTGCTGGTTGCGGAGCCTGGCATGCAACGGCCGTTGGCCCGGGTGCCTTTTGGTGAAAATGAGTTTGCGAGGGCTCAGGAGTTGCCCATGATGTTCTCTCCACGCAATCAGCGGCTCCGGGCCCCGGCGGTGGTAGCTGACCGCGGCAATGCGTCCGTCGAATGCAGGCCCAGGAAATGCTGGAAATCCTACCATGTTTCGGATGCCATACCAAATGGTCAAGCGTGCGTGTGCGAGCAGGATGACAGCGCGCAACTCCATAAGCAGCGGTCACGTGACGCACTGACATTGTTGGCGGCCAATGCTCTGCTGACAATGCTGAAAGCACATCTCACGCGACTCTCCGAATTTTGTTTGTTGCAATCGCAGCAAAAGAGGGCTGCGAGGCATCACGGCTCTTGCAAGGAGCGCTTTCGCCTCTCCTTGAGCCAGTCGGGAAGGACTCGTGGCGGCGTTAGCGGCTGGCACGAGTCGACCGCATGCGCCATGGCATACCCCTTTGCCATGTACTCTTGCAGGTCCTCGTCGCCCAGACAGGCCTGCAGTGCACAGCAGACAATGAAAGCCACAGTGTTGGCACCTTCATTGGTGGAAACCAGAGTCAGAGGAAGCTTCTGAGAACTGAAGTATGCAAATCGAATGGCACAACGCGCATCACCTTGAGTGCAATGAGCGCGGCGGCGCGGCGAAAGGCTTCTATCATAACCAGATGTGTTCAATGAGTGACAGCATAGAGACGCGCTGGTCTAGTTGGTCGCTGCACACTGCGCATGGCGCAGAACCATGCCAGCGCACTCACACGCATGACATGCTTCAGTAGCCCCCCCCACTGAATCTTGACTTTGATTGTTGGCCAGAGCGAGTCACTCGCGCAGACTTCTGTATTTTGTGAGGAACTGTCCGAGGAACTGTCCGAGCATGTCTTCATGCAGTTGTGCATGAGGGGGCCTGGCCTGCTTCATTGCTCGTGCTTGTGCTCTGCCGCCCAAAATGAGTGACGTGCTCTTTCCACAATGCATATTTGCGGTCTCCAAGCACTGTTGTATGGGCACCGGACGATGCCTACAGTAGCACCAGCCTATGAATTGCCATGTGTCACAACCTGACAACTAATCAGTGCGTGAGGGTCCTGCTGTGAAGTGATGTCGTGCACCCCAACATCAACTGTCCAATATCAGTGCATCACAATGGGGCACCCACCTGCAGCCTTGGCGTTGCTGTGGCTTGACACACTGGGGGACCATTCTACACAAGCTGCGACAGCCATTGCGACTGACTGTTGGAGCACTGTGACGTGCAGGGTACATATCACACAAAGGTTGAAGTTGTGTAATTAAGGTTCTTACAACACAGATGGACAGAGCTACATGTGCGCTCAGTCAATGTGCGACAAGAGACAATTGTTTACAAGACCGTAGCGGCACTCACCTCCAGGCATTCGCGGTACTCCCTCAGCGGGTGTACAGTGATTAGAGTGCTGGCCTTGATGCCAAACGTGTTCTGCACAGCGGACGAGGGGCGCGCAGCAAGCAGCACTGTGACACCAGTCTTGCGACGCAATTCACAGACTAAGGCTTGGCTGCTACGCTCCTGGTGTCCAGAAAAGTACACAAGGAGGACGTAGGGGAGGACCCCGAGATGCCATTTGGCGGCGGTGGCGTTTGAGTGGCTGTCGTTGCGAACTTTCAGACTGTCATACGACATGTAGATTCCTTACAGCTAGATGCCAATCATCTGAGCTTTTTCGCGCCCTGAGCGAGAATTAATAAAAAGTACACAAGCCATACATACGCCCGAGCTCATACACAACACACACTACGGTAGCAGGCAGCGAGCATCACATGTCAACTGGAAGTTGAAGTCTGCTGTACCCCCTCTGAAAACGACACAGGCGATAGCGATGCAAATCGTGACAATGACATGAGCCAGGTGTTGGCAGCACTTTCGCAACTGTGCGACTGTGCAGTGGTGGCAAAGCGAAGGACGGGTATCATGAGCGCAGAAGCACAGCAAACCACGAGTACACTAGAAACCCATTCATCAAAGGGATGTGCGCCTCAGACATCAAATATATGCGCACGGACCAGCGCAGTGACTTTTGCGTATCATTGATTCAATCCCTACAAAACACTGTTTTAAAAAAGTATGCGTCATTAACGAGCCAAACCGCTGACACAGCGTGCGCCTGCCACAAGGTAAGAAAGTTACTTCAGCAACTTCAAGTGATGACGGCTGTTAGCATCGCACTCGATGACAGCATGGCCGACGTCAGTGCTTCTGGTCACAGCTTGGTGCTGCCAACATTGATCCTACGGCAACCAAACAACTTGCATAGTTCTCACTGAATGCAGACGCTGCAGAAGTGAAAACTTCATGTGCATTTGCAAATCCTTGATAGGTTCAACTTGAAGTGGCTTGCATGAGTTGCACTATGACGCAGTCTCAGCCCGCAACCCTGGCCCAATGCATGCGACACGTCAGTGGCTGTTCCCCGATGCAGGTGGACGTGCCAGTGTCACTCACCTAACCCTAACCCTAACCCTAACCCTAAGCAAGCGAGTAAGAGCCTCGGCCTCCCCCACCCTAGCCATGCTCAGGATCACTTTAATACGGGCTCTGCGTCAGTTTCATGTGCTGCAACTTGCGTACTTTTCTGAAGTACCTCTATCGCGTTCACACACCCTCGCAGTCGCCATTCCTAACTTCAACCCTACCCCTACCGCTGCCCCTATCTCACGACCTCAGCCCCCGAACCTCCCACGCACCCATAAAGGCAATTCTTTTTAGAGATTGCTGAAGCAGCTCAGTGAAGCTACAGTAGTTGTTTTGTACTGTTCACATTGCGCTTCTCGTAGGAATTGAACTCGCGTCCAAGGCCGTACCAGACCCACAAGCGCGCAGCTTAACACGACTCAGCCGTCAGACGCACCTCCACGATCGTGGGCTCCACGATGAACGTGCCAAACTTCTCACTATCCGTGACCACCTTGCAGCCGGCGTGGCGGTACGTCCCCAGGAACTGCGGCAGGCCCGCAATGAGGTCGCCGTCGTTGACGACGCGGAAGTGCTGCCGCACGCGTGCGTCCAGACGGCGCGCAAACGCTGCGTTGCCGACGCGCGGCGCGCCGAAAGTGTACAGGCTCAGCTCGTCGGGGAGCGCAAAGTTTGAGGCGATGTCGTACGCTGCAAGGCACGCCATGGCGCCGCCGAGGGAGTGCCCTGCGAGTTGTCAAAGTTGAAGTTGGCGGCAGCGATGATGTGTATATGGCTCTCCATGCAGCAAGGCAGGTTGAAGTTGGCGGCAGCGATGATGCAGCTCTGTGCCGCAAGGTAACAGCAATGGAGATGTCGTGCATACACGCGCAACTTCGGAGTGTGAGGCGGAATGTCCCGCCAACCTTGAAGTTGGCACACATCTGCACAGCTTTGACCGCGGGGAGACGCTTGAGACCTGCAGTTGAGCACTGTTCATGGTGCGCACCATGATGCTGCATGCAGCAATGCTGTACACGCAGCAGCCTGAGCCTGAGCACTGCCCATGACCTTCAAGTACTGCCCATGCAACAGCTGAAACTTCCTGTGACCATGTAATTATGCTAATATATCGACACACTTAGCTTGCATCAACTGAAAGAAACCCCGACAGGCGCACCTGTGACGTAAAGCGGCAGGTATTCGCGCTGCAGCTCCATGGCCACCGCTGCCATTGTGTTCTCTCGCACACTGCATCGTGGAGGTTCAGAGACATGCAGCAGCAGCATCAAGTCTTCATACAGCATTGACACTGAAGTTGACAGGCCTGGAAGCGAGTTGTTGGTGAATTGCTGGGGGATGATCCGTTGCCACGCTTTCCGTTGTGACAAAGGTGCATGACCGGGACAGTCATCGCGGCACCGCTGTGAAGTCAACACCATTCACAAGTGGTTCACAAGTACTTCAAGCGTGTACTGGGGCGGCATCTGCATGCGTACCGTTGACGTGTGGACTTCACGCACCAGTATGTGCAGCATGCACTTCAACAAACCATCTGCTCATACTACAGATAATACGTATGAGATACGACCGCAAGCGCAGGCATTGAGCATGCGTGTATGCACACTATCAAAGTGACATACCGGCAGCGTGGCGCAGCAAATCGACACAATGACCACCACCAGAGAGGAACAGCCACCGCACCTGAGATAACTCTCCAGGAAGCCCGAGTGCACACGCGGCAGCGCCTGCCTGGCCAGCGGTATCCGGTGCACCAGGCCCCTCAGGGCGCTCTGTATGCGCCAACCCATCCCCTTCACCCCCTCGCTAAAAAAAAGTTCTACCAGGTCCACGTCCCCCTCCCCCCCCGCCGCCTGTCCCCCTGCCTGCCCCCCTAGTGCCGCCGCCACCCCCCCGTCGTCTGATTGGACGGAGGATGATCGCGATTGGCGCCGACCGGAGGCAGACCAGCTTGCGCTTTCGTGCTCGTACTCGTTCTCAGAATCATACCAGGATGGCCCCGCTGTTTGCTGCTGCTGCTGCTGTTGCTGCTGCTGGTGATGGTAGCCGTGGCTGCTGCCGCTGCTGTTGCTGTGCGCCTGATACTGCTGCTGCTGCTGCAGCTGCTGTGGGTGGGGGCGGTCAGCAGGCACGGGAATGGCGATGCGACCGCGGCCGTTGGGGCGCAGCTGCGGCAGCGCTGCCTGAGCAATGCGGATGTCTGTGGCCACGTTCTTGAGGTGAGCGGTGCCGCGGAATGCCAGGACCTGGTAGGGTAGGATGGTATCATGAGAAGCATCGAGTCAGCGGCAGTGCAATTGACGGAATGTTGCAGTTGTTGAAGGCACACGAGTTTCACCTGCCTGGTCTGTAACCAGGTTGAGGATGCAGCCTCGAGCACCCAAAAACGGCAGAGTACGAAGTGCCTGCCAGTGGCAGGGGTCGACAGGGAAACACAATCAGAGCCAAGTGGCGTCAGAGCAACATACAGCACTACTATGAGCAAGCTGTCTGGGTGGCAGTGCCAAGTAGCCAGATTGATGCATCATTCTGATTCATTCACGCTGCTGCTGAAACTGCACTGCCCAGCACGATCATGGTAATTGGCCAAAACCAAGCGTGTAGCTATGCTCACCAGCCTGTCCTTGCCCCTGCAGAGCACTGCCTTGGTCTCAGTGGCCTCGTTGTAGACGTAGGCCACCAGAGTAAGCCCCAGGTACCCAAGGTCCTGCCTTGCTGGGGCAATCTGTTGACAAAAAAGAGACATCACACGCACAGGCGTGGTCGAGTCGTTCATCCAAGCTGCTGATAAGCATCGGCACAGCTTTGGGGTACAGTTCATGATCAATAGCAGTATGTGCTTTGAAGCGTGACAGGTGTACATGCCTTGCTCAAGCAGTAGCCCAATGACAACCTTTGCAACGAAGTAGGTAACTGGCTTGCTTCTGCTATACATTGAGCATTGACAAACTGCAACAACACACTACGTCAATGAGCAGATGCCGTGAGGGTACCTATTACAGCAGGAAGCTTTGCGGCTAGGCCTGTGCACCTTGAAGTTGCGCTTGAAGTCATGGGACAGATCTCGGCTTCCTTCAAAGAGTGAAGATACCGCTTGCGAGGATGCGCCGTTCACCATGATATCCTTCAAACGGTCATTTGCTACTGTGCCACATCGCGCTTGCGCGTTATACATTGCCAGATCATCGGAACCACTGGCAACATGGCTGGTGCATGACTGTAACCCTTAACCTTTGCAATTTCATCGTGAAGTACAGTAGTCCACACTTATACATGATCAAGTGCCAATAGCACACTGAGGATTGATCATCACCAGAATGTACCATCAGTGGCGATGTCTGGTACCCTGCTGACACTGATGAAATTGTTCACCATAATTCATGCAGGTATGCTGCCTGGCTGCACATCACTCACCGCCACCGCACTCACAGAGCAGGTGGCACGTCAACTAAGTGCTCGACCTCACTGATCACAAGCATACTCAAGCTGAAGCGCCAACCCTGGCAAAGTTGAAGTAAGAACAGCCCAAATAAGGCACCATATACATATACAGCAGCGCTCTGCAGCGGTCGCCTCACCATGTCATCCGGGGTGTAGTTGCTGGGGTCATAGTACGCCTGCGAGGAAGAGGCAGAGGGCGATGCAGCGGTTGAGCACGCAGCAGCTAACCCTGACCCTAACCCTAACCCTAACCCTAACCCTAACCCTAAGCAGCAGCGGTGGCAGCACCAAGAGCGCCTGTGGTCGCGAGGGGGGAGATGTGACAACCGACCTGTAACCCTAACCCTAACCCTAACCCTGACCCTAACTCTAACCCTAACACTAACCCTAACCCGTGTTTTGCTGCCGGACGGCAGCTCAGGCGGGGAGCGCCTTCTGCACCCGGCACAAGTGCGAAGTGCAAGGGTGCAGCAGGCGCACATACAACAGCAACATGTTCTGCAGGCTGTACCGCACAGACAACGACTAGGCTAGGGGGGGGCGAGGTGCAGCACGGATATATATATGCATTTCTTTTCCAAATTGTACAACTGAAGAGTGTGATGTTTGGCGTACATGCTAGCCAATTGCAGTGTTCAGAACGGGATGCCGTGCACATGCTAGCCAACTGCAATGTTGATGCCGTTGTTGCGCATGCATGCAAACAGCCTCAAAAGAAGACTTTGCAATCCCGCAAATTGTTCTGAATGGCCTGCCACGCCGCCTCACCTGCCAAGCCGCTTCGCAGAGAAAGCACGCCGTCTCGAGGCAGAAGAGCGGCTGCCGCAGCTCCTTGGAGTCCCTGTAGCGGCGCTTGACCTCCTTAGGGGGAAGGTCGCGCTCCAGGGTGACGTAGAGGCGGTCTTGCTTGCGCGATATGGAGTGCACTGGAGGCAAGAACAGGTAAACCTGCAGCAGAACAAACAATGAGGGGCACAGTTTACTTCAGTGATTGCACCATCTGCTGTACGTCAACAATGATCAGCGCACAGGGGGGGAAAAAAGTCAGAGGCGCCTTGTAGCTGGTTATACGCCGCGTCCGATGCCGGCGGTGTAAACAGTGGGGGGAATGAGAGCTGCCGCACATGAAGTTGACCCTTGCGGAAGTGAACTTGAATTGTATGCGCCCCTCATCTGCTTGCTCTGGTTCAATTCAATGTCATTTAAAATTGATCGTGTTTGCAGCTGATTCAACCCCTGGTACTTCCCTTTTGTTGTTAAGTTGAGAGCTCTGGTCTTTGACGCCGAGCAGACTTTGCAGAGTCAGGCAACAGAAGCGTTTCCTTCCGTCTGGTACATATCATGGGTACATAGTTTGCGGATTGTCAAGCTGTACTTACTTGACATACCGGCATGCACTCACACCGGTAGGAATGCAGAAGCTGAGTTGCACGCACCTCACCAAAATATACACATGCTTGTACCACTGAAGGGCTGTGCATTCTTTCCACCACCTTGCACATGCTGACTTCCAGCTTCTTTACTGCCTGCGCACATGTACTGAAGGTAGATGCCGACAACATATGCCAAGCTCAGCCAGCGGATCAATGCATACGCTACATGCAGACAAAGGCTGTACATGCCCGCATGCACCCACGGTTTCCATACAGAATATGATCCTCACCGTCAGGCATCACTGCAACAGTCTACTGGACTCCACGCAGACAGAAGCATCGATGCCGAGCATCTCCGGATGTTCTCGCACCTTGCACGCTAGAGCACTGCCAACGCCAGCTTCTAGGAGCCCATGAAGGCAGCAAGGTAAGTACTGCCAATGCCAGTATATAGGAGCCATGTAAACGCAGCAAGGTATGTATGCAAACAACAAACCTTTGAGCCAACCTACCCCTATATGATGCAGCGCTCGCCTGCGTGTAAACAATGCAGCTGACAAACAGCAGCGCGCCGAGCAGCAGGCGCAGCAGGGTATGTATACCGTCCAAAATTCATACCTACATCCCCTTGTCAATAAAATCAGCAGCGCTCACCTGCGTGCACACGACGCAGCTGACGAACAGCAGCGCGCCGAGCGGCAGTCGGAAGCCACGCGCCCAGCTGCTGATGAGCAGCGCCTCCAGTCCGAGGCCGCCGCGCCACGTTGTGGGCAGCAGCTTGAGCATGGTGTGGTGGGACGCATAGCTGAGCATTGATGCCAGTTGAGCCGCCAGGCCCGCGCACAGGAGCATGATCAGCAGCATCACCTGGTTTGCGGCGGGGGGGGTGGCTCGGGGTTAACTGTGTGCGAACAAAGTGGGCATACATGCTGTATAGTCGAGAATTACGGTAGCGGTCGTCGTGGCTGGGAAAAGTGGTGCTGTGGCAGCTTGCGCATTGGACGTTGCGCACTGCAACAGTGCAACACGTTACCACCGCCACCACCATGTAAGTACACATTGTAACCCACTGATGCTTGTCCAGCAAGGGCTGCTTTAATGAATAAAGCCAGGCCACCGAGCCACTGATGATGACCCAGACCCAATAGCACTGCGCAATGATGCCCTGATAGCTGATGCCTTGTCACACTTTGCACGACATCGCATGCATGCGTCGTCTGCAGTATTTGACCGCACTGCGCAAGCACTGCGAAAAGTACTGCATTACAGTCAGCCAAGAGCCTTCACAGCAGCCAAGACGCAACACGATAGCCTTACAGCGCGTTTCGCAGAACGGCTGATGCAGCTTCACCCAAGGGCGAAAGCTTGATATGAATCGCAACTTGACCCATGCATGTACATATGTTGAACGTGAACTTGAAGTTCCATTTGCGGCGCGTGCGCGCACCTGCCCCAGCATGATCCTGTACGTGAGCTGCTGGCGCCGGTTGACCATGAACGGCTGCCCCTTCAGCACGCGCGCCGTCCTAAACGCCACCCTCAGAAACCACACCACCCACCCGCAGGCCAGCACCCCCGCAGCGATGCTCAGCCCCTCATAGGCCCCCCTTGGGGCCCCCTGCAGGGTACCCCACGGCCAGTTCCCCGGGGTCGCCTCTGGGTGGCGTAAGAAGCAGAGGCAGATGCTGACGGCCATGCCCAGAAGTGCGTATAGCACCTTCCAGGAGATGAAGTCTAGGAAGAACTCGCTTTGGCTGTGGTGGTGGGGGACTCCCTGCGGTGGGGGGTGGGGGTTACGGGGTGCTTTGAGACGCATGAAGACATTGCGCACATGACGGCAGGCAGCCGGTTGTACGCCAGCATCGACTCTCATGAGCATGAATGTCATACCTACAGTATGTGTTGCTGCAGCTTGTCAGTATCGCCTCGACCATGAAGCACATGACTCATGACTCACGACTGGCGAGTCATGACCTGCGCCGACCCCACGATGCAGCAGGTGGCCAAGTGAATGCTGAGCACTATATTCATCAACTCATGTGTCATCACTAAATGCTAGGGTCATTGATTGATGCATTGCATCAGTCGTAATGCATAATGCACACACCTCAGCACTAAGTCTCAAGGGTGCCAGCAACATGAAACTCTTCACTCTATTGTTGCAGTCTGAATTGTTGCCAGGCTTGAACATACAGCAACAAGGTGGGTTTGATGTTCCTTGCCAATATTGCTATGCCCATGCAAGCATGGCCCACTCCCAGTGCTGACAGGAAACGAACTCCTACTACTGCTGCTGCCCCGTCGTTGGCACCTATCAATGATGATCACCAGACCAAGAGGACGCACAAGTTGAGTCACAGCACCACTGTTGCAGATGGCAGAGTGCACAAGCTAATCTGCACTTGCATGACGGTCCTCAACTTCAATTGCAAATGTCAGATACAGAAGCCGCACATTCAGGGGTCAGCGTAAGGGTAAGGTAAGGGCAAGATGTGGCACACTTGAAGTTGACACGTGCCCAATTGAAGCTGACCTGCGCTAAAGCTGCACAGGGGTAGCCCCCCCCCTCCGTCCCAGCCCACCCACCCCCCGCCGCCTTGTTCTTAGGCTTATTGGTAAACCGCTGCCCATCCATGAGTATCACCCAGCACAACCACAGGAGCTGCTGGCCCAGTCCCTGTACGAGTTCTGAGGCCACCACCAGGCGCAGGTTGAGCACTGTGTCGGAGGGGAGCGCTGCCACCTCTAGCACCGCCAGCAACTGCCATGCGCACAACAACAACAGGACCACCATGTGAGACAGGCTGCGCTGTGAGAGCACTTGCATGGACAGGAATTTGGAGGTGTGGGCCACAGAGTGGACCAGGATCATGGCTACATGAAGCAGGATGTCACAAAAGGCGGAAGTGTGACACAAAGCTGACAAATGCTGCATCCCCTCGCCAAGCATCATACATGAGCAGGCAAGCCTGGTGACAATTGCATCCGCATGAGTTATGGAAACGAATCAAAGATCGTAGAGCACTGGTTGACAAAGGATGGTTAGCCGCAAGTGCCTTCCACCAATAACCGTGGTCGCCGCTGCTGCAGTCATTGGCCACGAGTCAAACAGTGCCATCACAACCACAGGTCAAAAGACTTCTGTGTGCAAGCTTTTTAGCGTTCGAGGGCAGTTGGCAGTGTATGTTGACTGTAGTGCATGCAGCTCAGGCTGCCAGAAGTATGCGTGTGCTCAAGTATGCTCAAGTGTGTCCAGATAAGGCCGCCTGTTGCAATGGCATGCCTCAATGTGGCCAGACTGACACTGCATTGTGGCTTCTACTCATGCACTAATAGTAGCGCTGCACCTGAAGTGCTACACTCCCATGGTCAACAACACGCAGCGCACTTTGCAACGTATATTCTGGCATGTTGCACCAAGGCGTTGCCCTGTCATTTTTTGTTAAATGATTATCCAGCACGGACTCTACACAGTGGTTAGGACGCACCGGCCATGGTTCATTCACAGCTCAGCAGGCCTGCACACAGCACAGCGTACAACATGGCCAGCAACCCCTGAAGGCCATCTACATGTGCGCCACTTACGGGGTTTTGCCAGCAGATGAGCGCAAAGAGCATGACACTCAGCCAGAGGCCCTCAGCGTCCTGAGGCCGGTGCCCTTTGTGGCGCCGCCGGCACGCCGCGCGCCACCACACCATGGTGATGCTCAGAGAGATGGCCAGCAGCACCAGCCGCAGCACGGCCAGCAGCTGCAGAGGCAAGAGGCGATGACACGAGGAGCATATGACGTCAGGCAGCTGTGAGTGAGCTGTGAAATGTGCAGCTTGGCAGTTTACGGGATGTACATTGTAGGTTGGCAGTTATGGGATGTAACTGTAACTATCACCAGACACCCTGCTACCGGAGCCGTGCGTCCAAGGAGCACAACAGATAAACGTGACATGCAGGCAGCTGAGCTCATGCATACATGGAAGCCGCAGCTGTCAGCCATGCACATGAGAAGTCAAGTGTGACATTTAACTTCAAGTGTCTGGTGTGTGACCAGTGCTCCCTGTGCCAAGTGCTCATTGCATCTACGTGAGCAGAATGACCATTGCTCCGGGGGCTAGCAACAGTTGCGCATAGGTAAAGAGGCAAGCAGGCGCATCAATTCATTTATGAATGCAATTCGTGTATGGCTGATTACACTCCTCGACAAGACACTGTGCTGTGAGTGTGGCTTGAGCTTTCTGGCGCTACATGCGTGCCATCACGAGTAGTCAGTGCTGGCGTGCATACAACATGTGTTCATCTTCTTGAAGTTGTGAGCAGGCTGCAAATAAGTTGAGCGGGCAGAACCCGGCATTGATATCATGGTGTAGTCAAGCATACTCTGAATGGCAACATCAACTCGCCAGCATGTCTATACACATCAATCTGCATACGGCTGTGCGGTTAGGGCCATACAGGCTCAAAACACCTGTTGCAAGGTCAAGTGCCACATGGATTAGCGCCTATCCAGGGCTGCGTCCTCACCTTGGCATAAGCTCTGCTTTCAGATGTAAGCTCAAAGGCCGCACTGGCCACAAGCGCTTCAGCACCCTGGCCCCGTATGCCACTGGCATCAGCAGCCACTGCAAGGGTGGCTGTGATTTTAAATGCGTCGTAGCGCCTGCATGGTATGTGTGAGTGGGGCAAGGCAGCAGCAAAAATAGAGCATCCAAAGTGTTAGTACATGGGGTGGCGCAAGGCTTTGCCGCCCCAAGGTATGAAAATTAGGCTTTCAATATAACTTGACTTCAAGGTAATTAGCAAGTCTCTGTCTGTAGGTACCTTGCATTCGCAGGTTGCCATCTCATACTTCATGAGAGTTTGGAATTACACGACAATGATAAGTGGCATCTGTCCACCGCAACACCTCCGTCAAGTACCAAAACGCAATGTTGAACGGTTTTAAGGGTGACCAGTTGCACAAATTTTGCCTGCAGTGAATGACGCCAGTGCAGCACCACTACGTCCAGTTGGACAGATTGTATATACATTCACTGAAAAACGTGATGATAAACGAGCTAGTCACACAAGTACTTTTACCAGAGCAAGGACCAGCCCGCAACATGACATGAGTGGCACAGCTCACCCGAGCAATCCAGGCGAGTCGAAGATGATATGTAGCAGCGTTGCTGCGTCGCAGTGTTGTTCACTTGCAGTTGCCAAGCCGTTGGGGTCCGTCGTTGACATGGCGTTGCACTCAACAACCTGCAGCAGTTGAGCATCATCATTGACTGCATAAAAAACGCTGCTTCGATCAGGCTCAGGTTTCAGTGTAATCATGTCATGAACCTGAGGCAAATGCGCTGTGAGATGACAGCCAGGTGCGTCGTGCTGGCATCAAACCCGGGACGAGGAAAGACAACGAGGCGAGCATGACTGTGAAACATGATATTTTGGAGTTATCTTGGTGGAGCACATGGCATTTACAAGCTCATTGCCGTTTGCACACTTGGCGGTTACGGCACTTACCCTTTCTGGCACACCGACCACAATACATTCACTTCTGGCAGCATACGACTGGCGTCGGTCTTGTGTTGCAGTGGGTCATCACACCAGGCGCGAGGAAAGACAAAGAGGAGGGTATGACTGTGAAACATGATACTTCAAAGTCATGTTGTTGGAGCATAGGGCAGTTGCATGCTCATTTGCATGCGTGGCGGCTACGGCTGTTATGCGTGCCGGTACACAGACCACAATACATTCACCGCCAGCAGCACACGACAGGCGTCGGTCTTCTGTTGCATTGGTCACCTTGGTGTCTGCCTCTGTCGATGTGGAGCAACAGGCTGGTGAGGAGCTGCAACATATGTCACCAGAGCGTCTGCCAGGTTCTGTTCCTGACCCTGACCTAGCGCTGGCGCTGATGATTCCGCTCAGCGCAACCCAATGATGATGATAATCAGCGCAGTGCCTGCAGTCATCTTAATAGGATGCTATATCACCAGGGGGCAACCCTACCCTACTTCTTCGGTACTCTGGTTGACAGACATGCCAGAACCCAGGAGTGCTATCGCGCCTCCTGACAGGAGGCATGCTTGTCAGCGACAATGGATGCTGCAAGCCTTCCAACAAGCCGCTACTGAACGCGTGATGTTGATGCGCCCCATGAGCTGCTATTGCGGCTGAATAGTCAATTCAATGTACATGCTGCTCTCTTGGTGTTTGGGTTAGTATTAGAGCTGGGCTCATGGCACACTTGACAGATGGTGCCTGACCCTGCAAGCTCTCACGGTGGAGCCTGTGCCGAAGCAATTTGCATGAAAAGTCTTCGGGGTACTCAACATGTAATGGATCACTCTTCTTTGTAGTTAAGTGTGCAACATAGGAGCACACCACTCCAACTTACCTGCCAGGACTGCTCCGCGGCACGAGAATACACCGTTCGCCACCCCCCCTCCCCCTTTGGCACTGCAACGTCCACATCTGCCCCCACCATGTACGCCACAGCGCCGCTGCCCCCTATCGCCTCGCCATCGCCCCCCTGGGGCTCCATCGCAAACTGCGTGACGCCCTCCGCAGGCTGGAACAGGGCCTCAAGTTTGAAGTACGAGTTGTCGTTGGGGGCGTCCGGAATGAGCCACGTGCAGGTGCTTGCTGAGCACTGAGCAGCGCCTGGCGGGAAAAACCTGGCACTTACGCCAAAGTCGCTGGCGTCGAGCCATATCGCCAGCGCCAGGCACACGTACGGCAGCATGAATATGACGTAGGTGGAGACAGTGCTCAGCGCCTCCAGCCGAATATCCGCAGCCTCGACGAGCTTGACGCCGTGCTTGAAGAGGACCGTGTTGCCGCCCTGGTCGGCGCTGGTCTGGTGTGGCAAGTGCAGGCACAGATGTGGTAGTTGTAAAGAAGTCAGGCGCGCAGTGTGGTCTGTGGGTGACAGCTGAGGAGCAGACGGTGTACGCGTTTGCAGGCCCAGATCTGATCATTTGCTAGCAAGTATCGACGACGGGTAGGCCAGACAAGTCATGAGCTTTACAACACATCAAGCAGCGGGTTATCACATAGATAATCAGGACCTTCATGTCAGTGTAAAGATGAATGACAATGTCTTACTACCAACATCACTCCAATACAGGCACAGGCAGCACAGCTCACAGGCCATCAAAGCACCTGCTGCTCACCCCTCACATTGTCAGCAGCAGCCCCAGCAGCGGCACTGCTCCCGTATCCGCGGCGCTGGCGCTCGCTCGCAGCAGTCAGAGGCCACATCTCTCGCCGCTCCTCCGTTCCAGATTGTGCAGCAGCGCGCCTGCGGTTGGCCTCAAAAGGGTTCACGGGGCTGCGCTCCAGCGCGCTTGGTCGACTTTCCGCGCGTGGCGGCGAGTCGGATAGCAGTGGGCTGGCCTTCACAACCGCGGCACTGAGTTGCGCTGGCGGGAAAAGCAGGGGGGACCGGCGCCTGCCAGACTGCGAGTTGGTGCTGGTGGCACCCCCTCTCTGCGGCAACGCATGAGTTGGCGGTGCCTGGAAGGGGTTGCTGCCTGCGACGGCTGCGCTGGTTTCAGATGCTCTTGCGCGGGGCGGCCTCAGGGAGCGTGAATGTGTCGCTGGCGCTGCGGTAGCGATGGTGTGTCTCTGCTGTGCGGCGCTCGTGTAGTAAGCAGGCTGTTGCTCAGGGCTCCTCCCGGGAAAAGGCTCTAGGGGCGTGCCAGCTTCAGCTTCCGGGTACGTGACACTGGCTCGGCTGAAAACACCTCTGTTCCTCGAATAGCGAGGGTTGGAAGGCCCATCCGTACCCTCTGGGCCCAAATAGTTTCCATAGCCACTGCCAGCATGTCTTCTGCTGCCTGACATGACTATGCAGCGCGTAAAGAAGCTGCTCTGAGCTTTCGGATCTCCTGATGTAAAAGCTACCAGTGTACGGTGCTGCAGAGATTCATAGCGAGCTCTATGACCGCGACAGTCTCAAATTGACTGCCATGCATGCACATACTGTATCACAGGAAATTATTAGGCAGCACAGCACGTGCATCTCACGCTGATCCCAAACCTCACACTTGAACTTTTGTTCGGTAACGAGTTTGCGGCAACTCTGCGGGTTGTGCTGCCATGCACTGCCTGCTGGTGACGAACGCCGACTGCAGATGGTGCTGGCTGGTGTGATGCTAATGCTGTACTGACACTTCTTCTCCCTTTGAGGTTCACGTTTAACCTTCAAGCGTTTGACCAATACCGTACGTAGTACCTACCTCGCTTTTGGCTGGCTGCAGATTAGTAGTTCGACAGCCCCTGCAAACCATGGCGCCCGCCGCTGCTGCCAAGCCCACCGGGGAGAGCCGCTGGTACCCCGCTGATGACATCAAGGCGCCTCGCAAGTCGAAGGCCAAGAGGAGCGTGCACAAGCCCACCAAGCTGCGCTCTTCCATCACGCCTGGCACCGTCTGCGTGCTGCTGAGCGGCAGGTTCAGGGGCAAGCGTGTGGTGTTCCTGAAGCAGATGGCGTCTGGCACTCTTCTGGTCACTGGTGAGTGCCCATAGTCTGGATCTACAGGTACCGCCATTAACTGTCTGCGCTATGCAGTTTTTTTGTCTGTGCATCTTTGAGTTTTTGCTAACTTTGAGCGGCAGCTGAATTCTGAGCCCGATGACGCAAAAACTCTGCGTGAGGCGCCGCGAGCGAGGTCCGTGCTAAAGGTGTTCTGCGTCTGCCGACAGTCCAATATGGGCCTTGCACGGCGGCAGGCGCAGGGCAGTGGAAGCTCGGGCTGAGCGACCACAGCCGAAGATCGCAAAATACGATTATGAGAACTGAGGGCTCATTGAATGTAGTGACCAGATCCTGCCATAACTGGTCTGCGACACGTGCGCGTAAGCTGCTGCCTGCTTGTGTGGTAATTCTCGCTCCAAGTGCTTGCAGTGCTCTCCTCGGCGAGCCGCTGTGGCTATGCAGCCGAGGCACTGGCCGTGATGCACACCGCACACCATCAACCTCCACCATGCGCCTCTACGCATCAGCGCCTTGATTGCACACACTCAACCTCCTATGTGCGCGGGTACCGGTTCTGTTGCATTGTTTCTTCTTGTGGTTTCCACTCTCCCCTTGTTATCAGGCCCCTACAAGGTCAACGGCGTGCCCCTGCGCCGCGTGAACCAGGCCTACGTCATCGCCACCTCCACCAAGCTGGACGTGAGCAAGGTGGACGTGTCCGCCATCGACGACGCCTACTTTGCACGCGCGCCTGAGGCAAAGAAGACCGCCGAGGACGCCTTCTTCGCACAGGCTTCCAAGGTGACCCTTGTAGCTATATCTCATTGTTTCAGAAAGCGAAGCACTAGTCTGCAGTGTCAGTAGAGGGCTGTTGCAATGATGTCATGCATACATGCAACGGATAGACGCGCAAGCCGGCCTGGTGCTGAGACTATGGAAGTGTGCGCTTGGTTGCTTGCGTTGCAAATGCGTTGTGGGTGGCAGGCTTTGTAGCTTATGGCGCCAGTTTCATCAGCTCCTTTGCACAAGGAAGGCGTATCTCAAGGCATTTTCAGCCTGTTTGAATAGCATGGTGTCAGCCATCAGCCATGGTACGCCTACGCACACATACATGTATATTTATGCCCATTACAGGAGCAGATGCTGCACCGGCCCCGGTACCACCCACTCGAGGGTGCTCTGCGGGAGTCGTTAGTGGGCGCCGCGCGCCTTTGACATTTGTTGCCTCGTGTGTTGCCTCTCTGTCTGCTCCGCTGTGGGTACATCAGGAGTCTGTGGTCTCTGACCAGAAGAAGAAGGACCAGGACGTTGTTGACGCCTCCATCCTGGCTGGTCTCTCCAAGGTACGTATGTATACACGCATGAATTCATGAATTGACATGAATTCAATTGACAGCCCGCGCGCATCCCTTTGAGGTTTGTCGTGACCTTTCTGTAGGGTCGTGTTCATATGTATGCATAGCACTTCCAAGGTGCTGGCCGTGTGTGGCTCCTGTCTTGACCATGCCTCGCTGACCAATCAAAGAGTGCCTGCGGGAACGCATTTGAGCTGAACTTGATGCCTGGCGAGGACAAAATACTGTGGCCCAGCCCCGCTTTTGATGCGCTTGAAGTAAGTGTAGCCATATGGCCGGCAGCTCACCAACGAGTTGCTTCTTATGGGGCTGGGTTGTGGAGGCAGCACCACTTGCGCTCTCACTGCTGCGTATTTTGCCACAATCATCACACCTGTTTGAATAATGTGCCTGACAATCGCGTCACCACTTGTTCTAGTTGCGTGTCCAGTCACAAAAACCTTTTGACCACCTGTACTGACCGTCACCATTGTCATGTGTTTTTGCTTCACAGGACAAGCTGCTCAAGGCATACCTCAACGCTAAGTTCTCTCTGACCAAGAAGGACCGCCCCCACGAGATGGTCTTCTAGGCCATCACACATCAAGGCTGACCTTGGCTAAATGCAGCTGGCAACTAACTTTGCAAAAGTGTCTTGGCATCCTGCTGTTTGCTTGCTGCGGTGCATGGTACCTGCTTGGCATGCTGACTTGGAGTTTGCTACAGAACCAGTGTGCTTGTTGCTTTTTTGAACTGCGCTGGCACGCACTGCCTTGGCTGCCCTGGCTTGCCCCAATCCATGTCAAATGCACTGCAACAGGCAAATTACTACTGCCGCAAAAGGCGAAAAGCATGACAGGCCATGAACCAATGATATACGAAATGTCCTATCAGGCGCAAGTCTCAGAGTGCTGCGTGGAAACGACTTCCTGTTCGCTAGCTTTTTGCCATTTGTTTACAAGTTGAAAAATTTCGCTGGCTTGTCTGCGTATAGCACATGCATGGTTTTTGTCCGATGAATGAGCACAAGATGCCTGCCTGGTTTCAGGTCATGGACATGACTGATGATTTGTATTGCCTATAAATGCTGCTGCTGTTGCAACCTACACGTACAGACTGCCACAGAATCGTTGATGCTGGCAACATACATGTGATGCAGTTGGTGCATCTGCTTGTGACTTGCTGTATAGCATGGAACTACGCCATGGCGGTAAATTCAGGCTTCAATGTGCTGATGGGGCAATCAATTTGCACTTCCTGAAGGCAAGCAGCACTGCAGCCCCCCAGAATCTGCCCCAGATGAGCGTGTGAGCCCGAACCCTGCGTAAGCTTAAGCCTGAACTCCGCGGCACATGCCTGATGAGATTTTTGTCTGGCTGGAGGGCAAAAGTTCTCAAGCAGCCTCCCGCTTCCATCCTGACTGAGAATGTGCTGGTGGGCAGGTTCTCGTCATCACATACTCAGTGTGCACAAGAGCGTGTCAGCTGTAACGTGTGTTGTGTGTGCGTGCGTGACTTTGCTACATATGCATGGGTTTGTGTGCAAGAGGTTTCCTGCATGGCAACGCAATACAAATGGGGCACTGCAACACAAGCCACTGTAAACATCAAGCACCTGCAACTGCTGGCTTGTCACTCAGTCCAGGCCTTTCAGATCCACAAAAAGATTGGCATCGCGCATTGCTGACAAATAAGCTGCATATATCAATGTGAAGGAACACGTGCTTCAATGGCTGGTTTAGTGTCACACAGATGCACAACCTGGGTCGCAACAGCAAGCAAAACCCAACACGCCACATGAGTTGGTACCATTAAAAAAGGTGTAAATTGTTGTTCCCACGCATTGTGCAGCTGACTTAACAGATGCATGATAAACCGCCCGCTAAGTGCGCTGGCGCGCTCTCGCCATGTGTGTGTGATGCTACAACTACAAGTGCTATTTGGCATCCCCAGCCTCTGCCTCCACCCCCAACTGCGCAGTAGTCACACAGCGCACAGCGCGCGCGCACAACCCCCTAGTGCGCGCATTGCGCTGGCCTGTGCCCTCAAAACTGTGACATGGGTAGGTAGGGTATAAGTGCAGCGGTACCGGCCCCACCCTGCGCGCTACTGCACTTGCCCCCCCCCCCCCTTCTCCACTCCCCCTGCTGTCTCGTTTCTCTCCGTGTGATGTAAACACCTCCATTGGTTGAATCGTTTACACACCACCAACATCTCACATTCCCGACTCAAAGCCTTGACAGGACAAACTCCCCTGCCCCTGAGCCCAGTCTCTCCTCCCCCCTCTGTGCCTCTCTCTCTGCAATCAGCACACCCCCCTGTTTCCTACCCCAGTGCAAGAGAAAGCTACACAGGGTACCCCATGCACCCCCTCATAGACTGAGCGCTGCTGCTTAGACCCCCTCAATCTTGTCCTCCACCTCCTGGTAGAGGTCTTGCAGGAGCTCAATGTTGTCGTCAGAGGTGTCCCAGTAGCCGCGGCCGTTTGCCTCGAGGAAGGTGGTGATCATGTCGCGGAAGGCGTTGGGGTTGGTGTTGAGCAGGCGCTGGCGCATCTCCTCGTCCTTGATGAACACGTCGTTGGCGTCCTCATAGATGAAGTTGTCCACCTGGTGACGTGCCAGGGGCAAAAGGCAACAGCAGCAGTTGGGGGTGCGAGACTGTCAGCAGCAATTCATATGTGCCACATGTACATAGGAAGGATTGTAGCGACGGAAACATTTTCAATGTTTGCGAAATGAGCGCACTTCTGTTAGCATAGAGCCAGCAAGTTAGGGAGCACACCATCTGCAAGACCAGTGAGATGCATGTGAGCAACACGCTGCAACACCAAGGCATGCTCAGTTATGTAGCGCGCATTGAAGCTGAGTTGTGAGCAACAAACCATGCTAAAAGCGTATGAATGTCAGACAAGCACACCAGCGCCTTGAAACACGCACAATCATAGTGACTGAAGCCAGTTTTGGCGCAAATGGGACTGAAAGCCTGGTCAGCCACAAAGAGTCAATTGCGTGCAACTGATCTACACCCGCGCAACCCCATCGCAACCATACATGTCACGACCGACTTTCAGACGCGGGCAGGCAAACAGCCTGACCACTGCACTGCCAATCATGTGCTGAGAGCGCTGTCATGTCCAATTCGACTCAGACCCAGACTCACCTCGCCAGCGGTGGCGGACCAGCCCATGGTATTGCGCAGGCGCTTGGTGATCTCGCGCGCGCCCTCGTAACCGCTGTTGAGCATGCCCTCGTAGAACTTAGGGTTGAGCAGCTTGGTGCGCGCATCCAGGCGGACCGTCTCGGACAGGGTGCGCACCTGCATGTGCAAGCGCGGCAGCATGAAGGTGTGTAGGGGCATGATAAAGGGGGTGAACAGGGGGTGTCGTGAGCGCTGAGCAATGACTTGCTTGCCGTGGAAAGCGCCAAAGTGTTGTGCTACTTCAACATAGACTTCAACAGAGGGCATACATGCATGGACGCAATCGGCGGTGCTGGCCTGTTGTAAGTTATCGTCACAACCACTGGCTCACTCAGCACTTTGTGCTAGCCAAGCACGCTCAACATGAACAACTGCACACCGTTGCAGGTGTTCAGCACCAAACACACCTCCACAAGCACATTCTCCACCACACATCTGACAGTTACAAAAACACACACTCAAGGTGTCTCTCCGCACCTGAGCGTTGGCGGTGGTGGTGTCGGCCATGAAGCTCATGGGCTTCTTCCTGTCGTCGCGCAGCCCCTGCACCACCTTGGTCGGGTCGCTGTCGTAGTAGTGGCTCACGTCGGTCAGCGAGATCTCACTGGAGTCCAGGTTCTGGAAGGTCACATCCACCGTCTTCAACGCCGCCTGGAACATGTCCACGTTCTGCTCCATCATACCGGGCTTGTCGGCGTTGAAGCTGAAGCCCTTGCGCGTGAGGAACTGCTGCTGCAGCTGCTCCTCGCCCTCCCAGCCGCCGTTCTCAATGGCCAGGCCGACGTTGGCGCTGTAGGAGCCGGCCGCGTTGGAGAAGACGCGCGTGGCGGCGTCGCGCACGCTGATGCCCAGCTCCTTTGCCTGAGCATCACCACAACAGAGACAGCGACGCAGCATGAAATGTTATAAGTAGAAATAAGGTTGGTTGGCCAAACGAATGTGTGGGTGATGGGTGGCCGGCTGGCACCGATGGGCCTCAGGCATCAGCATAGAGAATGCAGCAATACAGGGTTGACCAAATGCATGCACGTATGATGTTTGGGTCCTGTGGAGGTCGTTCAGCTGCATGTATGTACACCAGTAGCATGTCCAATTATGGGAAGGCGAGCTCGAGCCACAACAACGCATGCCTGGCGCCTTCAATCACTGCGCTGCTTGCGCACGTGGCGCTGATGGCAAATTGACACATGATTCGAACCCCTGCAGTTCGAGAAGACACAGGAAGCTCCCGCAAAAAAAAAATAGAAGTTCAACAATGCAATGAGATTCATTAGAGGGTTAGAATTACCTGCTCCTTGGCGTGCTTGCGCACAAAGTTCATGTCATCGGGCTCGTCGGCCTCCGCCGCCATCTTGATGCCCCTGTCGAGCAGGTTCATCTGGTTGATGAAGAGGTCACGGAACACGCCTGAGCAGCTGACAACGACGTCGATGCGGGGCCTGTTGAGGTCCTCCAGGGGTATCAGCTCCAGCTTGTTGACGCGGCCCAGGGAGTCGGCCACGGGGCGCACGCCCACCAGCGCGAGCACCTGGGATGGGATAGGCAATGGATAGTGTAGGGGGTTAGATTTAGAATGAGAGATGGGGTGTGTGTTATTAAAGTACAATAGGAATGGAACTAGCTTTTGGGTGAGGCCACGGGTCGCACGCCCACCAGCGCAAGCACCTAGAATGGGGTAGGCAGTGGAAAGTGGGGGGCGTAGGCGTTAAGTTTAGGATCGGGGAGTCAAGCAGGTCTAAAGCTAGGGTAAGGGTGAGGGTTGGTTGTGAAATTATTGAAATGGAATTCAGTCAGGGTGAGGCCATAGGGCGCACACGCACAAGCGCGAGCACCTAGAATGGGGCAGGCAATGGATGGTTAAGGGGGTTAGATGTAGAATTAGGGTTGGGGTGTGTGTTATTGAAGTATTACTGGAATGGAAATAGCGTTTGGGTGACGCCACAGGGCGCACGCCCACCAGTGCTAGCACCTGCTGGCAGGGTGTAGTGAAAAGGTAAAAAGTAGACGCTGAGGGTCTGTAAGCTTTGGTCAGCTTTGGCGAATGGGTTAGGGTTGACGCAACAGAGCGCGCGCCCACCAGCACGAGTATCTGGGTTGGTAAGAGTAGTTGGTAGTACAGCCTGGTCAAACTTTCTTCGCCAAATAGCCGATTACCCAACATGTACCCCAAACCTCTCTTTTACGTCCAGAGTTGTTGTTGAAGTTGCAGATCCTGACTCAAGAATGGCAACAAAAGGCACCGAGCAATGTGGTGATCGTTACACGCAGTTCTCAGCAGTGCTTACCAATGAGCGCAGTGACGCAGGGATTTTGAAGTTGAAGTTGTGGATCACATTTGCACACAAGCACCTGAGCAATGTGATGATCATCGTGCACAGTGCTCAGCAGTGCTCACCTGCGCGAGAGACTCGCCGTAGGTCTTGATGTTGTCAGTGCCCCACAGGGTGAAGGCCACGCTCTCCGGGTACCGGCCCTCGTTGTCGATGCGCAGGCGCTCAATGAGGCGGTTGCACACCATCTCGGCCACGTCCACCGCCGCCTGTTGTTCAAAAGGTGACAGCGGCACAAAGCAGTCAGTCAATCTGCTGTCTGACAGCACAATGTATCATCCAATTTTGCTGAAATGGCAGCGTAGGCACTGAAGAGGCCAGAACCGCCATCTCAGCAGCTTGGTGCATGGCTGTGATAGCAGGCGAACTAGTGACGTGCAACGCAACAGCACACCGCTGAATGCCAGCAAGAGTGGAGAGTCATCTCACGCAATCAGTGAGCACCATCTCATCCAAAACGTACACACTTCGGTGGGGATCAATCAGGGTCCGACGCGTGCATATATATCACGATGCCTGCCTACCCACCAGTCTATTGGTCATATATTACATGCACACCTTGGTGGGGATGGACTGGGGGTCCAGCGCGAGTGTTCATCGCGATACCTGCCTACCCACCAAGCCTATTCATTTCAAAACTTCACTTGAAGTACATACATACCTTGGTGGGGATGGACTGGGGGTCCAGCGCGTGCATGTTCTTGCCCGTGGGCAGCACGTCGGGGTTCCTGATGGGGTCGCCGCCCGGTCCCGGCACCATGTACTCGCCGTTGAGCGCTGACAAGAGGCCCCCAAGCTCGTTGTCCGCGACCACCTGCTTGAGGCAGAACTCGACGTAGTTGAAGAGGGGCTCCAGGTCCGCGTCGCTGACTGCGGGGAAGCCTGCGGCCACGAGGGCCTTGCGCATGGGGGAACCGCCGGTGAAGCCGTCGAACAGCTTGCCCAGGGGGTTCACCTGTGTACGGGGGCAGGGGGAGGGGGGGGGGGGGGTGTCAGGTGCGGGAATACCAACTTCAACTTTTGTGGGTGAGTCCACTATGTGAAAGCACTGGCATATGCGTCATGCAGGCACTAGGCGACACGTGTCATCAGCGCTCAACCCTGAAAAACTCTCACACACCCAGACACCCTCCACCAGGTATGCGCAGTATCTGGTAGCAAGCGTGACACCAATCATGTAGGCTTTTCGTGCACTAAGCGAGATGAAGGCTGACCCTAACCCAACCCTACCAAACAAAAAGAGGACAGTACCTATACATACATACCTGCTCGACGCGGCCCTCGGCGTTGGTGGAGCGCTCCACGCACGCGCGCACGGCCGCGCGCGACGCCTCCGTGATCGCCTGCAGCAGCGTGACATCGCTCAGTATGCCCTTGTCTGCGTTCTGGTACACCTCTGTGATCTCCCGCCCGCGCGACTCCGCAATGATGCGCGGCAGCGACTTGATGTTGTCCTCTGGCCTGTCAAGACCAGCAATGTTGACGAGGGTGGCGATGGCCTCCTCGGCGGTGGGGGGTACGCCCACCGTGTGCAGGCCGCAGGGGAGGAGGCGCGACTCGATCTCCATGAGGCGCCGGTAGATCTGGGGGCGGGGGGGGGGGCGGAGTTCAAGTTAAGGTTTGAAGTTGGAATTGTTCACAGGGTGCACGAATGTGGATGGGGGGGCACGAATGTGGAGGGGGGGGGGGGGAGGGGGTGAAAGTGAGAGTTCAAGTTGGGTGTTGATTGACTACTGCGTGCATATATGTGTGCGCATGAATGACAGGTGATTGTATGCCAGGTGCTCAAAGCTGGTCTGACACGCATATCAACCACCGCCGTGCTGTGCTCACAAGGCAACGCATGTGTCGTGATCGCCAACAAGGGCACATCTCATGACACGGACAAAACTGAAATATCATATGCGCAGACCATGGATCAAAGAGCACTGCCATGCTTCTGCCCACAGCAATGTTACAGGTGCATTGCACTTCAATAGAATAAGTGCAGGTTACCTTGCCAATGATAAGGTCCCTGTCGTCGAGGGTCATCTCCTTAGCGTCCTGGTCCTCTGTGGGCAGATCCTTGATGTCCTTGTCCAGGTTGCACTGGCGCGCCGCCGCCACAGCAGAGTTCACAATGCTGGGTCCACGCGAAGTGTTCTCCCTCAGGCCCTGTCGTATCGCAAAGCCAACACGCGGTGACACAGCCGTCAGTGGTGCTGCCCTTGTCGTATTGCAAAGCCAAAGTACAGGGACACAGTCGTGCTGCAACTCAAGACGCTGTAGTTGTACATCCTACAGATTTGCTGAAACCTTCATGTTTTGGTGCCACGAGTCTCAATTTGATGGTCATTGCACAATTACGCAGCTGGCGCGCAACAAAAAAACTGATCTTCGACATTTTTCCAAACAAGTGTTACATTCATGAGGGGGGGGATCTCAGTGTCACCGTCAAAACACCATGGCTCTATTTGTCCATGCTTTCTGTCTCGTCATACTGGTGCAGCCAGATATCGTTGTTCACAGAAACAGCAACTGAAGCTCCCAGGATGCACCCAAGTACGACATCGGGCACCCCTGACCAGAAACACACATGCGCGACGCAGCTGTGTGCAGGGATTTTCAACACGCGCACAAAAGCCACATGATACCGCTTCTACAGCAGCAGCGGCATCACCACACCAAGCAAGCAAACACGGCCAGTGTGCTCAGCTTCTTTAAGTTGTGAAGTTGCCGAGTGTGACGCACCTGGTATGAGCCAATGAGCTCGCCCAGCTCCTTGAGCCCCTTGTAGAGGCCTGCGTTTTCAGCAGGGGGGGTAAGGTAGGAGATGGTGGCGGCGTAAGACCTGCAGAAGGCAAGGCGGACAGTGCAGAGAAAAACTCGCTCGGTGAGCATATGGTTATAATGGAGTCAAGAAAATATGCAGCACGGCCAATCTGTTCGCCAATAGCATGGCATGGAGTAGCTCTGTATTGAGAAGTGTTGGAACCGGGGCAGGCACAAAACATAGAGTTGATAATTGGAGCAATGCCGCTGCCCCGCAGAAGCAGCCTGCAAAGTTGAGGCAACATCATGTCAGGAAATGCTCAACCCCGAATTGGTGTAGTGATTGCCTCACCAATGTGGTATCACGTGCTTCATGAAACGACAGGAATGCTGCCAAAACACACGAGCAATGTCAACAAATCAGCTGTTGATGCAGGGTCCTAGGTCAAGCCTTGTTGACACGCAGCAAACAGCGCCTGCACTTGCCACTGCGCCTGCGCTGAGCAACAGCCGCATTCACAATGCCATGTGACCAACTTCAACTTCATAGAATACGTTCAGGTTTCCCTTCAGCCACTATTGTTACAGCAGTGATGAACACATTGTACAGTGCAGGTTTGTTAGTGGGCCACAGCATCGCTCTGACACGTGCAACACAACGCACCTACTGCAACCCATGTACTACGTACACACCACTATTACTACTACTACTATACTACACACACTTAATACTATACACCACCCACCACACACACCGCGCACTACACACCACCAGACACCATGCACCTGCGCTTGGCGATGGTCGCCTCCGACGGGTTGTTGGCGGCGTAGTAGTACAGGTTGGGGATGGAGTTGATGAGCCTGTCCGGGTAGCACGTGCCAGACATGCCGACCTGCTTGCCGGGCATGAACTCGAGGGAGCCGTGCGTGCCGAAGTGGAGCACCGCGTCTGCGCCAAAGACCTTCTCCAGGTACGTGTAGTACGCGGCAAAGCCGTGGTGCGGCGACGCAGACTTGCTGCGCGGCGGTAGCGGCGGGCAGTAAAGGGCGGATGAGCATACAGGGGGCGGGTGTTTTGGTGAAAGTCTACGTGCTGCAGGTACAGGAGCGCATCGTGTGCGCAACCAAGGTATTGTTGAGGTGCGTGTAGTACGCCGCAAAGCCGTGGTGCGGCGACGCGGACTTGCTGCGCGGGCGGTGGCAGCGAGCAGCGGGCAGTGGCGGGCGGTTGAGCGGTGCGCGCGAGCAGACAGGGGGGCGGGGGTTGTGGTGAGTGCGTAGATGCAGCAGCTATAGTGCAGCACGACGTCGGCGCCAAATACTTCTCCAGGTAGGTGTAGAACGCGGCAAAGCCGAGGTGGGGGGACGCGGACTTGCTGGAATGGGGGTTAGGGGGGTAAGGCGGGGTGTCATGTGAGTGGGTTGAAGTTGGGGGACTTGGGGTGAAGGGGGGGGCACGTGAGGGCACGGAGTGGCGTCTGTTGTCTCCACCCGGGGTCAACACCAGCCCAAGTTGCGCAGACTTCTGCCGCTACACATTCCACATCAGCCCAGCGGCAAACGACAGCATATACGACTCGAATGAGCTTCATTGACCGACTGTGCCGGACATATTCGTGGCAGTCGGTCGAGAGCGCTCGTGTCCGGGACGGTCGGTTGAGGAAGCTCGTGTCTGAGTCATCCACTCTGTTGTCTGCTGCTGGGCTAATGTCGTACGAATAACGGCGGACGTCAGCGGAACTTGAGCTGGTGTTGGCCTCTGGGGGAGACAACAGATGCTACTCCTCCGTGCCCTCAAGGCTCAAGCTCGGGTAAACGTGCATCATTGAAAACGTTCTGCAGATAAATTTCGATCGGTGAAGAACTGACTGGCGCTGATAAAAGAACAGAGAACATGTGCAGATTGCCCCCTGTACAGCAAAGTGAGCTGGGACAGTGCAATATCTGTGACGAGAGAAATGCCAAATACCACAAGCGCTTGCAACCTTCTAGGGGAATTCTCTTGACCCCATGCTCGCACCTAATTCCGGTAGATGTGCACACCACGAATGCATACGCCGTTCGAGCTTCAGCGTTGTTCACGCACACACGCTGCAGTGTATCCGCTATGTATAAAGTGTCATGTAGTGGGTAGGTATGTATGGTTGTCTCACCTGAACAGCAGGCGCATGGGGTCGCCCTCGTAGCCAAAGGTGGGCTGCACGCCGATGAAGACGTTGCCAAACTTGCGCCCAAAGATGAGCAGGTTCTGGCCGTCTGAGTTGAGGTGGCCGGGCGCCTTGCCCCAGTTCTCCTCCAGGTCAGCGCTGCGGGAGGCAATGCGTGTGCGTGCAGGAAAGCGTAAGAACGATGCGAGTGCGTGCAGCAAAGCGCAAGAACAGTGATTGATGGGGGCATCGCTGACTTGAGGGGCCCCTTAAAAAGGTTGAAGTTGAAGTAGCATGTCTGCATGGAAGTAGCATACACTGCCCATGCAGTGGAGTGCGCTGTGCGCCAGCAACCTATAGTCAGGTCGTTGCAGCTGACGCCGCTTCACCAAAAGCTTTACGCTGTGGTGCACCAACACAACAACATTATACATATCCTTTGACAAACCGCAACGCATTCAGATTAACGATCAACTCAACAAGATGAGCAGCTGATGACATCATAAGGTGTGGGTCATGGAGGCCCTGCTACTTGATGCGCCGACTGCTAAAAGCATTTGCAGGCGCCTCTGTACATTCAGCAACAGAGAGTGAAAAAAAAGTCTGTTCAAGCCACCTGCTCTCAGGCCCACTCTGCACCCAGCAGCTTTGCCTACTCTACACAGCCGGGGTCACACCTGCACCTTACTTCAACTCATTCTTGAAGTGTGACTGCAGCACAACATCAGATTACTGTTGCACCCAAAGCTTCACCAACTCTACAACACTACACCTTACTTCAACTCATTTGTGAAATACCACTGCCACACATGCACCATATTACAACAACGCGACTTACGCGTAGGGCGTGAGCTCCTCGTACTCCCTGACGCTCATCTTGTACGCGACGTTCATCTCTGGGGAGTCGATGCGCGCCTCCTTGTCGTTGAGGATGCTGTCCATGAGCTCCTCAGACGTCTCTGGCACGTCACCCACATCGTAGCCCTTGGCCTTGAGCTCGCGCATGACGCTGTGGATGGAGCCAAAGACATCCAGGTAGGCGGCGGTGCCGACGTTGCCCTTGTCCGGGGGGAAGGAGAAGATGGTCACGGCCAGCTGCGGTGCGGCGGCGCAGGGATCAAAGGCGTGGGGATGGCGCGTCAGCCGATTGCAGATTGGCCATGGGGTGAGTGGGGATGCCACGCGCACTTCAACTTAAACTTGCATATGTGCTTGCCACCTCTTTGGGACGGCAGCGCTTTAAGTCAATGCTGTGATGCACGCTATTATCAAGATGAGTGGTAATTCAGTGCTTGTTGCAGGTGTGAATCGTCGTAGCGTCCCATTCTTTGTGGCATGGAAACTTCAGAACCCTGTGTGTGTGTGCACTGGTATTTCAGCATCGGTAACACATGCCAATGCCACTCTGAGCAAGGCGTCATACCATTTGCAAATCTGAACTTGCTGCGGCCAAACCATAAAGCTGGGCGGCTTCACAAACTGCGACTCAAGAACAATAACCGTCCTAATGCTTGTGCGCCAGGAGGTCACAAACACACAGACTCATGTCTTGTCTGCGCATACGCTGGTGCTGGGTGAACCATGCATCTGCTGCCTAAATAATGAAATTGCCGACACTTAAAAACAACTAAGGGTTAGGTTTAACCCTAACCCTACCTCTAAGATGAGGTCTATCTGCATCCTACATGTACATGGTAGTCCACAAGCACAACCTGTGCCTCTATTTCAGCATACCCTGCAGGCCCTGCTGCGACACCAGCACACCTGCACGCAACCTCTTGCCCGTTCGCTGCGACACAAGACGCGCGTCGCACATTCAGCAGCACCACCTGCACTCTCTCTCACCTTCTTGTCCTTGTTGGGCTTGGTGCGGAGCGATGCCCACTTCATGGCGTGCCCCCTTCCTTTTAGCATACTTGCACAGCGGGCACTATGAAGATTCATTCAGTTACAAAAGATCCAGAGTCAATCACACGCTTCCTGCCATACGCGTAGCACACTGAGCATCACCAGCTGCACTCTCACGCACCTTCTTGTCCTTGTTGGGCTTGGTGCGCAGCGATGCCCACTTCATGGCGCGGTCCGCCACCAGGTTGACGCGGTCGGCCAGCGGCACGCTGCGGCCAGTGGCGCACTCACGACCCGCAAAGATGATGGGCTCAATGGCGCCGTCGATCTCGGGCAGAGACACCTGTGAATGAATGGATACATAGGGTATTGGTGGTTAGCAGGTGGGCGTGTATGGGGGAGGGGATGAGTATGGCGCCGTCAATCTCGGGCAGTGGCACCTGTGAATGGACCGATACATGGGGTATTGGTGGTTAGCAGGTGGGCGTGTATGGGGGGGGGGGGGGGGGGTAGGTGTGCGTGGAGGTGCTTGTTGAGCCAACGCAGGATTGGCCTTATATCATGGGAGTGATCGTGCTGTGAGTAGGTGAAGCTCGCTGAACGTGACGTATTGCAGAATCTTGGGCCTTGGCTTAGGCATGCTCGAAAAGCACATGGCATCCCATAAACTGAACTGCGGTGTGAATAGGTTTACAAACTACCCTCTAGCGTGTGATTGACATGAGGCATAGCAGTACAACGTAAACAAGATGGGCACTGGCAAACAAGGTGCTAAACATTGTGAGGCAAACATGTACATGACCAATGGACATTGTGCAACTTCTAGCTCAGTCCTGTTCTGGGATCTTCAACTGTTGGCCCAGATACGTTGAAGTACATGTCTAACAGGCACTTGCTGAGCCAGCAGTGACTTCTCTCTATACACTGGTGGGTCTACTGGGTTAGGCTGCAGCTGGACCTCAGCAAAGTCAAGCTCTACAAATCCCAGCAAACTTACCGGCTTGCCACAGCTGTGATACAAGTCAAACAAATGTGATGCCGTGCAGAACTCAAGGGGCCGCATGGGGCACCCAAACCCTGAGGCTAGGAGGCTAGGGCTAAACCCTGAGGCTAGGTTTAAACCCTGAGGTTAGGGTTAGCCACGCACCTGCAGCGCCACTTGGATGGGGTGCAGTCCCAGCTCGCTCGCCTGCCACTCCTCAAACGACTGGAACACCAGCGGAATCGTGCAAAGGTACGGCACGTTGAGCTTCGACAGCGTCTGCACCGCCTTGGGGTGGTCCTGTGACGCGGGCCCTCCCACTAGGGCAAAGCCCGTGAGGTTGACCACCGTGTCCACGCGGACCTTGCCGTTGGAGGCGATGAAGTACTCGTCCACGGGACCGGAGAAGTCCAGGCCGCCGCTGCAGTTGCGGTTGAGAGACAGGCATGCGTATATCAGTTTCAAGACGCGGCGTAGTGGCAGCAGCAGCAGCAGCAGCATCCATGTGTGTGTGTGTGTGTGTGGGTGTGGGCGGAGAATCAATTGGCTGCACCAGAGAACTGATGCCACGCACACCTGCTGCTGCTGAAGAAAATGACTACACTCTCAGAGTACACGTGTAACCAAGCATTCCTCAAACATTAACACCAAACTTCAACATGTGTGATGCCCATACATGCATACCTGTAGAGCGTGATGACCTTGGCGCCGCGCGCCTCCAGCTCCGCCACCATGGCAATGTAGTGGCACTCGTCCTTGGTGTTGATGTGGCTCTTCTGCAGGATCAGGCCGATCACGGGAGCGTCTGCTGCGATGCCCGCCGCCGGCGCGTGCACCTTGTTGTACCAACTGAAGTACTCGTCGGCGTTCTCGAAGACCTTGTCGGCGACGGGGTGCCAGATGCCCTTGTCCGGCAGCAGTACGGGCTCGGCAATGTCGTCGGCGTTGACGGAGCCCTTGGCCCGCACGTCGGCCACGTACTCGTTGGCCAGGTTGAGCAGCAGTGACTGTTGAAGTTGGGGAAGGGGCGAGCACGAATTGAGGGGGGAAGTCAGGTTGTGCCGATTGGGCATGCGATGCAGGCGATGGATGAGTTTTGATGAGAAGAGGCAAACACGTTTTGAAGACATGGAAGCACAGATATACACAAGGGGTGCGGGAGGAGGACAACAAGAGCTGGAGCACGGCATGGCAATTGGCGAACTTCAATGGCATGGTGCCTCCACTGTTCAACTGCAACTGGTACCATGAAAATTGTCAAGGAGTGGTATACAATGTCTTTGCAGACAGGTATGCCACGACGCGGCAAAGTCATTATGACGGCGGCGAATGTGCACTGAGATGACAAGATTGGATCACTGCTGATCACAGGTTCAGCTCAATTTTCTGAAGCATATGTACTAAAAACATGTTAGCGTGTCAATGAGTTCATCGCAATTGCCTTGTCAAAACTGTGCGCTGGTGCAGATGGTCTAGCGCAATCAATCATGTTTTTTAGAAACACTGTGAACGGTTATACAAATGGTGCCACAAGCTTGCTGCATTTGCAATCTTGCAGTGGCTGTCTGATGCTCATTTGCAGTCTGGCTGGCATGTCACTGAGTTCAAAAGCGCTACTCAGTTGGAACAATGGCATAAGAGCCACGCGTGTAGAACTGCTTATGCTGCAGATGCCGGAGGGCTGAGGGGATCAAGTACTGACTATCAGTCAGATAAGCACAGAATCAACCAAATAGCCATTGACATTCCCTCTACTGATGTCCAACTACACACTCCGAGGTGCCCTGCAATGATTCGTTTGGATACATGACATGCCGCCTGCAACATGCAATTCATGCAGTGGCAAATGCTACATGCAGCAGGCGCAAACTGTGCAGCAATCCACAACATGATACTCATCTGCACGTTCAGCTGGCACAATACTCTGCAGCAAACCATTACACCAAATTCACCTGCACATTCTCCGGCGAGCCGCCCAGCCAGTACTGGAAGGACATCATGAAGTTGCGCGCGTCCGCCGCCTTGTCGCTGGGCAGGTATTTGAGCACCTTGGGTAGGGTACGCAGCAGCTTAAGCATACCCTCCTCAAAGCTAGACCCGTCCTCCTTCTTCTTCTTCTTCATGAAGTCCGAGATGACGCTCTTGGACTGCCCCAGGTTCTGCATGGAGAAGGAGCCGACCTTGTTGAGGCGCATGACCTCAGGCATGGAGGGGAACACCACCACCGCGTCCAGCTGGTCGCGTAACGGCTCCACGACGGCAGCCACCTGCTCCGCCAGCTCCTGGACGAAGATGAGGGACCCGATGAAGATGTTGGAGGTCTCCACATCCTTCTTGAAGGCCGCCACGTTCCTCTCGTCGCGGAGCTCCTCCAAAAGGTACCCCACGCACTCCACGCAGATGTCGTCCCTGTGAGCGTTGATGGACTGGCACGCCTTGGTCAGAGACGCCTGGTACTGAGACTCCAGCACCACGTAGGTGACCTTGAAGTATGCCTTGCCCTCTCTATTGTCGGGGACAACGCGCCTGTCCTCCGGGTTGGAGTTGGTGAACATGCCAGAGCGAGGCTCCTGAATGACCATGTTCAGCGCCGCCCGGGTGACACGGGAGGTGCTCGGCACCGCTGCAACTGATTTTGCGCCAGTCCAGCTGCTGCTCAGAGCGAAGGGCGTACTGGAAGCCAGCTTCGCCGCGCCTGGGCGACTTGCGACAGGCGCGAAGGCATCCGTGCTGCCAGCAGCGATCAGCGCCAGCAGAGCAATCGCTGCCCTGCGGCTGCTGCGCCTCTCCTGTCCCTGACCGCGCGCCATCCTTGCACTGCTGTTGCACTTCCTGCACGCTCTGCCAGCCCTCTCTCTCCCTCAACTGGCCTGTCGGACTACTCTGCGCACATGAAAACAACAAAATCGAGGTCAGCGACCTGATTGCCCAGGCAAATAGCGAGCAAAACAGCGTTGCAATGGCAAGCTGCGGGTTGTGCAGCTGGGCCGATGCAGGCACGAGCTAGTGCAGGTGCTTGCGGAATCACGTGGATACGCCTGCTACATCGAGCATGCATTGCGATCTCTAACAAATACCTAGGCACGCACGAGACTCGACGCAGCTCATACAAGGTGCACGCAATGCGCCATTGCTGTCTGAGCACGCAGTTGCCGCATCGTGATCCAGCGGTGCACACTTACCGTCAGAGGCTCTCGGTTGTGCTGCAACCTCCAAGCCCAGCGAGAAAAGGTGGCTGAGTCACGTTGAGGATCAATCAAGTTGCAAAGAGGCACTTTTGGGACCCCTGTGACGTGTCGGGGGTTAGGGGCTTGAAGTATGATGGAGCTTTAGGTAGGTTGTTCTTCTTGTGGCAAAAGAGAGTACACATGTGTGGCATGTTGGGGTAGTAGTTGGGCAATGACCGGCCTTTGTTTCGGCATATGTTGTCATTTTGAGCAGGCGGATGAAGCCTGTGGTGGATTCGCAAGGAATTGTTTTGGGGTTCGGATGAGGCGATTGTAGGGGACATAATTAAAGTTGCTGCTTATGCTTTTAAAAGCAATTGACAATTTGTGGTTCAATTACTTCTGCTTGACAGCAACAAACAACACTTGGGCTTCTGTCTCTCTGTCTAGAGTTCTTTCCAACCTTCATGTGCCCTTCATGGCAACATGAGTCATCAGCCTGATGAAGGCGAATTGGTCGATTGTCCATAGTAGTGTGGTGGCAACGCTGCAGCAAGAGTTGCAGTGATCCACTACAACGTTTCTGCAGCAGCACATGAGAACGTCCGCCACCACTCTGATGTCACGGACTTTCTAATCTTCATGTACCTTCACAGAATTTGCGTGGGGCGCTTGTGAGAGCTCACCCTCATTGGCGTAGACAGCTTCAATTTCCAGAAAGCGCCATGCCCGCTGTTTGCATCCGTCAAGTCTCTGTAGTCACACTTGATTCATCAGGCAAAACAAACTCATGGATCCCTGAATCAGCCACAACAATGAAGCTCTCACTCACTGACACAACACACGGGACGATGTGTTGTCTCGTCATGATGAAATGACGCCGAAAAAAAAAGGTCAACTCCGCCACGTGTCATTCCCACACAGCGCCTCACCCTCCGCCTCAGCCTCATGCAACTGACCACTATCTCTGCACAACCCTTGCGCTGCGTGTCATGAAGACACCTGACACAGTGGCCCTGCGGAGCGCTGCGGACAGAGCTGATGCAGCAGGATGTGAAGTTTGACAAGCGAGTGTGTAAGCAGTCTCGTCTGGCCCAACACATGGTATCGACACACGACAAAGGTAAGGCAGCTTTGGTCTGCTGATGTCCACAATTGGGTGCTTGCTGCTCACGTACTGCTATGCCAGCTGCAAACTCACAGGGCCAACAACAGTAGCAGACACAGGCTTCAAAAACCTGCACAAAGTAACTGCTTCACCACAAGCATCACGTGTCTGTGCCAGGCAAGGTCACAAGGTCAAAAAAGGAATGGTGAAAAAGAGTGCAGCAGACTCGTGAAAAACATTCATTTGATGTGTGTCTGACATTCGCCTTCGCCCAACGTGTGGTGCAAGCCTGGGGTGTGGTCGGCAGGGAACTAAATTGACCAAAGCATCATGTGCTTCCTGTTCACCAGGCACCATATGTGGAACAAAATCAACTACAATGTTATTTGTGCCGAGCAGGGCCTGCCCACCCTTGAAGGTCAGCCACTGTTCCTGACTTGACCGCATGATGATTGAGATGCTGCCATAAGCCACAGGCAGCGTATCCTTCTATAAAACCAATGGTGCCATGCTGACACGTGCACCGGTGTATGCACATGCTACTCGTGCCGCAGCCACTCCACCACCAGCGCCTTGTACACCGCTTCCCCCTCATTCTTCACGCTAAACTCAATCGGACCCTCCACCCACTTGAACCTCCCATATTTGCTGAGCTTGCCGTCGGCAAATGGGCTGCCGTCGCCTTCGCTGCTCAGCTCGCCGTCACTCAAGCTGAGGACCACGCCGTAAAAGTTCCACTTGTGCATGCCGGTGGATTGCCCTGGCTCAAGGCTGAGCTGATATACGCGCGCCTTGTCCTTGCTGTACTCGCTCTCTACAGTGTAGCCGGGGCAATTGAGTGGGGCGTCGCTGGTGACAGGCGGTGACTTGAGAATCTCCAAGGCAAAGAAGTCCGCTGCTATCGGGCATTCCGCAAGCAGGCACACCTGCTGTGCGGCAACAGACAGAGATGTGAGTGTGGTGGCCTGCACAAATGTTTGCAGCAGACGTATCACCTGACCGTGTGACCCGTCGATCTGAATGGGCACTTTGCGATGCACGTGCGCTCATGTCGGCAATGTCATGCATGCACAGGCGAGTGTATGGGTTGCTTGTGCGGCTGACAAAACATGGCATCAGGCCCAACGCAACTGCATGCAGGAACGATGCATCGATGACACACACACACCAGGCTTTTTGTTTGTTGCGACTGGGCAATGCTGTCCTGCTCGGCGATGCTGCTCATGTGAATGTCGTTCTGCACGTGAGCTATCAACATCATTTCTGTGCAGAGGCAGCTCTCGCTCACAATCTCAAGAGCTGGCTGCAAAAGCGCAGCAAATCACAGGAAGATATCTTGCCTGATGGATGATGGGACTGGTCTTCGCCATAGACCACCACTGATCGAATTGCTTGATGGGGTGCACGTACTCTGGTCTGTCGCAAGGCCTGTTCAGCGCCTTGCCATCAGTCAGCGCTACGTAGAACGAGTCCTCGCTGTGCCTGTGCCACTTGCACATCTTTCCAGGTTCAAGACCGACTCTGTAACACCACACGTACTCATTGTCGAACTGGTGCTTGTGCATCGGCTCTTCGTGCACGGACACATAGTCAATCTCCTCGCCATCGTGCGTCACCATACGAGTCATTGTACCTCGCCTGCCTGCTTCTGTCCGTGTCAAGAAACTTCAGAACGAAGTTGAAGCTGTCCCCCCCCCCCAAACAAAAAAAGCCCCTTTCGTCCTGAGCTCGCGTGAACAATAGAGGAAGGAGCCAGCTGTAAAGTGAAGTGCCAGCACAACACAGAGCGCCAGCTTAGCTTGACGGGCGCTGGAGTTCGTTCAAAGCCGCCTCACTTCATTGCTATCGTGCGCGGCGTTGCGTAGCTGGGCGCGCGGCAGCGAGATCCACACCGGACTTGACACAGTCGACGCAGATGGCAAGTCCCGCACAGCCGTACGTCTTGGACGTGCCTGCCGACCAGGTGGACCTTCATGTGAGCTGCGCTGACAACTGTAGCAGCAATACGCATACCGCAGCGCTGCATCATGCCTGTGTGCACAAGACCTTCCTAAGCTTGTGGCTGCCGGCGCAGCAACTGCTGCGCAGATGATGGGATCATCATGAGCGTGACGCCGCGCAATGAGACTTTGCTTGAGCAGCGAGGCATGTAAATGGTAGCTGCTGTCATCAAGGTTATATCTGGCTGCACGTGTGCTGACGCAAGCCACCAGCGCGTTGATCTCCGGTTTCAATTTGACACATAGTAATTTTTGTTTTGATCGACATGTAGTCTTCGTGCATCAATCGCCGTAGAGTTTGAAGAATGGCAGCACTACGCCACCTGTCAGACGTAAGAGTGGCAAAACTGCTCTCCGGGCTCTGGTGTCAAAATCACCCATGGGTATCGTTCAGTATACTTTTACAGCAGGATCATGCTGTCTTCTATGTGATTGCATGTAGCCAGCTTATCCTGCTCAGCGTGTCAACATTCCTTGTGGACAATTGCCTTGCCCAGGTACGCTATGTGGTCAACGGCCGAGGCTGCAAGGCCATGAGAGACGTGCTCAAGCACTGCATCCTGATGGGTTTGGACTCAGAGGGCAAACCAAATCGAGAGATGGGTGCACCGCCCAACAGAACCTCCTTGCTGCAGGTGAATTGTGGAGTTATTATATGCTGATGCTGGGCTTACTATTTGCTGATGCTGTCTGATCATTGCAACATATACCAGCTGATGATGTTGCAATTCACTGTGGCACCCTGCATGTATACCCTCAAAGACTGCCTAGGTGCAGGCAGCAATTTCATGCATGGCCAATTCAGTTGCTTGCTGTCAGGCCCATGCTGAAGTACACTTTATTGACGACGCGATGACAGGAACGCGTGCGAGCGATGCAGCAGCTGCGCTATGGACTGCACACCACTATACCTTCTTGCCATTGTGGTGACCATCCCTGACTGCACTGGCAGATAGCGACCAGAAATGTGTATGGCGAGGAGCATGTCTTCCTCCTGGATCTGCTGGTGCTGCTGCCAGGAGCGGCAAAGGAGCTTAATGAGGCCCTTTATGCCCCCTTCAACAGCACCTCCGTGCTCAAGGTCCGTTGTCACTACTGCAACGTTTACGCAAATGTTTAGTTGCACACCATCAGGCAAAGGTGGTGTGTGTTCAGGTTTGGGGAAGGCACCTGCAGGTGTTGTCCACTGCAGTAGCAATTGTTAACACATGGTCAATGCGTTCATGACGATCTATGCAGCAGTGCTAGTGAGCACAGCACAGCAGTAACATTAGCATGAACACCTGGCCAGAGCAAAGCTCAGCCGCAGAAACCTGGTTTTAATACGATGTCATCCATGTGAACAACGTGAAGACGGTATCCTGTGCTCAAATAACCAACACACAAGATGTTCCTATTGCTACTGTGCACAGAGTGGGGTGTGCGCCGCCGCGTTGTTTAAGTTGATGCATATAGCTTTATCATTGTGGTAATGCCACGCTGTAGAGCCTCACATCTTCAGGCTCAAATAGTGCATTGGGTAGGTGAAATTGTTGCCGGGCTGCAGCACGGCGGTGTCGGCACAAGTGGCATGTGCTTACAGCATTATGGTGTAAACAGTCTACCCTGTGAAACTCACTCTGCGCAGGTGGTGCAGGGCTGGACGCAGGACTTGCAAGAGTTGTACGCGTTCTACCCCATGGTGAGCGCTGCTGGTGAATTCATTCATGATTTCAGCCCGCCCGCGTCGGCTTTGCATGTGGCGCAGAGGTTTACGGGTCGGTTATAGGCACACATCTTACTCCAACCAGGGGCAAAATATTTGAACAACTTAGATAGCAGCTCATGTCGCGAAGCCTGCAAACAACTTGCAAGCGCGCTTGCGCAAGGCCAACGCTGCGTCAAATTGCACTTGATCACCTACTGGACTATGGCCTCAGGCTTTCAACCTACGGATGGCTTTGTGCTGATGCAACAAACGTTCACTTGAAAACCTATCGATACATGCCTATGAGAGTGTCTACAGTTTTTTGAGGTTTCCGTTAATCTAGTAGAGGATTCAGGCAACAACTCATGAGATCCTTGTTGGGCCCTGCCTGTTTGCGGCTGTTAGCAGCTGATGTGGCTGTTAACAGCTGGTTTGTTGCGCGAATGTTGGTGTCAGCAGTTGTGATGACATAGCAAGGAAGGGTCCACTACAGCCAGTGTTTGTGCCATGGACATGTCTTGCTGTTGATACATGGAAAGACTAGACTAAGTTGGGCAATTAACATGCTGCCTCAGCACACGGGGGTAAGTATGCCATGGTGATAGCTCATAACACTCAATCATTCAATCGAAGTTCAAGCATTGCACATCATGAGGTGCCAATATGCCATGCCTGAACATGCACATTTTTGCTTTGCCTTCCCGTGATCCAATGATCCAATCCGCACGAGAGCTGATTATGTTTAAAAACTTCTTATTGCTTATATCACTGCCATCACAAGTGATGCAACTTCAACTTCAATGTGCATCTGCCGGTGTGCGCAGGTGAAAGCGTTCCGCAGCATGGCGAACGTGCTTGAGGCCAATACCTTGCACAAGCGGCTACAGCCTCGTGCTGGGAATAGCAAGTTCAACCTCAGCCTTGAAAAGCTTGCCCTGCGCTACCTGAATAAAATCCTCTCCAAGACCGAGCAGTGCAGCGGTTGGTGAGTAAAATGCCAAAGGCTGAGCCCAAGGCAATGCTGCAGTCAGCTGCTGTCAATCGGGAAACCGCGTCAGCAGCATATGAATCATGATATGATGGGATATCGCTCTCTGGGCTGCCTGACCATTTCAAATGTGGGCTTATGATTAGTGCTGACCAATTGTACCGCCAGGCAGTCTGCTGCAATTTTGTGCTGCCGACATTGCTGAATTGCCACGCTGCTTTCATCAACGTCTTGAACGACATACTGTGGACCACCAGCAATCGTGTGACCTGACTGCTGTTGACAGCAGTGCTTTTGCCTTATCGCTGACACTGCTGAGTTGTGCTGCTGCTGTAGGGAGACGCGCCCGCTTTCACCAGCACAGCTCGACTATGCAGCCTGCGATGCTCTGGTGCTGCTGCGCATATATGACGCCATGAAATCTCAGGTACCATGTGCATTGCTGGACTCGGCTGTATGTCGGCTGTATGTACTTCGAGGTATGTATGTACTTCTTGAGTGCACTAGCCACAAATTGTATGCTTTAACTTCAGAGCTTATCAACGGTCGTGTGCTTGCCATTTTGCGTTTCAAAGGGCACTGCCGCAGTTTAATTGTCAACTTTCAGCAGTGCTCAGGTGACTGAGAACGGCGCTCCAAATGTTGGACTCATAATCAGAGGGGGATGCCAACAAAATTTCATGGAGTGTCACCATGCTGTCATCAGATCGGGCAACAGAAACGGCAGCCCTTTGTTGTTGTCTGGGTCGTGGACGCACTTAAACAAGCACGCTGTAATATGCAGTGTACACACACATGCAAAGCAGGAGCAGGCAGCCTGAAACTTGTCACAGTCATGGCCAGTCACTCTTGCATCATGCCGGACGCTTGCTGACATCCATTGGCTGTTTGTCGACTACATGCAGGGCTGCATGTAAGGCGCGGTACCTAGCTTGCTGCGTTGTGAATCTCACGTAAGTGATGTATACTTCACGTGAAGGTTTGTCAGAAGCTGTGATATTTGTGAATTTCACTTTTTCCCGCCTAGGTACAGCCACTACACCGCCATGTCTGTTCTCACTACCAGTAGAGCGTGCTGATCATGTAGGGTTAGGGTTAGCGTTAATCATCTGCTGACAATACATTATTCTGTGCTTGCACAGGCGCAGGACCTGAATTTAAAGCCCCTTTGTCAAAAAGTGGACAACTCAACAAGGCCGCCTACCAAGAAGTGCTCCAAGTGCCGCTGCTTGCTGTTTGACCAAAAAAAACTTGAAAAGGTGAGAATATGCACGTTTTGTATGGACACATACTTGAGAATTGCAAGCCTGAAAAACAACGTGCTTGTACTTTGGTCACTTCCGCTTGAAGGGGTGTTACCGCTGTAATATATGCAAGACACACAGCTGTTAATCTTGTGCAATGCGTGTGCTCGCAGCGCATCTGTACGCTCAGCTCGAAGCAAGTGTTACTTATCTCAGCCAGGTCAGCATTGTGTTCAAACTACCCCTTTGGAGTAGCATAAATAACCGCTTCTCAGTAAGCAATCCAAGTTGGTTGTCAGGCAGGGCTAGCGATGTGCTTGTTGACGCGATCAGAGGGCATGACTGGCACCATCGAGATGTCATATGAAAACGAATCAAAAGATCGTAGAGCTCTAGGTGACAAGGGATGGTTAGCCGCAAGTGCCTTCCACCAGTAACCGTGGTCGCCGCTGCTGCAGCAATTGGCCCCGAGTCAAACAGTACCATATATCATTGCTGGTCTGAGCACTCATCATCGGCGGCTTGTGGCGAACCGCGCACATGCAGCACATGATTGTGTTCAAAGGTGAAGTGTGGCAATATGTTGTTAGCGTAGCAAGGGCTTGCACTTGGCTCTATGATTTGCTGCTTTGGGTTAGGGTTAGGTTAGGGTTAGTTAACCCTAACCCTTGATGCGGCGCAGCGTCCTCAAGACACTTTGCTTGCCTCGTGCAAGTGCTGCTGACCTATCCTGCCCTAAGAAAGCACCGTTGAAGAAAGTCACAATATACATGCCAATGATCGCACACGTCACTCATGTAGTCCGACAATTCAGAACTTGTACAAGTGCTGCCAACACTGATCCAAAATCTATTAACCCTTCCCTGTGGTCACTGGACACTTCTGGCGTGACATCTCCTATTGAGTATCCGTGACCACTTGTTTGGCATGCCACCAGCATGTCATTGTCTATCGTTGATGCCAACTATCAATGGCAAGCAAAATTGAAGCGGTGTTTTACTCTGCTGGTGAGCTGCTTTTACTCAATGACATGTCACATGTCTGTGTCCTCTATCTGACGTTGCATGCCACACTGCACAGCATCTGGCCCTTTACTGCGGTCTGTCACCAGAGCAGAGAGAGGTGGCAAGGGCGTATGCTGTGGCAGCAAAGACGCAGGTGGGAGTGATTCACAGATTTAGTCATGAATTCACGGATTTGTTTGCGTACTCATGGGCTTGTATTCATGAAGACATCAAGGGAGGCCGCGTATTTGGTGTGTTCTCACTGTTTGAATCCTGTGCAGCAATCTTGTGTGTACACTCAGGGTATGCATGTGTTCTAGAGCGCTGGCTATGGTATAACCACTTTGCTGTGCATATCGTGTACCTCACTGCGGTTCAGTCGCATTCACACGCATAGCAGCAGGCCTTCCTGAGAATTCATCCATAGGAGCACTTGTGTTCATAGGTTCACACTGTACGTCATCGGATGCATGTTAACAGTATGATATGCCGCACTACTCATGTGCCGATAGTCTACTATCAAGTACTACTGTTAGTCAGTAGTACATGCCTGGAGTGGTATTATCTATGCCCTTCTACGATTCTGGTGACGTCATGTCGTTGGATTGCAACTCTGCGCCTCCATAGCGCCCACATCTGCCACTGCAATTGCATTGACACCCCGACAACATGTGCATGCCACAGTTGTCATGCTTCATTGACAGCCCTCTTATGCCGCCGTTGCTCAAAACCTCTGTGTACTTATTGCTACCGCTGTCACAGCGCTCAGCGCGATCGCCGCCAGTACCGCCGCCGCCGCCCAAACACAACCAGTCCGGCGCCCCGATACAGATCAGCAAGCCGAATGTACGCATTGTGAGCGCGCCACCAAGCGGCGCAGCATCGGTCGCCTTCGCCATTGTAGTCACCAACACACAGCGCGGAGCTGACTACACCGTGACGGTGCGTGAGGCTGCGCGCTCGCACAGAGACGCGCGGTCGGCGACTGCTCTCCAGTGGAGCGTCACCACTGGCGCTGCGGCACACAACGACGGCGACGCCCTTGACGGCGACAACTTCAACTTGGGCGGCGCAGCAGCACTGCTGCTGCCGCGTAGCACCATCACTCTCACTGCGACCATGGAGCTGCCCGTCGCGGCGAGCGGTGCGTACGCTGCGCGCATCGCGTTCAGGTGCTGCCCTCGCAGCGGCGGCGGCAGCGGCTCAAATGGCCGTACGTACACGGCGCAGAGGGTGCTGCACGCCGTGGCTGCGGCTGCGGATGCCATTGAGTGCATTGCGCCAACGGGGCCCTTTAAGAGGCCGCAGAGAGGCCGGCAGCTGCAGTCCCCTGTTGCGGTGAGTGTTTTTGCTGGCATGCTGATTTGACAGCTGACGATGACTGCTCTGCCCACTAAGTAGGCAAGGTACAGGCCTTGAGATCGATCGGTGTTATATGTTGTCGTATGCGTGCGCACGTGGCTCATCAGCGCATCGCAGGTACGGGGTGATGGTGCTGATGCCTAGGTTGAATGTACATTGTGCGTTGAATGCTGCAAGGTACATGTTCAGCACGGTTTCGTTCAAACAGCACACCTGAAATTACACACCTGCACCCAATGACGTCGAGAAGAATGATATGGTAGAACTGCGCAAGTCGAGTCACACACAACTATACCTGTCAAGTGGTGCTTACGAGCACTGCAGCCAAGCACCGGACTTCTAATGAATATCTCCATGTTGCTGACCACACCTGACTGTCATATGTACTGTTCTCATCTGGTTGCAGGTCGTCAAGGCTCCTCGCAAACGTGGTGCAGACAGTGACTCTGGCACCTGGGCGCCCCCAAAGCACTACACCCTGCCTGCAGCTATCAAGCAGGCGGCCAGAGGGACAGCAGCAGGGCTAGCGGCAATACAGCAATTGATCACTGCCACCACCGTCAGCCACACCGTCCCGCATGAAGGCCAGCCCTACATGGAGGTGCCCTTGCCTGGGGGCGGGGCAGGGTTTGTCACGCGCCACTCATACCGGTGAGCGCTGCTGTAGTGACTGTTAATGTGAGCTGTGCAACCGACAGGTGCAACGGCTGCGTAGGGCTGAGCCAGAGCTCACCCAATAACTAGGGCTGGATTGAGGCTAGTACAGTGTCAGTCTGGACACTTCTACTTACGTTGATGGTAGCAGGCTTTGATGCGCCCACGACCAAATCAGTCACCGTCATACTGAAACGTCTGATGAAGCGCAGCGTGCGCCATCGCATCAGTACAATGGGCACATGTGGAGCAATGCCTGACAGAAAGTGTCATAGATACGGATGCAGAAGTCTGTACATACATGTGTATCATCATGGCATACATACCTTGATTATAAAGATTGTGGTACCAGCATGCTCGGTGGCATGTATGCGGGCGTCCGGCACGCCCACATACATCGGGATATATGGATATACGTCGGTATGTATGCGTGCACGCCAGAGTATACGATTCATGGATTTACGCCATGCATGGCTGCATGTGTATCCATTTTGTTGCAACTCTAGTCATGGCCACCGCACGGATACCTGAAAAGTAAGCCTCAGGTCAGACTAGAGTTGATGACTTGAACTGACGTGCCATGCTGAAGCACCGTTTGCACCCATGCTCGGCTAAACAGTTGATGCACCAATGCACGCAACTGCACTCAATATTTCCATTCCCCTTGTTCTGCTTCGTCAGGAGGTTCTTCCAGCTGCTCCTGTGGGCAGAGGAGGTGGCGGCGGCACTCTCGCTGGCAGACTGCGATGGCCCCGCAACGCTGCATCACGCTTCATCCGACGGCTCCAGCAGCACTGGTGGCTTTGTTGAACTGTCCGTGCCCGCCGTTACGGAGGGGCGCACCAAGCTGTCGCGTGGTGACACAGTGTACATCACCACAGGCGACAACAACAGCACAAACCGCGTCAGCGGCAGCGGCAGCGGCGGCGGCGGCGGCAGCAACGTTCAGCTGGCTTACGAGGGGACGGTGGAGGGCGCATCAGCGCTCAACGGTCACACAGCGCTCATCAGCGCCGCTCCGCAACTGCTGTCCGGGGCCTCGGCCCTGGGTGGCGGGCGCGCAGGCAGCGGCAGTGGCAGTGGCGGCAGCAGCAGGGGCCGCAACGTTGGAGTGCGTTTTGTCCTTGGCCGCATGCCGCTGCGGCTCGCACACCAGGGCGTGGTGCTGGCATCGGAGAGCGCCGCGCTTACGGACGCGCTGCTGTTCCCCGCTGCAGCTGCGCGCGCTGCGCCGCCTCCGCCGCTGCCACGTAAAAGGTGGGTATGGTGGCTGACAGCGCTAGTTCGCTTGAGCGTGCCAACTGTAGACAGCTGTGGCAAACAGTGTGCCAGTGTTTTCACGCCTGAGTACATAAAGCAACGGACTCCCAGATATGTCTGTGGAATTCATTCAGAGTTCTGCTGCAGAACACTGCAAAGGCACTTGTTGAGCATGACTATGCTGTGGACACAGTGCTGCAAGCCTTGTTACATATGCTGGCTGCAGCTGCAGTACGCAACAGCACCCACTGTGCAGGTCACTATGACTGTTGCGGTGCATGTGTGTTTGTAGAGTTGTGGGTGCCAAAGCACCAGGTTCAGTGTACATGCAGAGTACTGCCGTGACCGCAACAAGCACTACAGGCACCGCCCTGAGATTTCAATGTGATTGTTTGTTCAGGGTGGAGTTCTTCAACCGCCGCCTTAACAGCGAGCAGCAGGACGCAGTTCGAGCGGTGGTGTCGGGCGAGGGAACCAGCGCCCCTTTCATACTCTTTGGCCCACCTGGCACAGGTGAAAGATCGTCATAAGCAGAGCGTTTGAGTTCGGGACAACGTAGGTTTACCATGCAAATATGGATTCATTGAGATGCAGCCATGAGCTTCTCCGCTTTTACTGCAATGGTGATGGTGATGCTCACTTTGAGCCGCCTAATGTACTTGTGTTACAAGCAGCTGAAGCGTGATCACTTTCACCAGGTGAGCAATTGTGCCCGCATTCACTGCACAAATAGTAGGAATCTTAAGAAGGGTTTAAATCATACACGACTCATATACATGAATCATGTACCTTCAAGTACTTCGAAGTACATGAATTGAGGCGTGTGCACATCGACGTTGGGCCAACAGGAGAGAGAGAGAGCACTGCTGCTGCACGCGTTACATCATGTTAATAGGCTGAGTATAGCGCGCTCATTACTGGCACACATGCAGCAATGCCATTACTGGCATTCAGAAGCTGAGGAGCACGTGTAGGTTCAAGATGCATCACATGTTACAACAAAGGAGCAGCACTTTGACTGCAACAACACTTTTGGTCCATCATGCTCGTTGTGCTGGTTTGCATTTGCTCAACACTTGTACATACATAGCATGTACAAACGAGCTTAAAAGTGTACTCACAGTAAATACAATGAGTGCGGTACAGGGTCAGTACAGATAAAGTACAGCACTGCAGCAGTATGGCAGCATGAGCTGCGCTGCACCTTCAACGTGAGACTGCAGCTGCCACCGTTGGCAGCTGGCGGGCCTTTCTCAACAAGCAGAAAGGGCTTTACAGCTGTTGGTAAGTCACACATGGCCGGTGCAACAGAGCGCGCGAAACGCAGCTCCGCCAAGTGTCAAACGTCTCTCATCCCCAGCCACTGTTGCATCACTGTTGCCGAACATGGTCAGATTCTGCCGTGATGTTGAACTGTGCAAGTCAAAATGAGCATTACCACTCATGATTGCCGATTGCTCACTGCATTGTTTCATCAGAGCGATGCTCTCCCCGCACCCCCCCACCCCCCCGCCCACCCGCCAGGCAAGACCACCACGGTGGTGGAGGCCATACTGCAGGTCCTGGCCGCCAACAACAATGACAAAAACACGCAGCAGCACCGCATCATCGTCGCCGCGCCCTCCAACACCGCCGCCGACGAACTCGCCCTGCGCCTGCTCGCCAGCGACGCCTGGCCCGTGCGCAGCGGCATGCGCCTGCACCGCCGCTACGCCTTCACGCGCGACCCCGCGCTCGTGCCGCCGGCGCTGCTGCCGCACGCCGCGCGCGACGGCGCCGGCTTCGCGCAGCTCCCCGCCGCAGCGCTGCGCGCGTTCAGCGTCGTCGTGTGCACGCTCGCGGCAGCAGCGCGCCTGCACAACCAGGGCGCCGCCGCCGACGCCTCGGGGCGCCTGTTCCAGACCATGGTCGTGGACGAGGCGGGGCAGGCCACGGAGCCGGAGGCGCTCGCGGCGGTCGCGCCGCTGCTGCCGCTGCAGCTGGTGCTGGCGGGCGACCCGCGGCAGCTGGGCCCCGTCGTCGCGTCGCCGCTGGCGGCGGCGTTCGGGCTCGGCCGCTCGCTGCTGGAGCGCTTGGAGTGCGCCGCCGCCGCCGCCGCTGCTGCCGCTGCTACGGTCGCTGGCGGTGGATGCGCGCGCAGCGGCGGCGGCGGCGGCGCGGCGCCCATTGTGCGGCTCGTGCGCAACTACCGCGCGCACCCCGCGCTGCTGCGCGTGCCCAGCCACCTCTTCTACGGCGGCGCGCTGGTGGCGTGCGCCGACGCGCGCGCCGCCGCCGCCTTTGCGCCGCTGCACGCGCCTCCCGGCGGCGGCGGCGCCATGTCTCGTAGCGCCGCCGCAGCGGGCCTGCTGCTGAACCCCGCCATCCCGCTGGTGTTTCACGGCGTGGCGGGGGCGGAGATGCGCGAGGGCCGTAGCCCCAGCTGGTTTAGCATCCCGGAGGCGGACGCGGTGGCGCGGTACGCTGCGCGCCTGCTGCGGTTCTACGATGAAGAGCGGGCTTGGGATACTGGTGAGCCGTGCACTGCGGAGGAGCTCGCTGCGGAGGTGGGCATCATCACGCCGTACCGCAAGCAGGCTGCCAAGATTGGCACGCTGCTGGCGCGCCGCGACGCGCGGCTCGCCGCCATCAAGGCGAGTGCTTTGTGCAATGCAACATCATGGACAGGCGTGCTGTAGTGTGTGAGTTTGTGCATGTTTTTGACATACTGTAGTGTGTGAGCTTGTGCGTGTTTTTGAAATCCGGTGCAATTCAGCAATTGTGTGACCTGGTGCATGATTGAGGCCTGACGATTGGGCACACGTTAGAGCATAGCACGGGTGTATTGGAGTATGTCCACGAATCCTGGACGGACCTGCCGCTGCGTCTAGACTCATGCAAGCAGCCAGGGACGTTGCTGCTCGACGTATAAGCCATAGTACATGTAGCACATTGCAGACCATTAGCATTTGTCAGTGAGTACCCTCAAGTATTCTTCATCACATGGAGGACCTAAAGTTGTTGTGAAATTTCTCTTGTAAAGCACTACTTGCCGCTGGTCATGTTGGGGACCAAATGCCCCTGCAGACCTCCACTGCCTACACACGCAAATCAAGCAAATGCAGGCTGGAACATTTTGTATCACAGGGCATGTGCACTTGCACTTCCGCAGCCCCTCACATCCCCTGCGATTGTTGGATTGGAGGTCTGTGGCAAGACATGCAAAAGATTTGTTTGGTTTCGTTGAATATGAGATACTGATGCCAGTGCACATCCAGCAGCGGCAGTGACTGAAGCGCAGCGACATGATACGTAATAAGAAGTGCACATATTATACAGCACTGTCGACTCCAGTCACCTTGACGGACGTGAGGCAGTGCGCAGCTAACAGCCGCACTGCAGCATTTCGAGCATCAGTGCTCTGGTCACACAAAAAAAGCTTAGGGTTAGTGTGCTGACACCCGCCCCACCACCCCTCTCTCTGCCCCCCGCAGTGCCAGAGCGTGGAGCTCTGGCAGGGGCAGGAGCGCAGCGCCATCATCGTCTCCACCGTCCGGGGCTCTGCCGATCTCCCCAGCGGCAACACTGCAGCATCCACACCGGGCGCGGGGCTCGGCTTTCTGACCAACCCACGCCGCTTCAACGTGAGCGCCACGCGTGCCAAGGCCCTGCTGGTGGTTATCGGGGACCCTGCGCTGCTGGTTCGCGATGAGCACTGGGGCGCGCTGCTGGCCTTTGCCTGCGACCACGGGTGCTACACGGGGTGCGCGTTCGATAGGCGCCTGCTGGAGGGGGTGGAGCGCGTACCCCTCGAGAACAGCTGTTACGCTCCGTAAACCAACCGTTGGTATGTGCAAGGGACGTTGCTGATGGCATCGGGCGGTTTTGACGAACGCTGCGGGGGGGGGGGGGGGGGATGAGCACAGGGGCACGGTACTTGGGCAGGGGGTGTGCTTTCAGCGAGTTCTTTAGTGTGTTGTTGAGCACTGCAGCAAAATCCGACAAAAGCTCACCGGACAGACGCCGATGGGGTATCTATATTGACTCCTTCTTTGGGTCCATCAAACAATGTTTAGCAGATCAAGCAGGGATCGCCGAGACATCCAGCAGCAGCTTTAGCCGCTAGACGGCCGACCGGTGGCTGAAGGCAGCCATGACAGAGGGGGTCACGATGAGGGCACAATGTCAGTTGACTGGGTCACTACGGAGTGCAGGCGGCATTTGCCACGCAAGTTTTGTTACCTGGGTTATGAAGGCTGTTACATCAACAGGCCAAGATCACGGCATTCTGAGCGCTGCAATGCTGGACAGTGTAGTGCAGCGCATGTCGTAGGTGTCACAAATTGGTCATTACTGCACTTACAACCGGCTACAGGGAGCAAACCTATCTTGCTATCATACAGATGCACCATTACGAGTGCAACTGCAGTGCGTGACATTTCATTAGCTGGGCTTGCCCGGTTGTGCCAACACACACATTGACCCACCGCTGCAGTCGTGGCGAGCCGCAAGCCAAAGCTGCAGCTCACACCAATTGCGTTTGATTTGTGTACTGCCTTCATTGGCAACTCTTTTTCTGCACTTGTCGATGGACACTTTTCCTACGGCCAGCCCTCGTTGTCAACTTGTTTTCCTGCCTTTGTGCAACTCCTTCACTGACATCATCATCCAAGCATTCACGACACGATTGCCACGAAATTGCAAAGCCATATTACACCGGGTACATGCATGCCACTCTGCAAGAATGGCGTCCATGTAGTGTGAACACAACCTGCATGCGCTGGCGGGCACATGTGAATCACGCAAGGCGTCCGCAAACTGCAGAGCCTGTTACTGCTGTGAGGTAGCTACTACTTCTAACATATCATACATGCACTGCATGCTGTCTGCAGCAGTTCGGGTGAGGATGCTGCCTGTTACAGCTACCCCACATGGCAATGCCAAAAAGGTTTGGACAGGCACACAAATTTGCTGTAGTTGAGCGTCGTCAGCTAGAGAATGGTGCCACGATGCAGTAGCCTGATGAAGTAAGTTGGTAAAGCGTTGCTGCGGTGTGATAAGGCATGGGCCGTCCTGTGCACATGCGACGTTTGAGGCATATATTCAAGAGCTACAGTACTGTTAATGTCCGAAGACGTTTGCTGCATTGAGTCTGTCAATGAAACTGAAACTATGAGCACGCTGGCAACAGTGCTCGACAAGCAGTTTAGAATTTCATCAGTTTTGTCATCCAACACGTGCTGGTGGTGCTTGACACCAGGCATTGCCATCACTTGACGTGCAAATATCTGTCCCAACACAGCCGCTTTCAGCTAATTTGTTGCTAGCAGCTGCATTCCAAGCAAGAATTTGTCGCCGCATGAGACTTGCTTGATGTGATAGCCTGGATGCTGCCGCTTCTTGCACGACAAACATTTAATCCCCTGGTGGAGCATGCAGTGCAACAAGTCAACAACGTCAACAAGCCTGCAGGCATACATGCTAGAGGTATATACAGCCTCGATTTTGTATGCACATGTACTAGCATCGTCGCGCAACATTTCAGCATACAACAGAAACAACAACACAGACAGTTTTTATCATTGACCAATATATTCATCTTATTTTGCCGTGCCCGAAACACACACGTCGCAAGCCAGGCCAGCCACTTGGCACCTGACACACACATACATATGTAGGCAACTTAGTGCAGTGGCGGCGATGGGTTCAAAATGGCACTCACAGAAGCAAACACATCTAACCCACTTGAGAACAACTCTCTCCCCCTAAGGTACACGAGCGGAACCAAAGCGGGAAACACGCATCCATGATCTCTAGGTCGACCGGTACCCCTGCTGCAAGGGTACAGAGTGTACCCAGAGTGTACTTCAGGGCATCCCTGTACATACAACGTGTCCCTGACCAGTCTAAAAAGCGGCGGCTTGCTTCAGCCCCACGTGTATCACATCAAACGCTTCTCCCCCCTTGTCGTCATCCCTCCTCAGCAGCATGGTCTTGAGAATGCCTGAGCTGTTGAAGGCAATGGTGAACTGAGTCGGCCGCCCGATGCGGCGGGTGACCTTGAGCACCTGTCCTTCGCCGTGCCCTGCCACACAGACCCTGCAAAGTGGCAACAGTGGAGCGCATGTCATGCAATTGCTGGTTTCACATGCAAATTGCTGGTGTCACGCAAATGGCTGGTGAGAGAACGTGCAAAGAGACAACGCCAACAAACACTAATCGCTGATGACTGCCCAGATGCATGTGCTGCACTGGTTCTGAGATTACCGACGTCACATGTAGCTTTTTGCGATGCAGTGTGGTTTGTCCTGTCAAACCCTTGTGTTGGTACGCTCATACTTCGAGGTTACATAGCGATGGTATGGCAGATACCAGCGATGGCTTCAGTGCCTGAGCAAGCCCTGAACGGTTTTTCGTTATGCTCATGTGCAATGTGCTTGCTAGTTTCCACCAGCAAGGCTGATTTGAAAACACTCGCCGAGTCGCATCTGGCAAAGCAGCAAATGCACTAGTGCTATACAGCATGCGTGCCCAGATGGCGTAACAAAGTGATTCCACCAGACAATGTGGTAGCAAATATCATGCAACATCCTGCTGACGATGACGTGTTGACAGTGACACTCTACTCAAGTGAGACTGTGCGTGTGCGGTTGGGTGTCTTAACAGTGCTCAGAACTGAGTATCGCAGCGGTGATCACCTTCCACAAGACTACAACACCTTGCACAAGCCGTGTCCGGGGAATTCATCTCACTTTGCTAGATGCATAGACCTTTCACGAGGCCACACTACCAGGCACAAACATAAAGAATGGCCATGGTAACTGGTTCACGAGTATGCTGCCTGCGCACGGCTTATAATTGTGATGCTGATTGCTTGTGCAATGGCTCATCAACTCACCAGCGACCCCTCAGCACTGAAGGTGTTCTAGCACTGGCCAGCTTCAGCAGCGCGCCGGGGCTGCCACCCCTGCTCCTTCCGCCCCCCAATACCGCATCCAAGCATCCGCTCTCCGGGCTCTCTGACATGGAACGCGTGCGCGGCCGCCGCTGCCCCGTCATGTGCATGGGTGTGCCGCCGCACATGGATGGGCCACGACCGAGACGGGCTTCCTCCTGCTGATTCAGGAGTAGAGCTCTCTCATGGGGTGGCACGAGTGGTGAGCACCCCCGCGAGTGCCGATTGCTGCTGATAGAAGGAGGGCTGGAAACGGTGAGGGAGTCGCACGTCGCCCGTGGCGACTGGATTCCGTTGCAGCCGCTGCAGAGCTTCGCAGAGGGCGGGTATGACGCTCTCCACGACTTTGGGGTGGCAGAGTCGGGCTTGAGCCGCGGCAAGCTGATTCCCCTCTGCCTGCGCTCCAAGGTTATGACTGGATGCGAGGTTGCTGAATCCGGTGGTTTTACCAGCTCCTCCGCTAGCGGTTCTTCAGGCATACCGCTTATCCCGGCGCTCCACAGCAGCGATGCGAGCGCCAACATGGCGACAACAGCGACGTATACGAGTGCTTCACGTGCACTTGATTGTGGCTCTGCATCGCAGCTGTCCCGTGCGGCTGATGAGCTCGCAAACAGATACGCGTACAGAAGCCCGTGCAGCAGATGACCGCCGTCTCTCCTGATCGGCAACACGTGCATACTGCGCTTGTGATGCAGCAGTAAAGCAGCAGCTTCGAAAGCACGTTAATAGTGGGCATCCAAAAGCACGTCGTAATTAGAGTGCTTCGAGAAAGTGGCCTTCGAAGGCATGTTAATAGCGGGCCTCGAAAAGTAAATAGTGAGCAGAGCAAGCGGTAGCGACAGACAGCGGCGCTGCGGTAACTGGCCGCCAGGTCTGATGGTCTTCCGGCGACATCAGCACCGCCGGTTGACTGCACGGCTAGTATCAACGGCATCATGGCTGGTGCTTTTAGCAGTACTGCCGATTGTCTCGATTTCGGCGGTGCTACCCACGGCACAGCTAGTGGTAGACAGCGGCGAGGGCTCGGGATACGCAGCCATAAGCTCATTTAGCTCTGTGCTGCCGTCCAGCACCAGTGCCGCATGGACTCCAATGGTGGTACCGTCGGGCTCCCGGACCGCCTGCGACGAGGCCCTCGACATCAAAGCTTCGCCCCCCTTCATCGTTGTGGCAGAGAGAGGCGAATGCAGCTTCGATTTCAAAGCCGGTTCAGCAAAGGCAGCTGGAGCCAGCGCCATTGTGGTGGTCAATACCTGGGAGGCTACCTACGGGGGCAGGGAGTACGGGGAAGACCGAACAGATTACGAGTGCGGCAACGGCGAGGGCTGGCTGCCCTCAGTGACCTCGCCTGCCTGGAGTGCCGCCAACGATGTGCCTGCCTGCAGTGCTGACGCGCGCTGCGCCAGCGGCAGGTGCATGCTCACCAACGTCACGGACAGCTCCCTCGGCACCAAGGTCTGCTGTGCGTGGGACCTGTTCCTCACCATGGGGAGCAGCAGCAACACCACGCTGCACATGGGCATGCCCGCTGTGTTCATGACCATGGCGCAGGGAGACGCCCTGTTGTCAAATTCCCTGCTGCTGGAAGGGGACGGAGCGGTTCAGGGGAAGCTGTACAACCGCCCGGAGCCGTACATCAACCTGTCCTGCATGCTGCTTTGGGCGCTAGGCGTGGCGACGGCGGTGTTCGCGGGCTGGCACAGCGCCCGCGAAATGCGGCCGCACTACAAGCGCGCGGCGACGGCAGGAGGCCTGGGCGGAGGAGCGGGGGACGCGGCAGATGAGTCCGTGGAACTGACGCTAGGCCACACCGTCGGCTTCATCGCGTTCGCCTCGGGCATGCTGCTCGTCCTCTTCTTCTTCAACCTCTCATTCGCGGTGACGGCGCTGTACTGCGTCAGCGCCGGCAGCGCCGTGGCGGCGGTCATCGTCGCGCCGCTGCTGCGGCGCGCGCGCCTGTGCATCATGCCCTACTCCGAGGACCGGATCATTCCGCTGGGTCCGCTGGGGGAGGCTTCCGTTTTAGACATTGCGGCGCTGGCGATAGCGTGGTCAATGACCCTATGGTGGGCCCTTGTCCGTGACGCGGTAGCGTACGACTGGGTCCTGCAAGACCTGTTCGGCTGCAGCCTGTGCGTGGTGTTCCTGGCATCGCTGCGGCTGACCAACCTGCGCGTCGCGGCAGTGCTCCTCTCGCTGGCCTTCGTCTACGACATTTTCTGGGTGTTCCTGAGCCCTTTCCTTTTCTCGGAGAGCGTCATGGTCGCTGTGGCGACCGGCGGCGACTCCACCGTCGACCCGCTCACCTGCGAAAAGTACCCGGACACGCACGGCTGCGTCGTGCACACCCTGCCCATGCTGCTCAAGCTGCCGCGCATCGGGGACTACCAGGGGGGCTCCGTCATGCTGGGGCTGGGGGACATTGTGCTGCCGGGGCTGCTGCTGTCGTTCGCGGCGCGCTTCGACGCCGCCAGCGGCCTGCCGCTGTGCCGCGGCTACTTTGTCTACGTGGCCGGCGGCTACGCGGCGGGGCTCATGATGGCCAACCTCGCCGTCATCATGACGGGGCTCGGGCAGCCCGCGCTGCTGTACCTGGTGCCCTGCACGCTGGGCCTCATGTCGTTCATTGCGTGGGCGGACGGTACGCTGCCGGAGCTGTGGCGCGGGCCGCCGGCGCTGGCGGGAGTGGCGGAGGCGGCGGCGGCGGCGTGCCCGGCGAAGCGGGGTGAACGGGAGGAGCAGGAGGGACGCTCCGCGCTCTTGTACAATTTGTAAGTACACCGTGATTATCGAAGGAGGGGGCGCAGGCGGACAGAGGACGCCGTCGTGCTGGGGTGTGCTCTGCCTGCGGCGGGGGGGGGGGCGGGAGGCGAAGCAGTGCACGTGCGGCGGAAGGAGAGGTAGGCGAGCAGGGTGGTGCACTCTCTGACTGATTGCGTCACGCATGTTGCACGAGATGCTTGCGATGCGGCAAGCAGAGGCTGGCGATACACTCAGACACAATGTAATCTTGTTCGTGCACACATCGCGCCTGCTGCAAAGCGCCAGGCAGCTTTGACTGACTGTCCTTGGCACAGTCAGTACTTCTGCTGGAAATTGCATGTTGAATAGACGTTTACAACTTGGCATGTCCTTATTTGTTAGTATTTTTATCAGTGTGTCTACCTGCTGTTGCCCCTCTACTGCTGTTGCAGCGCAAATATGCCATGGTTGAAACCAATTGCACGAAGCCGTACACATGTGTTGATGATCAGCTCGCGTGCTCTACTTGCGTATTGGCACCAGTGGTGTCATCTCCATCTTGCTGTGCCAGTGCGTACTTCTGGTCCTCTGCATTCGGCAGGTGATGCACACAGTGATCAGGTGTCGACAATGCGCCTGTTCATGGGTATTCCTTGCATGTATATGATTGGGGTCGTCTCAGAGTTTAGTACATAGCACCGACTGTCATGGGCGTTGAAGTCTGCTACAGCATTTTCAAAACGGCAAAACGTGCCATTTCAAGGGACACAAAAGGCTCACAGAAGCTGGCGCAAAAAGCCTTTATAGGGTCACTTCAAACTTGAAGTATGTGGAACGTCAGTACGTTAGTACTCAGGTCTCCCTAAGATCAAATGGCCTCACCTTTTGACTTTTTACCTACAGCACGCGCGGGTGATCTGACAACTCTTATCATGTCGGCCTGCCTCACAAACCTTATGACCGGACCGGCGTCGCGCGCACTGCTGTAGCTGCGGCGCTGTCCAAGAGGTGTACAAGAACCCAACTTCGCCTGTGAGAAAAAAGTGCATGCTCGCAGCACAATGTCTTCGGCCTTCTTGACATGTGGTGCGTCGCTGGCTACTCATTCGCGTTTCAGTGCTGCAAAAGAAGGCTGTCGCTCAGCCGCGGCTGCCACTTCATCGTGGCCACGGCGCTGTCCATCGGCCTCCAAGAAAAAAAAACATGCTCGAATTTGGACGATGTGCTCAATTTCTCGTTTTGTCCTGCTGCACGCGCGAGCTAGCTGGCAGCTATTATCAAGTTGGTCGGCAATAACTGTCTTTTGAAACGACTGGCATCAAGCGCCTCGCTGTGGTCGCGGCGGTGTCCATGTGAGGCGCACAAGAAAAGTACATGGCCTGTGACAACAAAGTGCGAGCTACATTACGCTGCAGGTCGGCAAGCTTACAAGCTGCGGCGGCGCTGATATTTGAGGCGCGTAAAGCTGCTGCCGCGTAAGTCTGGTGCAGCGCCGCTGCCACCATCTTGTTGAGACCATGATGCTGCTCATGAGTCTCCAAGAAGATTTGTGACTGCCGAAAAAAAACGCCCTCTTTCGCAAGAACAGGGGATTGCGTCGCATTGCTGCACGCGCGACCGCATCCTTCTGGCTATCCATGCAGCAAGTGGTGAAGCTCCCTGCTGCACCATCACGCGTCTCATCTCAGGCGCAGTCTGTGTGAGAGTGCGCGCTAGCGAGACTGAGGAATTTGAAGGGGCCCCCGGATCGGGGGCATGTTGGCCAACTTCGGGGGCGGATCACGCTGGTTGGCCAACGCTGCACTGCAATCACGCAGCACTTTGCATGTATGTTTGTGGACGACAGCAGGGGCTGCTTTTTGTTTTGTTTTTTGACAAACTTCTGGGGGTTATCCCCCCAGAACTTGAAGTTACTTTAACGACACATGGCTGGACAATCAGGTTTAGGTGCAGATCCTGGTCGTCAGGCGCAGTCTGTGAGACGATGTCTGCGTGCGATGCCCCCCCCCCCGCACCGTCCCGGAGGGGGCCGAAGGGGGGGCAAACCTAGTATACTATAGTTAGGCCCCCGCACAGCACATCTGACTTCAGCCTGAGGGGGGCTAACCTTTTGAGCGGTCAAGCACGCATTCATCTGAAATCTGTGTTTGTGGATAAGAGCAGGTGCTGCTGTTGTACAGGCCGTGGCTGTGCGCGACGCGAGACGCCCCCCCCCCCCGGAGGGGGGGGGGAAGGGGGGGGGCATTCAAGGCAGGGTCCGACTGGCACGGCAAACCTTATTCTTGTCAGCTCATTCAATTTGGTGGATAACATATCTTTAGTTTCACGTAAAGCGCATGCGAGCTAAGTTAACGCCCCCCCCCCCCCGTCCCGGAGGGGGGGTGCATGAGCGGTGCAGACGCTGCAAATCACGAGTTGACGGTGAACCAACTATAGTATACGTGAGCGGTTGAAGGTGCTGCTTCGTACATCACTCAAGCGTAAATCACATGAGGTGCACACCCTCGGTGTGTGTGAAGATCAGAGAACAACACGTTCACGGTCCGTTCACGTACCCAGGACTCGACCCACTCGTAGTGGGTCCTCTCCCGCAATTTGAAGTTCCACGTCCGAAGCGCTGCGGGAGCGCGCACTCACTGGGACATGACGGGAGCTGCCGCAAAAGCTGTTCCGGCGACGGCCGACGGTGCTGGCGGCAGTCGCGGCGGTGAATTCTGGCTTGGCATCGACCTGAGCACTCAGAGTTGTACTGTTGCGCTTCTGCCAGATGGCGAAGGAGCAGCGCCAGTGGCGATGGTCAGCGTCAATTTCGAGCAGGACCTGCCGCAGTACAACACTCAGCAAGGAATGCACATCAGCGATGCTGTTGTGCCAGGCGATGTAAGTGCGCTCGCGCATGCGTATGTTCACATCTCAACTGGATCTCAAATGCGAATTATCTGCGTGCCGGCTGCAGCACCGCCTCGTGCGTTCGCGTGTGACATCGTGAGCACCAGCCGCACTATTCTTGCTGCACTCGAGAACCGAACGCCTGCGTGAGTTGCAAGATCGTGCAGTGCCGATGCGCGGAAGTCCGGGTTCCTGCATATTATATCGTTGCTGCCCTGCACGATCTTACATTTGCGGGATGGAATCTAATGATTGCCGTCAAGCATCGGGATCCATGATCACTGCTGCCGAGGTGCTTCCCAGACATTTTTCCTGTGAATCAAAGCACTCTTCAACTTCATTATGGATGCCTCATCTTCAACTTGTCTTTGCACTGCCCCTGCTTCTGTTGACGTCAAATTACTCACTCAGCAATTTGACATATTAAGTCATGCTAGTGCAAGTTTCTGCGTGAAACATACGCCAATCTCAGTTAATCCCTCCCTGTCACTGTGCGCAACATGTAATCCGTCTGTCAATGGGCCAACTCCGTTACCATTGACAGTGCCACCGATGCAAATCACACCACTTCCATAGCACCGCCAATCGCCGCCTCCTGGCACTCGAAACCCGTGCCCTCCACCACTTCCGCAGAACGCCATCGTCACCAGCCCCGTCCCCATGTGGTCACATCACTTTCATAGCCCGTTTATTGCCGCTCCTGGCACTCAAACCCGCGCCCTCTCACCACTCCCGCAGAACGCCATCGTCACCAGCCCCGTCTCCATGTGGCTCGACGGCCTCGACATGGCCCTCATGCGCCTCAAAACATGCGCTGACGCGGCGCCCCACCTGCCCGACATAGCCGGCATCAGCGTCAGCGGCCAGCAGCACGGCACCGTCTACTGGCGCGTCGGCGCGTCCTACCACCTGCAGCAGCTCGCCCACGCGAGCCCTCGCCTCACGCTAACAGAAGCCCTGGCGGGGTGCTTCGCGCGCCGCGACTGCCCCATCTGGGCCGACAGCTCCACCGTGGAGCAGTGCGCAGCGCTGGAGGCGGCGCTGGGCGGCGCAGCAGCGCTCGCCGCCGCCACGGGCTCCGCCGCCTACCCGCGCTTCAGCGGCAACCAGATTGCCAGGGTCGCAGCGCGCGAGTCGCGCGCGTGGGGCCAGTGCGAGCGCGTGTCGCTCGTCAGCAGCTTCGTCGCGTGCGCGCTGACGGGGGCGTACGCGCCCATCGACCGCAGCGACGCCGCCGGCATGAACCTGATGGACATTGCGACGCGTGAGTGGCACGCGGGCGCCGTCGCCGCTACGCGCGCTGAGGGCCTTGCCGCGAAGCTGGGGCCGCTGGTGGACTCTCACGCGGTCGTGGGGACTCTGAATGAGTTCTTTGCGAGCAAGTACGGGCTGCCGAGGGGGTGTCCGGTGGTCGCGGGCAGCGGCGACAATCCGTGCAGCATGGCGGCGATGGGCCTGACGGGGGAGGGCGGGGAGGAGATTGCTGTGAGCCTGGGCACGAGTGACACGGTTATGGGGTGAGTGGTGCCGTGCGGATGTTGATGCTCTGTGTCGTTTTCAGCTACGGCTAGTAGTATCTTTGTGAAAGCAACGCAGTTTGCAACACTTCTACAGACAATCGCTTACGCTGGGCTTCAATGCTGTATATATTGGGCATCGTGCGCAAATATCAGGTCGTCGCGTGCTCTGCAGCAGTGCTCTCAATATCTCAGGCATGCCTTTAGAGTGTGCTGCCTGTCGCATTATGTGACGGCAGAACTTGATTTGTTGTGACAGCACAGACTGGATGCCATGTTGCTATTTCACTAGGGACAGTTCATAAATGCACTAGGGACAGTTCATAAATGCGCAAGTTATTCATTGACAAGTCACTCGTGGACATGCGCACGTCTCAAATACACCAAACGCGATGACGAGTCTTTGTGCAAACGTGCAAGCCCCCCCCCCCTGAGTGGACGTATACTTTCACAGACAACTGCTAGATGCTGCTGCGCAATCAAATCACTCAGCAACATCCTTAGCATGTATGGTGTCGCCATGTTTTTGATGCTAAGAAGTGGCCCAGAGCTTGGACTTGCTACACAGTTGGTTGTAAGTTGAGATACAGCACAACAGAGGATTATGCATGCGGCGTCTTTATGTGCTGGATGTCATGAGCAGCTCATGCACACAAGCGCATGCACAGTGGTACAGAAGCACAACACATGGGGTACACTCTGCAACTTCAACAGCAACTTGAACAAACTCTGTAATCAAGCCTTATATTCTGCAGCAGACATCAACCTACATGCATCCACCCAGCTAGTGCAGATATCCCACAACCGACCACACACTCTGTGGGTTCTTGCCATTTCAGGCATACTTAGTCATGCATTGCCGCTCCTCCCTCGTATGCCTGCAGTGTCACTCATGCAGCCGTGATACCCCAGCCGGAAGGTCACGTTATGGTCAGCGCATTGGATCCGGCAGCCTCATTTGCCATGCTGGTGTACAAAAACGGCGGCGTGACGCGGCAGCGCATGCGTGATGAACACGCTGGCGGTGACTGGGCTGCATTTGAGGAGCTGCTGGCGGGTTCACCACCTGGCAATGATGGGGTTATGGGGCTGTTTCTGGATCTACCGGAAATCACGCCGCAGGTCAGTAGAATAGGTGACAAATTTGGACCTCGAAGGGCAGTACGTGTTAGACTCAAGTAACCAGAACAGAATCCAAATCACAAAGATGTACGACTTTACAACTGAGAGGATGAATGGTATACAGGCCTTACATCGTGTGCAAGACCTGAGCTCACTATGGAAGTCCTATGTAACGACATAGTGCGGGCAATGGAGCACTCATGTGTTTTCAGGTGATTGACGGGCAAAGGAGCGGTGCAATGGTGCATTGCATTGGGTCCGGGCAGTCACATCTGCACGATGCACGCCTCCTCTGTAGAGTGAACACTTGGCGGCTGCGCACACTGCATTCAGTTGAAGATGGCGTCGAGTGTTGCCATCCTTCACTGTGAAGCGCGCCCTCGGGTCACAATCAAAGTCAAAGGCCATGCGGCACAAGCACCATCGCGCGCCGCATAATACTTAAACGCCAGCGCCGCTACGCGTCCTACCAACCTCATCAACATCCAGCACCTTGCTTCCCAGCATCGCTCAGCAGCGCTCAACACTCGCTGCTGCCTCAGGTGGAGCGCGTGGGGCGCTTCTTTGCCAGCGCCGCTGCCCCCTCCTCCATATTAACAGAAACCACATCGCTGAGCGCTGCCACGTTCGCGCGCGCGCTCGTGGAGGGGCGCTTCCTGTCCATGCGCGCGCGGCTCACGCGCATGGGCATAGGGCCCGCGCAGCGCGTGCTGGCGATGGGGGGGGCGAGCGCGAGCGCTGCCATGATGCAGGTGCTGGCGGACGTGTTCGCGTCGCCCGTGTACGTGGGAGCCGTGCCGGACGCGGCCGTCGTTGGCGGTGAGCGCTGCTGCAACTTGTGTGTGACTGGGGTATGTACGGATGCCTTGGGTATGTACCTATGGTACTCTTGAATAAGGGCTTTCCATAGCTAGGTCTTGTGTGTGTGTGCGTGTGTGTTGTCCCATCGCATACGTGTCGGCGCTGTCTGAGCCAGCAACTCTCCGTACGCGCGCAGGCAGGCCTCAAATGGCCTTTCTGGCATACTGATCCGTTTTGAAATGATGTTTTCAAATGTCCTTTGCCTCTCTGTACACGTGGGCAAGCCTTGAATGGCCTTACTGGCATGATGATCCGATTTCACATGTGCTTATGTTTACAAGCTGTTGGATAGTGCTGTCGACAAGGACGGCTGCAGTCTGCGGCATTCATAAATTATACATCTGCTCAAGCCATTGTATACCTATCAGTGCAAGCTCCAAGAAGTGCAAGAACACAGCACGAGCCTAAATGTCAGGTTGCATCAGAGAAGATGACATTGAGCATTTGTGTCTGCAATCAAGCTCAGCATGTGTTCAGCACCACAGAGTTGTACCAGCTGTACCACAATCTGCACTACTGAACATTCTGGAGAACAAGGCGGATACTCAATACCATTTTCGGTCCAGATGTGGACATGTGGACGTTTTGACTGTGTACTGGCCTTCCTACTATGCTGCAGCAGTGCTCAGATGTATCTCACAAGCTGCTAGGTCAAAGTAGTATTGTGAATGTAATTGAGCCATGAGCTCGCTTGCCCCTGCAGCCATGCTGACACATTTATTCTGCCTGCTGACACTGCAGCGGCGCTAAGGGCCAAGCATGGCGTGCTGAGCCAGCGCGCGGGCCGCCTGCTGCCATTCAGCAGCATCCTGGGGTCCTTTGACACGCGCGGACTCAAGGTGGTCGCCACGCCTGACGCAAAGGCATCGGCAACGTATCAGGCGATGCAGAAGCCATACTTGGAGCTGGAGAGGGCTGTGCAGACGTCGGCGGACAAGGCGCAGGCGGATGTGCGTACATGTGCTGCGGTGATGCTCAGCGCTTTGCATGTACTTAGGGTTAGGGCTACTGCAGCCACTCTCCACTGCCATTGCGTTTTTGGGTACCTACGAAGGTTCCATTATCTAGCAGTGCATGTTCATTGGTGCCCAAGCGCTAATATCATTAGTGATATGCAGGCGCCTTAAGTGCAGTGCAGCACAGTACAGTATGGTACAGCACTGTATCAAATTTGTATGCGAACGCTTGCAATCTACAACCTGGTCCTCGATCATATCGAGCATCCCTGCACACTGAGCAGTGTTGGTGGCACATGACATGTAGGGTGCATCACGCTTGGCGTTGATTTCTTCTTAGAAGAGCGCACTGTCAAGAGGCGTTTGCTGTTGCCTGCCAAACTCAAATCGGATTGACTCCATCTTCAAGAAAGCTCAGCTGCGCAACGACCAAGTGCAGCTCGTCTCCCCAACCTGAAGCAGTCATGGTGGCCACTACGTCTACGTGCAGGCTCAAAGTAAACACGTGCTTCACCTGCGACCACGCCAGCTGAGCGCTGATGCGCTATATCTATACCCATACCTACCATCTACACATACTACCCCCCCCAGTTTGCGCAAGAAGGTGCACGACACCTAATCGTCAATTCTGTGCCCACATGACTGACAGCCTATTCAGCTCTAATTCGCTTTGTTTGTCATTCACTCTGCATGTGCCCTATGGTCTGCTGCAGCCACTTGCAAAGCGGGCACAGAGCTTGGGTCCGCCCTCTGGAGCAGATGACGCTGCTGGGGCAGTGCTCGATGTGTCCAGGGAGAGGAGGGCCAGTACAGGGGGCACGCACATTATGTATAGGGGGGCGGGCGTTGATGTTGACGCTGGCGATGAGCTCATTACGCGAATCAAAGTGAGTCGAGTCGTGGCTTGTGAGTCGATCATGCATCACAAGGGAGTCAAGTAATAGTTGGAACGTGTTAACGACAACGCACTTTTTCATGGAAAGTGGTGTATGGGAACAGTAGTGGCAGTTTGGAACAAACGTGTATGCAAATGTGCGTAGGTATGTACTACAAACATTGATTGGAGTCAAGCGCGCCAGCAAAGGGATGGCGCACGTGCTCTTGGAATCTTTGTCAAGACTGAGATGCTCATTCTCAGGTGGCACTCGATGGTGGTATGATTTGCGCAGCCTATATGCATGTGCAGCACGCTCGCAGGGCCTCACAGATGATCACTGCCACCACATTGTTTGCATTTCCATAGGCCCTGGTGCAGCACGTTTGTTTGGATCGCTGCACTGTCATCTGAGCACAGTTTGAATGGTTGCCATGGATGCCAATGTCAGTCCTTATCCTTACAGTTCACTTTTGTACATATGTAGCGCACACATGTCACGTCTTGATGATGCTACCTTGCCTAAACATGTCGCGTCTTGAAGGAATGACTCATTGCCAATGGTGTATAGCAGCAAGGCACGATTGCAAGTACACTGCGGCATGGCAATGTTGAGCTGCACTGTGGCACTCCGAGCACTGACCAGGCAAGACTCACAATGGCAGAAAGTCATAAAAGCTGATGTGCGCTGCCAGACTGCTTTGCACTGCCTTCATTGTGGGCTCCTGTACCTCAGGGCGGTGCGTTGTGCAGCAGTGTTATGAGGTCACAACTCTCCACAACCTCTTGACAACTCAACAACTCCAGAACTGGACTTGCCACAACCCCAGTAGCCAAATGAGCTCATGGAATACATGCACAGTTATTGTTAGAAGCCTTTTGCGGCTAACCACACCTTGTCACCTAGAGCCCTACGATCTTTTGATTCGTTTCCATGCACATCGTGTGCACTCTCAGTTGGTCTATCATTATGCACCTGACATTTCTGCCAATGCCTCGCTTGGGTCTCTAGCCAGGCACACTTCTCATCTCACTTTGCCATTTCCTGGTCTCCTCACCTAATTGCCCAGCCGACAGCCAGCTCTACACGACGCGCCGGTGTGGAGCCATGTTTGGGCGGATTCGGCAGCTCTTTTGACCTCAAGGCAGCCGGATATGCGGGCAGGGACACCTTGCTGGTGGGCATGGTTGATGGGGTTGGCACTAAGCTCAAAATCGCTCAGGTGAGCTTATGCCATTTCTCAGGAATTGGTCGTGTCTTAAGGAGCATGAATGAATAATGATAGACTTCAGGACCTTGACATTTGGAGCAACGCGCTTCAAGACTTTGACATGTGGTGGCATCAAGTGCTCTAGAATCAGACGGCGTTCCTGATCTGAACAGCACTTTTGGGGCAACGCGCATCATGCAGAAGGTATCGTTGCCGATGTGCTGAGAAGGATGTCCGCGTTGCTCAAGCGCAGAAGCTCTACGGTTCGGGAGATTGTCACCTTGCGCAAACTATACGAGCTGATGTGGCTGACTGATGACACCCAGCGCATTCACTGACGCGTGACTGGAGCGCTGCCAGCCTGTTGATCTGGTGATGCTCAGTATGGCAGCAGTTCTCAGCGCACAGCTGACATTGTGCGCACTTGCTGCTAGTCGCCGTATTCGCACAATGTCTGCAGAGACCTGCATGGTGTAACGGGACATGGTGTAACGGCACATCTATTTCTCTTTCTTAATGGCGCCATCATATCACAAACATCTCAAGTGATACCCCGCCATTCTGGTCCCACAACTTCAACATCAACCTGGCACCATCACTCATCCACTTGAATCAATCTCCCACCCGCCATTCACCTCTCTTCAACACCAACAGGCCGTCAACAACCACCGCAGCATCGGCATCGACCTCGTCGCCATGTGTGCCAACGACATGGTGGCACAAGGCGCGGAGCCCCTCTTCTTCCTTGACTACTACGCCACCAGCGCGCTGAGCGTTGAGGACACAGCGGTTGTTGTTGACGGCATCGCTGAGGGCTGTCGCATTGCCAAGTGCGCGCTGGTGGGTGGGGAGACCGCGCAGATGCCCTCCATGTACGGCTCGGGGGAGTACAACATTGCCGGTGAGTATTCAACGATCCCTGCCCTTGCCCCAATTCTAAATTTGTGGGGGGACTTGTAGTATGTTCAGTGAGCACCACACCCGTTCCACTTCAACGCCAGCTCCGACTTCGTCATAAACGCGATCCCAAGCTCTTGCTCAAGATGCTGACATTGCTGGCCATGCTTGCCGATTGCCTCAACGACAACGACCTGCGCAAACAAAACTCGTCTCTCCCAGTACACACGACAGTTCACCTGTACTGACGTGTCCCGCAACATACCCCCCCCCCCTCCCCCTCCGCCCCCCCCCCCCCCAGGCTTCCTGGTGGGCGCCGCCACGCAGCGTACCGTCATGCCCCACAACATTCACGCCGGGGACGTGCTGCTGGGTCTGCCGTCCTCTGGCGTGCACAGCAATGGCTTCAGCATCATCCGCAAGATCATAGAGGTGGAAGGTCTGGACCTAGCGGCCCCGGCGCCGTTCAGCCCTGGCCAGTCTCTGGCGGACGCGTTGCTGACGCCTACGCGCATCTACGCTCAGCAGGTGAGGGCATTGGCTGTTGCGGTTGAATTTTAGGCCCTGCGTGTGGCTTTGGTTAGGGCAGCAGCAATTTGTACTTTGAAGTAGTTGAATCTAGGCCCTGCTTTTGACTTTGGCGGTGGAGGCGGTGGCATTGACGGAACCGTTTTGTGTTCATAACCCCACAAGTCGATGGCGGATGCACGCGGTTATTGTGCAGCTACACTCAGCAGGTGATGACAGTTGTACAGCAGCGCTGCAACTGCTGTGTGTTATGGCAGTGACATCTTGCGCATGCCTGTGGCTGTATTGCTACCAAAAGTGCGCGGCGGCGGGGTAAAGTGAGGGACTGTAGTGCGGCATTGTCCCATATGTAAGTAGGTATGGCGCTGTGGCATGGCATACACACTTTTCCGGGGATTGACGGCGTGGTTGAGGAGTCAATGTGTAGTCTGATGGGCTGCGCAAGTCGTGTTACAATCTGTTTCTCAACGCCAGCCTTGCACTGCTGTTCTAAGGAAGTGCATCCTCATCAGAGAATAGGGCCCGACTCTGCAGATGAGCAGTGTACATCAGGTAAGCCTGTATGACGTGTATGCTGCAGTCAAGCGTAGGGTTTGTGTTGAGTTTGACACCCTACATCTGCAACATTCGCTGCATCCACAAGCCTCATCCACAAGCCTCACTATGATGCTCTCCTTTGCCTTTTTTGACGATGCAGGTGCTGGCGCTGCTGGACGAGAATCTGTTGAGCGCCGCTGCTCACGTCAGCAAGGTCAGTTGAAGTTTAGTTTCAAAGCAGTGATGAGTCAGCAATGCTGATGCAATGTGACAGCTGTCATCTTACATTGTCGTGAAGTCATACATCTCAATTATTGTGTGTGCTGCCTGTATCCGTGGCAGAATATCCGCTACGTCCACCCTCAAGTCGTCCGTTTGGCAGAGATGTTTGATGAACGCAATGTTGAGCATCTCATCATCACAACTGTTCACATGATGCCTGCCGTGAACCAAGCGCAATGTTACAGAATGTGGTAACCTTGTTCGTGTACAAGAGGTCCACACACCAGTGCCTGCCCCAAGCATTGTGCTGCATGTCCATGGCAGAGCATCTGTTCATCAGGTGCATGTACCTCATTCCCCTGGATTCATGGGCCCTAACGGTGATCTGTGGTTACCACTGGTGACATGCCTGTGCGCAGGGAGGTGTGCTGGAGCACCTTGCCCGCATTCTACCGGAAGACCTGGTGGCCTCCATTGACGCTGATGCAGCGGGGTGGACGCTGCCCCCTGTGTTCCAGTGGATCATGGAGGCAGGCAGCCTGGAACAGAAGGAGCTGCTGCAGGTGTGTGCCACAAGCATGCAGTGGACATCACTGAAGTTTTAAGAGGCTCTTCTGAACTTGACATGGGGAGCATGCTGATACGTTTTTCCTTCACAGAGTTGCCCTGTTCGTGGTCATATGGACACCTGCAGTTCAGAGCAGTTGCATGCCTTGGGAAATCAAGACACTTGTTGCTTGATAGCCGCTATGACGTCTCAGGTCAATGTCTTTTTTGTTTGTGCGACCTTGTCTAGGCGCGCGCTTATTTACATGACTGCACTATTATATACGCTCTCAGTCTTTTGACTTGTATATGTATATGCCTTGTTCGGGCGCGTGCTTACTTACATAGCAGCACCACTATATACGCTTTCAGTCGTTTGACTTGTATGTGTTTATGCGCCATGCAGGTGTTCAACTGCGGCGTTGGCATGATCCTGGTGACCAGCCCTGCCAAGCTGACGCGCGTTCACGAGGTTTTGGCGGCAGCGGGCGAGGCCAGCGTCATGGTGCTGGGGCGAATACAGCAGCGTCCTAGCAGCTTCTGCCCGCAGGTCATCGTGTACGGCAAGCAGCTGTGCCCCCCGCCACAAGGTATGTATGTATGTGCTCATCAGTACTTCAACTTGAAGTATGCAGTCAACTTGAAGTATGCAGTGCGTGCAGCGCTCACATGCTCGGTTGATGGTGCCCGTGAATGAAATGCCAAACATTGCTTGTGCCGCAGCCCACGATGACCAGTTTGTCTGCACAACCTGCACCCATGACAACCAGTTCAGTTCATCCAACTTCAACATCGCCCCGGCGGTGGTGACCCCCCCCCCCTGCGCAGGCGCGGACGGCGACGCGCACGCGCAGCACCAGCACATCACCTACAGCAGCAGCGGCGTCAACCTGGACGCCATGCGCATGCTGGTGGACAAGCGCATCAAGCCTGCGTGCGCATCCACCAAGCGGCCCGGCTGCGACAAGCTTTCGGCGACGCGCGGCCGCGGCGGCCTGTTTGACCTGTCCAAGGCAGGCTACAGTGCTCAGGATGTGGTGCTGGTGGGCGCTGCGGAGGGCGTTGGCACCAAGCTCAGGGTCGCGCAGGTGAGCCGCTGTTGCTTCATAGAAGTACATTGGTACTGCCAAGTAGTGTGGTAGACGTTGATGTGCATGGGTCGATTACAGAGCTGCCGTGAACAAGTCATGCGTGGTGCGGCCCTGGTGTTGAGTGGCGCAGTTGGCCAGGGACAAGGCCCGGGCCGGATGCAGCTAGCCCTGACACTCAGCAATGGCAAATGGTGGGCTCTGCGCCACGTCCCTGTACAAAACACACCAGTTGATGATAGTTGGTTGTGCATCACTTTGCGTCTCAACAGTATCGCTGCTTTCTCCGCAATGCGGCGCACTCCTTGCGCCAGTGCTTCAACTTCAAGCTCGTGAGTTCAGTTCCTGCACCTGATCCCTCTCTATCCATGCTGTCATGATGCTGTTGACCCCAGGCTGTCGGTGACCACAGCGGTGTGGGCATTGACCTTGTAGCCATGTGCGTCAATAACCTAGTGGCGCAAGGCGCGGAGCCCCTCTTCTTCCTCGACTTCTACGCCACAGGCGTACTGCAAGTGGACCAGGCAGCAGCCGTTGTACAGTCCATGGCCGAGGGTGAGTGCACGTGGTGTACTGTGAGCTGAGCGGTGCTGGCCCAACTGCAAGACGCAAGCAGCAACTGTTATCGCGCCACTGGCTGAGGCAGTCACGCCTGCAGGTCTGTTTCCATTCACTACTGCTGTTTATAGCGTTGCTGTCTTGCTGTGATTCATGTTGTCAGGCGTCAGTTGTCAGCCAGCTGAACGTCTTCCGGCAGAATCAACTGTACAGCTCATCTAGGTTGGCTGGTGTCAGGCACACCATGTCTGTGCACCAACAGTTTGACAGAGCTTGTGCTTCGCCTTCTTTTCCTCCATAACTCAAAGGTATGTGTGTGCTGCCTGTGCACTGCCGACGCTTTTCATGCAGGCTGCAAGCTGGCGCGCTGCGGCCTCATCGACGGCGAGACGTCCGAGATGCCCTCCATGTATGCGCAGGTGAAGACCACGTACGACCTGGCGGGCCTGGCCGTCGGCTGCGCGGCCCGTGGAGCGCTGCTGCCGCAGGGCATCGCCGCCGGCAACGTCATCCTGGGCGTGCCCTCGGCCGGCCTGCACTGCAACGGCTTCAGCCTAGTGCGCAAGGCGCTGGAGGACGAGGGCGTAGCGTACGGCGACGCCGCCCCCTGGGACGCCGCCACCACCACCGCCGCATCGCTGCTCACCCCCGCCAGGATCTACGTCAAGAGCCTGCTGCCGGTGGTGCGCTCGGGGTCCGTGACGGCGGCGGCGCACGTCGCGACGGGGGGCGTGACGGACAACCTCAAGCGCCCCCTGCCCGCCGCTCTCGGCGCCGAAGTGGATCTGAGCGGGTGGAGGTTGCCTGCGGTGTTCGGCTGGCTGAGGGATGCCACGGGGATGAGCACTGAGGAGATGCTCAACACGTTCAACTGCGGCATCGGGTTTCTGCTGGTTGTGCCGGAGGATAAAGTGGGTCGCGTCAAGGCCCTGCTCACGGAGTGCGGCGAGAAGCAAGTGTTTGTGCTCGGCAAGATTGTCGCGCGAGAGCAGGACGGCGGTCCGCAGCTTGTTTACAAAGGGTCGCTGTCCGTGTGAAGGGCGTGAGGTGCACGTGTGCAGGCAGAAAGGGAGCGGGGGCTTGAAGGTTAGAGCAGATTAGTGTTGGTAAAGATGAACACAGCAGCACACTTGTGATGCATGCGCAAGCGTTGCGCACCGAGGCAGTACGAATGAAATTTGTTACAATGGATATTTCATGTGCACAGGGGAGGGACATGCAATCGATGTGCTGCACGCTTGCTAGGGTTCAATGTTTAATTGTCATTGCTGTTGACTTGTGCGCACTGAGGTATCAGTGCTACAATATGCGTGCCCTGCCTAGTGTGCACAATCTAGTCACAATGTCACATCAGCACAATGAGTGCAACACTGAATGTTGCATGCAAGGGTGAATGAAGGGCATGCAGGGAGAGCGCTTGTACTGTTACAGTAACTGGTTTCTTACAACTGTTTCCAAAGCAATGAGAACGGCAATGCACTGCATGAGCATTTCATTAAAAAAAGAAAGATTCATGTTCAACGGCAACAACTTGTCCCTTTGTCCGAGGTGATTGTGCATTCTGTGAACAACTCAAGTCGTCTGCATCCAACAAGGTTGCAAGCATTGCTGCCTTTGATGCTCTGCAATTGTGCTTAATTCACACTACAGGTGCAACACAGAGGCAAGGACCATGAAGTACCGCTTCCGTTCAGAACGGTGCATACAAATCAACAATCACATTGCGTGGTGCGCATGATACTTACTGGACACACTTCATTGGTGCCGAAGTGGTAAATGTGTAGTGACACCAGCATATGCTTGGCGCGAAATTTTGAAACTGAAGATATCCCTAAGCGTAACCCTAATTTGAAAAAAAAAAACTAATTCTCCTGGTTTACACTTCACATCAACCAATGGCGGGGAGGTGCGCCAAAAACTTACGAAGATGTCGTCGTGGCACTTTGATGCTGTCGAGCAGTGGATGTCTCTGCTGCGCCTTTGCACTCATCTCACGCTGGGCAAAACACACACTGTACTTGATCCTGTGCATTTCTATGCAAGAGTGAAATCGGCTCAGAAAGATAGGCTGTGTAACAAGGTTTGAGTAGCCTTTTGTCATCAGGGATAAGAAATTTCTTTCATCATAGCCATATGAATGCTAGAAGCATCAATACCGATCACAACATGTGCATTGCGTTTGTGGGTGTGTCCAAAAGCATAACCATTCGCATGATGACACTGAGTGCTTGCTACTGAAAAAAAGGCACACAAAACGTAGGCTCTGCGGTTTGTCATTGGCCAGCTTTGACGTACATACATGAAATCAGGCCCGCTCCCAATAATACAGTAATATTCACGTTGGAGCAGCCAGCCGACACACCGGAGCGAGCCTGAACCACCTGCTTTAGCTCGTCTGCTACTCTCGGACGCCATGTTCACCATCAGGGCTTCCGCGATGAGGGTGTCGCGGCCACAGGCATTGGCAAGGTCAGCACCACGACAACCTAAGCACTTTCTTCACCCACTGTCTACAGCCTTGGCAGTCCCCAGCGCTGCACTGCATGAAAGTTGCATGCACTAACACAAACGCTGTCCACTTGGTTGCAATGAATGCTGAGGATTGTGTGCGTGTGTCTCTGTTTGCGTGTTCGCTGTTGCCGCTGTGCCTAACACAGGTTGGGCAAGCCTAGGACCTTTGCAGGTAGCGCAGAGGAGCGTGCATCTAAGGAGAGGAGCGTCCAGCAGGTCTGGCTCGGCGACAAGGGTAAGTACATACTCACGTCGCTGTGTAGTTTAGCCACAGTCTACCTGCTGCTCAAAGCAGGCATCTACATTCGTTCCAGGAGTCCAGGATCATCAAAGTAGGATGCATCTGTCTTCCAAGAAACATGTATACCATGCCTCATCACCCCTGGTCCATTGATGTGTCACATCATTTGTGTTGCATACATTCGCTTTTGGTGATGCTGACCATCATGTCTGCAGTCAAACCTGCCTTTCACATGTAGAAAGTTGCTCGAGGTGTCACTGCGAAATAATGCACAGGAACAACACGCCAATGCTTCATTACTCATATTATTCAGAAAGTACTTGTCGCGCGCATTGAAGGGTATGAGCCTTATGACCGGATTCTTCCATGGCGTCTGCCGTTGCTGCTCCTGGAACGTAATAGGGCCCTGACTTGGCAACTGCCAGTTGACATGGTAGCAATGTTACCGCCAGTACTCTGTTGGCAAGTCATCACAGGTAGTTGCGTTCGCGCCGTCCCTTGCAACAATGGCACTGCTACAAACGACAACAACGCCATTTGCCAGGCATTCTCAACCTCATTGATTGCGCTCATGGGGCTCTGCACAACCATGTCAACGCACTGCTTGTCAGATGACACCACTCGCCTTGACATCAGCATGACAAGCGTCATCGCTACTTCACCATCCCATGCGCAGGTGCATGGCCTGTCATTGGCATCATTGGATTTGCCCTCGGTCTGTGCACATACTGGGGGCTAGCTACTCTGGCAACGAACCCCGACGTCCGTATCTCCAAGGAGGGACGCAAAGCAACGCTGCGCTCGGGAAAGTCAGCCAACGCTGAGGAGGAGGAGTAATGTACCGCGTTTATCTCGTTGTAGCATGTAGCTTGGCAGCTCAGGGCGGCGATAGGGGCAACACAACAGGGCGTCTGCTTTGGAGACGGCGACTTTGTGATAGTGAAGTTGAATTGGACGTCTGTTCCAGCATTCAGCGGTTGGCTCCCATTGAACATTGCGCGTGGGGGAAGGTAGGGGAATGGGAAGGGGGGGGGGGGGGGGAGTGATAGCTTGGTTCTCAAGACTGAGGTCAAGCGGAATGGGAATCTGGAGAAAGGGAGCAGGGCTCCACCAAAAATGGACGCCACTTGCGCAAACAAGGTTCTCGTTAGATAGTGGCGCTCGCAAATTGTGTTCGCGCCGTCTTGTTGTGAACAGAGGGCGCATCTGGGAGGTTGATGCGCAATGTCTTTTGCCTAGACGGAACCGCGCCAGTGGCAATGCACGTTCTATGTTTCAGTCATGGACTATGACAAGTGGCTAACCTGTGTCTGCATTCTGGTGCTTTGTTTGGACTTTGGAGGTTCGCGCCAATTTGAGGTGCGCTTGTGGCTAGAAATGGCCCTCTGGTTTGCATGGCTGCCCTTAAGAAGTTGAATTTGTTGATGCTGTGTTCAAATTTGGCTGCATGCAATTGTGGTCACGGCAAGTCAACAGCGGGCTAGGGTCACTTGACGACAGCGCCCTGGCCGCAACCTGTACAGTTGATCAGCCATTCGTGCAGGTGCATGCTGAATGATACGCACTGCTCCACGCAATGCATGTGCGCAGTGTGCTAACGCAACGCCAGGCTATGCCACATGCACATTTGATGACGTGAGTGGCGGCAATTTGCACCTGTGGTCTCTGATTTGAAGCCACTGAGTACTGATCACTGCTGTCAAGCTGATGGACATGACACACATTCATTGACAATGCATACATGAAGGCGGCAGAGAGTTGATATGTGGAAACAAGTGTGGACATTACTGCAGGTCGCGGTGATAGAGTCGTGTGCATCTTTGCAGTGGCGGCAATGGAGTCGTGTGCGTCTTGATGCGGTGTCCCCTTGGGGCATTCATCATCGGGGATGGGGGGGGGGGATGTCACGTAGCAAATTCACATGTAGAAAACCTGGCTTGTGATCAGCCAGCCTAGCCTACGATTGGTTGTAACTGTAGGCAGCGATCCTCGATCTATGAATCCATGGAAACATCAATAACACGCAATCGCGCATAGACCTTCTTGGCTGCCTGGCTGTGAGTCAAATGCCTGCTGCCAAGTGGACGGCAGCCTTTTGCTACAGCCTTCAACCTCTCGAAAGCTTGTGTGCTCAGTGCTCAGCTCCGCTCCCTCACTTGCAAGGCCACGTGGAGTGCTGTGTTGGACAAGGCTTCTTTGCATCGGTTGCACCTGTGCAATGGCAGAGCCCTTCATTTTCCACATGAAGGAGCGCGTACATACAAGCATCCTAGGTACCTACACTGTACAGGGGGGGTGACACATGTGGCATCCTGCGCAAGTCTGTGAGGCGACGCCTTCATGGTCGCCCACAGCACGCAAGATCGCACACATGCAGTGGTCGCGACTCAGACAGCGTCAGACTGCACATCAAGGCTGATGCGGCAGAAAAGGCACCGGAGCCTGAAACAGCCATCTGCATGCTACATGGCAACACACTTCCAGAGCGCTACAGTTACGCTTGGCACAGCTAGTAGCTCACGCCAATGGTCACCTTGCTGCCCGTTGCAGTTGCAGCAGTCGTCGATGCAGAAACCACCTCAAGCAGCTGGCTTCTCTGTGATGCGCAGCGCTGCAGCCAGATAGAAGGCGTCGAGCACTGCGCTGGGGAGCGTCTCCTCATAAGGCGGGTCCGTGTTGTTGAAGAATACGTAGACCTTCTGGCCAGCCTCTGCCCACCTGAGGCCAGTGCCGCATCGTCAGCAAAGTTTAAGGGTGCTATGTTTGTTTGCGCCGTGTTGAAGTGTTTGAAGGCATGGGGAATTATTGCCAGAATCGGCAGATGTTACTGATGTGGCCTACGTTCTGCAAGAGGCGTCGTGTAGTGCATTGTGATGTGCCGAGTCGGCATACGTACATATGTAATATCTGCATTGCCGACATCAAGTGCTCATACTTTCTAGTTTTAGAAAACTTGTGTTATGTCTTGCGCTTCACTCCGTTGTCATGGGACCAGTAATCTTTCCAAGTCTCTCTCATCGGCGCCTCAATCGACCACGTGGTGCAGACCTCAATAAACTACGTGGCGTTGACTAGCTCTTTACACACCAACAGTGACTGCGTCATACTGGAGAGAAACCACTACGTTTTCCTCTCTGTGCATGGTGGCATTTTGGCTGATAAAATGGTGGTCCCTGGCACGGCATTACTACAAAGCACAACCACAATGTCGTACTATCAACGTCGTATGATTTATAATGATATTTGTCATACAGGCGGACAAGTCAAAGCTCAAACTGAGCATGTGCGCATGAGCGTGAAGGTGCCACTCAAATCGTTCATTATGTTTCAAGTTCCTACTCACCAAACAGCAGCTCTCAGGGTGTACTCCTCGAGATTTTGGTGTTTCAGGGTTGTCACATCGCCGTTGCTTGCTTGCTGGCTCGCTCATCAAGCTCGCCTCCTTCAACACTTTTGCACATCTGAATACGTTCTTGCAATTACGTGCACATACATAAATGCACACCTGTGAACGTGCACGCTTTAACCAAACGCTCTCGGGCACCAAGTACATGTGTTTCCGCACATGGCGCGTGACTGCATTGGCGCATTGGCTGCCAGTGGCAACGATGCATGCTCGCCTGCAATTCAATAGCAACTCTGATCCTTGCTCGTCCGAGCCCTCTTACTTGCGCATGAATTGCTTAGCAACCCTAACCCTTGCTGAAGTAACCCTCTTACTTGCGTATGGTGGTCGCCCAGTCTTGCATTTCCTTCTGGCCGTACAGACCAAAGGCGTACCCCCTGGACCCGTGGAAGCGCACGTAGCGAAACCGCTTGCCCTCTGACACCACGTCGTAATCCTCGGCTGAGGGGTGCATGCCTCCACTGCAGCATCGGCGAATCAGTGAATGGCGCAGCAGTTGTGAACACCCCAGGGATGCAAAGCAGCCCTGAAGAGACTGGACGAATGTGCAGGCTGCTTTGAGTAAACACTCCTCAGTATGTACATGCGGGTAGACCATGGAGTCAAGCTTCAGGTTTGTACACACGTTCTAGCGCGGCGCCAGATGTGCTCTGGTGTGACAAATATGGCATCCGGCGGCACTGTGATTCTGCTTCACACTGCAGGAGCCATAAAACTCCATGCGCTTACTACAAGACGCACTGTACTACATAGCCAGCAAAAGGAAGTGCGAAGCCAGCTAGACAAGAGTTTGCATGTATGTACATGCAGCAGGCACGAGGCGCATCGCCAGCCGCTCTTGTGCTGCTTGTTCATACCTGCCTGTTATATGACTATTCATCAGATCCCTACGTGAAGCGTACAAACGCCGCATGGCCAGCATTGCTTGGAGTGCACTCATCCACACCACCATGTTTCAAGGCATGACAACACCGTCCTCTTTTCAATCTTCTCTTACAACAGCGCTCGCGGTACGGTCACCTGAGCTGCTTGAACGAACGACGCGCAGAGTGCATCTGCACCATGTTGGCATGGGGGCAGTGCTCAAACGCACGCAGCACGGCTCCGCGCTCTGCCAGGGGGTCGCCCCCCTCTGTGCGCGGCTTCTTCTTCTTGAGCAGCTCTTGGCGTGCGTCTTCGTCAAACCAAGACTCGTGCCGCATCTGCAGCAGTTGAGCAGTGTGACACAGATGCAACTTCAACATCAGGTGCTAATTTCAAGACTCCTGCCGCATCTGCAAATATGGGAAAGGAGGAGTGGAGCCGTGTGGCAATGTGAGTGCCACGTGTCCACGTTGCACAAATGTACATCAGGGGGTTCTGATCGTTGACCTTGAAGTGTGTGTTGATAACTGAAGTTTGTTGAAGTCCTTGTTGGTTTTGGTGCCAAGCATCCGCCGGGCATGATGGTTTCGATGCAGCTGACTGTGGCTTCGTGGTGATGGGATACGGACACAGCAGGCAATGCAATGATTGCGCAGACATCCACACAGCCACGCCAGGCGGCAATGCCACATTGCACAGTGCACAAGGCAATTCCATGCCGTATCGATACTTCCTGGAGCTGATAACAAACCGCACAACTGAAGTTGGCCAGCCTACATGCAAGGTATGTCACAAGGCTTTCTGGTCACGTCATGCATCATTCCTGCTGCAGCATTGCGGCACAGACTTGACTCAATGGGCACATTGACAGAGCTACTAAAATGACCAATGACACTTTGAATGCAAGTGTGACGCTTGTTGAAATGCAGCAGCCAGGCGTGGTTCTGATCCTAACTGTAAGAGTTACCCTGAGATCAAGCCCAATTTCAGACCTAGGCGTAAACCTCACCCTGCCCCTGCATCGCGACACCGCATGACAATCTACTACATCATGGTGGCAACGGGCGCACCTCGAAAGCATGGTCAACCTCAGGAGGCAGCAGCGGCAGCAGGTCAGCAATCCTCTGCAGGTTCACGCGCGTCGCCTGGAACAGGCTCGGAAACTGCCAGAGAACAGCGCCGAGGCACGTTCCCAGCTGCAGATACCGCGCCTTCCTCTTCTCCCACCCATCCCTGAAGCAGTCGTCGATGTTGAGCTTCTTCCTGTGTGTGAAAAACCTCTCCGCTTTCACCACGAGAGTGCCGTGGCGTGGCGTCCAGAGACTGCGCCAGGACGCAACGGTATCTGGTTGTGGCGGCGCGTAGAACGTGGTGTTGAGCTCAACGGCTCCGAAATGCTGGGCGTAGTACTCGTGCTCGTCCTTGGTGCCCTTTGGGTAGAACGCCCCCTTCCACGACGCATATCTGCAAGGGCAGACATGGGAAGACGTAAGACTGCTGGCATGCAGACGGGATGTGTCACGGCGTGTCTTGATGACCTGCTTTTCACTACTTGACTGTTGCAGTTATTGCAGCAGTGCTCACGAACACAGCGGCTGGTTTCAGTGACATTGGCCAGCTTTCTTTGCTCCTTGGTGGCCAATCGGTGGGTGCTGGTCGTTTTGGCGCGAAGCACCGTCACACAGTGACCCTGTGTAAGTCTCTGTGCAATCAAAGGCACCAGCATCCAATTGGTGACATGGCACAGCTGCTAGAAATGTATCTGGCTGGATGTCTACTTGGCAGAACAACAGACATGAAAACTCCATGATAATGATGTCCTTGCGCATCTGCCACTGCACGTGTGTGCGTGCATCTTCAAAGATAAATCTCATGGTTGCGTTGACAGCAGGTTCGGCTCGCGACTTTGTGAAGCCAGCCTAGAAGCTTGTATCACAACCAGTCTGGTCATCACGCGATTTCACGCGCTGTGCAAAGGTTGCTGATCACCGGCTTCTGCTTAAGGTTGAGTTCGGCGCGTTCGCGAAGTAACCCGTGCTCGCAGGCACAAAAAAACTGCAGGTTGTGTTCTAAGACTTTGACAGGGACAGGCAGGCTGCGGGGAGGACGCACTTGTATCCAGAGGTTCCAATAAAGACTCTGTCCGCTAGCTCAGCGGCCACCAGCCCTGAAGTCGGAATGAGTCCTTGCACCATTGCATTGCTTGCTTGCCACTGACTGCCACGGGAGAGAGACCGTATTTTACCAGCGAGTGGGAGCGTCACTTCTTTCATTTGACGGTGGTCCCCGGATAGAGGGCTTGCCTCGGGGCTTCCTCATGATAAGCAGCCCCCTCGCAGATCACGTGAGTTCGTGATATCCTTTCAAGAAAAGCAACCATCACGGAAGTGCTGCATGAGTCTTTTTCACAGCTCCGCGGATGAGTGAAGCAGAAGGCAAAGCAGAAAATATGCCCTGGTTCGGAGTTTGCTCTGCCGGTGCACAGATGCCATAACTGAGCTGAGTCATTTGATTCCAGCACACATCGGTCCGGCCGCTGACGATGGCTTATGTTAGATTTGTCATGATTCAGCTGCAAGCAATGCATTATCAGCGGAAAACACATCATCTTGAAGACAAGCTCTGCAACTGTAAGCAGCTCTGCAGAACGATGTAGCCGTGCTGTTGCAGAAAGAGTGCTTAAGAGTGCCTCACACAGCCGATGGAGACCTCCAGAGCTATTGCAGTCACTAACACCATGTTATTTTGAAGCATGGCAAAAGCGCTGCTGGTTTGAACGGTACATGGCTGTGCATTGCATGCAGTCCTGAGGTACTACAGCATATCACTCAGTTGATATTCATATGCACAACCGCGCAATGATGATCCGGCGATGGAATGATCAATGTGCACGAATACAACAAAGACAAGCAGTCAGACATCAGAGGCGTTCGGCGGTTCCCGTGCAAATAAATTTATACATTTTGTGCTTCACTCTAGGGACAGGAACTCGGACATGGTGAGAACATTTTTCTGCTACATCACATGGATGTACCTCATGTGCGTACAGAGTGCACGCTAGACCTGAGCAACAGTCCAGCGGGTACTTCCACACATCTATTTCAGCAAGACTACATACATTGTGCGTTGCGGCGGGTTGTGCACTTTGAGGCAATGTGCTAGTGCACACTATGCAGCCGTTCTACGCAGCTATTCTACATCATATATCATCACACAGTCTGTAGACGCAGTAGCGTATCCATTGACTTCTGCCATACTGATAGCACACTGTGCACTCCTTCTTTACACCTGATGCAGTGAGTGTTGATGCAAGACGACCCACCCTGGGGCCCATGCATGCACATAGGATGAAAAGAGTCAATCCGCTGGCCTCTGCACACTTCAAGGACTGTCACCTCTGACGCCAACTCCCCCTCCGAACAGTCTGGCAGGTTGCGACATTTCAAACCCTATCCATGACCAACCCATGTCACAGCCTTTGGTGGCATGCATGCATGCAAGTGTACTCAACCACGTGTACCTCCATCATGTGGCACATGTGCCCTCGTCAAACTGTCTTCCCCTGCTCACTTGGCGATGACCATCATGATGAGTTGGGCGCAGCGCAGAGGCTGCGCTCATGCAGTGGGTTTCTGCATGTCACGCAGCGCCTCTGCCAGATAGAAGGCGTCGAGCACTGCGCTGGGGAGCGTCTCCTCGTAAGGCGGGTCCGTGTTGTTGAAGAACGCGTAGACCTTCTGGCCAGCCTCAGCCCACCTGAGGTCAGCAGTGCAATACGATGATAGTGAGTTGAGGGTTGACCATGTTGTAAAGGGCCATTGCGCACTGAGAGTGACCAGTGCTCAGATGAAGGAGTCGCCCGTACACAGCACACGAGGAGGCAATGCCCAATGCCCTGTGGCAACCGTGTGCTGCATATGCTGGTGAACCTGCACGGTTGGTGGCATTCACGTTTCCTATATACAGAAGAATTGAGTTCATAGGAACTTGCACTTGAAGGCGAACATTGTTGACGCTGTTGAATGGCTGTACCCCTGCCCATTAATTCTCTTCCCGTGAAGCCTTCAGCACCTTCTTCTGCATTGTGACTGAATCAGCCGCCAGCCAAACAGACATTGTATCAGCTTGAAGCAGGTTGCTCAACCTCCTTGTACGACAAACTGCAAGCATCTTCCTGGAGAGCACATTCATGTTATCAGTGTGGCCAATAAAGCATGGCGTGTCTTGTCGATGCTGTCAAATCGATGATGAATTGTTCATGAGAATTAGGTTTGCTGCACATCAGTAGGGAAGTTGATGGGACGCTGAACGCTTGTCGCACTATGTACAAATTATGTCGATGCATAATTCAAAGCCGACGATTACATGGCAGTGCCCGCACCGGGTTAATACGAAGGCGACCGCGTAAGACTTTACAAACGGTCTCAGCAGTCTCACTTGCGTATGGTGGTGGCCCAGTCTTGCATGTCCTTCTTGCCGTACAGTCCTTTGTACTTCCCCTTGGATCCATGGAAACGCACGTAGCGAAACCGCTTGCCCTCTGACAGGGCGTTGTACTCCCTTGGTGGTGGATGAACGCCTCCGCTGCGGTGTGGCATGCGAAGCGGCGGACGTGATACATTGTCAACTTGCTGTGGAAGCAAGTTAGGGCAATATAACGCAAACATCAAGTGAAGTGGAGTTGCTGTTGGTGTGCGCTGTTCCCTTTTAAGCAAGTGTTTGATCATGACCCGTGCGTGTGCATTTACTCGGACATACGGGAGCGACCACTGATTGTCAGAGCACAACCATATTGCCAGCGCTACTGTAGGTACTATGCTAAAAGTAGCTTACAAGTCAGACTCTAAGCATACGTCAATGTCCAGTTAACCACGCACACAGGCGTATATTGGACAGTTCCACTGCCGCACCGCTGTGCCTGTGCTTCACATAACTGACAGCTAAACCTAGGCGCAATTATCACCTGAGTGTTGAGAATGTGCCCTGGGTACAGTGCACCTGCACCAGGTTGGCGTGGGGGCAGTGCTCAAATGCACGCAGCACGGCTCCGCGCTCTGCCAGCGGGTCCGGCCCCTCTGTGCGCCGCTTCTTCTTTTTGAGCAGATCTTGGCGTGCGTCTTCATCGAACCAGGAGTCGTGCCGCATCTGTAAAAGTTCAACAGTTCAAACACAGGCAACTTCAACTCAGTTGAGTTGTTACTTCATGCATGCGAAGGCTGATATGTTGGTGCATTAGGGTGGGGGAATTGGCACTGAACTGCTCGCGCCGATGCTTTGAGCAAGCAAACGAGCGGCCTGTGCTGCATTGGGTTGGGCGCAAGCAAGCATGTGTAAGGGCTGCGTAGGATGCTTCGATCACTCGAGTGATGTGCCTATGTGTCACGACGAGCAGCAATGCAGAGTTTACAACAGTGTGGCGTCGCAGCGCAGCCGGGGGTCAGAGTTACTTGGCGATGATATTTCTTTTTGCTGTAGGTAACAGAATGTAGCACAAGATTCTGTGACAAGGAGTAGTAGTGTTCTGCAATCTGAGGTGAGGTGCTTGGGGAAGTACCTCAAGTACTGAGCAGCATGTATTGCGACGTGCCCCAAATGCGCGCAAGGAATCTCGAACCAACTTCAGGTGCCTTCCCTGAGGTAGACTGCATTTGCTGATCACAAGTCAGTGCAGGTTCAAGCACCCTGGTGACCCTAACACTTGCGTGTGCTGGCATCAGCCAGCTGCGACACCAATATGCAGCCTGGAGCCCATATGCGAGCCCCAGCATCATGCCCATCATCCAAACACGTGCGTTTCCCATAGTTAACCCTCATCTTCGACCACAACACTGAGTTGAAGTATGTGTACTCTCTTGAAAGCGCACCTCAAAAGCGTGATCCACGTGAGGTGGCAGCAGCGGCAGCAGGTCGGTGATTCTCCGCAGGTTCTCGCACGTCGCCCGGAACCCGCCTGAGAACTGCCACAGGATCGCTCCGAGGCACGGTCCCAGGCCCAGATACAGCGCTTTCCTTGCCTCCCACGCCTGCCTGAACTCGCCGTCAATGTTGAGCGCCTTGCCGTGAGTGAATAGCCTCTCTGCTTTGACCACTAGCGCCCCCCTACGGGCGGCCCAGCGGTTAAACCAGGAGTTGATGACATAGGGCTTTGGCGGTCCGTAGAAGGTGTTGTTGAGCTCCAGAGCCCCAAAGTGCTTAGCGTAGTACGCGTGCTCGTTCACGTCGTACTCTGGGTAGAAAGTGCTCTTCCAGGAGTTGTACCTGGGAAGGTCGCAAGGGCCAACACAGGTGGTAACAAGCACCACTCGTCATTGTGGTATTGTCAAGGCAGTTGGTTCATTCAAGGCTGAGAGGTTGCTGCAGGACAAAGTTTGTGGTTTGAGGTGGCTTTGAGCAACTTGAAGTGAGCTCACTGGCGGCCCATGTGTGAGAAACAGGATTCTTGATGTTTGAGCTCACAGGTGTGTTGCTCCTGTCTAGCCAATGCTGCCCAGACATGAACACTCTGCAGCCTTGGGACGGTGATGCCTTGATTGCTTCAAATGTCAGAGCGATCAATTGGCGCTCCTGATATCTCCACTTCAGCCGTGAGCACTGAAATAGCCTCAGGCTGCAATATTGCTTATTTGTTATTGCCTTCTGGACCACCTGATATGGCCCTGGCATGTGCAATGAAGCTGTACCTTCAGCTGCAACTAGAGCTTGCCATGTTACGAGCTGATTGTCGAGCAGCGTCCCCTTCGGTACCTCGAATAACAATGCTACATGCGAGATCGCAGGTTCAAGCACAGTAGAACGTGTAACACACTGGCACACGTGTAACACACAGGCACTAGCACTGGCAGCGCCCAACGAAGGCAGTCAGGGATCATGTCTGGGCATTCAAGACAACACCGCCGGCGAATGGTATACAGAGCAGGTATGAGGCTCACTTGAACCCGGAGGTTCCGATGAAGACTTCATCGACGAGATCCAAGGGCACAAGCCCTGAGTCCGGCAAAGTGTCTGCATCCGATGCGCTCTCTCCCTTGCCCTGCGCTTGCATCCTTGAGCCTGGCGAGAGACGAGAGCTTCAACCTGTTCTTCAAACACGTGACCCTCCCGTTTATTCCGGTAAAGAAACGAGAGGCACCCCCCAACAACAACACACACAACACCACGCTACTGCTGCTGCTTCATGCTCCCTGCGGCAGAAAGGTTGCAAACAGTGCAGTACTTGCATGAAGGTGCAGTTGCGCGCTCTCTACAATCATCCAAGATGATCAACATGATCAAAAATGCAACAGTGTGAGCAGTGAGCACGGAGTAACAACAGTGCAGAACAGAAATTGGCGTGCCCACAAGTGTGATGAATCGAAGAAAAACATGCATTGAACACACCAAACACACATGTGCACGCGCGCGCAGTAACGCCAAAGGCAGCAGCTCGCAAGCTTCACCTATCCCTTGTGTAAATGCCGTAGATGCCTATCGAGTGCATCAGTGGCCCAGGCAGGTGCCGACTGCCGAAAACCGAAGCACAACTCTGTGCTTTCGCGTCAAGCACCGTGCAGCTAGGTCATTGCCACAGCATTATGAGCCCTGGGAATGCAATGCTCGAACCTTGTCTTTTCGTCGCCTCGCTCCGGTCTTAGGTCTCATCCTACTTAGTCTACACACTGCTATCGAGTCTACTAGGTCTGCTCCTGGGAGAAACAGCCCTGCGTAGCTTGCTGACACCGCGGGGTCTATGTACACGCTAACGCCGCTTCAACTCCAAGGCTGCTGACGACAGGGCGGGGTGCGCATGCTGCTGCACTGTCAGTTATTGCTGGCACGCACGCGTCTCTTGTGGTTGCATATGAACAGGATGGCGGCGACCTACTACCCTGCGGCCCTACTAGTGCCCAGAACTGGCGCGGCACTGCTCCTGCGGCCCGTCACAAAAGCTGAGCCTCTGGCGGCTGTTGAGCCAGAGCCGCCCTTACGGCCGCGCTAATCGCCTACGGTGCGGTGGCGATGCACTCATGGCTACGGTGCTGGCCACCAGCCTAATGACAGTGCGTGGGCTCCACGCTGTGTGGAGCGCTGTGCCCTGATTCGAGAAGCCTGCGGCGCGTGCGCATGCGCGACAGCGAGCAGGGGTGGACGCCCCCTTCGAGTTGCATCTGGCGGGCCAGCACATTCAGGTCCTGCCGACACCCGGGGCACGTCGCCTGCACGCCAGAGCGACGTTTGCAACTGTTGCTGAGCGGTGCTGGAACATCAGCGCAGAGGATTATAGTGGAGGCTTGCCATGTCTACTACAATAGAAGTACTTCGAAGTATATACTTTGAGGTGATAATGACCGAGGCCTGGACATTGTGAACATCAAAGCAGTCAGGCACAAATCGGTGTGCGCGATTTTCGAAAAATGTGGTCACACGCTTGCTGCTCAATTTCTTACATGCTTACACCCTCATATCAGCGAGTGCTTTGAGTGGCTTCTGCATGGGACTGCTGTAGATGAAGCTATAATGCAAGTACATGGAAATTTGTGGCTACTGTGCGTGAACAAGCAAGAAACTCACGTGGCTGCGGATCCACTTCTCGAGGCAGCATGAATGCCAGACATGACCGCTGCACAGGCGGCAAAGCAGAAGCAGCATCACAGAGAGCGCGGTGAGCTTTTTTTACACCATGTGTGCAAGTGAGCACTATGTAAGGTGTCTGCACATGCGGCCAGTGAAATGTGTTGCTTGCCGACCGTTGGTGCACCCACGGCTCGCCGGCGCATTACTATCAGCAGCATAGTCTGAGCAGAGTCTACCATGGCATGCATGTTGTGGGAAGCGCTGATAAAATAGACGATGATGGCACACATGGGGCCATGCCTTGGCATCATCCCCCACCAAAGGCAGCGCGTCATTTAAATCACACGCATGTGCACTTGCTGCGTAAGTTCACAAGTCAGAACCACCTGATTGAGCCTGCTGCGGTGTCAGACGTCACGTACATGTGTGTATGTGTACATGATACATAGTGCATACTTTCACAAGTATCACACTTACCAAAAATGGACAACAGCAACTACTACAACTAAGAAATTCATGAGAAGATGTGTGCATTGCACCACAGTGCGTTACTTCCACACGGGCGCCAATACGCCAACAACAAGCCACCATCACTGACCAAGGTAGGAGAGTCAGCTCCCGCCCCACAGTGAAGTCCTCCCAGCAGATGGCGCAGCCGTCGCACTCGTATGACACGATGCCGTGCACTGCATGCCTCTGGCCCTCGACTACCTCCCCCCTCAGTGGCCGCCCTGCTCGCAGTATGCCTACCAGCCAGTCCGGCAGGCAGGGGTTGGGACAGTAGAAGTCCAAGGTGCGCCTGCGGCAACGTACACGGCGTATGAAAGATTAACCCCACGCGAGGTATATAATTGTTTGTACTCAGGCAAAATTTGCTAATAATCAAACATGGATTGGATCACCACGTGTGCGCTAAAAGGCGTGCAACTGAGCTCCAGAATAGGGAAAGCTCACTTCAGCAAACACTTTGGGCTCGCATGCGCTGACAAAAGCCGTGTTGCCGCTGCGAGGGTCAGCAAAACGCTGACATGCAAATCGAAATGAAAAGCCGCATCCATTGCAGATTGGTAGCGCGCCTATATTTCATCCCCATCTGCAAGATGCGTGCTGCCCCACCTGTGATGGCGGCTGTGCAGGTGCTCCTTGATGGGAGCATCCCAACTTGAAGCAGGTTTCAGGTGATACCGCACGAAGGACTGCCTGGAGTTGTTGGTCACTCTGCTGTGCCTGATGCTCATGAGAACACCTGCTTGCGGCTGAGGTCGCACGTCCAGCACAAGCTGTGCATAAGCTGCCTGCCCACTCAGGTCTCGGGCTTTTTCACATCAAAACTTCAACCTCAAGATCTGGATGACGGCCCTGAAGTTCGGGGATCCTCTTAGATTTCTGGCTTCTGGCATTGCTACTGCCGCGCATTGCTGGTGCATGCGCTCGACGCTGAAAGCATCTGGGCTGTCGCAGCGCATAGTCACCCTGCCCTCTGGCGCTGTCAGGGTGGGAACTGTCGATCCTCCCAGTTCTCTGCTGTCCCTGTTTGGCTTGCTCAGGCCTGCGGTGTCGCAGCGGCTGGCTGCTGGCGATCAAGACAACGACGGCGATCAACTCTTGGAGAGCCGTACGCTGTGGTCTAACCTCTCCTTCGAAGTTGGCCCAGGTATTCGACATGTGCAGATGCTTGGTTTGTGGTCCCCGGAATGCCATGCCTTGGCGCTGCTGACGGTGCAGAACACGGTGACCACAAGAAGGCCTGAACGCGAATAAGTGTCACGCGCACTCTCAAGCTGCCGCTACACCCGCGAACGAGTTCAGCGACGACAAACATGTTTTGCGCGCCTGCGACCACGTTGTGCGAGGCCGGTGAAGTGCCTCCCAACAGCATCATTGACAAGTTTGCCTGAGCCTTGGCATTTTCAATCCATACGCTAGCCATGCTGCCTTGGTGGTCACCATCGTATGCATCGCAAGCAGCACAAATTTCTACTGGATCGTGATTGCAGATAGTGGCAAGGCTCGATGAACCCTGAACAGCGCAGTTGGGCAATCAAAGACTGCATTATTGTCATGTATTCTCCACATGCACCCTGCAGTGTAAGCCCTTGCTCATGAGTATGGTAGTGCACATGGCTTTTTGTATTGCACGGTGCCTGCATCAGTAGGTGAAGGAACAATGCGTGCAGTCGTGTTGTTCACATGTTTGCCATGATTCTAACGCTTGGTACATGTTGCTGCGCAATCTGCTGCAGGCAGCAGACTGGTTGTGAGCGGGCCCTCTGGAATTGGCAAGAGCTTGTTGCTGCGCGCCATTGCCAGCCTGGACGCGCTGGCAGAGGGGTCACTGACGCTGCAGCAGGAGAACCAGACCCCTGTCAGGTACGTTCGCATTGCCACATTGAATTAGCAGCTGGCATCGGACAGTTGAGGCAGAGGGACCTCTTTGCCAGCACATGAAATGCTACAGCCATCGCAGTCTCGAGATCAGTGCTGCCCTGCTGCGCCCGCCGCAGTTGACAGTGTTCCACAGGCTAGCTCACAGGCTAGCTCAGTCTTGATGAACATTCAATCGTCCCATGACAGCTGCAGCTGTCGCAGCCGTTGTTGCTATGCTACATAAATGAAAGTCTCAAGTGCGTCAACAAAGGACATGGGTGAGCTTACACTAGTTTCACTCATCACTCTTTACAATCGTGCTCTGCGTTTTCTGTTTTTCATGCTTGAAACACCACAACGATAGAAAACAGGCCGACACATCCTTGTGGATCCTGCGATCGCTGCTTGTCAGCATGTTGTGAGGTGTGGCTGCACCATTGTGTGTTAGTTACGGCACAGAAAGCCAGCACCCATGATCTTGCCCCCTCCTCTGCAGAAACTGCCAACACTGCATGTGTGGTCGCACTGGGGCGTCTGAGCACTGCTACCTTGTCCGCATGTGCAAATGGCGAACCAGGACTGGTGCACCGGCACAGCACGCAGAGGGTCACACACAACACGGCGCACTTAGGGCTGACTCTAGACCTAGCTACTTCCGACGCGCCAGTGCTCCCCGCAGCCTGGCATTAACGTAACTGCCACTGCCTCAAGTGCATATTCGCTTTGCTGTGCCTGTGGCAGTTGGAGCGACATTGGCGTGCCGGCGTGGCGCGCGCGCGTGTCGTACGTGGCACAGGCCTCCCCTGACGAGCCGGGGACGCCGGCAGAGTTCTTTGCCAGCGTGCGCGCGTTTGCGGCGCAGAAGGGCCGCGACTTTGAAGACCCCATCAACATCGGTCGGTGACTCCCACATCAGTTGAAGATCAGTTGGAGCTTATGTGTAGTTTATTGCATGACTGTTGTTACATGGCATCAGACGTCGAATGTGACTTGCAACACGGCACAGCTTGCGCCATCACGCATCTTGCATCAGTGCATCAGCAGTGTATTGGGCGGGGAAACACCTTCAGCCTTGCCTTCATAGCAGTTGCTGCACCCTCCACTGCACAAGCCACACTCACTTCAATGTAGTGCAGCATTACTCTGAGCATATGCGCTTGAACTCTGCAACTCCTTGCCCCTTCTTCATGCTGTGTGGCGCTGTCGAGAGACTGCCACTGACGCCATGCGACCCTGCACGATCTGCACACACCTGTTCATTGCACAAAACCAGCATGCTCATCTGACCCTGCGTGACCTCCATGGCCTGCATTTGCTCACTGCACGACTCATCGCCCAGTCTCATCAATGTGCGCTTGTAACTGCATGTTGTGATTGTAACTGTACGTGCAGGAGCCAGCTGGGGCCTGCCTGCATCGGCATTTGACCAGACTTGGCTGAGTCTGTCTGGCGGCGAGAGGCAGAGAGCGGCACTGGCTATAGCGCTAGCTCTGAGGCCCGAGGTGCTGCTGTTGGACGAGCCGACAGTGAGTAAAACATCCCCATACCTACATACTCTGCTGAAGTACATGCATACGCACTTGAAGTTGTTGGGTAGTTGCATTGTGTTGAGTGCTGCAGCATGGCCCTTTGTCATTGCGTGCATTGTCACCTGACTCATGGCTTGCATTGTCACCTGACGTCATCGCCAGTCCATTGGGTCCGGTCTCGAGTGCCTTGGTACCCAAAGGTTGTGGATCGTGGAGCAGGACACTTCTTGTGTAGCAGTGTGCTGTTGAGAAGTAGGGTATTTGATGGTTGGCTGCAGGGCTGAAGCTGGCAGAACCAGCACCTGTGCAATCAGTAGCCAAGTGGAAGAGCAGCTTGCAAGACAGCAGCTGCAGCCCCAATTGTCCAAGAAGGCTGTTTTTTTGCTCATCAGCGCAGTCAGTACATCGCTCCTGACACTTCATGAGAGCGGTTTTGGCTGCCAACATTGTGCGCGTCGTGCCCTGCACCAAGTCTCAGTCTGTCTCTCAAAGAAGAATATGTCACCGGCGCTGCAAGCTTGAATTGGTGGATTGCCCTGTTTGCACCGTCCATACTGGACACTATCTGAACAGTGAGTGATTCCTGGGAGATTAGGTACTGTAGGAGTTGTTGACGTTACAGCTGCATAGCTATGCACACATCTCTCCTCATGTATGTGCCTCGTATGACATTGCCTGCAGTCCGCTCTGGATCCCGAGTCAGTGCTATTAGTGGAGCGCACAATAATTGACAGTGGCATACCTACCATCTGGGTGAGTTGAGCACTGCTCATAGTAGCTGCTACTGCTGTGCTACCTGTTTTGTATTGTGTGTACTTGTGATGCATCCCTTTCTACACATGATATGTGATATGTCTCTAAATTGGCGTGTAGCCGTTCGTGGTGAGTACCAGTCTTAGATGCACAGCAGGTGACAATGGTGGTCTGCTACAATGTATTTGGACCAGGGGCACATTGCCAATCTAAGGCTGACAGCACATGGTTCTTGGTGATTGTTGTTGGTCTTCTGCTTGCAGTACTGCTGACGGATGCAAAAATTTTGCATCAAATGCCGTTCTTTGCTCAGGGGGGTCTGGTTCCATGCAGTACTGCTGGTTCCACACGAGACTTGCTGACTCGCTGCTCGCTAGTAGACTCTGTCTTAGCCGCCTGTGTCCATGCATGTCCACATTACCAGCATGCACACGATGGAGCAATACCCCATTCCTCCTGCACACAGCACAGCACAGCACGCGCATCGCGATTCGCTCTCTTGCTGGAGTGTGACCGCCTGCCCGACACAGTACCCCTGCATTCATTCATGAATTCACGCATTCATGTCGATCAAACCAGTTCATTCATTTGAATGATCATTCATTCTTTCATGCATGAATTCACTCGGTGTGCAGGTGTCGCACAGCCCCGAACAGGCCAAGCGCGTGGCCACTCAGCACCTGGTCCTTGCGCGCGACGCCCCCTACACCATCACCGACGCAACCAACGCGTAACCGCGTGTAACAGCATACCCGCAGGGCCCTGCCGTAAGCTTTTACAGTACTGCAGAAAGAACAACCGCCGACACGACACGACGTGCAGTTTGCGGTTAACGCTGAGCAAGCCTCCCGCCTTCCAACTTGAATTTCTGAACTTCAACAAGCACATCTGAGCACCTGTGAGCGCCACGATGGACTCAGCACAGTTGCAGATGGCGGCGGCCGACGCTGAAAATGCCGCAATGGACGGCACCGTGGGCGGCAGCACCGTCCTGATAAGCTGGTCCCACGTGTGCCTCGGCATTGCCACGGTCGGCGTCGCAGTGCTCATATCGTCGTGGCAGAAGCTGGGCCTGGAGCGCGCGTACGTGGTGGCAACGGCGCGCGCGACTGTGCAGCTGGCAGTGCTCGGCTACGTTCTGGTGCCGTGCTTCAACCACCCGCGCTGGTGGGCCTCGCTGCTCATCGTCAACTGCATGGGGCTCATAGGTAAGTGCGCTCTGCAGCTTGTGCGCACGTCGAGAGAGGGTTGGTGCTCATCGTTAACGGCATGGGTCTCATTGATGAGCGCTCTGCAGCGTGCACGCGTTGAGCGGGTTGAAGTTAGGGTCACAAAGTTTGGTATGCGTGCGTTGAGGATGGTGTAGCGGGAGCTGCGGTATTCACGACTGCTGGATGCTTGACGTTCACCTGACTTTTGTCTGCATGTGCATCGCAGCGCGCTCAGCTCTGTGCTCATCTACATTAAACTCCCATGCGCGGCTACACGTCGCTGGCTGCTCACTGGTCCCTTGTGTGCGGCCAGCACGATAGCCTACCCTGCCCCAATTTGCTATGTTTCTCATGTGGTTCCGTGGGGGTTAAGTCTGGAGGAATCGTAAATATGTTTCAGCACACAATGATCATGTCACCGTGCCCTGCGACTACTTGATGAGTGCGCCCTGCCTCACGCGCAGCAACATACCTTGATACCCTTCTGTGACACCACAATGCAACAAATTTCACTTGCTGTTCGCCGCCACTGCCGCCGTCGCCGCCTTCCAGCTGCGCGCGAGGCCACAGCGCGCGCCAAATACGTCTACAAGGGCCTGTACGCGCGTGTGTGGCTGAGCGTTGTGCTGCCCAGTATACTCGTACTCACGGGCGCACTCATGTACATCATACCGGTGGAGCCGTGGTGGGCGCCGCAATACTTCATCACCATGGCTGGCATGATGGTGCGTCATTGGTGGTATGTATGCATGTATGTATGTATGGACTTGAAGTTGTAATTTGATGTGCCGTGGTGGGCGTCGCAGTACTTCATCACCATGGCGGGCATGATGGTGAGTGTGATTGGTAGCGTGTATGTATGTATGGATGGATGGATTTGAAGTTGCCATTTTATGTGCAGGAGGCTCGTGCGTATTTGCTTGAAGGAAGAGGAACAGACGTGCCAATCCTCTTCGCGGTCACACCGTCCTTGATTGTCAATGGCAATGGTTAGCATGAAAAGACGCTCATGCTGTAATGAGCGTGCTTGTTGCGCTCGGTTCACACGCCCATGTATGGCCAAAAGTAGGCCATGCACGTGGAATGAGCATTCATTGCAAGCGTGCCACTTCGGACCAGCTTTTGGCTGCAATGAGTTTCTCTAACTAAACATGCAGCTCTCCCCTTGCTTTACATCTGATGCATTGTTTCAGCTGAACCATGTTGGCATTGATATCAACCAGCATTGTAGAAATCACGCGGCATTGGTCATGGAACGCTCCTGCCGCATGATGCCGTAACTGCGATGTTTTTGCTGTTGCAGTTGAACAACGCGCTCAACGCCATCAGCGTCGGCCACACCGGGTTTCTCACGGCGCTTTATGAGAAGCGTCAGTGTGTGGACGCCAGGCTTGCCAAGGGCGCTACGCGCTGGGAGGTGAGCACTGCTTCATGTATTAGCATGTACTTGAGTGTACATTTGTGGGAGCATAAAGCTTCACTAGTGTCAGTGACATTTGGTTGAGTGGTGTACTTTCAAGCCAGTGGCATCAACCAGTGCTGTACTGTCTGAAACACGCCATCAAGTGTGCTGGACGTGTATACTGCATGTCCATGCTTGCAAGCAAGTGACAGCCATTTGCATCTGACGTATTGTTGCCTTTGACATGTACTGGCCTGCATTCTGAAGTCGCGACTTCAAAATATCACGATGCATTGACGTAGGCTGGAATTGCCACCTTCATTCAAAGCATTGCATTTTCATCGCACCATCTTCATCTGCTTGCTGCAGAAGTACGCCACTGCTGCTACATGCATCGTGTAGGCAGTAACAGCCATGGCATTGCTTGATGCAGGTAGCAGTTTCCGCCAAGTATTTTATTGCACAGCTTGCTCGCCACCGCCACCGCTCCATTCAGCTTACCACGGCACTCCCTCTGGCGGTGATGCACCCAATTAGGCTGGGTAGGATGGTAGGCAGAGAGCAGGCACGATTATGTTCCATGCTCTATTTGTCATGCTGCACGCTTTGCACAAGATGCTCTGCTTTGTTTTAGTACCGCATAAGTGTGCAAGTACATGCGCAGTGCTTTTGACCTTGTTATATGTGATGGGCACTTGACATCAGACTGCGGTAATCACAGGTGTGCTAACACTCGTGTTGTGCACACAGGCGGTGCGCCCTCTGGTCATCTCCAGCATGCGCACCGGTCTCACCCCCACACTCAACAACATGCGAGTGCTGGGGCTGGTGTCCATCCCTGGAATGATGGCAAGTGCACAGGCTTGTGTGAATGTCATGTAGGGGGCAGTCAGCGAATCATCTGCTACGCATGGCAGTACTTGAATGGCCTGCAACGTAGTTCTCATGCGGCACACAGCATGGCAAATGCTGATGCAGCTGGCAAACAGCCTTCCTTCAAATGATCGCCACAGAAGCACTTCATGATTGCTGAATGGTTTGAAGTTGCATACCTGAGCAGCAATCCACAACACAACACCCTGCCATTGGCCACACTTGCAGCAGCTTAGCCCTTGCCCACCAGCCACAATGTGCAACACACTGCAGTTACGTGGAGCGCTGCTACCCTTATTGCATGCGGCTGTGCATCAACGACTCATGCATGCAAGTCTGAGTCTTGTGAGTCTCAGCACCGTTGCATGCTGCGTGGCGACGTCTCTGCCGGCCTGCGGAACACCCAGTCCTGTTGCTGCCTTCGAGGATGAGCACTGTCAACTGCAGCTGACACTGCTGCCTGCTGCCCGCTGCTGCGCCAACTCTGCGGCCCACAGACGGGTCAGATACTGGGCGGCAACCCGCCCGAACAGGCGGCGCGGTACCAGATGATCATCTTCTTTCTCATCTGCGCGGCCTCCAGCATCGGCTTGCTAGGAGCAGTCGACCTGAGCATTGAGGTGAATCACACACACTGACAACCTTCCGTAGCAGTAGCAATTGAGGTTGAGTGTCATATCACATTACTCATATGCATGCACGTGCGTCAGAACACTGTCATCATTGTGCTCAGAACACCATGCCCCGTGCTCGCTGTAGCATGGCCAATGATTTGGCCGTGCTGCCGTGATGTTCTTGCACAGTGTTTTACTTGTTGAAGTGCGTTTCTTGGCATGTCAATAGTAGGCCCTGTCACAGGTGCAGCAAGCACCTCAGCTCCAATGGGCTGTGCCAGAGGCTCACGCACCGCCCCCCCCTCTGCAAACCACCGAGGCGTATGCTTTGCTAGAGTGCACGCGCCTGCATGCAACTGTACCTGCCTACCCCTTACGCTGCCTCCTGTTGAAACTGTTGTGCGCGGCACGTGTGCAGGCGCTGTTTGATTCGGAGCACAGGCTGTGCGTCACATCACGGCTCAGCAGACGCCCCGGCGGCAAAGAAGACATTCTCACGGCAGCGTTCAACGGCCTTCGGGGCCTCGTGAAAGAGTGCTGGTCGAAAATGAGGGACCGCAGTACGCGAGAGTACGCGATTGTGCGCGGAGACAGGTGAGGTCACTCAAAACGCATCAAACAACATCACACACTGCGTGACTGCAACTGCTGTGCTTTTGCACCATGAAGGGATGCATGCGTCCTCCTGTTCGCCATTGAGGCATGCATGTACCTGGCATGAGTAGCAGTTTTGGTGGGTGAATGAGTCTGCTTTCCAACTAAAGTAGGAAGTATATGAATTACCTGGAAGCGCTGCCAATCCCACATGGCAGACGTGGCATATCAAGGTACCCTTGAAAAGCTCTGGCTCCTTCATCTGCACGTATCATACATGTCACATCACGTGAGCGTGCTGACCCCCCTGCACATGTACTTCTGCTTTGTCACGACTCGGCTTTGCAGCTGGCGTACGAGCCCGGCTACTTCATCGGCAGTAGTCTGAACGTGACCCCGGGCGGCCTGTCAGGCGGAGCACTGCTGCTGTGCATCCTGAGCCGTGCTGCTGGCGGTGCAGCTCTCAGCAGAGCATCAAGTCAACACAAACACACACACAGCGAGATCCACATCAACAACATCAGCAGCACTCAAAGCAGCCATGAGTTAGGCACGTGATTGCCGTGAAAAGAGGCTCTGCTTTCTGCTTTCTAGGTGGGAGGGACGGTATGGCACAGAGAGTAGGCATGGTTGCGGGCTTTCTACCAGCAGCGCACAATGGCGTACACTGCGCCAAGCCACTGCAGACTTCAAACCAATGGCACCTCTCAAAGAGGTGCATGAATCACAATTACAAAAAAAGGTGTTTACAACGTGATGATCAGCTTTGTGCGCTATGCCGCTCTTGTTCAGCTACACTTGGACGGAGAATATTCTACACTGTAGGCATGGCTGGGATTGTGTGTTGGTATGCCTGTTGCGTCGGCATTTGTGCGTCGGCAGAAACATTTATTTATAAGTATCTATAAAGCAGGCAAGCTACATACCCATTGCAACCGCCGCACTGTCCTGCCAGCACACTGAAACCGCTGAAGTACTCGAAGCTTTCATACACAGAACACACCTATGCTTCACCACAAATCAGAATGTAAGCCTGTGCCTGAGGCTGTGAGACTACATACTTCAAAGCAGTACTTCAAGTATTAAGCAGATGGCTCTGCAATCTGATACCAGGTTGCTGCACTCAGATCACTCTCATGAACCGCGTCATGAACCGCCAGAAAAAACGTGCAGACCTGCATGATTACCCCACACAGAAGCACATGGCAAGCGACATTACACAATGGCACCAACGCAACCAGAGAAGCCACACAAATCACACCATTGTCTGGTTCTGAAATACATTTGTGATGGTGTGTTTCCAAGATACCCATCCCTGGCCTAGCTACCATCCCCTGCTTCACGCCCTGTCTCGCTCTGACACCACATAAAAGTCACAGGTCACAGTGGCACCATTCGCGCCGGCTAACGGGACCACCAACAAGGACCGCAGAATGAGCCGCCGCAGCTTGGAAAGTAGAGCATGTATGATGTCTAGAGCACAGACCCCCTCTGCTCCCCCTCCCTCCTCGTCGGCTGGCCCCGCTAGCATCGTATCCATATACCCCCCCCACCCCCCCTCTCCCCCCCCCCCAAAAGCCCTCAGAATCTCCCTGCCCTATGTTCTCTTTCAGCAACTCCCGAGCTACACCCGCTCGCTCTAAAGGTGAGGCAGCAGCAACATGGTAGCTCGTTAGCCGCCTGCCCACCGATCCTCGCCTCCAAAGACAGCTGTCGCATGCCTCCAAGTCCGTGCAAATGGCGCCGGGTGCTGCTGCCTCCGTCTCAAAAACCCTATTGTCGCTCCCAGCGTGGGCTGCACATCAGTCCTCAAGTGCAGTTTTTCTGCCAGCCTCAGCTCTGGTATGTCACATTGAACAGGCCATGGCCGTCGTTGATGGCCATGAAGTATTCCGCGAACACCTGCACAGGCGTCATCAACCACGGGCGCACAAATATTACCTCGGGCAGTAATGGTGACATCAGTATGTAGTCATGACTGCTGATTGAGGTGAATGATTCATGATACTGATTGTGATCAGCCAAGATCACCCTACACGCCAAGCATGCGAGGTTTGCAATCTCATTAGCTTGTTGCAATGCCAGCTTGCCAACACCACCCTGCATGGTGCCACTGCAGAAAGCTACAGGATTCACTGGTTTGATTGAGGTGCGGTGCTGCAGCAAGCAGGCCTCATCTGCCAAATCAGCATGATACTTCACATCACAGCTGTGGTCACAGTACACGTAAAAGTGTCGCACGAGGCGCCATCATGGTTTCAGCAAGCGGACACTCTAAGCATGTGACAAACCTCTCACACACGCACAATGCGTACAACACGTCACACAAGTCGTTGTGTGGTTGTGCACTGCACTGCGCAAGGACAAGCGCAGACTTAAGCATACAGCATGTGCCGCTGAGCCCACCTCGGCAGGATCGATTGACTTCTACGATGGAGCGTACTGTATATACCGCAAGAAAGAGGATGAGGCTTCCACATTGCAGCAGATGCTGTGTAGAAACAAAGAACGCGGAACTATTTGCAGCTCATGTTGTACAGTGGAAGTTTCACATTTGTTTACAAACGCAAACGAAAACTGTTTTTTGTTCACAAGGTAGCACTGTAATAAAAGAACACAGAACTGGTCTTTCTACAAAAATGACTGGCTTACCAGAGAAACGATGGCGCTCAGCTTCATGAGGATGTTGAGCGATGGCCCACTTGTGTCCTCTGCAGTCGCAAAGTTGTGAGAATAAGATGGAGTTAGCAACGGCAGGCAACAGTGAGTGCAGGCATTGATAGGTAATCTGCCCACATGGTTGATGTCTTGTGAGAACAATGTCTGCGCAATATGTCATCAGGGCCTGCTCCATTTTACAGGCCACATGCCTTGAGGTAAGAAAAGTGGCACTGGAAAAAGCACTCTTGCGCAACCTGCCGCATCAATGACTCCACAGTGAAAATGACAAACTTTGCTGCAAGCCTACAATGTGCGTTCGTCGTGGATGCAGGCAACAAGAACAAACTTATGCGCGCTGCTTGCCACTTCAAGCACACGTTCACTTCAACTTCAATGAAGCAGGCAGTGCTTACTTCACTCTAAGCTCCCTGTCCAGATGGGGTGATATTATTTCAAACTTCAGCTTGGTTTTGGTCGAGAGCACCTCAAGACTGAATGGTTGAAGGCAACTGACAAGTCAACTGCCGCACACGGCATGGCGCGATCAAAGTGTGTCGGTACGCAGCAGCACTGTATGACTATTCAGTTTTGCCATGAGTTTGTGCCCTGTGCCTCATGACACATAATAGCGTCAAAGCGAGGTCTTCCGTTCACACAACACCAGCACACCTTACTAGCGTCTGCAATGCATTTCACAGCTTGAATCTGCAATGCATTTCACAGCTCGAAACGTGTACTCCGCCTCGAAGATGGTGTTAAGAGACTCTCATCCTTCTGTAAAGTCAATGCAGCGTTCAGAAAAGGACCCAAATGCTACTCCTAAGGCTTGGCTAAATGTGCTGAAGCCAGACCACATACTCAGTGGGTCTGCGACAGTGTCTCCGACCACCACCGTGCACTTCGCCTCATAGATAGTGTACCAGACATGGCAAAATGTGCTGCAGAGCAACGACGATGAACCACTTACTCAGTGGGTCTCCGACAGTGTCTCCGACCACCGCCGCCTTGTGAATGTCGCTGCCCTTGCCGCGCAGCTCGCTCTCAGGGGTCGCCTTCTCCACATACTTCTTGGCATTGTCCCAAGCACCCCCCGTATTGGACATTGAGATGGCAACCTGTACATGGCGCAGACAACACAAGGACCAGCAGCATCGGTGTTATCATCATGAATGCGTATCCTGACCGAAAAGCGCACGACACAGCAGTGTCATATGTGACTTGCATTGCACAATGACCCTGTCTGCAAGAGGCAGAAGGCATAATGCTAGACATGCACAACGGAAAGTAAACGCTGGGAACCACAGCATTGATTCATTGCCACCACATGTGAGCGCACAGCACCAGCTGCGGTTTGCTAATGACAGGTGCTGCTACAGCATGCGCCTCCACAATTGGGCGATTGATACCCTCCCCCCCCCCATGATGCTCATAGCTCACGCTAAGATGCACTTGCTGGACGAACACTTTGTGAAAGATGGGGCCTGCGGCAACTGTTTGTGCTTTGAGCCCAAAAGCTGCCTGTATGCAGCTCCTAAGCACCAATTCGTCATGCAGCGAGAACTGCATACGCCATGCGTCAGCAGTTTCAAGATAATGGAACCTCAGCACAGCACATCTTGTCACACACGGCTTCATCTCACACAAACACAGATCTGCAAGGCTGCTGAAACGTGCTCAAAACTTACGTAAGTTTCTTATCCTCAACAACCCACTTCAAATGCAACCCACTTCAACATGTCATCAATGACTAGACACAGTGCTCACCTGCACGCCAGATGCCATGCCGCCTGTGAGCAGCTCGCACACAGCGTAGACGCCACGTACCACATATACAGATCTGCACGGCTGCTGAAACGTGCTTACAACACAGGTGAAGTTTCTCAACTTCTACAAACCACTAAAACATCAGCAATGAGACTGCAGATGCATACCTGCACGCCAGAGGCCATGCCGCCCGTGAGCAGCCCGCACACAGCGTAGACGCCAAACAAAGTGCCGGCCACAAGAGGCGCCAGCATGACCAGCGCGCCGGGCGGCAGCATGTACTTGAGGGCCGCGCGAGTGGAGATGGCAATGCAGCGCTGTAGCACAAACGGCAGGGAATTGTGGGGTGCAGGATGCATGTCAGAAGTGCAGAGTTTTTCAGTCCCGCAGGAAGCCACTTCAGCAGGCTTGAGCATGACAAAAAAGTGGGGTATTATGAGTGAATGACTGCTTATTGTGGACTTTGCAGTTGCTCAGCAACAAGCGCAAACAATAGAAGTAGTCTCAACCCAAGCGCTTGCATGCAAGCGCAATAAATAGTGCGTGGTTATGTAGTGACTGGTAGCGCAGCTTCCCATACTGTGTGTATGACACCTTGACCATGAGGTGCATACAATGTGCGGTGGCTGATGTGCACTTTGGCGCCAAAACTGGTGCACATAGTATGCATGCAACAGTTGAACTTTCCAAGACGATTCACGTGCCTTGTACATGCTTGCCAAGTACATTCATGGAAGTATGCACAAGTATTTCATATTTTTGTCGGCTTAGGTGTCACGTTGGACATGTATTATGAAAGCAGGTCAACAATGCGCTCTGCATTCGCACGCTGATACCACACTCCAGCGTGGGTGGTGACAAAGGTGACATGGACACAGATAACTACACCCATCATAGCTTTCAGTGATCACCATCATTGCCCAAGTACAGATGTCACAACGCATACAATGTCTGTACATACATGCAAGGCTAAACACATACATCAATCATTCAAGTCAGGCTGCTTACCATACTTCCTCCAAGTTTTTCACTTCTACAGCCCGGCACTTCAACAGCTTATATAACTTCAACTTTTGCACTTCAACAGCCCAGTACTTCCATCAGTCGTATCACATCATCTAAATCATTATAATCACATCATCACCATCAACTGTAAACTTCAAGTATTACATACTCATGATACTTCAACAGTACTGTACTTCAACACCAACCTGGTGTCCGGCCTCTCCGTGGTGTCCTCGTCCAGCAGGCACGGGTTGGCCTCAAACTGATGGATTGTCAAGTCAGCCATTTACCATACTTCAACTTTTGCAGTTCAACAGCTCAATTTACCAATCACTCAATTATCATCGCCATCACAGTACCAACTGTACACCAAGTATAACACTTCAACTGTTGTACTTCAATACCGACCTGGTAGTCTGGCCTCTCCGTGGTGTCCTCGTCCAGCAGGCGCGGGTTGGCCTCAAACTGCTGCTGCACCTCCTGCACCATCTCCATCGCAGCAGTGCCCACCGCCTTCATGGTCATGGCGCTGAACCAGTACGGCAGCATCGCTCCGATCAGCAGGAAGGAGAAGGTGAGGGGCTCCAGGATGTTCACGCCGTCCGTGATGCCGAGGCGAGTCACAAATGCGCCGTACAGGGCCTGCGGGAGAAGTGAGCAAGGGTGTGCATATGGTGTGAATTGGTGGCAAAGCGACATCTTTATGATGACGAAGATGAAATTCAATACAAGTCTACCTTCTGTTCCACTGGATATGGTTTTTGTAAATCAACATAAATTCTTTCAAAAACAAGCGAGTTGATGATGATGATCAACAGTGACGCTGTAATGTGTGAGACGAAATGTGTAGTGTGGATGGTCGCGACGCATGGACTGTGGAATTGTCGTGAACCCAGGCAGCAGTCGTACCCGGTAATCCTGGCAATCTCATTCGCAGCGCGTTCTGCAAATGCAAGGCAGATGCCGTTGCTGTCATTTGAAATTGCCGTAGAGGCGGGTGGCGCAGAACACATTATTATCACTGAAGGCAGATTCTTGTTATCAACCTCAACACTGCTGGACTTCAACATGTCATCAAACCAGCCGGCAAGCGCATCAAGACAAAAGACTACTGTTCTGCCGCCACCAGACACGCACCAGAGACACGAGTGCAGCCGAGCCGATGGCAAAGCCCTTGCCGACTGCCGCCGTGGTGTTCCCCGCAGCGTCCAGCGCGTCCGTCTTCTCACGCACAGAGGGCGCCAGCTGGCACATCTCCGCGATGCCGCCGGCGTTGTCGCACACAGGGCCGTAGGCGTCGATGGTGAGGCCCGTGGCGAGCGTGGACAGCATGCCGATGGCAGCGAGCGCCACGCCGTATGTCTCGCACATGCCAAAGGACGTGTAGATGATGGCGGCGAGGACAAAAACGGGGATGATGACGGACTTGTAGCCGAGCGACAGGCCGTAGATGATGTTGGTGGCGGAGCCCGTCTTGCACGACAGCGCGACCTCGCGCACGGGCGCGTACGAGTGGCTCGTGTAGTACTCCGTGATGAGGCCGATGACGAGGCCGCCGACGGCGCCGCTGGACACGCACACGAACGCGCTGTAGGGGGTTGAAGTTACCACGCCGCTCACGCCGGAGATGACAAACTCCGCGGGCAGGAAGTGGTGCGCGATCATCCAGGTGACGGGGATGATGAGGATGGTGGTGACGATCAGCTGGAGCTTGAGGGCGCTCTCGATGTCGGGCTCCGTGTGCACGGGGCGGATGTGCGTGGCCAGGAAGGAGGAGACGAGGCACACGAGGATGCCCGCCGCGGAGACCTCCATGGGGAAGACCATGGCGCCCCTGGTTGCGCGCGCCAGAGAGTGGGCAAGTTGTGTGGATTAGTTGTGGTGGTGCACAAGTGTACTTGATAAAAAAGTGAGCACGTGCTTTGACGGTGGCAGTACCTGTTTGAAGTTCTGAAGCAGGCAGTGTTGTACGCACGAAGAAAGCTGTGCGTGACGCGCGGGCGACCTAGTACAAATACCGATCATCGTCCAAACAGTACGCACATTAAGATAAGGTCTAGCCCCCGGACGCAGAAAAACTGCCACATCACAAACTTCTTCAAGCTGCAACTTCAAACTCAACACACATACGTACGAAGTCTAACCCCGGAAAGCTGTCACATACCAACCTCAACCTTTAACTTCAAACTCACCAGCCGCCGGCGACCAGGTCAGGGCACGTGGCGGCGATGACTAGCGCGGCGCACGTGGACTCTGCGTACGAGCCAAACAGATCCGCGCCCATGCCTGCGACGTCACCGACGTTGTCGCCGACATTGTCCGCGATAGTGGCGGGGTTGCGCGGGTCGTCCTCCGGGATGCCGTGCACGACCTTGCCCACGAGGTCCGCGCCTACGTCCGCCGCCTTGGTGTAGATGCCGCCGCCGACGCGGCCGAACATGGCGATGGAGGAGCCGCCGAGACCGTAGCCTGGTGGCGCGCGCAACGCGGGTTTGGATTAGAGTTTCGGTGCTGATGCGGGCGAGGTTTACGGGGAAATGCACACGATCACACTGTTGGTGGTCCCTTATGTGCTCCACATGGCAATGGAGGAGCCGCCAAGACAGTAGCCTGGTGGCGCGCGCAGTGAGGGTTAGGGGTAGGGGGTCGGTGCTGATGTGGGTGAGGTGTAGCCTAGTGGCGCGTGCGATGAGGGTTAGGGTGGCGAAGGTTTCGATGCTGATGCGAGGGGGGTTTTGGTGACACATGCGGCTGCACAGCGATGGTGCTTCACCATGAATCTGGGCTGCTGCAGTTGCGCAAAGGTCTGCACCTCAATGACGATGCAGCGCTTGGGCACCTTAGTGACAGATGAGCTTTTGCGGTTAGGCCAAGTAGTATGATGCAAGCATTGCAAGCAGTAGATAAAATTCAGAGAGACCACATGCCATGCCATTGCCATGACTGCCAGGCGGCGGTGCAGAGATCTGCGCGATCAGTACGCGTGCAACTTCAAGTTCAACACACACAAAAAAGCCCCCCAGCGCACCTGAGATGCAGTCCATCATGATGTCCCACTGCGTCTCCGGGAAGTACTGCCTGTAGACGTAGAGCGCAATGTACAGTACGAGCACTGCCATGGAGGTCAGCGCAAAGCCCATCACGGCGCCGGCGCGGAACGCGCAGTTGAAGGCCGCCTTGTAGCCGCCCTGCTGCGCGCCGATGGTGGTGCGCACGTTGCTGTGCACTGCCACCTTCATGCCGATCCAGCCCGAGAGGATGGAGGTGAGGGCGCCGAGCACGAACGCGATGGTGGTGAACATGCCCTGCAGCCAGGAGCCCTGGCCAATGGAGATGAGGAAGAAGACTGCCGCACCGAAGACAATGATGAACACCAGGCAAATGGTGTACTGCGGAGCAAGCGGGGGGTGCGAGGGGGGGCGTAGATTTAGTTTATTGATTTACATACGATAAAATTATGAACACACATAAGGTTGCATGTGAGGGGACATCAAGGCGCTGATTCTGAATGTGTGTCATCGATATCCTAATTAGATTGACAAGCATCGCGCATTTACAAAACCAAGGTTGATTGAAGGTGATTTTCATTGAGCAGCATGAAGGGCAAGCATGGACATCATGAATCATTGACCACGTTGCAGCAGAGCAGGGGCACACAAACTTTAGTCATGGAAGCATCATGATGAGAAACGTCGCCGAGGCTAAATGAAAAAGCATTTCACTGAGCAGATATGATGCCTGTGCCATGCATGGCGGCAGTGCCCACGCTGCAAAATCGCGCGATGCGTGGTGACCATGCACACAATGCCTCACTGTAAATGCATGTAGATCCCGCCAGACAGCATGACCTTTGATGAATGCACCACAGCCATGCTCAACCACATCATGTGCTTAGTACAAACGCGGTTGATATGATGGGTGTGTTGACATGATTGGCATGACGCAAAGCAGCTGATCCGATTACATTTTTTTGTGTGTCGGAAATCTTTTTGTATGTCGGAAAGTCAAAGTCATCTTCTGTCGTCCGCATTTACTGAAAGCAGATCGGGTTGACCTGAGTCAAGCTGGGACAATAAGCAGATTCCCATTTCTATTGTGTCAGATCAGATGCAACTACCGGCATCAATGCAAAGCCATTAGCTATATCCCTGCAAGTGAAATTGTTGACAGCAATGCTTCGGCACTGTTATCGTCGGTATTTTTGACACTTGGAGCCATTAATTAATTGATGTCACATGGGTACGAGTGTTGTAGATGCACGCATTCTGTTGTCAATAATTTTCAAGGGCGCATTGATGATTGGAGAGCATCATGACATCAACATGTAATGGCGAGGCCTGCATACGCACCGAGTGATGCGTTTCACAAATTCAGTTGTAGCAGTGCACATGATCATAAATTCCCACTGCAATGTAAGGAATGCAGGCGAAATATGTACAAATCTTCAGGAATGCCACTATAGCAAAGGCCACTAATTGCAAGACCAGACAAAAGGGGCGAGGTGGTTGAATGATTGTTGCGAGTTTCAAAGAAGAAATGAAGAAAGACGGACAGCTCTGTTGCAAGCCACTGAATGCACAAGATGCAGTGACAAAAAATGAGCAACAGGCTGGCCTTACTGTGACAGCTGCAGCACGACGGTGGGCAGCAACCTTGCATGACGGTGACTACAAGCGCGCAGATCCAGGGTTGCAGCGAGGTTGCCAGCCCAGCATCGCACATGCCAACAAGACTGACCTCAGCATTCAGGAATGCGTCTGCGCCGTCCTTGATAGCCTGGTAAATCTCCCTGAGCTTCGCAGTCTGCACGCCATCGTTGCCAGACGTCAGTCCCCTCTCCTCCCCCGAAGACACGAGCTTGATGTTGTTGATCAGGACAAACTGCGAGGCAGCCCATACGAGGCCTATAGCCACCGAGCCAATGATGAGGCTCGTTGCATCGGTCTCAAGCCCCTGCAACACCATGAGATGGCAGGAGAGTACAGCAGTCACCCGAGCGTCAGCACACGATCTCACAAAGCGGGCCCTCAGTAGGAAGGCAACAGCAAATCCAGTCATCGCAGCCGTGGCAGCGGCCATCGGTGCCGCTAGTAACATTGCATGAGGCACACATGACACTGCAAAGCTCTGCACCGACCAGCAGGGCAGCGTTGGGCAACACAGCTCATGTTCTGTCTGCTTCTGGGAACAGAAAGAGCTCAATCGGAGAGACAGTGCACGCAGCTCATGGCAGCCGGGCATGGCATTGCACGACTGCAAGCACAGTCACTTGCACACTCACCATGGTCGCCAAGCCGTCGCAGATCCTGGTGCGACTGCTGAATGCAGTTGAAGCAAGACAGAGTAGCCAAGTGCACTTTCGACCTTGGGGATTATCCCCAAGTTTCGACGAAGCGAGATTAGTCTCCCGAAACTGACCACTTTTGGGGAAGGTTTTGTGGGGCACTCCCCCCCCCCCGGGGGGGGGGCTCTCGGGAGGGGATAACTTGGGGATAATATTCTCATCCCCAAGGCCTAGGGCTGGGCGAGCACACTGTATGGTGTAGTCTTGAATGTTACATGCACGCTCATGCATTCCTGGTGTCACAGGATGCATGATGTCAACTCTGAACACAATCCAAAAGTTGTACCTCCATTCTCAACGTCGGACTGGAGGAGGTATCACACCCCCTCACCTGCTGCACATGCTGCGTGGGACCTGCCTGCGTGAAGATCCCCCTTCGTTGGGCAGGACAGTACTGCAGTACAGAAAGTTTTTGTGGAATAGAACATGAGCAAGGTCCACATCAAATGCATGTGCCAAAATACCTTGCATACTTTCTCGCAATGCATGTGGTCGGTTTCAGTGTCATCCACTTTTTCCAGTAGATGCCATCTAAATAATAATGCTGTCTTACGTGTACAAGGTCATGCACACGATGGACATTGTTTCAAAAATAAACGCGAAGGCAGTGCAACGAGAAAACAGTATTGCATTCGCACACGAACTAACATCTATTATCCAGGCTGTGGTGCATGAGACTCATACAGCAGCGCGTGCTGCCGCAGCCGTCAGCCTACGGCTCCCCATTCGCAATGCAGCAGCCATGGCGGCAAAAATGGCATATGTTGTGTGCGCAATGTCAGGGCGCTGCAGTAAATCATAGACTCTCGGCCTGCAATCATACACATAAGCACCCCCGACCCTTTCATGTCTACGCACATGGACACGCCCCAACTTCACATGCTATATGGGATGCCCCAGATTGCCTGCTTGGAGGCCCTGAAGGTGTTATGAGGCTTGTCCTTCTGTGCCTGGCGTGAGTATAGGGCATCACAGAGATGCAGGCCCGCCAGCCCTCCACCCCCACGAGTGCGCTTTGCTGCCCCCTCCCCTCCCCCCCCCCCCTCTCCCCTGCCCTGCACCTGAGGGTACTATGTGCAACTGAGGGCCGAGCAAGCCCCATTGCGCCTATTGCCACCGCTGTGAGGTGCTTTCACTCCCCCCCATGTCCGCCTACTTGTGGTTGAGCTTGCCCCGAATGATCTCCTCGAGCAGCTCAATGTCCGCCGCAAAGCCGCGGATGCCCTCTGCCAGCTTCTCCGTGGCCATGGCGTCCTGGTTCATCATCCAGCGGAACGTCTTCTCGTCGAGCACGAGCTTGTCGCCCTCGTACTTGGCCTTGTCAGCGCTCAGCACGCGCTCGATCGGCTCGTGCGACTCCTGCAGCTGCGTGAGCAGCGGCGGCGAGATGGTGAGGCGGTCACAGCCCGCGAGCGCAATGATCTCGTCGATGTTGCGGAAGGACGCGCCCATGCAGATGGTCTTGTAGTCGAAGGTCTTGAAGTAGTTGTAGATGGTGGTGACGCTCTTCACGCCGGGGTCCTCGAAGCGCGAGTAGGAAGCCGTTCCCGTGCTCTTCTGCGGTGTGCGCGAGTGGCAAGACTGGAGTTAGATGATAGTACGCGTCATGCACAGCTGTGGCAGCACAACTGTCAGAGCAGCAAGTCGCAGAACCATTGAGCAGTGTCTTGATGCAGCAAGGGTGAAGTTAGACGACTGTCAACACTGCAATCAAGTGTTGTACTTTGAAGTATGTACCATGTACAGCTGTGGCAGCACAGGTGCAAGAACTTCCAATTTGCAGAGTGGCAAAGACGCAGGACCACTGTGCAGTGTCTTGGTGCAGCGGTAATGTGTACCGCTAACTCATCACGACAACGAATTTGAGTACCCTGAAATAGCAGTCCAGCCAAAAGCCCACTGTAATTGACCTGCCAAGGGCAACCCCAAAGCATAATTGTTCATCCAGTCCAGTTTGGCACGCGCTGTTGACATCAGCATCAATGTTTGTGTAGCCAAGTAGTATTGCAGCAAAATAAAACTTTCAACGCACAGTGCATCACGGGGTGATCCATATCTAAGATATAATTGTTAAACCATGTCACAATCATGCGTGCCACATTTGCAGCGCACTGCAATTGGCAATCACGGCTGATGGATATGACTGGATCAGTGCTGACCAGTTTGGTGAGCAGCAATGCACCAGCCGATGTCTTTTTCACGCCCTGAGGCCGAAAATAGGCTGAATGCGCTCAGCTCCTGTACAAATGTACACGTTTCATGAAAAACTTTCAGACGCTTCAGCACGCGAGAATACACGCACATTCTAACACTGCTGTTCGACTAGAGGGCCCATATAATCAGCGCAACACTCCGCTGAAAGAGAAATCTCAGAATCACACAGGCTGATATCCTGAGTGATCCCTAATGGCTACCAAAGAAGGTGCACTACCATGCACCTGCTCCACGTAGTCGCTGATGTGTGGACTGTCACTCGTACACGTGAGTGTTATACAATATTTCGACTCAGTGCAACAGATTGTTTTGCTAGATGTAGGTGTTCTATTATGACAGCAAGGATCAAATCTGAAACCACATGTGCATACATGGTTTGCGAATCTACAACTTCTTTGAACTGTGCAGCTATGAATAAAGGGAAAATAAAGAAAGCATGCAACTTCTTCAAATCGTGCAGCACTGAATGAAGGGAACCGCAGGCGATGGCGATGCAAAGCGGCTTGTGGCGAATGTGTCGTTGCCTGCAACTGCTATCCTGCACAGGTGCTACATTTGATGTTTTTGCACGCAACCACAGTTGGTGTGACTGTTGTGACTGCATTACCAATATGTGCAGCACCAGACTATCAAAGGTGAACTTGAAGGAACTTGAAGCTCAGCAAATCCTGCTCATGTCCAGCTGTAAAACACACACCTTAAACCAGTCCAGAATGCGCCCAACAAATGGCGAGACCAGCGTCGCCCCAGCTTCCGCCGCAGCCGCCGCCTGCGCCAAGCTGAAGAGCAGGGTTAGATTGCAGGTAATACCCTCCGCCTCCAGGACCTTCGCAGCCTGAATGCCCTCCCAAGTGCTCGCAATCTTGATCAGAATGCGGCTTTTGTCGATGCCAACGTCCTGGTAAAGGCCGATGAGAGTGCGGGCCTTGCTGAGAGTGGCCTCCGTGTCGAAGCTGAGGCGAGCATCCACCTCGGTGGACACGTACCCAGGGACGATCTTGCTTATTTCGGCACCGAAGTTGACGGCCAGTTTGTCCATGATGAGGCCCACTGTCTCACTGTCCTTGCCATGCTCCTTGCCGTAGGCGATGGCATCGTCGACAAGATGCGCATACTCCTTGATGACGGCTGCCTTGTACAGCAGGGAAGGATTGGTGGTAGCGTCGGTCGGCGCGAATCTTCGGGCAACACACAGAGAGGTTGTAGTACGGCAGCAGTCAGAACATGTCGAAAGACAAGAGATTGCGCATAAAGTACGGCACACGGAGGCGTGGAGTATCGCAATATAGGCAGATAGGTAGGTGTGCGCATGTACTCACTGCTTGATGGTGCCGATTTCGCCAGTGTCAGACACCACAGTGGTCATGGTTTTGAGCTGCTCCAGGACTGAAGGCTTCTTGTCATCGCTTGCCGTCTTGGCCTTCTTCGCAGGGGGAGACATGGCTGCTGCTGAGGGTTGGCGAAGACAAGTTGGTGCTAGCTGGCAGTGTATGTTTGTGCCTCTGTCAACTGGCTCGGCCTGATGCATTTCAGAACGTGATCACTGAGCGCTGCTGCCCTCTGGAAGTGAAGTGATCTGATCAAAAAGTGCGAGGTTGCAGGCGCGATGCGGTACGCGGCGACGGTGGTTGCTGCTCTGGCGACGGCAGGCAAGGCGCACTCCTTCGTGAGCAACAGCAGCAGCGGCGCCAGGCCCTCGATCCTGCGCACGTCGAACAGGATGCGCAGCGGTGCAGCTCTGACGATGTGAGTAGTGTGCTGGCTGAAGCTGTTTATGCCAAAGCGGGCGTTCTTGGGTGTGTAAAAGTTTTTTGAATGTATATTGATACTTGCTTTGTGATAATGTCTGCTGGCGCGAAGTGCGCAACTGGCGCGAACATGATCCAGGCACCTCGCAGCAAACAGTTGCCAACAAATTGCTGTGCACATGTACCCCACTGTCATTAAGGCCTGATCAACATGCTCTGCATACGACTGCACGTTGTTAGAGGTCACAGTGTTGATAATGAGACGAAATGATCACGGCATCCTTGCACTTGAACTTGTGCATGCTCTGCAGAGCAGGGGTTTAGGCATCGAAGACGTCCTGAAGAACCCAAAATGGCCAGAGCAGTACCCGTTCAAGCCTGCAGACTTCAAGCGGCAGGACGAGAGCGTCGACACCGAGTTCTATGAGTACCCAAGGCTGGTGCTGCACATAGGCAAGTGCACTTGGTACAATTGAGTCGTGGTCACTTCCATACCATACCTGAACAGGACTGCCCATTCAGCAACAGTGAATATGGTGCATAAAGCTATGCCTCCCAGAATCTTAGTTTGCTAATGCGAATAGTTGCTGCAGGCTTTAAAATTGTGTCCTCGCTGCCATGAGGAAATGTCTGCAACAAGTGAGAGTCTTGTGCGGGGTGCAGCATCGAAACAGCAGCTTGCCACGCTCAAGTGCCTTGAGCACGCGCCAGTGCCCAAGGACGCGGCACAGTTGGTTGCAGGCACCTGTAACATTCAGCTTTTGCAAGAGGTGCACCCGCAAGTCCCATCTGAATGGTCTATATGTTGCGCAGCAGTGGCGAAGCGGGAGCACCTAGCTGCCCTGCATCAGGCTCGCACTGAGGGTATGTAGTGCTCTAGTGAGGTGCCATCCGATGTGTTTTTCGGTCTGCACTGCGGCAGGAACTCCTGGCCAGCGCGCCAACGCATGCGGCGCAGCTGTCGCGGACCGTTCTCGGGATGCACCTTGTGCAATTGTGCAATGACAGTGTCGCATTGCAATGTCCGTGCGTCACTGCAAATAGATGACTCTTATGTGCCCGCTGCTTGCCGCGTTTCTTCAGACAAAGTACGCCCCTCGTACCCACCAGGAGGCTCTATACAGGCCAGCGCTGCGCTAGTATCTGACACAATGACACTGGGCTTGCGGGTTTGCAGCTCTTGCAGTAGCCGAATGCTCCCTGTGATGGCAACAAGTGTGCACAGTCCCAAAAAAAACGTCACTTGTGTTGGCACTGGCGTCTGCTAAGCCACTCTCAAGCCTGCAATCTGCTGTCCCTTGCCGTCGGAACCAGGTGTGTGCACCTATGCTGATGGCTCGTCTGCGTGCTTGCTATACGCACTGCTGACGACATGACTGTGGCGATGTCTGCATCCCCTGTACGCAGATGATGCTGCCGTGAAGGCCTTGACAGAATACTACTCCAAGACCCTGCCAGAGGGTGCAGATGTTCTTGACATTTGCTCATCATGGGTCAGCCACTTCCCTCAAAACTGGAAGCACGGCAAGCGTGTGGGCCTTGGTAAGTTCCTCGCTGAAGGTGCTCCATGTTTACAATGCCAGACACTATGTTAGCGTATCGGATGTGAGATATCTTCAGCAGGTGCAGGCGCACCACTTCCTGGCCGAATATCTGCAGATGCCCGCTGCATGCTCATACTGCCAGCACATGCCCAAAAGTCAACTTCTGCAACACTCTTTGCATGTGCTCTGCTGCAGTGCATTTCCTTATTGCCTCTTCTTAAAGGTAGTCGGCATATGGCGCAAGTTAGAACTCAGCGCACTTCTGAGAAGGCCGATGCAAAAGTCTCAGATGGCATCGCTGCATGGCTCCTTCGAGCACCAATGACTTGCTCTGCCGGCACGACACCTCAACTGCTGTTGTGACTGTCAAACCTGACCACTGCCCCCTCTGCCCCTTGCCTCAACCATGTTGCTGATGACGGTGACGGTAGGCATGAATGAATACGAACTGTCCCAGAACAAGCAACTGGACGAGTATGTGGTACGCGACCTCAACGTCAACCCAGCCTTCCCCTTTCCGGACAGCAGCTTTGACGTCATCACGTGCGTCGTCAGCATTGACTACTTGGTAACGCTCGACAAGGTCTTTGCGGAGGCGGCGCGCGTGCTGCGGCCCAACGGCAAGTTCATCATCAGCATGAGCAACCGCTGCTTCCCCACCAAGGCGTGGAAACTGTGGCTCAGCACCAACGACTTTGAACACGTCTTCATTGTGGGCGCCTTTTTCCACTACTCAGGGGCGTTTCAACCAGCGCAGGCGCATGACATCAGCCCCAACCCCAGCAGGTCCGACCCGATGTACATCGTGGAGGCCGTTGTCAAGAAGTGAGCTACGCGCTATGGGCGGAAGCAGTTCGCTTGTCCTCTGCATTGTTTTTTAAATGGATCACATCACAATGTTTGTCTGTCTTGCTTGTTCCAATTTCAGTGTGCTCTGTCTTCTTTCTTGTGCGTTGCTTCGACGACGCTCTGTATATGTATGTATGTATCCCCTTATCCCCAGAGACGGTCAATGCACACAAAAGGAACTTCACAACAGGTGAAACTTCCAGGTGAACTTCAATCGCAACAGCGAGTGCACGATACAGTCGCGTGCGCCATATGGCATGGAAGCAATGTACGGACATTGACGTTAGACGTGGCGCTGTCAGTGCGACCGTATTTCCGCAGCCGCGTCAAAGCATACACAACCTGCAGTAACGGGAGAAGACCCAGCTCTCTGACTGCAACGTAGTCTTACGCTGGAGGTATAGAGCCGACCTCGGGCTTCATCACCAACAAGCAGGACGAAACAGCAATGACAAACGTGTCTCGCTAGCACTCAGCGCGGGGAGATTGCGTAGTGCACACCGGGCACGTCGGAGGAGCACGCGGCGAACTGCATCATGGTGGCGGGACTGGAGCCGCTCCCGCAGAGCGCTGTTTGGGTTGCGCCAGACGTCGTGGAGCAATTCAAGGACACGGGTATACTGAAGGCCGTGGAGGCCTCGCGCATAGGGTGCTGGGAGTGCAACAAGGTGCCTGCGACAGCAATCTGATGCTCATTTGTCGCATGTTATGTGCTTGATAGGCAATTCTGTATGCTGCTGCCTGCGATTTGAGTGCATCATGATGGCACTTTTGTTGACCTCCATGTATCGCGGACCACTCTCAGGTGCAGGTCAACTACTTGAACTGCGTCTGCGACGCTGCGTCGCTCCCTGCATCAATCCCCTTTCTGCATCTTCAGCAAGCGCGTGAATGACAGTGCTCTCAGGCAGTCGCTGTGGCCGCTTTGAATGATCGTGCCGCTGGCTTCAGCAGCTCTTGTATCCAGAGGCGCATGGACTGGTTGCCAAGAAAACTGATGCACTTTGTCCACTCCCTCCCGGCGCTCAAGCACACATAATGATAGCAGTCTTGTGCTAAGCCTGTTGCGCGTAGTCTCCACGATGCTGCAACGCGCTGGTTCAAAAGCAGCCACTAGCGCCGCTGCTTCATGCAAGCGATATATCCACTTCACAGCCTCACGAGGCACCAGCAGCACGCCATTCATCAACACTTGCTATTGCAGCTGCTGAGGTTTTATCAACACACTTGCTGTCGCTGCTGAGTGCTGACAGACATTGCCAGACACCCTAATGGCATCTCTCAACTTGATGCTGACAGCTCCTTTGAACTCTGCTGTTGCGTTGCTGTTTCTGCCGCAGGGGACCATGGTGCTGACGTGGTCGCCCCTCATGCACCATCTCTTTCAAAAACCGCAAGACAACACCCCTGTTGACTTCATCCACGACTTCATTGAGAGGATTCATCCCGACGATCGCGCGCGCGTTCTGACGTGTCTGGACGAAGCCGTGGCGACCAATGGCAGATACGACACCTTGTACAGGGTGGTGTGGGGGGACGGCTCGGTGCTGCACATACATGCCAGAGCTGAGCACTTCCGCAATGCAGATGGCAGGTAATGACGACACGCTAATATTGCGCACACTACTTGATGGGAACGACTCAAAAGACCGTAGAGCTCCAAGTAGGTGACAAGGTGTGATCAGTCGTCAAATTGAATGCCTTCCACCAATAACCGTGGTCGCCGCGGCTGCGGCAATTGGCCACGAGTCAAACAGCGCCACCATATCCACAGTCGTCAGAAATGTGTGCTACAGTAGTATGATGTATGCGGATGCTCCTCCCTGGCGTTTGGTGCGCGTCCGCAAGTGCCGCGACGCTCAGTGGTGAAGCGCACACCCTGCAGCTGCTGCAACAAGTTGAACTCTGCTGCAGGCATGCTTCCTTGCGCAACTTCATGTCAGACAGTGCCTCCACACGGTTGCCCGCTGACGTAGTTCACTTGGACTATGCACATTTTGGAAGCTTGGACTGGTGTAGGTATGTACGCTTTTCATTCTGCACTGTGGGCACTGCTGTATCTTGTGCAGCCTGCTCGGCCGAATCCTCATGTTGCTGATGCTGTTGTGTCTGCCGCTGGTGCCTCAGTCACAGATCCCTGCATGCTGCCGACAGCATGCACGCCATCATCGCCTGATTTGCGACCACAATTGCAGTTTTAGAGTAATGTGAGCAATGCCGTAGCCCACACACACTGACACAGCATCTTAACAGGTCACGCACGCTTACACATGTGCTCCCTCTGTTGTCTGCGCATTACCCGCTCCCTGCTTCGTGTTCGCAGCATGTCGCTGGTGGGCACATGCAGCGACGTGTCGGAGCTCAAGCGGCTGCAGGACAGGGAGCTGGAGCACATGAGACTGGAGCAGGCATTGCTCAGCAAGCTGCAGCGGAATCAGGAGGTGGGGTTTGCGCATAGTACACAAGCGCTACAGTACAGCGAGCAAATTTGAAACCATGCGGGGCTGCACTACATACGTAGTTGAGGACTGTGTTTGGTTGGTTCACAAGTCGCAAAGGAGGATCGAGGTGACGTTCCAATGCATGCTGCATTTGTGTGCTGTCAAACTTCAATTTGTAGTTCACCTTATCTACCCTAACTGTCATCAACTCCCGAGCGCTGCCATTTGCTGACCGGCATGCGGTGACAGTGGACAACAAGAGAAACCCCTGCCATGAGATGTGACTGTGACTGGGTGTCTGCATTTGCCAATGTGACATCATCAGTGGTGTTGCGACACTAGTCTTACTCACAAGTCTGACTCGCGTTCACACTGGTGGACTTATGGTACAGCAGTGCTCTGCAGAAATGCTGTACATGCTTTAGTAGGTGTTGCCGTGAGCAAGCTGCTCCGTCCTGAGCAAGCGTAGGCACGCTGAAAGTGCAACATTGGTGACATGCGTTTAACACCAACCTCAAGTTTGAACTTGGTTTCAATTAACCAATGCAAGCTTTAGACTAGAGCAGCAATGACGCAACTGCAGAGGGCGCAGTCACTCCAGCCGCGTGGCATTGCAGTGAACACCTGGTTGCATATCAGGACCAGTACTTGAGGTGGCTCAGCGACATGAGTATGAGTCATGAGTAAGAGTCATCAGGTACGGCTGCCCCTTTTGCCTCAACAAACTGCATGGCAGCCCCGAGCTCAGGCGCGTCGACCGGGCCATTAAGACGCTCTGTACATCTATGTCTGTTCCTGCCTGCGGCGCCACAGATGCACCAAATACTGCGCACGGTCAGCCATGAAATACGGTGAGTTGAAGTTGTTCTTGATGCGTGAAGAATTGTTGCAGGGGGAAGGCTTGCTGAGCACTGCAACAGAGTACAAAAGCGCACACGCAGCCTGATATTCTCTAGCCTGTGGCATGCCTTTTGGTAGTGATGACATGTCGTTGAAAGTGATGGCATGTCACTGCGTCAAGCAGCAGTGCTCCGTTTGTCAGGTGCACCTTGAAGGCTCTCTTTAAATGTGCGGCAGCTTGGGCTTCTCTGATTGCAGACATAGGCAACCTAGCCTCCCTTTGCCTTTGCTGCACTGACGAGACAGCCTCACGATGCTGCAAATGCCAATTTGGGTGCATGCAGTGCATGTTAGCCACCAGACACGACATAGGACCAAGGCTGGGTTAAAGCGTGATGAACGGTCGATGCCACTTCACCTGAGGACACAGCATGTACGGAGACATGTTGAACTTGCTTGGAGCGTCCGCCAGAAAGCCACCTCAACTTCAACATCATGATCGCATCCTTGGTGATGACAGGAATCCGCTCCAGGCCATTCTGGCCAACACGGAGGCCATGATCGACATCATCACGATGGGCGGGCTGAAGTTCAGCCTGGACGAGAAAGGCGCAACTTCAACTTCAACGCCGACGGGGCTGCGGCTGTTCAGCACCCCCGAGTGCGACACGCTGGCGGACCTGGCGGAGGAGGTGCACGAGTGCGCACAACATCAGGTATGTAGGTATCACAGGGGGGGGGGGGGGCTATGTGCGTACGTGTCACAGTGGGCATGCAGGTGTCGCACAACATCCGGTATGCGGGTATCACAAGGGGGGGATGTACGTGTGTCGCAGTTGGTATGCAGGTATCACACAACATCAGGTATGCGGGTATCACACGGGGGGGGGGGGGGGGGGTATGTATGTAAGTGTCACAGTGGGTATGTAGGTATCACACAACATCAGGTATGCGGGTATCACAAGGGGGGGGGGGGGGTATGATTGTGTCACAGTGGGTATAGGCAGGTATCATGAGGGATGTTGTTGGGGAGTGTCATTGTGGCTCATGCGCACACACTACAACATCAGTATGGACATCGTCGAGCATCTGTTCCAATGCGGAGTGTATACAGAAGCAGACGGAGCGGCTGGGAGAGAGAGTCGGCAACGCAATGCTGCAAGCCTTCATCATCAACAGTTTAACACGCAAAGTCGACGCCATCAAGGCAATAATCGATCACACGAGAGCATCGCTATCAGCGCTGTGATGTGACCCTAGCCGTGGAGAGGCTGAGTTGCAGTTGTTGTCAAACACTTCCGCAGGAGTCGTTTCATGTCCTCGATGGCGAATGCTCTTGCGGGACTGAATCACTGCCTTGATAGGGTCGAATTCGCTTGGCAGACTGTTGATGCTGAAAGCTTGAAGCATTGCGTCACCGATTCTCTCTCCCAGCCGCTCCAATGCAGATGTCACAAGGGGGGGGGGTATGTGTGTGTCGCAGTTGGTATAGGTAGGTATCACAACGGGTGTTTTGGTATGCAGGTATCCCAGTGCACGACAGTACATTTCACTGGGGGGCGGGGGCTACGTCGCTTTACATGCCATGGGAGACTCAGGGCAGGCGCTGCCAATAAGTATCAGAGTTTTCCGTGTGTGGCACAGTTGTACAAAGATGCGCAGACAATGTCAGGCGACCGGCATCTGCAAGCGTGATCTTCAAGAACTGAACGCACAACAAGGTGGATCGAGCCAAGTCAAGAAGCCTGACAGCGGTGGGCGTGCAATTGCAATATGAAGTTCAGCGTGGAGGAGCAAGTTCTGATTGCGGGCCAGAAGCTTTCAGCTGCATGTGGTTTGTTTTCAATTGTCGATTTTTGTGTGTTGTGCCAGGCATCATAGGTATAGAGCATGCCTGTTTCTCCTTCATCTGTTTCTATACATACATACTCTGGCGCGCTCAGCAGGTGACCACATGCTAACTCAGTGCTGCTGCTGCTAGTTGCTCATGCTGTTGTGAGCACTGCTGCATAAGCAGTGCTCAGGGGTGCGACATGACATGATGGTTCATCTCACATACTTTGGCATGTATGTATCTGTGCCATCTTCACTTTGCATTACCCCGTCGCTCTCACCGCCCCTCGCTGTCGCACTCTTAAGCCTGCGGCACCCGCAATATTTTGTGACCGTCAACCCTCACCAGCAACAACCAGCGTTGTCAGCAGCAGAGCACTCAGCATCGTCAAGTCACCTTTGGACATAGTTGAGTTCATGTTGAAGACCTCTCATGCCGCTCGCTGACTGCCTGCGCCCTTCACCTTGCCATGTATCACCACTCAGGCGCTGGTCATCGACGATTTTCTCGAGTTTGATGAGCTGGTACTCAAGGGGGCGGACGCAGCGGCACCCCCCAAGCAGGAGCCCGTAGACATTAGAGAGGTCATCAGTAGCGTAGCGCTTATGTATTTGAGCTGGGCCAAGAGCAAGAGCTTGAGCCTCGAGGCACCGGGGGGCGGTGCCGCTAGTGGCGATGGCGCCCGTGTGGTGATGACAGATAGGGTGGCGTTGGAACGGATATTGGTCAACCTCGTGTCCAACGCCATCAAGTTCACGGTGAGAAGTGCGCAATGAGGCGTAGACTTAAAGTTGAAGTGCACATATGGCATGAATCACTTGAGTGTCTGCTGGCATCGACAGAGTCAAGACGGTGAACCAGGGTTAACTATGTATACTTTCATTTGGCGGTATGAATCTTGTATGTTTGAACAGAGTGCAAGCCGAGCGGTGCGCAAGGCGGCGTGATGCCATTTGCGGTGATGACTGTTGCAATGGTCATCATGGCCTTCAACTTTACTGTTCTTTCTCGGCCCTCAAGGGCGCTAACATCAATGTCACGGTTGGCAGCTTGCGCTGCTGCTGCAAGCCTCGTTTTAGCTGTCTCAGTGGCTGTCCTGCGTTGTTGTCAAGTGCCATAGCACACATTCGGCTTCGTCAATGGCTGCTACGGTGATTGTTTTAGTGCGATGACAGGCAGCTGATGCCGATGCCAACATTGAGCAAACCTGTGCTCCAAGCAGTTTCGTGCTGAGCTGGCAGTACCATGTACATTCGTATGCCATGCAGATGCGCGTGTGCACGTTATTCAAGGCCATGGTCTGAGTAGTGTAGGCTTTGGTGCTGTTGACTTGATCTCAGCGTGTTGACTTCAGCATGCACTTCATCCGCATTTGCATTTACCGCCGCCTCCTCAGTACGAGGGCTGGTGCTGGCGCAACGATATACTTTGAGGTAATTATTCTTGTTGTTGTGGTACCTATGCAAGCGCTGCAGCCTCATGTACATACCAGATATCTATACGGACGTTCCACACTGCGCATCTTGGTTATCATACCGCAGTGCAGCTTTGTTTCACCAACACACTGATGTATGGAACTGACACGTGCTTGCCACAGGAATCTGGCGCTGTTGCGCTGGACGTGTCCTACGAAGCGCCATCGCAAGACGGCTTTGATGCGGACCTGGTCATACAGGTAGGGCAGTGCTCACTGTTTTTCATTACCTTCTTAAAACATCAAGAGCTGCTGCAATTGGCGAGCGTCCTCGTGCAACGTAACGTCAGCAGCAAACAGTAGCATGACGAGCAGCAGTGTATGTGGACGAGAACATCACGTGATGTCTATTGCGCCAGCTATTGCTTATCACTCTTGCAAGATACGCCTGACCTTGTGGGCTACGCAGGCCATAGGCTGTGGACACTCTGCATTTTCTCACTGATCTCTGATGCGCAGCCTGCTCGCAGGCAATGTCTGCCATCGTTGAGCTGGCGGGTTGTAGTAATTACTGCAGTTGCTATTGTAAGTGTATACCGCAAGTGCGTGCCTTTGCCAGCAACACATGGTCAGGTCGACTGTATGCTGTTCCCTTGCCACAGCACCCGGTCAAGCCTGCAGCACCTCAATCATCTTCAACTGCAATGTATTTCACCAAGAAGATGTCACAGTCCATGTGCTCCAATGCGCTTCAACACGCGCTCTGCTCCAGACTCGATGCACGACAGTGCATGCCACCCTGTACGCACGTAGGTATGTATGCCCCACAGCACAGCCCTACATACCCTCGTATGACCCACAGCACACGCCTCAGACCAGTTCGATTTACACCAAATTTCCATCCCGTCAAGTAAGGACCCTTTCGCGCGCAGCGTGTTCGCTGATTCAGCCCAAAAGCTGAGTGCCTGGTAGCCGCGTACCGAAACTTGTGTAGATTGAACTGGTCTATACCCTCAACCCCCATACATACCCCTCGTGTCCGCAGGTCCGCGACACCGGCTCGGGCATACCGGAGCCCATGAAGCGCCAGCTCTTCCACACCATCGGCCTCACCGCAACCAACAGCGAATACGCCAACGGCGCGGGCCTGGGACTCCCAATCTGCCACGCGCTAGTGCGCGCGCTCGGCGGCGCCATCGCCGTCAGTGACAACGCTCCGCACGGCACCGTCATGCGCGTGTCCGTCCCGTGCAACTACTGCGAGTCGACGGAAACGGCAGCGGCGCAGCCACCGCCGCCGCCGCTGCCGCCGCCGCCGCCGCCTCCGCCGTCGCCTATGCCCTGCGATGTGGCGGAGGCGGCGCCGTCGGCGGCGGCGGCGGTGATGGCGGCAGCGCCATCAGCATCAGTGGCGGATGAGGTACAGGTGAGGCAGCAGGGGGGGGGAGCGGGGGGGATAGGGGAGTGATTCACTTCCTGAGACTTGCAATGTGATGCGTTCATTGACTGTTGAACGTGGTGGCAGATAAGGTACATGGGGGAGGGGGGGAGAGAGGGGAGGTGATGCGGTTTCTGGGAGTTGTGATGGGATGCGTTCATTGCATGTTGAAGGCGGTGTTGTGTGCACCGCCTGCCTGTATGTTTGAGGGTGGACATGAGTAGTCATGCCCTGATCAATCAGTGCTGTTGCAGCTGTGCGCAGGTGCCCACACCACTCGCATGACAGGTGATCAGCGAGTACTGTTTATGACAAATTGCGCGCATGCCTCATGCTAGAAAATCTGTTGGTCACATGTGCCGTGCGTTGTTGCACATAATCACCATGGTTCTGCACATTGCTCGACGAGTGCTGTGATCAGTGCTCAGCGCCGCAGCCACCCCATACCACCTTACATCATGCGTGTGCAGAGGCTGTGCATGTGACATAGCACCACTGCCTGCATGGCTGTCGCTGATGATCCATGACATTATGTGAGTAACGCTTCTCCCGCGCTCTTGTTGTTGTTGCGATGAAGCCTGCGCCGCCAGAAGCGGCAGCGCTCGCGCCATCCGCAAAGCGAGATGAGGCCGCCGCTAGACCAGCAGCAGCGGCGGCTGCAGCGGCAGCAGCGGCGGCGGCAGCGGCAGCAGCGCCGGCAGCAGCGCCGGCGCAAGTGGAAGAAGACTTGCTGCAGAGCTGCAGAATACTCGCCGCTGAGGACAACCGCATCAACCAAAAGGTAGGTACCAATCAAAGGGCACGTATCAATTAAATTGCGTGAAGGTATGCACTAGTTGGAGGGTATGTGTACACCAATGCTGAAGAAACCAACCGCATGAGTGAGAATGTAGGAACCGTTGAACGGGCATCCGCGCGCTTTGTGCCTGCTGACGCATTTACAGTCTCAAATGCTGTTTGTATTTACTTTGATGTAAGGGGTAGCATGTGAGGTTGTGTATTGCTGTCAGTGCAAAATGCACGTCTTTTTCAGATAGCAGGGCTGCACACACATCACCAGTTTCTGCAACTGCAACACATGTCATGTTCGTAGCGCAGCAAGAAGCATACATGGTCACGAGCACATGCCCCCCTGGCACGCGTCACTGCATCAGTGCCCAGTACACGGTGCTGTAGGTCTGCCTTGCAGCACACAAAACCGCGCCAGCGCCCCATCTTCACTCCCATGTTCGCGTGCACGCGCATGTTGGGCATTGCTGGCGCTTATGCTCATGGCCCCGCATTACTGCATCAGCACTCAACACGCAGTATGTCGCTACCCTACGCCACCGCAAACGGCATGCATGCATCACCGCATCAGCGCTCACCCCCTGTTCACGTGTGCGCGGCGCGCAGGTGCTCATGCGCATGCTCATGGCCTGGCCCGCATCACTCTCTCAGTGCTCAACACGCAGTGTGTAGATAATTCTGCCTTTAGAACTGGCGTGCATCACCGCATCAGCGCTCACCCCCCCACTTCACATGTGCTGCGCGCAGGTGCTCACGCGCATGCTCATGGGCGTCTGCGCGGAGTTGAACATTGCAAATGACGGCCAGGAGGCGGTGGACTTGTACACGCAGCACCAGGGCTCTTTCGGCCTGCTGCTGCTGGACATTCACATGCCGAACATGGGGGGGCGCGAGGCAGCTGCTGCTCTGCGCGAGCGCGGCTGCTCCGCTCCCATCATCTTCCTGACAGGTCAGTTTGGAGGGTTTGCAACGGTCAATTGCAGCAGCAGCGGCGACCACGGTTATTGGCGGAGGGCTTTCAATTTGACGGCTGACCACACCTGGTCCTAGAGCTCCGTGATCTTTTAATTCGTTTCATGTATTCATGTTGAAGGGTTCGCCCCAAGCGGCTATGCTGCAGTCGCTTGTGTCAACGTGGCATTGCTCGACGCGACCAGCGCACGCCGCACGCGTCTTGCATGTGAGGACTCTGGAACTGTGGTGACCTGCTGATGCCAACCCTAAGCCAACCCTGGCCCTAGCCTCCCTCTACACGCCTTGGCCGTGTTGGCGTAGTGCACACATCCATCTCATTTGTGTCATCTGCCGCCACCGCTGCCCTTTACTGGCAAACAGGTGAAATAGGCCTCAACCTACGCGAAGACCTGGCGGCGCGCTTCTCTCCGTGCGTGCTGCTGCACAAGCCCGCCTCCCGCAAGGACTTGACGCAGGCCGCAAGAACGCTGCTCAGCAATCACGCCGCTGCTGCTGCTGGAAAAGAATTCAGCAGTGCTCAACATGTCGACACGGCGGCAGCACTCGCTAGCAACGACAGTGCGCCGGGTTCGCAGACTGATGTCCGATTGCGCGAAGCCTTAGGGACCACGGTAACTGACTTGAGGCAGAAAGCGCCCGCGTCAGGCGGCACGCGGCGGTAGCACTGGCGCATCGTTCCGCATCTGTGGAGCGCGCCCGGGCACGTTCTGAGGAATGGTCTACCACTAGGGGACCACTTAGTGGCAGATATGGTAGCAGCCACCCGCCAGCGGTTACAAAACGCTTGACGTACCTGATGCAATGCATGTTTAAAGCAGGTAGGTATGTATTTGACCACAGCAACTGCAACTACAACTTGAACCCCGCGACACAGCGACGTGCGCCCGTTGCTGCCCTCTGCCTCCTAAAGCGCACACGTTTTCTGGTAAGCGGCCTCACGAAGGCTGTGTTGCAAGCTGAGCACTGTTGAGGCAGCACACTGATTTCTCAGTGATTTCGTATGCCTTGCACCCTCCGGAAATTCCGGCGCCCTTTTCGTCTGCAGATTCCACCTTGAATACACTTTGTTGGCATGCAGCAGCAGAAGACCTTTTGTGACTGTCTGTCTGCCTTATGACGAACTCCGATCAGGGCACTGCGCACTTGCTTCTGATGCTGACAGGCATCATCTAGTGCTTGATAGGCAATATGAACACGTGTACGTCTCTGCTGTCCTGCACCCAGGTGGTGCAAGGGCTGTTGTGGCACACACAATTGGCTGACCTTTGCCATCAAGTTTGATAAAATGAAGCATCTCATCACACTTCTGACGTTTAGCAACAACGGGACACATCTCCTTCGAAGTTTGAAGTACAGATTGCAGAGCTGCAAGCAGCAGATGAGAGCGCCATGGATCATGAAGATCCATCAACACCATATATGTTGCAACTGGGGACGCCAAGCAAGCTGCAACCAATCACACACAAGCAACACAAATCGCATCAAGAGAGACCCAGTAAGTAGGCACCACCTCCACTTTGTCTCATTGCGTTGTCTCATTGTGCAGCGCGCTCCAGGAAAGCAGCGACCGTCTCCGGCCCGCTGCCCAGAGCCCCCTCGAGCTCCCCCTTCACCTGCCCGATCACCTGGCCAAACGCGTCGCGCGACGCATTCCTCTCCGCCCACACCGCATCGAGCCTGCGGAACGCCCAGCAGAAGAGCTGCTCAAACGCGTCGGCGCGCTCAAACAGGCCCCAGTAGGAGGCGCGCGCCTCGCAGTACCCCCTCCCCCCCAGCCGCAGCACGTCGGCGAGCATGAGCGTGACGTTGCGCGCGACGACGGCAAAGGGGTAGCGGCGCGGCGGCGCGCGCGCGGCGTTGGCGCGCAGCAGCGCGGGCGCGTCGGCGCTGGAGAGGAGAGTCACCATGCAGCGCAGGCACAGCGTGCCCGTGTGGTCCAGGTCGCCGTCGACGCTGTCGGCTTGGAAGCCCGCTTCGCGCCAGCGCGGGGACACCGCGCCGCCGTTGCCTGGGGGGGGGGTGAGGGTGGGTATGTTGGGGGTAGGTGTGTTGGGGGATGTATTGGTGTAGGAAGTGAGCCAGTGCTTGTCGTTGTGGTGGTATAGCGGCGGCGCTGCAGCCGAGGCGAGCTTTCGCTCAGTGATGTTAAGGTTACAAAGTTTGGTGTTTCGCTTTTGCTAGCACGTCAGGCAGTGGCACACTGTCAACTGCAGAGATCCGCATGGTCATGGCCCATGGGTGGCATTCACGCTCTTTTCACGACAGAACGTCCTAAGCTCTGCCACTATAGGACAACAAAAAAGAGGTTTCTGAACAATCATGTTGGCCATTCTATCTTTTGTTGCAGCTCAGAAAAGCGGTGAGAGTATGGAAGCATAAAACTTTGCACGCACTGCAACTGCAGGTGAGAATCAGAGCTCAAACTCCGTGAAGACTGGCATCATTTGTGTGTTAACAGATGTAGGACTCAAACTCTGTTTCCACAGCGCTTATTGTCAACTTCTGCAAAGCAGACACGGTGGAGAAAAGGGCGCGCTTGACCGCTCTTGTCCGTCACTGCAGTGAACACCGCCACCGCTTGTGCATCAGGCAAACCCCTCATTGAAGGCACCTTCAACGTTGAGGAAAAAAAATTCAACTTTGAAGTTCACACAAACGGCGCGCGCACCTGCCAGCGGCGGCGCGTCCGGAAACAGCAGCCCCCACAACCGCGACAGCAGCTCAAAGTGTGAGCGCACGCCGTCGTTGAAGGGGGTCTCCAGGTGATGTGACAGGTCATCCAGAGTGGCGAGCGCTGACACAGGGGGAAGCGTGCTCGGGCCCCCCCCCCCCGCACCCCCCTTGTTGATCTTGCTGAGGAATTTTCTGGCGTTGCCGAGGCCGAATTTGGCGGCCTGCTTGAGGTCTTGAGCGGCGCGGCTGTTGATGGCGCTGGTGATGGTGCTGTTGACCGACGCTGTCCACGTCTGCACGACAGCAAACAAAAACGGCATTTTTTTTGTAAATACACGTGTAGCAGTGCGTTCGACGCCGATGCTAGCGAGTGAGGACCGTTGACAGCGATTATGGCGGTTGGCCAACATCGTTGTTTGTTGCTGAGCACTGTCATCCTGTCGCACTGCAACGCAGCATGTGGCATACACCCCTTCCCAGGGCGCCTGACCTGAGCACTGTCATCGTGGTCCCCCTGCTGGAACTCCATGCCGCCGCTGCCACGCCTCTCCGCCTGCTGCTGCGCAGCCTGCTGCTGCTGCTGCTGCGACGGCCGCCGCTGCGCAGGCGAATCGAACGGCGACACCGCATGCTCGCTGCTGCCCAAAGGCCTGCGGCAGTGCCCAGACCCACCCTCTGCGCCGCCGCCGCCGCTACCGCCTCCGCCACTGGGCCGCCTGACATGGCGCTGCCCTTGTGCTGAAGCGTGCAATGTGCTGCGTGACGCGCCGCCACCGCTGCTGCCCAGATACGGCGGCTCTGCAAACTCGCGCGCGTCGTCCCTGGCGGCGGCGGCGCGCACGAATGCGTCCTCCACGTTATAGGCCGGCACATGCGCCGCTGCCGCCGCCGCCGGCGCAGCGGCACTTACGTCTTCGTTCCAGTCAAAGATCTGGTCCGGGGGCAGGGCGTCGCTGCCGTTGAGCACTGGCGCGTCAAACGACAGCGGCAGGACCTTGACGTGTACGACTTCGTGGCTGCCGCGGGGGGCGCGTTCGATGCCCCCCAGGTTGCGCGCCAGCTCTACAATGTCATCGCCCTCCTGGGTGAGGTCCAGCCATACGTGGGGCGCTGTGCCCACGTTGTCTGCTACTTTGAGCCTGTGCAAGCGGCAGAGCGGTGGGGGGGGGGGGGGGGGTGGGGTCAGGCAGCTGGGATCTGCCACTAGGTGCGAGTTCAAAGCTACAGATGATGGTAGGGATGGTGCCGGCGAGCATAATGCAACTTGCGCTGCGCGATACAGCATGGAATTGTCACCACGGTTGATGATGCCGGACCATGCGCGCTGAATACAGGCGGTGCTGCGCATAGCACGTAGGCTGCTGTAGCGATGCTAGTGGGAAAAGGCTCAGAGGACATCCAACCAACAGCAGTGGAATAGAGACTAGCAGACTGGAGTGCGATGTGTCCATGGTGATGCCACCAGCTCTCCATTAGCTAATCTGTCTGTTTCGACCCATCTGGCCTGAGCGATACTCCAAGCCATCACTATTTTGAACAGGCGGTAGCAGCGTTCAAACTCTTCGTTGATAGGAACTCCAGGGCAATACTTGGAACCTTAAAAGCAACATGAAGCTCGGAAGTACCCGGCCATGGCCAAAGCTGACTGAGGATGCATGCTTGCTTGCAGGCGTTCTAGGCGGTGCACAATACACATGTTTTGCTGATGCTAGTTTGTGTGTTGGTGTCACGAAAAGATGCAACCCAGAGCTCCCCACTGCGACGTTCTGCTTCGAGTTCCCAACTTTGTAAACACTCACTACACTAGTGTCCGGTGCCGGCTCGTCTCATGTGCTGCACACTCACGTCTATTTTACATACAACACCACAGGATACGGACAACTTAAAGGCACGCACCTGAAGTGGAAAGTGCCACAGTAGGGAAACAAGTCCTTGAGCTGTGCTAGAGTGAGGTCCTGCTCCTGCTGCAGCTCCAAGCTGCTTTCCACGCCTGTCTCAGGGGCATCATACTCTCCTTGCAGCACGTAGTGCAGCAGCATGACGGTCAACGTTACTTTGCCAAAACCGAACTTCAAGTTTTAGTTGAACCTGAACTTGAAGTTATAATTTTGACTTGTTTGAACAGGGTTGAGGGGTAAGAGCGTCGACTGTTGTGAAGTGCTGCAGTCGACACCGTTCATGACCCATCGACTGCTGTGACCTGCTGCAGCTGGCACCGTTGATGACCACGGCGCAATCCTGGCGACCTCAACTCGCGCCAAATCGAGGATGGTGCCGCTGACTTACGGCACCAGCACCGGCAGGCACTGGGCAACTAAGTGGATTGTACTGAGCCTTTGTATATTTGGATTGCTCCTAATCTTCCTGAATACCGACGTGGGTCCTACGGTGAGCGAGGTGGCATTTTTGGCGGCGCGTCGACCTCAGGGTGTGAAAGCGGCGTGTCGATGAGCTCAATAGATCCAATCAGCCGTAATCTATGTGGGCAGGCAAGACACAAAACCAGTGCGCTCTCTCAACACTTTCATGTGACAACGGATTACCCGTCACCTGATCGTAGCAACGCCGCTGTCTGCATGAACTCAACATGCTTTGACAGTCCAACCAGCAGCAGAGTGTGCAGCCAGCATTTAACGTGCATCACTCAGCCCTCAACGTGCATCGCCTCATTACAGCTACATCAGCCAGCAAGAACCAGTGTGTGCTTCACAGCACGTTCAACTGCTTGAACGATTACGATAGTCATGTTTTGCTCACTGTTGCAACTTCTCCATTGTGTTTCGCTAATCGTAGTCATGTTTCTTTTACCTTTGCAAATTGCTCCGCGCGGTTCGCTCGTCATCTCAGTTCTGTTTTGTGTACAGCAAAGGCACGATGATATTGCCATGCATGGCGGCATTGGGCACTCGTACCTACAAACGCCTGTGTCGCAGCGGCACCTCAGGCATGGCTCTGCATGATTTTCGGAGTTTTTCGCTACCAGTCAACAGGTGTACGCAATGCTTTCAGAGGGGCCTCGTTTGCCGGCGACGTGCTTTTGCAAGGTGCCATGCTACTGTAGCACTACGCTGTGGCTGCTGCAGCTGTTGCTGGCTGACCGTACTCTGCCTCTTCACTGCATGCAGCAATCGCCGTTTGCAACACTGAAAGCGGCCAGTGAGGGGCTGACGGTGCAAGATTTTTCGGGGGCCACCGATGGCGGGGAGTATTGGCCCAGCCTGAGGGTATACATGCCGTATGCACCTGTGGGGAGCTCGCTCAAGCCCATAATGCTCTTCATGCATGGAGGCGGGTGGATCAGGTGAACTTCAAGCATGAAAAACTTCAACTCATGAGCGCTCCTCCGCCTCGTCACGTGACACAACCTGACAGAACGTGCAGAACCTCAAACTCCTCGGGGACATGGGTCAAACTTCAACTTTCATGCGACGGGTTGCACGTCACGATGCCCGACGCTATTGGGAAAGGCAAGGAACTGCAGCCTTTGCATGATCCTGCACCTCTGGCAGTTTCAGTCCGTCACAGCAGCTGATAGCCTTTGGCTGCAGCTTGGGTGACTGCAAGTTGCATGTATCCATGTATGTATGTCCTGACTTAACCCGTGAGTCTGTATGTTGCTGATCATACGCTGCATGAAGTACATGTTGTGTAGCGCATACCAGCGAATGTGCCGCAATGATGCTGCTCAGATCTCTGACCTTGCATTTTGTGCTGCCTCCCTCTGCGGTGTTGATCAGGGGGACACTGGAAATGTATGACCCATTGACGAGAGGGTTTGCACTCAAGATGCAGGACTTCATAGTTGTGAGCGTGGAGTACAGGCTGGTGAGCACTGTCATTGAAAGCATGCTCACGTACTGTGCATCACATGCAGCTGCAGGTGATGTGTGCATGTACTTCAACATTGTAAGCAGAGTTGCTGCACTTCAACATGCAATAGACATGACGTTGTACACCTGCCCGCGTCCAATATGTCATACGAGCCATGATTAGTTGCCAAATTTGGGTAGTCGACAAGTCCTGGTGGCACGTGCAATCACCATGCTGCAGCTGCACAGTCATGACACAAACCCTAAAGCAATCAACCCCCCTTTGCTCTACACTTGAACTCTCATGTGCGCTTCAGGCACCGGAAACAAAGTTTCCAGGGGCGCTATCGGACTGCCTGCAAGCCCTGCGATGGGTGGCAGAAAGGGGCGTGCACTTTGGCGGCGACACCTCGCGCATTGCGCTAGCAGGGGATAGTGCGGGGGGCAACCTGGCGATTGCGCTGGCGATGCTGGCGCAGGCGGAGATGGCAAAGGGCACGGGGGCGCAGAATGTCACGCTGCTGCCGGGGGTGAAGCTGTGCGCAAATGCCTTCATCTATCCCGTGACGGATTACAGCATGAGCTCGGCGTCGTACGAGGAGTTTGCGCTGGGGCCGGGGCGACTGACCAGGGTACGTGAATTTATGAGTGAATGAATGGTCATGAGTGAATGAAGGTTGAAGCATCGCCGAGGTCATGGGTGTGAGCATTGCAGCGCATGAAGCAAGTGACAACGAATACATCGTTGTAACCTGCCGCCGTTGATATGCCTCAGTTTTCCAGGCCTCGCACCTGTCATCATGCAATTGTAATGTAGTGCTGCGCCCGGCTGCGCAAAAACGCGTACCGTACTGGCGACCCCCTTACTGCCTCAAATGCAGTACAGACATGTATGACAGTGATGCGCATACGGCTTACTGCCCAAAACCCCTACGCCCGGCGCTGCCTGCCTGTCACAGGCATCGATGGAATCATACTGGCGCGCATACCTTCAGTACCCCCTGGTCCAGGGCCGAGACCCCCTGGCGTCGCCTTCACTCGCACATGCGGATCACATCTCCGGTTTTGCGCCAACACTCATGTTGACTGCCGAAAGCGACCCGCTGAGAGATGAGGGAGAGGCGTTTGCCGACAAGCTGAGCGCTGCGGGGGTATCGGAGGTGAAGAAGAAGCGGTATGCGGGGGTGACGCACGGGTTTGTGTCGCGGTCAGCGGGGGCAGGAGACTTCAATCACGACGTCTGGAAGGACGTGACGGAGTTCTTGCACGCGCACTGCGGCGCGCCGACGCCCTGAGCTGACGGCTACTTGCAGCAGCGCTTTTTATATGTGTTTTCTGTTTTCAATGTACTTGAAGTGGTAACAAGTGTCACGACTGTTGAGTGTGTCACCGCTGCCACTTCTGAGCTGATGCCTGGTGGAAAGCGCGTGTTTCTGCATGCTGAACAGTGCAGCTGTCCATGTGGTGCCAACACCAAGTTTGCAGTTTGCAACAACATTTAAGTGCACCCGAGCTCTGCATGGCTTGATGTGCTTGCCGGCATACCTATCATCGGCATGCTGCTTGCTGATGCACGTCATGAAGGGCTGTCACGCCATGTCCCCAAGACAGGACAGTGTGAGGACACCAGTACGAGGTGCGTTGCAAGTCGTGCATGCCCATCAGTGACTCTGCTGCGCATCATAACCTTCCTAGACAGCAAGGACGGCATGCAGCAGACACAAGTAGCGGTGCATGGTGCCAAGCGGCGCAGGAGCACAAGCATGGCACACGCCTTAAATTGAAAGCAGTTTCACTTGCTTGTGTTACCATTGTGCGAATATAAGCAGCATAGGTGTTGCTGTACACATCCAGAGTGCGCGTCACGGCCACTGATGCACTTGCCTGCTGTGGGTATTGGTGCACAGTGCACACGCCTTTCGGAGCGTGAGTGCAGTTCGCAAACGTGTCAGCTGTGGAGCAACTGCACAGGCTGAATGCAGCAGCTCACTCGCGAGTGCCTTCATGCAAACCTTACGTGATGCTGCCGCTTACTGCTGTCCTGAAGCAGAGTTCTGAGTCCTCCGCGTATATTGGCTTTCCATCAAGGGCTTTACAGCGCCTTGCCTGCTGCGTCCAGTCACCTTGGACCGGCAGCATACTCTGTGTTATTTGCCGAGTCCGCTGCTGCCTTCGCTCAGTCTGTCTTGCCCACGTTGGCGTTAGCAGCAGCAGCAGGCCGAGGGGCTCCTTGTTCTTCTCCCGTCGCTTTCTCGCTTACAAAAGCCTCGTATACGTAGGCTGAGATCACCAGGTTGACCATGAAAACTGCACACAGGCTACTGCACGTGTTGCGAGCGCTATCTTGCAGGCCGGCGAAGGCCCAATCTCTGGCGATGAAGAAAGTGGATAGGGGAGCCAGCACCATCAGGGTCATGTACTTGAGGAGCTTGAGGGTTGTGGGCTTGTTCTCCTCTGCGAAAAGTATTTCCTTGCATGTCCACACGCGCGCAGGCGCCGCAACAGCGGCAGCAACCGCGTCTTCCGCCGTCGCCATTGCTCCGCCCCGACACAATCAAACACAAGCTGCACTTTAGGATCTGGATCTTGAAGTTGCAGTTGCGGAACGAGGTGAACTTTTGCACACGCTGTTGAAGCTCAGTAGCCACCGTTTGCTAGCGCGCGCCAGTGCCCACCATACCCTTCACAGTCTGAGAGCAGGACTCATCGATCTGCAGCTGAGGAGGGCAAGAGTTGACTCGAATTGGAGAGCGTTGGCGGGAGGCCATTCATGTCAAGCGCCGCAGGGGAGAAGAGCTCCAGAGCTGCAAAGGAGCGGAAGCTGAATGGACATGAGAATGGCGGCAGTCATAAGGCCGGCACGGAGAAGCATGGCCAGAAAGAGGACCTCACCTCTAAGGACTACTATTTTGACAGGTGAGCTTTATTCAAACATGTTTCAGGCAAGATCCGCTTGCAATGCAGCCGGTTTGGCTCTTGCTGGTGCCCCCATCAAGCGAGTCACTACAGGCATTGCCAGCAATTCAGACATTGACTTTGCCGGTGCTGCACGCTAAGTGCACATTCCGTGAAGAAAAGTTACTTGATGATCGAAGTTTCGAATGCCTTTTTCCACGGTGCATAGCAATGCCCCTGCGTTAAGGAGGCGTTAAATGTTGCCACGTTCTTACCCACCATACTTGTACAGCAGGCCACGTCCTGTTGTGACACCTATTCTACAAACATCACATTCAGTGCCGCCTGATTGACACAGCCGTAGTGCTGGCACTTGCTGTCCAGATCATCCATTCATGATGGCCACACAAGGGTCATTGAAGTTCAACACAAGATCAATGGCACATTCAGGGTCCAAATGTGAAGTGAACTTGAATGTGTTGAAACAACGGCATGCTCAAAATCTCTAGAGCGGGGAGTGAGAAGCCTGCGGCTACGAAACCGTTGTTGTCTGTCAACTATGGGCGGAACCTGCATGTCACCCACCTGCTTGATGGCAACCCTTGTCTACAGCAGTGGTAGAGAAAAAAGTTTGTGTTGTGTGCAAAGCATGACTTGCGCACGCACATGCATGAACCACAGTGCAAGCGTAACGTCCAAATGCTGCAGTGCGGTTGTACCAAAGCACGGACAGCAGCAGCACCTGAAGCAGCGACAGCGGCTCTGTAGTAGCAGATTTGACTACTGCTACAATGGCAGCAGCAGCAGCAGCAGTAGCAGCTGCAGCAGCTGGGTAGGGCAGCGGTCACTGATGGTGGGGCCAGCAGCAGCAGCAGCAGCAACATCATGAGCAACGGTAGGCATCGTGTACTTCAATATCAGGCTGTAGGAGTATCATCATGTTCCACAGCAGCCCCAGCACGTATTGTGGCACACGCTGGGAGCAACGTCAGTCAGTCTTACAACTTCTGGCAGCTTCACCTTCACCAGTGGGGTCTCCAGGTTGTGCTGGGCGCAGTGGCACATGGCAATCATAAATCGAAGTGATATGCACAGTTGAGTGACAATGCCATTGCCATTAATGTACATGTGTGTGTGTGTGTGTGTGCCGCTGCAGCTACTCACACTTTGGCATACACGAGGAGATGATAAAGGATGAGGTGCGGACACAGAGCTACTTGGACGCCATAGAGAACAACAAGGAGCTCATCAAGGGCAAGGTCAGCGGCTAACATACTCACATACCCGAACCTTAACCCCAAACTAACCCCAAGGAACCCTAATTCTAAGGTCAGTGGTCACATATCCACATACCCTGCATGACCTGTTTGCGTGGTATAGTGGTCTGAAAGCTGCGTCTGGGAATGCCAACACAGAAGTACTATGAATGAATACGGTAAAGGTATTCGCACCATCATTGTAAATGCTACCCACACTGCAAACACGAGCGTCCATATGCCTTGAAGTCAGCTACCATGCATTTTGAAGCACATGATCGGCAAACTGGAGTTACTCAGCACACTCATGGGTGCACTGCTCGTATCAACGGCTACATTGGTAGCAAACAGTGCACAGCCTGCATGCGCTGTGCAGAGTGGTATCATGGGCTTTGAAAGCAGTTGTAGCAGCACTCATGATGACTCTGTCAAGTGGTAAGCGTACAGCATCACAAGGATCTGCATTGTCCCGTCAACAGCACCAGTCAGCATATGTGGGCACAAACACGGTGATGGAGTATCCATTGGCCATATTACCATCACCTTGTCCCACACAAAAACATGTTTGGCCATCCAAGCAAATGCAGTTATGTAAGGCATCGACTTGTGCCAGGTGCCCCCTGACCAGTAATCAAATACCAATTGTCAGTGGTGTTGGGGTGCCGCATGTGTGCAAGCATTTGTGACAGCGGTTGTGGGGTATATATACCATGTACCGACCATTCTTGAGACTTGAGCGCCTGGCTAACACCACTGCACGTGCGCACGGCAACGGTAGTGGGCCTACAACTGAGATCTGGCACTGTTGCGGTCGTTACACATTTACTGTTCCGCCTTGAAAAACTTCAAGAATTTGGGAGGTCAGGTGTCACCTCTTCCAGGGTCAGCTGATTGCTTCTGCAGGTAGTGGTGGACGCGGAGCACAAGAACTCAAAACACTTCATGAAAACGTCACCTCTTGCATTTCGCATTGATTACTGATACAGGTGTGCTGGACACTGGCTGCAGCACCACACTCTGCGCGCATCCCAGTACCATAACTTCAACAACTCATGCCAGGCGTCACCTCTTATAGGTCCTGCTGATCGCTACCGCAGGTGGTGCTGGACGTCGGCTGCGGCACGGGCATCCTCTCCATGTTCTGCTGTGTGATATAACTTCACAGGCGCGTCACCTCTTGCAGTTCTGGCGCTGATCGCTGCCGCAGGTAGTTCTTGACGTCGGCTGCGGCACGGGCATCCTGTCCATGTTCTGCGCGCGCGTCGGCGCGAAGCACGTCATCGCCATCGAGTGCAGCGGCATCGCCAAGCAGGCGCAGGCGATCATCGCGGCGAACGGCCTCTCGCAGCAGGTGACGCTCCTCCATGCGAAGTGCGAGGACGTGGCGGCGCTCCCCGGCGGCTTCGACAAGGTCGACATCATCGTCAGCGAGTGGATGGGCTACTTTCTGCTGTACGAGAGCATGCTCGACACGGTGCTGTACTGCCGCGACCGCTGGCTCAAGCCGGGGGGTCTGCTGCTGCCGGACCGCGCGTCGCTGAAGGTCGCCGCGATCGAGGACGAGCAGTACCGCGCGGAGAAGATTGACTTCTGGGACAGCGTGTACGGGTTCGACATGAAGGTGAGCGCTGTGACCGCAAGTCAGCTGATCGACTGGCTATACCTACCTGGAGAGATGTAAATGCTGAGCAATGCGGCAAACTGACTTGAGAAAAGATTCAGAAACATTTGCGCTGAGCAGCAGTGATGCTGGCGACGCCAGCGGTGCACGCAGTTCGATCTCTGCGCACAGCAGCAACACAGCAATGCACCCGGCACTCAATGCACCCCTCGCTCGTACCCTCCTGCCGCGGCCAGGTGATCAAGGAAATAGCGCTGACGGAGCCGCTGGTGGACGTCGTCGACCCCAAGACAGTGCTCAGCAACGAGTCCGCCATCCTGGACCTCGACCTCAGCACGTGCACCAAGGCGGACCTCGCCTTTTCCTCGGAATTTTCCCTCGCATTCACGCGCAACGACACGGTCCACGCGCTCGTTAGCCACTTCGACTGCGCGTTCTCGCGCCTGCCGTCGCCCGTCTCCTTCTCCACTGCCCCCGACGCGCCCTACACGCACTGGAAGCAGACGGTGTTCTACCTGCGCGACCCGGTTTCGGTGTGCGCCGGCGACACCGCAACGGGGAGGATCACAGTGTCGCCCAACGCGGGCAACGCTCGCGATCTCGACATTGCGCTCACGCTCACGTTTCAACGCAGCGGCGGCGGGACGCTGAGCGTGTCTCAGGACTTCAGGTTGCGGTGACCGAGAGGAGAGAGTCACCTGCGTTGATGCTGCCGCTGTGCACGCGAGCGCTTCGCGCGCAGTGCGGTGACGGCAGCGCCAATTTTGTTTACCGGGGCGCGAAACTACTGCCAAAACTGCTCGAGAGGGGGCCGGCAGGACGGGGGAGATCTACGCATTGAGCATCATCACGGCGATACATGTGCTTGTGAGCGAAGGTGCGCGAGTGGGTGTGTGGTGGTGTGCGGTGACTGCTGCGGAGCGGTGGGGACGTATCGTTGAGCGCTGACATAGAGCAACAAACATATGCGCGCGGCGCGTGTGTCGGCGCGGGCATCGCCGACACAGAAGACGCGGTGCTGACATCCACGCACCTACGGAACGACAACCGTCGTGAGCCGCCTCGTTGATCTACCCTACTTTGCCCCCGATAATAGTGTCTTCCGCGCCCGTCTGTCGCTTTATTGCATGTTTGTGCCGCAAGGCGCTTGTGCAGATGCCAGCATTGCTCAGCGCGTAAACGTACATGCAGCACTCATTGCAATTATGCTTGAGACAGGGGGGGGGAGGGGGCCGGACGGAGTTGCATGCTGGATGTCACTTGATGCATACTTCAAGTCTTTGAACTGACGTCTTGAACTGGGTACACCCAGGGATAGCATAAAACTAGTGTGGCACTGATGCGTTGCCCATGGGTTACACAAGTCTCGTCTGTTTTGGCTGTGTTTGCAATTGTGTTGTGCAATCTTGCATAGACTTGAGATGCAGTTTGTGGGACGCTCAATATGAGCATCATCTCACTTACCCAGGCAGGTGATCACACAAACCAGGGGATCCGTTGTCACACTCATAGAGCAGTGTGGCTATTCGAAGAAATGTTGTTTAGACTCGTAGGAAATGTCAACCTCGGGGGGCACACCACCAGCAGACTGGGGTCTTCAAATTTCGCACAGCAGCTGAAAACAGTGTTCAATGCAGATGCAACATTAGTGTGTTGAGCACTGCTCTACAGAGCACGCGAAACAAGACGCGTTTTTGCCAGCATCCGGGCTGGCTGGGAGGCACAAATCAAGCATGCCATGCCAATCACATCAGCCACACTCGCGCAACATACGGAAGCAGACAAAGGTTGCAGCTGTCTCCAATGGGTCAAAACTGATGGGCATTTGGCCTCACAAAACTGTGCGCGGATCTCTCCGGATCGCTGCGAGCCAGCACCTGTGCTGACAGTTCCGCCACGCACGACACTACACAACTTCAACAAAACCACTCACACTATCACAACCACCGCCCCCCTCCCCCCAGTCCCCCCCCTCTTCCACTGCTGATCGTCACCACCACAGCCCCCGCTACCCCCGTCATTTCTTCTCCCGGTGCGCCGCGCCGACCGCCTCCGCGACGCTCGCGTAGCCGTTCTTTCGCAGCAGCGCCGCGAGCTCCTTCTTCACGCGCTGCACGCACCCCGCGCCGTTGTACACCATCATGGAGTAGATCTGCACTAGCGACGCGCCCGCGCGGATCTTGTCATACGCGTCTTGCCCCGTGCCGACGCCGCCCACGCCTATGAGCGGCACCTTGCCACCGGTGAGGCGGTACATGTCGGCGATGATGGCGGTGGAGGCGTCGCGCAGGGGGGCGCCGCTGAGCCCCCCTGTCTCACCCTTGAAGTTGCTGCGCAGGCCCGCCGGGCGCGCAATTGTCGTGTTGCTCACAATGAGGCCGTCGACGCGCGATGACAGCGCGACGGCGGCGATGTCTGCCTTCTCCTGCTCTGTGAGGTCCGGCGCGATCTTCACCAGGAGCGGGAGCGTCGCCTTCTTGGTCTGCACTTGAACTTGGTCGCGCGCGTCCGCGGCGCGCTCTATCAAAGATGCTATCGCCTCGCGGCGCTGCAGCAGCCGCAGCCCCGGCGTGTTGGGCGAGCTCACGTTCACCTGGGACGAGGAGGGCGCAGGCGCCGGGGGGGGGGCGGGGGAAGAGTTGCATGCGATCATGAATTGAATGTATGGTACAGCGAGTGGGCATTGCTAAGGGGATGCGGCCCTGTGATAATGAATTCGTAGCCGCACAGGCCCGCAAGCATGGCCTCTGTGTCTAGAAACGCGTGTTCGCACATCTCGCTGTGCTGCGCAGGCGAGACCGTTGCACCGCTGTTCTAATTTTTTTTTTGTGTGGTCGGCCCCAGGCTAGCACCTGCTTCCAACATGGCTGCGGCCTTGCGCTAGCACAGATGTAGTCAACTGGCGTGTCACTACGCCAGCGATAAGCACTGCAACATGTCGCGCACCAGGCTTGCCCACGTCTGAGTACTTGCAGCGATGCCTGCACGTCTGCCCACGACAACTTGAATTACTTTGCCTGAAGTAAGTTCTGACAAGACTCTACTAATCAGAATGTCAACGGGCATTCTCCTCGTTGCACGTGCAATCGTCACAAATTTCAAGCGCGCAATGGCAATGGCTGCGACTAAGGCACTCTGCTGACAACAGCGCGCTCACTCACCACCACAAAATCGCCATACGGCGCCAGCGCCTTGATCGCAGCGCAGTAGTCATCTGCCGCCTTGTCCTCTGCTACCCACTTGTTCTTCCCCACATTGACTCCGAGAAATCCTTTCGCCGGCCCCTGCTGAGCCTCCGCTCTGGCTTTCAGCCTCTCCGCCACCGCCACCGCTCCGTGGTTGTTGAAGCCGCAGCGATTGATCACCGCTTTATCTTCCACAAGTCTGAACATGCGAGGCTTGTCGTTGCCAGGCTGTGGCTCTGGCGTGACGGTGCCGATTTCAATGAAGCCAAACCCCATGTCCAGCAGGCCGTTGACTGCTTCGGCGTTCTTGTCGTAGCCGGCGGCCAGGCCAATGGCATTGGGAAAGGTCAACCCTAGCACCTGTGTCTGCAGAATGGGGTCATTCGGTGTTAAGTCGCACGGGGATAGGCCCCAGGCAGTGGCCTTGATGCTCACGTTGTGGGCGCTCTCGGCGTCCAGCAGCCGCATCAAGGGCATGACGATGTTGTCGCTGGCATACAGATACGCCGCTCGAGTGAACCTGAAGTCGTTGCTATAGTCCCAGCCGACGCCTGCGGCCAACAAGGCTGCGGACAAGGCGGTCAAGTTGCCAGAGCTGGTGGTGCCGCTCTCTGGCTCTCTGCTGCTGGACAGTCGACGCAGGGCGTTGGCTGCCACTCTGCGGACGCCATTGCCGCTGGTTCGTCTGGCTGCCTGCCTGATCAGCATGATGATCACACAGGTGTGGCAACTGGCTGGTGTTTTTCCCGGCTACATATGGCGGATTTGAATCAGTTGAGGTTTTTTCGCGGGCTGCCTGTCGTTGCAGTAGAGTGGGGAGTTCGATGCATGCATCTTATTGCGTGTTAGAAAGGGCACCCACCTCAAGGAGATGTGACCCGAGAGACACAGCGTTCCGGAAGTTGCAAAGCACGCCAAGGCATGTGCCTTGGCGGAAATCTGCAGCCATGCAACAAGCAAGCACTGCGTCGCCATGTGTCGTCATGTGCATACATGAAAAATTGTCGCGTGCAAACTCTGACTGGCGATGCCTGCAAGCAGGTGACACACAATGCAAACTTGCGAATACACCCGACCACCTGAGGTTAATCTAATGTGATGTGTATTGTAAATTGGTAGCCCACGAAGTCTGTGTTTCAGTCCTCAGCAGCCAGCAGAGGAGGCCTCACGGCCAAGTAGACCGCAGGCCCAAGTACTGGGATGGCGCAGAAGGCTGCAAGGCGAATGTTCGCGCTGCGACTGCCATCAGTGTACATGCCGCGCCTCCGCATGTCCTCCAGCATCGGCTCCCACACAACCACTGAGAGTAAGAGCAGGTCTATGGAGCTGACGTGCACCAGCGTCTGCGACCGGAACAGCAGCATGTATTCCTCGAATGAGGTCCACACGTGGTTGGTGATGGCGAACTGCAGCAGTCCCAGTGCGAACACCAGCGTCAGCACCCCCCCCAGACGCAATGTCGAAAGCGTTGCCAGGCCCCGCAGCTGCGCTTCGTCAACGCAGGGCCGGTACTGCCGCAGTGCCAGGTACGGCGCAAGCAAGAAGTAGCCACCTGCGAAGCTGGCGAGCACAAAGGGCGCCGCTGGCAGTCTCTGCCCTTTGCTGCCCGGGAGTAGTAGCTGGGCGTATATGGCAGGCACGACCCCGAGAGCATTGAATATCACTACATAGAGTTGGTTGATGTCAGGTGAAAAAGGGTTGGTCATAAGGGCAGCAGTCATCTGAGTAACAGCCGCGTCGCCTTCAGGCGTGTGACCGGGAGCATAGAGGAATGCATACGCCACAAGCGCAGTCCATATGGCGGTATACGTGACTGCCCTGAGTCGGTCGGCACCACCGCCACCGCCACTACTGTCTGGCGCATCATAACGAGATGATGCGTTCAAGCTGCTCCTGATGAGACCGTTGCGGCTTTGCGGTCGCAGCACTCGCCTGTCCTGATCAATTGTGCAGCGTGCACTCCTGCAGATATGCGATGCCCCCGTGCAAGATACATGCTTCCGAATGGCGCTCCCATGTACCAGTGCAGCAGCTCGATTGTGCAGCAGTCCGATGACCAGCAGCGGCAGCAGTCGCCGCATGGCAGGTATATACGTGCTAATCACTGCGACGCCGACCTAAACTTCCAAACTTGATGTTGCTCTATGAGTTTATTTAACTGCCAGACCAGGCTTGCTAGCGTGGGTCAGGCTCTTTTGAGCGTAGGTCAGACAATCGCACGCGCTGACCACTGCCACCTGTTGGTATCGCTTCGCTTCACTGCAAGCACCAACGGCAGAGGACACACCCAAGGTAGCACTGCAGAGCTACAGCGATGATGGAGCTACCGCTGTCGCCGCTGACACAGGGCCACAACCCTCACAGAGACCACACTCCTCGGGACAGGGACGTGCCCAGCAGCGAGCAGATGAGGATGCTGCAGCAGGAGGCTAGGGAAATACACGAGCAGCTGGCCGCGGTGGAGAAGCAGATATTCGAGGCAGAGGAGCAGTACTTAGTGAGCACTCCTCATGGCAATGCGATCAAGGGATGGGAAGGGCTGCTAGAGAACAGGCCTCAGCCCAACCAGAAGCGCAAAGCAGAGACAAAGGAGAGGCTGTTCACCTTCTCGTCCTACTCGTTCTGGCGAGTCTTCATCAGGTACCACAAGGAGCAGAAGGAGCAGAAGGAGCACCGGGAACAACAGCAACAGCAACAGCATGCCGCCGCTGCAGCAGCAGCAGCAGACGCTGTCAACGCCAGTGTCGGTGGCGGCATCAACCATCACCATCACCTTGGACAGTATCAGCAAGCGGCGTCGCAGCAGCAGTTCGGCGCAGGCATAGCCGGACAGCAGGCGATGGCGCAGCCGCCGGCGATGTTCAACATGGGCATGAACCTCATTCTAGACCACCACAAGAGCCACAAGAAACAGCCCGGCAAAATGCATCACAAGAAGAAGGCGTGAGTGTCGTGACCATCACCCCTGCAGGCTCTGGCACTTTCACCAAGGGCTGTCGTGGCTTCAGGCGATGTATTCATTCAGGAGGTGCGGATAGAGCTTTTTACCGGAAAAAAGAAGAAGGGCGGTGCAGGCCGCATGCAATGTATCATATGGGCCCCGCATTGCCATGCCTCGAGCCTTCTAGCACAAATCAGCAGCAGTAAGCCGCATGTGTGCGCCGGCAGGGCAGCAATCAAAGTAGGGTTACGACAGCAACTGCGTCAGCCCCAGCAAGGCGCACACGCACATACAATGTGCGAACGTTCTTCAAGTAATGCAAGCAGAACATCAGTGCGCCCATCATGTTACTGCTGTCTGATGACGGCGTCTAAGTATTTGCCGTGATGTATTCAATCTTGCTATGTTAGACTACTCAGTGCAACTGAAATGCGTTGGCAAGCTGCACACTACATGTATTGCTACAGCACAGTTGAAATGCTCCGCCGTTGACGCAGCTGTAAGTGCATAATCAGAATTGCATGTTCGGTTGCACGCTCAACGCAGCACTCAGTCAAAGTGCATGTGCAAGTGCAGCACACCAGGGAGCTGAGGTTTGCACTCACGGTCAGACGCACCGTTCTGGGGTTAGCTGATTATGTCGCCTGTTGAAGAGCGGCAAAGCTGAAGACAAAGTCAGCACAGTGTGGATGACGTACACAACGCGCACTGGATGCGAATGTTGACATGCCGGATTGACGCAGGACGATGACAGACAGGCTACAGGCGACCTACTTTCAGAGAGACGGTAGCTCTTGCAATGTTCAATGCTAAACAACCACAGGCACCGCAAAGCTTGACAATGATGAGGATGCGAGCACACACGTGCTCAAAGCGTCCAAAGGGCTTTGTAAAAGTGCAAGAAAGTGGAGACCACTCAGAAGTGTAGGTGCAAAAGTGTGCTCCAATAAAGTCAATTTGTTGATGTGATAACTGATAGAACGCAAAGTTTACTCATCCAGCGGCAGCAACGGGGGTCGCGTGGCTACGTACGCCGCTGGCCCCAGAACCGGAATGGCGCAGAACGCGGCCAACTTCAACTTCTGGCTCCCGCTCCCATCCGTGTAAGCGCCGCGCCGCCGCATGTCCTCCAGCATGGGCTCCCACATGACGAGCGAGAGCAGCGACAGGTCCACCGTGCTCACGTGCACGAGCGTCTGAGCGTTGAAGAGCGTCAGAAACTCCGGCAGCGTGGCGAGCGCGCCGCTCTGCACGGCATACGCCACGAGCCCGCAGGCCGACACGAGCGTCAAGACTCCCCCGATCTTGGAGTTGGTGGCTTTAGCCAGTCCGCCCAATGAGGTTTCGTCGACACGCGGACGATACTGTCGGAGCGCCAGGTAGGGCCCTAGCAGAAACAGGCCTCCAGCAAAGGAGCCAAGTACGAAGGGGGCGGCTGGCACGGGCTTCTGGTCCTTGCTGGCTGCGAATGTGGTAGAGGCAGCAGTGACAGGAAATGGCGTGATGAGTGCAGTAGAGGAATGGTTGTCGGCGTCCAGTGGAATGAACAGCATAGTGGCAATAGTTGCACTGGTGATGTCAGAGTTATATGCACTTCATGATCTCTGTGCAGCGATCACATGCACAGCTGGTCTGACAACAACAGCTGCTGGAAGTAGGAAAACATTTTGCTGGCGCTCAATCAGCGCGGAATAAGGGCGTGCCAGAACTCATTTCTACGTGCAGCACCGCGTGTACAACAGGCAACACAGCATCTTTGCTTGCAGCGTGCGAGAGCAAACAGCTTGCAAAGCCACATTTAACGAGTGCTCAAGTCTCATCACTGCACATGCAGATGACATCGCTGCAGATGATGCGACAACGCAATCAACATGAAACCAACCACCACACTGGTTTGCCTGCTGCACACTCACCTGGAAGCAACAGCTGCGCGAAGACCGCTGGCATGATGCCCAGGGCATTGAAAATAACGAGAAACAAAGCGTTGATCTGTGGATCAAAAGGATTCGAGATCAGGTCGGCGATCATTTGCTTGTCTGCTGCCTCTGCTATCGGATTATGCCCTGGGGCAAGAGTGAAAGCGTATGTCAGAAACAGAACCCAGACCGCAGCAAAAGCTGCTGTACGCGTCTTGGTCCGATCCTGCAAGACGGGTGCTGCATCTTCGTCAGCCAGCGGCGCAGCTGATAGTAATGAGCTTCTCCTCTCCCCCTGCCACACCAGCTGCCGCCGGTCATGTGAGCTGCGCAGCGCTGACTCCGTATGCGAGGTTGTCACCTGCTTCAAGACAACCGCAGCTCCAGATGGAGCATGAACGAACGCGGTTGCAGTGATGCTGCAGGCCAACAGCACACCCACTACCGTTGCCACTCTGCGCATCGGATCAGGCTCTCAACCGACTGCCCTCTCTGCGGATACAGGGAAGTTGACGCGCCTCATTGAGTCACTCGTTTGATCCTAAGCTTGAAAGCGCTGAGCTGCCAGTGAGAGGCGTAAACAGGCAAGGGCTTATTGAAGCATCGGAATTCCTGCGCCATGGATTTCTCGACTCCGGCCTCCGCCCTGCAGAGCCTGCAGCGCCGAGAGATGGTGCCTCCCGAGGTGCGATCTTTAGGCCTGAAGCTGGCAGCCGGGCCCTTTGCCAATGACGATGCCCTGCCAGGATTGCCAGACGAGGCTGTGGCTGGCGTGAAGGCGCTGCTAGCATCACACGTCTGGGAAGCTCTGGCGGTCGGACTGCTGCTGGCGAAGCACGTGGTGGACTGCCAGAGTATAGCTATCGACGACGACTTCATGGAAACTCTCTTTCAAGTGGCTGATACCGACCTGGAGCACAGCGAGCCGCGGGTGAGGGGGCTGGTGGCTGCCATGCTGGGGTCGCTGGCCAGGCGCGAAGGCAAGGGGCTCGCTGTCTATGACAGGTTCTTCGCTCGGCTGAGCTCGTCAATCGAGAGCAACTTCGAGAGGACCCATCACACCATTACGGATAGGGTGTCTGGCGATAAGGAGGTGGCCGTTGACGACACCACTGGCTGGAAGGTACGCTGGACACGTGGCTGATGCAGTACTTTGTGTTGGCGATTGTTGTGCTGCATAAGCTGCCCATGTCACGAGGATTGCCTGATTGTCCTGATTGACGCCTATCACCTGTCCCCTGGCAAGTTGCCGAGCACGAATCAACAACGATGCATTCGGCATCGAGGCGCTATTGCCTCACCACTTACTGGGCAGTGAGGCGCCTAGTGAAAGGGGCACTTGGCTCAAACGCTGTACGTGTGCCAAGTCAGTATGAACCCCCGCGCTCGTTTGTGTGCTGGCACACCTACACGTCATGAGCACACTAGCTTTTTGCACCACAATACCGACTTATGAAGCACCAACCAAAGACAGCACGCGCGTGCAGCATGCAGGCCAATCAATGCCATAACGGACAGCAGCTTGAGCTTATGTGACAGGGCGCTGCTGGAATTTAGAATGTTGCGAACACTAAACTGTTCAACCGAACAATCTTCGCAATCGTCAACAAATGTATGCAAACTTGCCACACACACAAGGCTGCGGTCATCGTGAGGACTGGTTTGTCGCCTAAGAATGTCTCGTGCAGGTCACCTTGAGTTGAGCCCGGGTATCTTGGTCAATTTTCACAAAACATCATTAGATGAGGTGCCGGCCCATGTACTGACAAGAACAGCATCCTTGTACTTTGAAGTAAAAGAGTCACGATTAGTTGATACGTTCCCATTGAGAGCATTGTTTGAGGCTGCCAGCGGGTGTCTCAAGTGGTCGCCTGTTCATCGCAGTGCAGGCCTCCACAATCTCTGCTGGCCAGCTTTCAGCACCAATAGCTTGACACTTCGCCGTCGGTGATGACTTGTCTGATCGTCATCAGGGCACAGCCGCAGGCTGCCAATCCTACACACTCTCATGCCCGTCACCAATGTTGTCCTTGTCTCCAGGCGCTTGAAACCTCAATTCTGGCGCTGAAGGAGCTCGTAGCCGCCATCGGCCGCCCCCTTGCGGACGGAGGCCACATGACCGACAAGGTCATTGACTACACTTGCCGCGGTGCCACGGAGCACGTCAACAGGCACGTTCGCGAAGCCTCGTTTCGACTCATCGCGGCCATCATCGAGGCCTGCGAGTCCGTGGAGGGCTGCACCGCGCCTGCGCAGGGGCCGCTGCTGACGTCGCGCTTCGTGCCCGCCATCGCCAAGGGTATGCAGGTGTGTGTTATTTGTGTTTGTGTTGCTGGGTTTCGGAAAGTGGGTTCCTGCTAGAGGCCGAATGCAAGAAAGCAGCAGGGCATTGGCATACGCTGTCCAGTAGGAGGTGGATATGCGACCTGGGCACTGCGGTTCAGCATTGGCATTGTCGCATACTGTCGAACTGGTCTGTCTGTGATAAAACGTCTTCACTGTCATGCTCATTGCCACAGATAGTGTCCCATGTAGGTACCACACACCATGGATACTTGAGACGGAAATGGCAGGCGTAGGCTCGCTTTCTTGTCACTTTGTCAGAATTGACGATAATGCAGACAACGTGATATGGCAACAACCTGTACAACCGGTGTGCACTGGTGACATGTGCTGAAGGCAGCGTCATCCAATCAATCACGCATGCGGACTTGTCCAAGACAACTGTTGCGCACAAATGTGGTACATACATGCATTGTGCTGCAACTGCTCTGCACCTGCCGATTCCTGCGCGATAATGGGTGTCACTTTCCCCCACCCAAATCCAGTGCGCCGGACAAGGCAATTGATGCGGATTCCTCACGTCAGTTTGCCGCTTGAACCAATGGCAACAACTTGCACTCATCTGCTCCATACTTATGTACGATACATAAGTATTCAACCATGTGTGTATGTGCGTCACGCATTGCCGTTGCAGGACAACTGGAGCCAGGTGCGCTTCGCAGCGTCAGTTGCCAACCGTGCACTGCTGGGGGCCCTCCCCAATGCGGAGGCGAGGGAGGCCTACTTCGACCTTCTGCTGCCGCGCATGTGTCTCAACAGGTATGTTTGTATGCATGTAGGCTTGACGATGGACCTTGGTGCTTGGTGCTCTATGCATATGTGTCTCCATAGGTGTGTAGAAAGCCTTGATGATTCGCTTTGATGCTCTGTGCACGTGTCACAACAGGTATGTACATGGGATGATGAACTTGGGTGCTCTGCAAGGGTGTTCCAACACAGGGGTCTGTAAAGGGTTCTTGATGATGCGCTTGGGTGTTCTGCGTGTGTGTCTCAACATATGGGCTTTGTGAAGCAATGTGGTGCATACTGCTCCATGAGGGTCCTACGCAGCTCTAGCGGACAATGACTATGCTATCCTGCCTGGCTCTGCAACACAGCACGCTTCATGAGACATGATGTACGTCCAGAGGTCCTCATTCTTTCATGGACTTACGGATTGCACCACTAGCATTTCGGCTACAGTACCGCTGCTGTGCGTGTTTCATAAGGCAAGGCTAGAGGCCCAATGATACACCTGGGCGCTCTTTTGCCAAACGAGGAGCTAACTGTGTCATGGTTTCGGCCACTGCACAACACGTGCCTTCTTACAACTTCAACTTCCATATTGGGCGAAATGCATCTTTCAATGATGCTGCGCTGACTAATGATCTCAACTGCAATGTTGTATCAGTTACAACATGGCTGCAACTTCAACTCGTGCATCAGGTATACCATGGCTGCTACTTCAACTGATGTATCAGGTACTACATCATTTAACACGGCTGCTACTTCAATTGATGTTTCAGGTACTACATGGCGGAGGGCGTGAAGCTGTACAGCCAGGAGACGTGGCGGCGGTATCTGGATGGGGAGGGCAGGACGATGGTGGCTAAGCACGCACCGGCAGTGGTTGCATACTATGTGGCAATGACAGATGTGAGTGATTTTGGTGTTGCGTTGCTGCTATGAATGGTGGCCAAGCACGCGCCAGCAGTGGTTGCGTACTATGTGGCCATGACGGATGTGAGTGATTGTGCTTTGAAGGTCCTGCAGTGCACAACAGCAAAGTGTACCCAGTGCTTGCCAGGCTCAGCGTTAGTCCTTTGCACCGGCTTGAGAAAGCCATAGGCCATAAACATCCATGTTTATCAGTATGACCATGCTCACGTTCGGCAAGTCCCTGCAGCAATAGAGGCGCTCCTCCTTGACTTAATAAAGGCCATTTGCTGCCAAACTTTGCTGCATTGCAGTGCTTCAGTGAGCTGCACCTCCACCTCCACCCGCGCATGACAACTGCCATAAGCGAGCGCCTGCCGCAGCGTGCGGCAAACTGGCAGCGAAGTGCCATGCTCCCGAGTGTGGCTTTGCAGGTGCCAGTGCCCAACATCGGGTGGACACTGGTTTGCGCGCACTTGTTGCTGCCACCGGTAGCGTGCAGTCACTGCAACAGCTGCGCATCTGCAAGCCGCCTGTTTGCAGTCCAGATATTAGCGCAGCGATGGTGGCTGGAAGGCACCTACAAGGCTGCCGTGCAGTAGGCCTGCACGGAAGGGTTCTGGCGGAGTGCTTTTGCCCTAAGCAGCGCGGCACGTTGTGGGCGCATAATTTCTCTATTCGCAGTGGAGCACGCACACGTGGCCAACGTGCCAATGTGTGCTGCGCGGCTGTTGCACGACGATGCTTCGGGCGCACCCCTTGCAGCGGCGGCGTCGCATCGCAACGTTCGCGCTTCGTTGCAAATCGAGAACTTCCATGTGCCCGCTGCTGCCGCGTTGCTTGAAACAAATGCGCCCCGCCGGTGTCAATCTGTAAGGACGCACTGAAGCGCAGCAGCGGAGGCGTCCTCCATTGGCCATCGCTGCGCAGACACCTGAACCGTCGATGGACAGCTTGCGGGGCCGCAGCTCCTGCAGTACCTGAATACTGCCGCCTCCCCCACCAACCATCAACCACACTCAATATATACCAACCTACCCCACAACCCACGCATACCTACCTCACACACGCCATGCATACTTGCCCCCGGCGCCGCCCCCTATACCTACCTACCCCACAAGCCTATACGCATACCTACCCCACACCAGCCCTCTATGCTCACCCCCTGACCGCCGCCGCTGCCTCAGGCCAACAACCACGTCGTGCGCGAGGCGGCGTGCCACTGCATCGCGGAGATGGCCGCCAAGGTGGACCACGCCGCCATCGCGCCGCACGTCCCCGCGCTGCTGCGCGCGCTGCTCATCTGCTTCAAGGACGAGTCCTGGCCTGTGCGCGACGCCGCGTGCGTGGCCAGCGGGCGCTTCGCTGCGGCGTTCCCGGAGGAGTGCCGCGAGCAGCTGCCGCTGCTGTTTGAGCGCTGGTTCAAGCACCTGGCGGAGCCTATTTGGAGCGTGCGCGAGGACAGCGCCGCCGCGCTGGGGGAGGTATGTTGGTTTCATGGTGCATATGCAGATGCTACAGAGCACGTCGTGCTGGGGAGCCATGTTGGTATCATGGTAGGCGTGCATGGTCACATGGGGTATGTGTGTATCATGCTGGGGCCGCGCTAGGGAGAGGTATGTTGGTATGATGGTGTGCGGGCGGATGCTATAGGGCATGTCGCGCTAGGGGAGGTGTAGTGGTATCATGGTGCGCGGAGGCTATAGGGTATGTGTGTCTCATGCTGGGAGCGTTTTTTTTGCCATCTGGAGCGTGTATGTGTGTGTGTGCGTGTGTGATGCTGAGAGCGGGTTCTTGCCCTATGCGTCTGTGGGTGTGCATGCACACATGCTGCATTTTGAGGTTGTGTAGGCTAACTTCAACAGTACCCTGTACATGGGAGGGGTCATAGACTTTCGTCGCAGACTTTTGCCCTCTTGGCATCATCAAGCGCTGCTGGCAAGCACAGCATCACATCACCCTGTCAGCCCAGCCTTGCCCTCTCTTTTGAAGCATGTGGTTTTGTTCAGAATGCATCTGTATGGCAGACATGGCACGGAAGCAAGACGTCTACGAGGCTGACAGCGTTTAGTCAAGCGTTTTGTTGTTGCCGTAGAGCACCGTGCGCGGCATGCAGTGCAGCATGCGCCAAATCCCAATTTAATTGCTTGGTAGAAGCAGGTAAGGCGCGGTGGTGAAGCAAGTTCTTGACTGCCACCACGGCTGTGGCAGGTCGCTCAGCGCTTAACACATGGTATCTGTCACTGGAAACATAGCTGTTGCATGTTGTGCGCCATGTATGCATGAACATGATGTGCATACTGAATTCATTTGTTCAATCCAACATATACATACATGTATATGATAATGTGCAGGTATGCGCGGCCTACGGTCGCGAGGCCATTGACCGCTGCCTGGCGTGGGTGAAGGAGATGCTACCCAAGGCGAGGGAGCAGCCTGCGCAGACGTACGAGGAGATGAAGGCAATGCAGAACGACGCCAAGGCGCACACGGACAAGCAGCGCTACAGCTGCGGATCGCTGGCGCCGAAGCTCAAGAAGGGCGGCTGCTCGGACTGCGAGGTATGTATGAATTGTAAGAACTATTTCTCGCAGATCTGGCGTACTTCAATTTTGGCGTATTTTGCTGAGGGGATTAAGTTCCCTGAGAGGGCTGCTGATGCCCTGCATCATTGTGCCTTTACATGGTTTACATGGCAGCACGCTGCTTCTGAGGTCTGTTTACTGTAGACAACATCACCATGACGTGTGATGGCTGCGAACATACGTGTATATAGAGTCGCAGCACGCCCTGCACCCCCCCAGTGGCAGCAGCCATGTTCTGGTCAACGCCGCACTTTCACGCCAAGGACTGCCTGAACACATGTTGCACACTCCTGCTGGGCACTGCCAATGCGCTGCCTGACGCCGCTAAGAACACATGCGTGCATACAGTAGCAATACGCTCTGCACCCCCCGTGGCAGCATTCATGTAGTATTAACACCGCAATCTATGCTGGGCGCCGCCTGTGTAAATGCTGAGCACTGCCGATACGCGCGCCCCCGACGCCATCCGCAGGTTACGCGCGCCAGCGTCCCTTGGGAGTACGCGGACGGCGCCATCTACATGGCCAAGGAGCTGTGCGCGGTCGCCCCGGAGGAGGCCGCGGCGCTGCTGCCGCAGCTCGCCGACGTGGCAGCGCTCACCCACTTCCCGCAGGCCGACACGCTGCGCGAGACGCTTTTTAAGGCGTTGCCCGAGATGGCGCGGACCCTCGGCAAGAAGCTGTTTCGCCCGCACCTGGAAGCTCTCATAGGGCCCCTCTTCGACGCTCTTGCTCGCCCCGGAACGCACCAGCTGGCAGGGCACGCCGCGGGGGCGTGCGTGCGTGAGCTCAGCGCGTTCATGGGCCCCAGCATCTTCCGGGGGCGACTCTCCCCTGACCAGATCCACATCATGGAGACGTCGCCATATGTGATTCGCGGCGTCGAGAGGGCGCTGCCGCCCGTGCCGCACGGCATGGGGGCGGAGTCGCCGCCCATTGGCATGGCGCCGTGGGCGCAGGCGGTGGGCGTGCGCATGCCCTGAGCGGTGGCGCGCTGAAAACTTCAATTTTGAAGTAAGGCCGAAGTAATGAAGGGGGGAAGGGGGTGGTCGGATGGAGGCGACCGGTACAGGAGTGAATTGGCCATAATTGGTGTAGATTGTGCAGGGTCTGCACTCACTGTGCTGCGATCTCATGGCTACTGTCGCTAGTTTATCATGGGGGAACAAGCAAAAGTCCCCACCCACATCACGAGCAGTTGTGCAAGTGTGCCTGCAAGCTAGGCGGATCTGTGCCATACACATTGAGAACACATGCTGAGGAGTGTGCGACGACAGCGAGCCCTGCCTTGTGCGTGCGCTCTGTGCCATGATTCATGAATGACCAGCCGACTGTTACATGGCTGACTTGCCATGTAAAACCGACATGCTGCTCATCTCTTCTCTGCGTGGCTGCTTTCTGATGTGAGAAAATCTCGATGTGCGCGCTACTGGCACTTTACGTAGCACGTGGCACGTGATAATCAATGGAGATCTCAGGCGATGCATGACTTGTTGTGCATCAATCAATTGAGTTCTGGCATTGACTGCTTCCTGTACCATTCGACGAGATGTCGGCTTTTGCCCACATATGTGTGCAGCTTAGCATGTGCGATTCATCCACATCGAACCATGCTGAGTTGCTGCGTGTGCTGGTCTAGACATCAATGATATAAGCAGTCAACAAGGGCTGGTGGTGAGGGCCTTCATGACTGCCTCACTGTCGTTCGTACCTGGCTTCACAACTGCAACGCTGGCAGACTGCTTCAACATCTGCAGTGCAGCATCCGCTGACTTGCATTGATTTGTTGCAATCGTGCTCATTGCATACAGACAGTTTTCAAACTGAGTTTTGTCAATGGACACGTCAGACCGTGGCGCATGCACATCACGTCGAACACCTCATAGAGCCACCCTCACATTGCTTCACCTTGTAATGCCTTACAACTCGGCAAGCGTTTGTATATTGTTGCAAGTAACTATAGCTATGCATGTCCATATGATGATTGATGCGATGCGCAAGGCACCTTGCATAGGAAAATGACAATCCAGCGGCCAGGGTTGCAAAGTTACACGCAGTACAGTGCTCCGAGAGGGACACAAACAAAAAAATGCCACATCCCGATCAAGCGTGCGCCGTGCAAAACCTGTCGTTTTCATTTATGTGTTGACGGGTGTCCCCCATTGTGTTGCCTGATAAAAAGAGTGTCCCGAATAGTATTGTGATGCCAGGCAAAGAACCTGTGTGATGGTACGCTTCTTCCTGAAATGCATGACAAAACGTTTCACGGGTGCTGCAGGTGGCAGTGCTCAGATGCTGGAGATGACGTGTAGCCGCTCCAGTATCCAGTCAGGAAACGCCGACAGCTTCTTGGTCGCGCCGTCTATGCACAGCAGCTCCACCGTGGCGTGCGCAATGAGCCGCCTGCCGCTGACTTCATCAGGTGCCTTCACATACACGCGTTGCCGAACCGAAACAGTTCTCCGATTGGCGCTGCCGCTATTGACGACCTCCAGCTCCGCCCCGGGCGCAATTCTGACCGTGTGGTCGAGCCTCAGGTCGCTGATGCGCGAGATGACAATGTCGGTGCCCTGCTTGTGCAGCCGGTACAGGCCTTCTTCGGGGGGCCCCAGGCTCAGTGTTCGCGTTCGTTCCATGTAGTTGATGACGCTCGATGGTGACAGCGCTCCGTCCGCCCCCAGCTCATCCCCGTAAGCCACCATGTCGAAGTACTGCGCACTCTGCGGCACGCTCTCGACTTTCCCTGCGAGCGCGCTGGCGCCGGCGTCGCTGGAGGCAGTGCCCAGCAGAACGCTGGCGGTGACGAACACGCGCTTTTCGTTGCGCGCGTCCACGACTGAGCACTGCCACGCCTGAGCGTCTTCCGAGAACGTTCCGCTGATGACCATGTTGTCGCCGAGCACTGCTGCGTTGCGGTAGCGCAGCGCGTCCACGCCTATCAGCACTGTGTCGTGGCCCAGGCACTTCTGGCTGGCCCTAGCCAGCCACTTGATGTAGTTCCCGTGGTACATGTGGCCGAACATATCTGCGGCGATGGGGTGGGATGCACAGCGCCTGTGGTCAGTCGTAACGAATACTTGGTGTTGTAGCACAGGGAGAGTATGCAAAAGGTATCGATGCAGACCTAGCGTGTAACTTCATCATCTGTGGTCAGCTGTGTGCAGCATTTCCCACGCACTGCCTGTTTCAGCACTCCAGAGGAGCCAGACCGGAACTGGGCTAATTTCAAAGCGCACTTTGCATCTGTGGATGATAATGAGAACTCTAATAAGACGACCGTAAGCGGCACGTCATCGCTCAGCAAGCACCTTAAACATGTACTTCTATGATGCATCAAGAAAGGATATCAACAAAAGCTGTGAGCCCTGAAGCTACTTAAGTCGACAATGCTAAACTGTGTGCATGCCAGTTCTCATAGACTGCAGCTGCTCGATACCTGTGTCCTCCACCATGCACAGCTGTTCAATGGCAAATGCGCGCCCTTCACTGGCAGAATCACTGCCATGCCTGATAACACAAGCAGGAACTGAGAGGATCAGCGGTGACGAGAGCTAGTACTTGGCAGAGGCGCACTCCCGCACGCGTACGGCTTCCTGAGTGCAAATCAGATTCAACACCTTGGGAGATGACGCTGTTGTCTTGCACAGCTGGACAGCAAGCACTCAGGAGCACCCTCACCTCGCAATTACAGCTCGTTCCCGAGCAGCACCAAACGACGCCTGCACAAAGGCGCAGCATGGGCGGCTCAAGGGCGCAGCCAGTAGCACGAGGAGGCCCCTCCGCCACACCATTTGGGCTTTTTTCAGATGCCATCATGCCTTTGTCAACTTTGAGGGTTAGTGTAAGCCCTAACTGCCGGAACCGCCGCGTTTGCAGGGTCCTTGCCGATTTTGCGCGGGTGCTGCGGGCGGAGACACTGATTGCTTTATTCTGTTCAGGGAGCATTTTGTGTCACTGACTTATATATTGTGCGACCGTTGTACATTGTCTGAAACATGTACACAGTCGAAGGCTAGGGCCTATGACATTCGTCATGAACTGGACCATCTGTATGGCAGGCAGTTGAGCAAGGTGTGGATTCGACAAAGCTTGCGCCATCACAAATTCCATCTACCACTCAGGAGGGAGGTGATGCAAACTGATGTAAAAACTTGTGGGACAGCTCAGGGCATCACCTTCACCTCCCCATCCCGAGGTTGCATCGCGCAAGATATCAGTTTTGCAGTTCTCGTCAGCGCCACTTGCCGGCGCGATGCAGTGATTTTGCAGCCTCGTCGAGGTGCTTCACGTGATCACACTACGTGCCTACGCCCTGGAAAAAAAAATCAAACCCGGGAGTTGTTGCGTGAGACCTGGGTGTGCGCCACATTGTTGACAAGATCAAACACCTTTTGCTCGCCACCGCGACAGCGTGGCACCGGCTTCCAGCTCGCCTCACAGCGCACTGGTCTGCTTGCCGTCGCTCCAGCGGCTGATTTCTCGTCAGCGGTTGGGTAAGTGGCTCTCCAGGAGCGTGTGTACTCCGCCACCAAAATATGAGAGAGCAGCACCAACGAAGATGACGACGCACGCACACCTATCGCGTTGACTTTTAAACGCGGCGGCGGTCGTCGGGATATTGACTGCGCTGTTGTTCTGCCGGCGAGTGATTGCTCGCGTGTCGTGCGCATCTCTGGAGGTGCAGGGTGTGTCAAAGTCATTTCACCCTCCGGGTCAGCCGCTGCTTCCACTGCTACAGTTCAGTCTGGACTGTGTGTGCTGCAGCTAAATTACGATCCGTTCTTGTGCTGCTGCAGGTATACGCGGCTCAGCTTTCCGGCAACAAGCAAGACACGTCTCCTGCTACTACAACCTGAGATCTCATCGTCAAGGGCAGATGCAAACCGAGTGACACGCGACGTCGCTCTCGGCACGGCACTGCGCAAGCAACCTAGCGAACGGCGAACGAGTCTCAAGCGCTGAGCCATCGCTGCAATCCGCAGCGAGCAGCGCAGAGCGCGCGGCTTCCGATGTATCCCAAAAAAGACCACATGCTTGGCGGGACCCCTACGCCTGCGCCGGTGCCTCCACAGCTGCTTGCAGCTGTGCAACACCTGCTCACAGAGTCCGTAGTGGCATCAAAAGCGCCAGCAGATACAGCAGTGGGGGCCTCCTCGAAGCAGCCCACTGCCTCTCCCGATCCGCTACTGCAAGCTTCCCTGCTCGAGACACAGTTCGGGCTGTCTGGGCTTGACTGGCAGTACATGTCTCACTTCTGCTGTAGCTTGCAGCAGCTGGTGCAGGTGCGCGGCCTGACAGCGCACGCGACGCCTATTCCCTCGGCCTGCGTGAACCACCAGGCAGCTGTGTTCGCCCCCCCGCCGAACCACCATCTGCACCGCGCAGCCGAGCCAGCCTCACAGCAGCTGCTGCAGCCAAGCGGCGTGCTGCACTGCGCCCCCGTCAGCAGCGGCAACAACAGTATGATAGTCACCGCTGCTCCCGCGAGTGCGTCGCCGCCCGCTGCTCGCGTGTCGAAGCTGCTGCAGCGCTGCACGGGAGCGGCCTCGCCCGGCGCGGCGCCGCCGCTGCCGTCGCCGCCGCTGCTGCAGCTGCAGCACCACCAGCATCCGCAGCAGATGCACGCCGCAGCCTCCATGCCATACATGCCCCTACCTCCCAGCAGCAGCGGCGCCGCGCCGGCGCTTCCGCCGCTGCCGCCTCTGCCGCCCGCCGCCGCTGCCGCCAGCGCCGCGGAACGCAGCAAGAGCGCCAAGCGCGCCGCCAACAGGCGCGCGCAGCCCCGGCCGCCGGCGGAAACCATCGCCGCAATCGCTGCTGAAAATTTCACGGACGCGGAGCTGGACGCGGCGCTGGTGCAGCCGCAGCAGCGCGCGCGCTTTGCGGTGCGCGCGAGCATCGGCGGGCGCAACTACACGGACGCGCAGCTGGCGGCGCTGCAGGGGATAGAGGCGCGCGTGGCGGCGCGCGCGACGGACGCGGACCGCGCGGCGTTCTCGCTGCCGCGCCAGGCGCGCACGCTGGCGCTCACCAACATGTTCAAGGTGAGCCGCTTGAGGTGGTGGTTGAAGTGGCGGTTTAAAGTAGTGGGGGGCTGTGTTCGACGCGCAATGTGTTGTGGTGCGCGTGTGTGGGGCTTTGCGGGTGCTACTGTTGCTGGCTTGGCTGATTGTTCGGCACTGCGTTGGAGGCGAGTGGTGTATTCGGGGTTTACATTTGTGTGGCCGCGGCGGGTGCGTATGGTGGATCTCGAATCAGTAGTTGGAGCACCAAGTTGATGATTCAATGCATGGGGAGCAAGCGCTCTGCGAAACCGCCCTTGGGACTGCCTTTATTGGAGGAGGTACAGGTGGCGCACCACAGATGCGATTGAAGTGCGCACTGCTTGGATGCAGCGGCAGGCGCGCGTGTTTGTGAACACCAGTGTGTTACACGCAGGTGGTGAAAGCGGTGAGCTGATACTTTCTTTTCAGATACAGCTAGCGACAATGATTGATCGTGCGATTTAGTAGATTCCAAGTCTACCATTGGATGGATGCTGGATGGTGCTTACCACAAGCTTCACCGACGTTGCAGCAGGCGTGCACTTTGGCATCCACCAACATGTTGAAAGTCAGTTGGCGCCTTCAGTAGCCTCTCTGTTGCAATTGCAAGGCATGTGTGTGACATCGGTATGTCCAGTGCGCATGTGCAGACACAAACATACCAGTGCAAGTATCAAATTGCCAGGATCATGAGGATCATGAGTCTCGACTGTGTGTCTTCCATGCGTACATACCCATGGTCAGGACAGCGCTGCAGGCCGGGAGCGTACACATGGCGGAAAATTTACTCGATGCAGGCGCCATCTCAGCTACCATCGAGTGCAATTCACTGCAATCACAAGGTACACGTGCACTTGTCTCCCTGCCCCCTCCCCTTTAAAGAGCACACTGCCCCGCAACGCGCAGCACACACCATCAACCCTGAGCACTGCTGCCCCCCCCCCCCCCCCTCGCCCCCGCAGTACATTGCGCTGCGCGGCGCGGCGCAGATGCACGCGCTGGCGGTGCTGCGCGGCCTGCACACGTGCGGCGGCAAGCACAGCAACTTCTATGATGGCAAGATTGATGCGCGCGTGGTGGCCATTGTGCGCCGCGACGTCGGCGACGACGTCGCCACGCAGACCAGAAAGTTCTCCAAGGTCAGTGCTCTGCAACAGTAGCAGCAGCAGCATTGCTCAGGGGGAGCATGTGTAGAGGGGGGGGGGGGGAGGGGAGCGTGGCAGCAGTGCTTGGCAGAGGGTGATGTGTGTAGAGCGAGGGGGGGGGGGGGGGGGGGGCATTGCAGCACTGCTCGGCAGAGAATGTGATGCAACGCTCAGCTCTGAGCGCGCGCATCGCGCAACACTGACAGTGGTCAGCGCGACGTGCCTCATCATCGGGCTTGTGAGACAGTTGCCACGCGTATTTGACTTGAATTTTGCGAGTGAGTCGTCGGCAGAGTGTGGGTCTGCGGCAGTGCTGTGGTGGTGATGGAAGCAGCACCTGCGTCGTTGGTGTACATGCTGTGAGGCTTGTGCCTATGCGCTGGGCATATGAGCGCGACTCAACGGCATATGAGCGCGACTCAACGGCATAGCAGTGCGGCAGTCCTACTGCTGCTCAGGCCCATGCAGTTGTGCAGCTGCGTTCTCATTGGCTGAGCAACAATGCGCCAGCACACATGTGGGCGGAATTCTGCCCTGAAGCATGTGACTATCTGATGACTGAATGTTGACTGAACGATTCGGCTGCAGGTGAATGTGCAGTCTGTGTCAGGTGCCGTTTTGTCAAATTAAACTTCAACAACCTCCGGCCCTCTGACCGCAGGTTCTGCTCAGCCTGCTCGCGGAGGGCATTGAAGATGCCGCCTGCGACTGGACCGCAGACAGCTTCTGCTCGGAGAACATTGAGCGGCTGCAGCGCGCCGTGGCAGCAGCACGCCTCAGCAACGGCGGCGGCGGCAGCAGCAGCAGTGTGCCGCCGGCAGCAGCGCCTCCGCAGCCCGCTGCTGCTGCTGCGCTGTCTGCTGCTGCTGCTGCATCGACTGCTGCTGCCGCCGCAACGCCTCCTGCTGCGCCTGCTGCTCCCGCCAGTGCTGCTGCCGCCGCTGCAGCGAGTCCTGCGCAAGCTGAGGCAGTGTTGCAACAACGGCGCAAACATGACGACGCCAGCGGCAGCGCAAGCGGCAGCAGCGCTCAGTCAACAGATGCTGATGGCGGCGGAAAGCGTGCAAAAGTGAGCAACTGCAACGGCGGCGGCGACAGCAGCGCGCCGGTGCGTGTCCCAGGTCTCAAAGCTCTGCCTGTCAACAGCCCGGGGCCAGCTGTTGCAGCGGCACCAGCAGCACCTGCGGCGGTGGCTCAGCAGCGGGGACCTCGCGAAGGGGAGGAAGCGTTCAGCGCCGCGCGCCTGCTGCAGTCTTTCAAAGGTACGCGCGGCGCCACCGCCGCTGCTGCTGCCGCCGTCGCTGTCATGTTGTGACGGGGCTTGCATGCAAGCAGAGATCAACGCCGCCGGCAGCTGCTGCTGCAACAACGGCAGCTGCGCGTGTGCGGCAGCAGCACCAAGCCTGCTACTGGAGCTGCCATGGGTCAATGGGGTAAGCGTCGACCGTCGCAGCTGCCGCCGCCGCCGCTGCTGTCGCTGTATCCATGACCGCGCACAACATGGCCTAGCAATGCGCTGGCAGCAGCAGTTATTCACTGCCGCCGCTGCGCCTGCTGCTGCTGCTGCTACTGCTGCCTCGGGACTGCTGCGGGCTGCGGCAGCGGCATCTATTCCTGTGCGTGGTCAAGGCGCCGCACCCGCTCACAGGCCAGGCTGCTGTTGAGCGCTGCTGCCTTTGCCGCTGCCCACCAACCCCCATTACATCATGCTTCGCCCTCCCGTGCGTATGCGAACGCGTATGGGCAGCGGAAGGGGGGGGGCAGGGAAGGCTGCAGCACACGGGGCGCAGCTGCTTCAAGACGCCGAAAGTTGGTGGATGAAGTTGAAGTTGATGCAACCTCAACATGTCAGCGCTCAGGAAGCGTCGTGACTTGACAGGCTAGCAGTGCTCAGCGTCGAGGCAAACTGCTGTATAGTGCTACAAGAGGTTGCGCGCTGCAAGCGCTTGTACAATGGCTGGTATCACAAGCACAATTTTGCCCCAAGAGCAATCATAACTCCAGAAACAATTAAAACGAACTCTGCGATGAGTCCCAGAGCGTGCGTCGGATAGTGGTTCAGATACCTACATGTGGGTAGCAGACATGCAGCAGGGCAGCCATGGCTTGATTCGCCATGGCGCTCCGCTTTGTAGCACATATCCATTAATAATGGAGAACTGGCCACTATTTCTTCCTCATCTTGTGCTGATTGTGCTGCTGGAACATGCACTGTCACCCGCCTAGTAGCGGCGCTCACACTCAAAATGACGCAAAGTCTACATTGATGGACAAACTCAATGGTGCGCAAAGATTCATACGCATCAATGCGGTCAAGTGCCAGATGATTTGCCACCATGTGTTTGTACGACTAACCAAGTGGTGGTTCAAAGCAAGACAACCGAATGGCACACCAAACTGGGCTGACAAACATACAGAGAGATGCATGGCAACACAAGCGAACAGGTGCGCCGTGCACGGCAATGATTGTGAGCTTGAAGCTGTGTGCCATATAATGAGTGCGTGTTGCGCTGGCGTGCCCCTTTCCATGGCAGATGAAGGTGATCGCCTCGGCCGTGCTGTTACACATGCCGCTGCGCGTTGCACGCTTTGCCATACATCTTCGAGAGCGCTGCTCGCAGTGATGCTATGTACTTGCCACACGCTTTCCTCTGGTAAACAATACAAGAAAATGCCCTCCCTCCCCCAAATCCACTCATCAATTCCCACGCCCCCCCCCACCCCCCCCAATAAACAAAACGTTGCCGTTCACGCAGCCCATGCCGTATCTGCACCGCTTCTTCAAGTTCAAGTGCACCTCAACACAGCAAGCACGGAACTGTTCGAGGGGGGAGGCATCTGCTGCAATTGCAACGACGCCTTCCGCCAGCGCTGTGGCATGTCAGTGTGCGGAGACAGCACCGGTATCGCAGCCGAAACGCCCAAGCTGCGGCGCTGCTGCCGCTGGCCATGCGCTTAACCGGCGGTCACAGCGGGCGCTGCCGCCACAGTGCGCTAGCGCTTGTCAATGAGGTGCATTCGCGCTTGTGCACTAGCGCTTGTCAATGAGGTTTGTGAGCGCCTGCACGGCGATGATGGAGTGTATGGCGGAGCGCAGCTTGCGGCGCGCGTTGAAGAGGCGCATGCGCTCGAGGTTGACCGACATGTTGGTCGTCTGAAGCGCCTCGCTGTCTATCTGGAGGTACGGGTGCTGCAGGGCCTGCTCCGCCGTGATGCGCTGCGCAGGGTCCACCGTGAGCATGCGTCGAATCAAGTCCTGGGGGGGGGGGGGGGGGGGGGCAAGCACCAAAGGGGAAATATGTGGCGGAAAAGGTCACTTGTGTGATAGCAAATGCATTCCAGTCGTAATGCGCTTTGGTGTGGACACAAGTTGCCGCGCATTGGCTTGCGGCAATAGATTGTAATACCATGACTTGTGAAATCATGGCATAGTGGTACCGAGTCAACCTGCGCTGGCAATCGTGCACCTCCAACTCAACACAACTTCCTGCAGACCAGAGCGAGAGATGAGGCTTGGTGCACATGCACTTACGGGCATTGCCCGACTGAGTCAACAGCACAACCCCACAAACACCGGCAGTGCCACCGAGAGTTGCACCTTGTATACCCCAACTGATCTCATCGGCATGCATCAAGCGCGCCCTCCGCCAGATGAACACAGTAGGCAGGTAATTGTCAGTACAAGAGAGGTAAAGGGAAGGTAGGCATTACCTTGGCCTGGTCGCTGATGCTGCCCCAGTACTGCTCGTGGAACTCAAACTCGCCACGCTTGATCTTGAGGAACAGCTTGGTCTGGTTGTCGTCGTAAAATGGCCTGCAGCATAAAGAACACGCGTGGCAAGCGCAGAAATGAAAATGACGTACTCCAAACTTCAACTTTGATGGTATCTCGCATCTTGACCGCTGTTTACAGACATGCATTCTAAAAACTATGCGCGAGTGCATACAGCTCATCATTCGCAATGCCAACAGAACCAGGCTATACTATCCTAACGCATCAGCGTGGACGAGATCATGCCTAACAACCACAATATATTGCCAGACTGACCGCAGTGCTGCACTGTGAGTTGCCTGTACCGCTTGCTGAGCAAAGGGCTGCAAATGCCGCCGACATCCGATACAACTTCAACTGGTCACTCCACAGTGCTGCCACTATGCAGTTCAGATTCATCAGTACAGCGTGATAATTCAAGCAAGTGCGATGGCAAGTGCCCTACAACCATAACACAACAATGCGATCAAACTGGAGTGCCACACGACCACAGCTTATGCTCAAACTTCAACAAACTTAAACAAACATCAACAGTGCCGTGTCACTCACGGGTATCCTCCCAGCAGTATGTAGCAGATCACCCCCACGCTCCACATATCCACCTCCTTGCCATACGGCACGCGCATTAGTATTTCCGGCGCGACGTATCCGGGCGTTCCGCACTGCGTTTTCAGCAGCTTGTCCGGCGCCACGTGGTCTGCAAACCCAAAATCTGCAATCTGTGGCAGGAAGTGAGCCAGGGGTGTGTGGCGAGGGTATGAGTGTCAAGTATTTGCAAATCTGGGGGCGGGGGTGAAACGGGGTGGGTGGCGGGGGGGGGGGGGGGGGGGACTTCAAGTATTTGAGACATTCACAGGCACAAGGACCGGGGGCCTTCTGCTGTCACAATGCCACAGCAGGCACATATCACTAGTAGCGCTTCATCGCCATACCGCAGCAATCCAAATCGTTGTAGCCATGTGTCAACACTTAACACATACGATTTGACAATCGGATTTGGAATGCGCATCAGTCATTCAAACGCTGAGCATTCTCAACTGCCCACATTGCTACTACCTGCATCAAACTTCAACAGCCACTTCCGTACCTTGACTGCAGCATCATCCTCCGTGCTGACCAGCAGCAGGTTCTCCGGCTTGAGATCCCTGCGCAATGACAGAAACAGTCAGGTCAGATATATGTAAGGAACAGGGCCTCCTTCTCGCAGATGTTGGTTTAAAAGCGGACTTCGCACTTGCGCTTGTTGCAGCATCATGGCGACTACTGGCAGTTGCAATCGTAGCCCGGTTGAGCGCGTCCACGCGATTGTAACTGCCAGTTTCAAAACTGGTTGACGCCCTTTTTGAAAAGGGTTCGAAAGCATAGAGAGATTGGAATGGAAACTGAAAGTGAGAATCAGTAAGTCACAAACCGTAAGTCCAGCTTCACAATTGCGACTCACAAAAGCTGTGCCACAAAGGACATGTTGCAGCGCAGGCCATCCTTCGCTCACCTTCAACACTACATGTGCAATGATACAATGTGCGCCCTGCATTGCATCTGAAGTGCATCTCATTGCAGAGCACAAGAAATGCCACACATACTACAGATACACAACTCTATTCAATCCACACAGCTAATTACCTCCATAACATGATCAAACAATATTATGCCGCTGTGGCCATGAGGCGTTCACAGGGTGTTCACGAGGTGTTCACAAGGCGTTCACGAGGTGTTCACCTGTGTACCACGCCTCTAGAGTGGCAGTACGCCACAGCGCGCAGCAGGCACCGCACCAGCTCTCGCGCCTCGCTCTCGTCGTACGTCACCTGCGCAGCGCATGCATGATCATGACGTGAGATTGAGCACTGACCACAACTTCAACTGAGCCCAATTGACTTTGTGCTGCATTGCACTTGATTAGCATTCCACTGCAGGTGGCCAAATTCCTTGCTCTACACATCGTCCATGCATATACGCACGCCAGGAATCGTCATTCGTGGTAGTGTGTACTGCATAACACACACTTCATGTGTACGCGCATCAGGCTGCCGATACTATGTTTGATAATTGGAGCGTCACTGAAGTACGATGCACTATCATCTGAGTGAGCTGAGTTGGTGGCTTGCCGCCATGTTGCATTAGGCAAGTGCGTTGTGTCGCCACCAGTACAGAGCATGCGGGGTCTGCACAGCACGTTTGAAAGCTTGCTGATGCGGTGCCGCGGTCCTGGTTCTAGTGCCAGCTATGACCCTAACTCTAGGCCTCAACCCTTGTAGCACCATCACTGCCCCCGCAGCAGCTCTGCACGTGTACAAACACCAATAACCGCAGGCTTCTACCAAAAGCACGGCGGCAGACGCAGCGGCGCCCCGTCTTCCTAACCCTAACCCTAATCGTAACACTAAACCTCACCCTAACCCTAGCACTGACCTTTTGTACAATGCGGTCAAACAGCTCCCCGCCACGTGCCAGCTCCACCACCATGTACAGCTTCTCCGTGTCCTGGAAAGAGTCGATGAGCCTGAGGATGTTGGGATGCCTGAGCTTGAGCATGATGTCCATTTCCGCCGTCAACGCCGCGCGTTCGCGCTCCGGCAGCTCCAGCCGCCTCACAATCTTGATGGCAACCTGGTGTCGCGAGGCAAGTCAAGGCGGAAGCAGGACTTGCTTAGAAGCTGGCAGTGCTGCGGATGGTGTTGGTGAAATGGGACACTGAGGTGCCTTAGGTTTGAGCATCATCATGTGCATGTCCAACAAGCTCTGCGAACACGCCGAAGGTTTCATTCGCTGCATAACCTTGATCGTAACATGTTGGCGAGGCGTGGTAGAAAATACAAGGTTCAAGTAGTGTGTGTACATCCAGAGGCACGCCTGCGGCAGAAGCGAAATGACATGCGCTGATGCCCAATACATTCGTGGCTGTATAGAACGCTGTCTCTTGACGTGCGCGTGCGTCATGGCAAGGTGCGTGTCGCGGCACACAAGCAGTTGCAAATGGCAGTTGAGAAGCATTGTGGAGCGTCATCAGCCAACTTCAAGCGCTGGCACGACCAGCAACATGTATGGCAGTGCACAACAGCTAGATGCGGTATTCTGTAGCCAGAACACGTGTTCTGTAGCCAGAGCGCTGAGTGGCACAGTCTGCGTATATGCGCGCGCCGGCATGCGCACAGCATCTGAAACACACACGCTGCATGCCGCAGATAACAACAGTTTGGAACCCACGGCAACGCCTGATGCCGTCAGTCCACCGCATGTGCTGACACACCATATGTTACACAACACACCCAGCCAGCGCTTCACTGCCCCTGCCACATAGCCACAACTTCCGCCTTGTGTAACTGGTGACTACCGACCAGCGCAATGCTGAGCACTGATGCAATACAACCACGCCACAGTGCAGCAGCGCTCACCTCCTCGCCTATAGTCTCGGGGCGCTTGCTGACGCCCTTGCAGACCACAGAGTGGCTGTGACTACTGACCCGGCACAATGCTGAGCACTGATGCAATACAACAACGCAGCAGTGCTCACCTCCTCCCCTTTAGTCTCGGGGCGCTTGCTGACGCCCTTGCAGACCACAGAGCACGCGCCAGTGCCCAGCTGCTTGCCCAGCTCATAGTGGTCCTTGATGTCCCGCGCCTTCACCAGGTTGGCCAGCTTGTTGGCCAACACCTGGCAGTTGAAACAGCAAGTTTGGTGGAGGCAGTGCATATGAGTAGGTATGTATATACCACTGGTCATGCACATGCCCCCTCGGCAGCTCAAGAGCCTCTCATGCCTTAAGCGTGGCGACTCAAGCCACGTGTGCATGCTTTCCAGTGCACTGCGATGAACATGTACATTAATGTTCACAGACAAGTGGCCCCTACAAACCTGTGGCGCACCACAAAAACCGCACGCCATTGCCAGTCTCTATGGCACAGTGTCGGTCATGAGCACTGCTGCACTGTGCTGCACACAAACGGCACCAGGCAACTGTGCTGTGTTCACAGTGAACACAGCACAACGCCAGGCGTGAACCACACCACACTTGCAGGGCGAGCGCATGTATCCCAAAACTTCAAGGCAGCGCTCACTCACCACGGTGGCGATGGCGGACTTCAACTTGCGCCTCGCATTGAACGCCGTGAGACGCTCCAGCGTGTTGAAGAGGCCGCGCTCCATGAGCACCGACGCGCTGGCCCTAATCCAGGGGTGCTTGAGCGCCTGCGCCGCCGTGATGCGCTGCGCGGGGTCTACCACCAGCAGCTTGGTGATGAGGTCCTGTGTGCAAATACAGTTACAGATACAGTTACAGTTACAGGTGAAGAGTTGAGTGGTGATGGACAACAGGTATATCAGTAGGTTTGCAGTGGGCTTTTGGCCATTGCCGGGGAAGGTGAGAGAGCCGATCGCTGATGCGGTCTTCCTTTTTGCTCTACAATGGTAAAGTGTGGATCTCGCTTGCAGCGCATACATGTGATTATGACATACATTCTACATGTAGCTTTAGATAATGTGTTACATCTGCCCGTCATTTCCTTGTGCGAAATTGTGGTGGCAACGCAACTATAAACTTGCTGAGAAACTGTCAGTCAAAGGCGAAGAAGGTACTACATGGTTTCAATTGATGTATGCTTTACTGCATTCCTTCAAGGCCTGTAGTAGTACACATCAAGCGCACTTTGTGAGCAAACTGTGATGCCCGTCACCGCAGCAGGGATGGGTGCCAGGTCCACGACGCGTGGGGAAGTCCCCCGGCTAGTGACAGTTACATGGCTTGTTGTAGTTCACATATTCGATCTGTCAGCACATATGTTCCTAAAAACAATGTCAGTAATAGTTACCTTGGCATCCTCGCTGATGGTGGCCCAGTACTGTGGGTGGAAAGTGAAGGTGCCCTTCTTGATTTTCATGAACAGCCGCACCTGGTTCTCATCATGAAATGGTCTGCATTACAACAAGCAATGGGGACCGTGCCATTAGAGCTTGCGCATAACAAGAGCCCTGTCGTAAGAGCCTACACACGCAGGTGTATGGTGCTTGCTTGAATTGAAAACTGCATGAAATCCAACAATTGGGGCCACATCATGAGGACTTGCTGACGAAAGAACCATATCACTAGAGTATTGAAATCATGCAGATGCCAGGTGGCTGCCCGAGCAAGCTGCCTCATGCTGAGGTGACTGGGACGCGTTCCAGCACACAGCCATGAATGCGCCACCAATGATAACCGCTGGCGCACATGAGCTAGGTCAACATGTCGTGAATTTCAGGACTCTCTGATGCGCCAGGTTGCCTTACAACGACGACCCACCCTATTCAACGGCTTACACAGCCTGATTGACTCCAGCATAGATGGACGAGACTTGAATGACTGCAAACGGAATGCTACTTCGCTGCTGCAACTGAGCTCGGGTTATGGTGGTGTATTGCACTCGGCAAAGCAGTTCATCAGTAGATGTAGCACACTAGAAGATGGATTTGAGCTGTGCTGGGTGTTGCAAGCGGCAGCACAGCAGGGCAGCCTTGAACCAATCAAAGGAATGTCAAGGCTCCCACCACCAATTCAAATAGGTATATCAACACGTTGTGATGATTTAAGAATGTTCGTGCGACCAGAGTGCCGTGTTACCCCAGCAACAGCTCAAACCTCAACAAGCTTAGACTTCAACACTGCCCATGTCACTTACGGGTATCCTCCCAGCAGTATGTAGCAGATCACCCCCACGCTCCACATATCCACCTCCTTCCCGTATGGCTGGCGCTTCAGGATTTCCGGCGCGACATATCCGGGTGTTCCACACTGCGTGTGCAGCCCCTTGGGTATGTTCGCCACCTTGGCAAAGCCAAAGTCGGCGACCTGCAGTTCACAAGCATTGAACAGGATTCAACAGGAGTTGAGGAGAGTTGTCGATGAAGCTCAGGAGAGCCTACAGCAAGAGGGGGAGCGAGTAGTGACATGCATGTGGCAGTTGACTGAATGAGCGCTGTTGGCATGCCCGTGGTGTTCATTGCGCCGAGGGGGTGACAACGTCAGCAGCATCGTTGATGCCCAACACATTCAATACTATAAATCTTCACAGTTTTTACATACATGAGGTCCTGTTGACGCACTTCTCTGTTGCATCAGTGATGCTCATACATTTACTACTGCGGCAACAATGACACACACGCCGAGGGCTGGTGTCTGACCTTGATGTGGCATTGTCGTCCCTGCTGACCAGCACCAGTGCTCAGCTGTACTGCATGCACTACATACATACATACATACATACACTATGTACATACATACACACATACCTTGATGGTGGCATCGTCCTCCTTGCTGACCAGCAGCAGGTTTTCCGGCTTGAGATCCCTGCGTAACGACAGAAAGAGTCAGGTCAGACGTGAGGACAAGGGGCTCCTCTGTGCATTCGATGCGCTAAAAGCGCACTTCCACCTGTGCTTGTCGCAGCATCATGGTGACTACCGGCTTGCACCCGCATCGCGATCAAGCGCATGCACCAGCTTGTGACTGCCAGCTATAAGACATTCAAAAAGGGGTCCGAGGAACAAGTGTGAAACTGCAAATGAAAATCAGCCGCTCACACATTGCAAGTCCAGCTTCACGATTCTGACTCACCTGTGCATGATTCCGCGCTCGTGGCAGTACGCTATTGCCTCCAGCAGCATTCGCACCTGCCACCACAGCAGTTGCCGGAGGAGAAAGTGCAGAGCATACAGAGCATTTGAGCATCGAAAACGCAGACAACCCTTCTGCTGGCCAGTGCTCTCATCACTGATGAAGATCTATGCAAAGCAATAGCTTCAGAGCGGTCGGGGCGCCTGAGATATGAGGAGTGTGTCAGCTATGCCATCACCATGATGCTTGCTATGGAGAGATGTTCGTCGACTTGCCAAGGCGTGTCGACAAGCGAGCAAGCGGAAGTGCTGCACAGCGTACAGGTGAACTGCTGCTCACAGGCAGAATTAATTTGATGTACAACACCGCAGCCCAGTCATATGAGGCGGGATGACTGCAATGGCACTTGCGGAAAACTGCTTTTGTGTCGGTACAGTGGCATGTCACAGGTGAAGTGACAAAACTTCAAGTTGAAGCAGATTCAGGAGCAGATGCGTTTCAGCAAGTCACACTCACACCACAAGGAAACCTCAGTCAAATAGATCCGAGCAGATTGCTGCTGTCAGCGACGATGCCACTTAATCACGCCACACCCTTGCCCTTGACAGCATTGAACGAAGGCTGAGGGATTGCAATTGCTGCAATGCAGATATGACTGTAAAATATGACTGCCACAGACCGCCAAATGTGAAGGTGGCCAACGAACGTTTTTGAACACCCATGCACGATGCATTGTCACGCACCCATAATTGCCAAAACAAACATGCACATGCTTCCACATGTAAGCCGGAGGAAATGATGAATATCCCTGTGTGCACCCTCGAGTCAATTACCACTCACCAAGTCTCGCGCCTCCCTCTCCGTGTAGCAAGATTTTTGCACAATGCGGTCGAAGAGCTCCCCTCCCTCGCACAGCTCCAGTGGCACGTAAAACACGTCCTTCTCTTCATACCAGCCTACGAGTCTCACGATGTTGGGGTGATCGAGTGCCATGAGGACCTTCGCCTCTGACCTCAGAGCTGCCTCGTCCACTGGCGGCAGCTTGCGGCGAGACACAACCTTCGTGGCAAACCTCCTGCCATCGCTGTTGCGGGTGGCGAGGTGCACTGTAGAAAAAGCACCTTTCCCCAGCACAGGTCCTATCGTGAAGGCCTCGGCGAATCTCTCGGGCGCTGCCAGACCCTCGCCGGGCCCAGACTTCTTGACGGACTTGAAAAACTTGTTGAACATGTCTGCTTGGCTGCCAGCGCTGCCTGCCGTGCTGTCGTAGATATTGATCAACTCAAACTCAACTCTCCAGCGCAAAAAATCAACGACCGGGCACTGAGTTGAAATGAAGGCGTTGGCAGTAGAACAGCAGTGCCACGTCTTCCAGCCCTGCGCTGATGTCGCGCTTTCGATGTGTGGTAGATCAGACCAGGCTGGATCCAGTCGCCGGCCGAGCGAGATGAGAAAAAAAATCCCCTCCCGCCTGCCGGTCAGGGTCTCTCACCCCCGCATAGTTTTCCCTTCCCCTTCATGATAGTGCTATATGTGCCAACACCATCATTCGTCTGCAATGTACCTCATGCAGTGCTTGGCAGCGCAAAGGGACTCCTCAGCGCCAGTCCATGGCAGCGCCAATGTCGCTGCAAGTTGCAATGGAGTGACTGTTGTATGCTCCGAGTCCAATATAGCCGGCCTGCATTGTACTTTTTATTAATTCTCGCTCAGGGCGCGAAAAAGCCCAGATGATTGGCATCTAGCTGTAAGGAATCTACATGTCGTATGACAGTCTGAAAGTGTCGCAACGACAACCACTCAAACGCCGCCGCCGCCAAATGGCATCTCGGGGTCCTCCCCTACGTCCTCCTCCATGTGCATTGTACTGGACTTCTCGGGCTGCTGTGCAGAGAACAACCTGCAAGGTTACTCTCTAGTTTGCACCAGCAGGGGCATCGTAGTGTACAAATGCAGGTGAAATTGTCAGGGTGACATTTGGAGAAACGTACAAACCACTGCCACTTGAAGGTGCAGCATTGCATAAGAGCAGCAGGAGGAAGAGTGGCCATCATGATGGTGGTAGAGTGTGGCCTAAATGGTCACATGCGCCGTGTTCATTCACTTCCCTCCCTCATCCCCCTAAAACAACCAGATACGATGTCCAGGAGCACCACACGTGAGCCTTCCATTGTCCTTGCTCGCCAGGGCCTTGGCTCAGTATGTGTGCAGCACTGGCACTGAAATACATTTTGTGCCAACCCATGTCTCCAGAACTAAAACTCAGCCATCTTGTGCCCCTCCCCCCCTCCCCCCTCTCTTCCCAATCACTTTGTAACATCTACAACCATATATACAAGGGAGGACGGGGGAAGGCAGAGCTTTGTAGGATCCATGAGGTTGTTTGATCAGCTTTGTAATCCAAGCTGTATACTTATGCTGCTGTTATTGTTGGTGTGCCGATCGCGTGGCTTCCTCCTGCAGCTTGCGTGACAGTTCGCGCTGGATGTCGCGCACCTGTGTGTGGCAGTGCCCAGCAAAAAGCAAAAAAGGTGTGGGTGTCAGTGAACAAGGGCAGCGCCCCACAACAAGACTTGACTTGACCCCATCTATGTGAGCGTCATGTTCAAGCATACTTTTAAGTATCAGTACTTGGTTCAGCGTCTGCTCAGCACCGTTGACATAGGTGAGCAAGCAGGAATGAAGGGCGGCTAACGATTGCTTCAAAGATCAGGTATGGTGAGGCAAGCTTGCAGCACAAAGATGCTTTAGGCATAAGCAATCAACTTTAGGGTGGTGCAGCCGTTTCGTTCGTCCGCGCTCATGTGCAATGGCAAAGGCTCATGTTCAAGCGCATAGTGACACAGCTCCACAGATGCTGTGCGGAGCCATTCAAAGACTGCATTGCTGCACGATGACGTTCACGATGCCGCTCATAACATTGCATGGCAGCCTGCAACGTCACATGACGTTTTGCAGCATGTCTGACACCCGACAAGACCACTCAACAGAAGCTCAGCATCTGCTACATGGTGCTGGGGGCTGACGCAGGAGGGGGGGCACTCAATGGGGGACCTCGCGCCATCATCACAACCTTTATAAAGGCCATCGCAGACCGCTGCTGTGCCGAGAACATCGCAGTAGAATGTGAATTGCATGTTGTCCCGCAGATGCGACTGAACCTCACCTTGGCCCAGCCCTTGATGTCCTTGCACTGGTCCAGCTCCCCAATGCCAATCACGCGCGCCCCCCCCACAGTGCCGCTGCCCGTGGCGTTCCCCGCCTTGGGGTGGTCCCACGATATCTCAAACTCGTTGAGCAGCATCGGCGTGCGCTTGCGGAACCAGAAGGACACGCCGTCGTGCGTTGTGCCCTCAAACCAGAAAGGACCCAGGTCCGCCCACTCTGGGATCTGTTAAGCATTGTTGAGCAATGGGGAGCAATGGCAGTGAGCGATGGCGCCTGTGCGTGAGGTTGCTTGTGTGACTAGAGTATGGGAGGCAATTGCAGCAGGGGCAACGGCGGCTAGTGGCGACGCGTGTGTATGAGTTGGGTTGTGTAACAAGACATTGGGAGGCAATCGCAGAACGTCGTGGTGATAGACAGGGGTCTGCTTTATGTGCGCAGGTGCCATGTCATGGTTGACCTTGCTGCACAGCTTGAGCAGAGAGGGTGCGTGTGAAGTTCGCTGCTCCTTATCAGACCCTGACAATCTTGGATGTTGTGCACAATGGTGACATGATGTGAAAGTCGGCGTCCAATGGCACTTGATTGTATAGGTTTGCTTGCATCTCAGAACCAATGCACTAGGTACTGACAAGAACTGCTCACGGCACATTCTGTGACGATACGATGCACATGCGCCATACAAACAGCACACAAGGGTATGGTGCCATATGACTAGAGTGTGACAACTATTGCTATAGTTAGTTATTCGGTATTGTTGCTCAGCCATCCGTTAGTTATTCGTTAGTTATTCGTTAGTTATTCGTTATTTTATATATATTCGTTATGTTATCGTTGCTGCTGTATACTACCAGTAATGCCTACCATCCTGGGATAAGGTAGCGTTCGAGAGGAGCTACTTTCCCCTCTCGGGCTTGCAAAGCATCTCACTCGCCCTGTTATGCCACTCATACATAGCAGAGGGGTCACCCTGCCTTACCATAATGAAATTCAGGCTAGGCAGCGCCCCTGTGAGCCCCATTGTCCTGCAGAAACCACGAGCAAGCTTCTACTACATTCATACACCATCTCACACTCACATTATCCAGCACAAAACATGTGCGCTTGACGTACGACTTGCAGAACAGACCAATGGGGCAAGCTTCTAGTCTAGATACTTGCATAATATGGTACTTCTTGAAGTACTCACATTGTCCAGCACAAAACACGTGCGCTTGACGTGCGACTTGTAGAACAGCTTCCGGGGGTCCACCAGCTCCGGATCCGCATCCAGCGTGCGTATCGACCCCAGCGCAAACACGCGCAGGCAGGGCACTTCGCGCAGCGCGGAGCAGTCTAGCAGCAGCGCATTGTCCCTGCCCAGCGCCTTGAGAGACTCCATCATCTCAAAGCCGACGATGCGCTTGTCGTGCTGCGGGGAGCGCGGGGGAGGCGCGCGCACAGGTGGCATGGGGAGGGGGTGATTACTGCAGCTTGCCATACATACTGCAGACGCATATATGCATTGCCTTCTGGTTCACAAAGTTGATCACGGTGACGCTTAACCCAACACATGGGTGATTGCACTGCATCAGGGTCGTGGGCAGGTGCTTCGACCATGGTATTATTTGCAGAGCAAGTCTGGCTGATGCAGCTGCTATAGAAGTACAAAAGAACACCAGCTGCACTTCGGAACAACTAGCAGAGCCGCTAATCAGGTATAATGTACAGCAGGAGGCAGCAGGAGCTGTTGCTCGATATATGCTTATGCCTAGAAGTGCTGCTTACATGACCTGCTTGCGCTGGTTCGCAACAGGGTCAACAGGTTCTGCTACAGAGTACGGACAAGCAAGACTGACGCAGCAGCGACAGTCGTGCACCGCAAGATGCATGGACATGTAAGAAGCTTGTAGCGTAGGACAAACTGCAACAGGTACCTATGCATGACAGTCCTCCTAGGGCGAGAACAGTGCAGCTGACTTTGATGCGCATAAGTGATGCAACCACATTCCATGTCCGTCTGCTGCATGTCAGCATTGTTGGAGCATGACGGCAACGCATGCTCAGTGCCGTTGCATGCCTGCCGTTACGACAGTTACACTCCGGTGGACACACAACCAAGACATTCTCTTGTAGCTGCACACGGTTCGTGTGGGTGTCGTGAGTGCTTGTTGCAGCTCATGCTTTGAGTTTCTGCCATTAGCTATTCCTATCACATTTGCATATTTTAATGAATTGTTGGTGTGCAGTGCTCAGTAGTAGCACGGCCAGCAGCACCGCATACTCTACCGCTTATAATCTACCTGCACGTAGGGAGGGCTCGCTGGCCAGCAGCCTTGTGCCATCCAACACAAGGAGACTCTGCCAAAACCTCTTTCTGCTCATAGCGCCATCTGCACGACGCTCATCTCACGCGCAGGCACGTCCCTCCACACCAGCGCTCAACTTCAACATGGCACCCAGAACAACCTCATTGACTTGTATAATACCATGGCGACCACGGTTCTTGGTGGAAGGCACTTGCGGCTAAGCACTCCTTGTCACCTAGAAGTCTATGACCTGTTGGTTCGTTTCCATGAAGGCTGCAGTCGCGCTGCCACCTCAACCTCAGTGCTCACCATGGCGCCCAAAACAGCATTATTAAGGGCTGCAACTTCAACTCAGTGCTCACCATGGGGTTCAGCGCCAGCAGCCGCACCACCATGCGTACGTCGCGCTCCGGGAAGCCGCGCCACTCAATCTGCAGCGCAGCCACGCTCAGCAGCCGTCCCGCCCTGTAACTGCCCAGCGTCATCTTCTTGCAGCCGATGCGCTTGTACTTCTCAAACGTGTCCGCCCACTCCCTCATCCTGGTGGTCATATGCGCAGCGAGCGGTGCGAGGTGCGAAGGCAGGGCGCTTTCAATGTGGCGTGCAAGTGGTGAGATGTGAAGTTTCGTTTCATGGTCACTGGCGGTGCAAGTGGTGATATGTGAAGTTCACTATCATGGTCACTGCAAGATGTGTAGAAAGAGAAGTTTGAGGGAATTTTGAGTTACTGCAGCATTGGTCCGCAGCAAATGCTGAGCTACTTTCCTCTGTGAGTTGTGTGTGGTCAGCTGCGCAGCCTACTGGTGAAGTATACATGCATGTGTGTGGCGCTGTGATGCGCGCTGGTGCACATATTCAACTTCAACTTTCAGCAGGTGCAGGTTCCGACGTTGCCTATGGCACGATACTCATGGTGGCGTGACTTTCAGGATCCTCCGGAGCGAGGCAGGCACCTTCCTCCAGTGCATGTTGCTACGGCAATAGATTGTCAAATTCAGTAGTTGACGACTGCATGGGAGCTGTCAGTTGCTCTCTTCGCTGTCACATATTACGAAAAGTGCGCTGAAGTACCCAGTGGTATTCTGTTGTAGCAAACTCTGAAGCAGCACAATGCAAACATGCGTGTGGCCAGCATACGTGTGGCCAGTATGTTGGCTGTCCTGAAGCTCGAAACCTTAGCACAAGTGCACTATTGGCGTGCCACAATAACACTTTCTTGTAACGCTGGCCATACTTCGGACGACGATCGGAACAGAGACTCATTCAACTGCCGCTCGAAGTCCTGTGCACATAGCACTCTGCACTGCTGAGAAGGTGCATTGATACACCTGTGAGCCCGTGAGCTCGCAATCAAGCTGCCTTGTCAGCGGTGCGTGAAGTGCATGCAGATTTTAGTCACTACTTTGTAAAACTGCTGCGAGCACATTGCAAACGAACTACTTGTTGGAAATGGGCTTGAGCAAGACCATCACGCCACTTGCGCTTGTACTGAAGTTAAGACAACATCGAGCTTTGACACTGCTACCAAAGAAATCAAGTGCTCACTCAGTGCACTGCTATGGATGCAGCACAAGGGGCCTCTCCAAATGTGAAGCGGTAAGGAAGTAAGTCCATTGCAGTGGTTGTGCTTGAGAACGCCCTTTTGCGTAGTCGCTCTGTAACGTGAGTAATCAGCACAAAATATAGACTTTCGAGTTGTTATTGCTTTTAAATTGAGCACGTACTTGCAGTTACATTGACTGTCCATCGCCCACATCTCTCAACAGTTCGAAGACTAAGAACATTAAAATGTGTTCACATGTGCTGAGGAGTGAAATTCATCTTGAATCAAGACATTTGATGGTGTGCGGAAGGAACATCGGGTCAACCTTTCTGTGTGCGGCTTGAGAGGGAGTACAGCTGTGCTATTCGAAACAACGCTTATGAGTGATGTGATGTGGGAAGCTTAGCCTACCTAGCGACAGCGACCAATCTGTTTTTTTACGGTTACAGAACCGATAATGAGGGGAAAGGCAGCAGATTTGTACATTGAGTGACCAGTACATGAATCAACCTTGTGGCAAAAGCAAGAGATGCCTCACTGTCTGTTGCATACAAATTATCCACCCGTGCGCTCACATTGATATCATCTCCAGCTGTTCCTTCTGCTCCGCGCTGGATTGACAGTACTTGAATGCTCCTGCCTTGTAGTTCGCCAAAGCCTCCTTGACCTGAGCTGCCGTCATTGGCCTTAGGCCATCTCCATCGCCGCCTCCCGTACGCTTGGCAACCTGCGGCGACCGGAGACGCGTTCAGCAAATTCCAGGATGGCAGCAAATCCAGCTACACAGCGCAGCGTGCCTCAGCTGTACGAGCTTGGCCATGGCAGCACAAGCAGCAACTAAGAATTTGGCAACGGACGTCGACCTGCCTTTGGAGCCTTCGGCGGTGCCACGGTAGAGCTGCGCAGCCGAAGCCTTCTGTCACGTTCTGTGTCCTGTCTACTCTGCAGATGTTGCTGTGCACCATGTCGTTGCAAAATTGAGGAAGCTGGTCTGCTGCCGCCATTGATGAAGCCATCGATGAGCAGACTGCCACTGCTGCTCACGAGCAGCAACAGCAGCGTCCGTGACGCCCGCATCGCCCTTCGGTGTCAGTTTTTCAAATTTGGATTTGATGCTGCAGGGTGACGGTGGCACCTCGGATGTAAATCTGAACGTGCTGTTCAATCTAGGCGCACCGATGCTACCAGATCAGCTGATGCGTGCAGCTAGTGAATTAACGGGTAGGCTTGCTTCCTTCAAGCTCTTCCAGGATGAGCCGAGAACTTGAAGAAGGCACGTCACCTTCTTCTCCCGGTCACACGCAGAGCTGCTGTATGCAGCGCTCGTCTGCGCATGGAACCCGATCCGCTAAAGGCCTGGGGCCCGTCAAGTCATGCTGCAGACTTGCGCACGGAGCAGGCGTGCGAGGGCCTGCCAGAAATGGCTCGCACAAGTCTCGTGCCCGCCAGTTCATCAGGTCGGCCATGGGAAGATGATTATTACTTGCGCCTCAGCTTCGATCTGCCCTTGAAGACTCTAATCGTCTATATCGCCAGTTGATTTACTCACTGCCCATTCCATTCGAACCAGGCCCTGCTGGTGCCTCACGGTGACCTTGTGTGCTATCTGGTTGCAGGAGGAGCTTTGAAGGTGCTCAGCACGTGCCCGGCGAGGCCATCACAGCAGCCGCATCCCTGAGCCCTCGGCCATGGGTCAGCTCCCTCTGGACTCTTCTGTGCGCCAAGCGAGTGAACATGCTGCTGGTGTTCCTGCCCCTTGCTCAGGTGACGCGCGTACGGTGCTGTACCTACGTTGGTTTGACTATGACTTATGTCGGTGAAAGAGTTGGGCAAACCTTCAAGTTGCCTTGCAGAAGCGCCACATTGCAGTGGCTGCAAATGTTGCTCAATTGGTGAAGCGATGCGTCTGACTGGGACGATGCTCTCAGCCTGGCACTTAATGTCCTCATGCAGGAGTTGTGCAGCTGCCGGAGTCTCGCATAGCTTGTTGATGGAGCCACACAGCTAGCTGTCGACAGCACAAACCTGCTGCTGAGATTGAGACAACTTCTGTCATGGACTTCCTCGCAGGCAATTGCTTGGCAGCCATTTCTACCATCACCGCCTGGAGCGATACAAGCAGGCACTTGTACCTGGCAGTGTAATTGCAAGGTGGATGTGTGTCATACTAGTTTTGGCTCTGAGCGTTGTCATCATGCGTGATGCTACCCTTGATACTTTCAATCTGGGCTGATTTGTTGACAAGTACTTCTAGCATATCTCAGCGACAAACGCATCCGCCACGATGGATGCTGCGTGTGCCTGGGCGCCAGCATACCTACATGTTCATGGCGGCAGTAGTACCCATATCGCCGCCCCAACAGATGATTGTTCATGTGTCATCCAATCCGAACCCCTTATGTATGCAGGCAGCAGTGTCATATGCATGGGGCGACTTGGCCATCTTCATCCTCAGCTTCATCACCATGGTCCCCCTGGCGGCGCTGGTGGGGGATCTGACAGAAGCGGCAGCAGTTCACGTCGGCCAGACGGCTGGGGGCCTCATGAATGCCAGCTTTGGCAATGCGCCAGAACTCGTGTTCGCCATTCAAGCACTGCGTGCCAATGAGGTGAGGAGGTACTGATGTGCCCGTGCTACTGCTGTGCCCGTGCCAGTTGTGTTTGCCATTCAAGCACTGTGTGCCGATGCACTCGGAGCAATGCGTCTCCAAGTCAGATTATATGCTCTCATGTCATGCGCCATGTGTGGAATTGCCTGATTGTTGTTACCGCCTGGCACAAACGCTGAGGTGAGCGTGAACAGGTACGAGCTTCTGATAGCATGAGTTTCGATGCCTGATACCTGCATGCAGGTGCGCGTGGTGCAGGCGAGTTTGCTGGGTTCCATTCTTTCCAACCTGCTCCTAGTCCTGGGCAGCTCGTTCTTTGCGGGGGGGCTGTTCAGCGGCAAGAAGGAGCAGAACTTTAACCGCGTCAGCGCCGGCGCCAACACGAGTCTGCTCATGGGTAAGTCGTCCGTGCACTGTTCTGGCACCATGTATGTATGCTTTCAAGTATACACATGCTTCTCTGTTGTGCTGTTTATGGTGAGTACTTGCATGTACCCATTGGCGTCAATGACAACAACTGCGTTCAAGTTAAATCAGTTACATCATGCAATAGTTTTAATAGGTATCATCATTTGGTGTGGGGGCATTGCGCTGACTTGCGTGCAATTGTGTCTGCACACTTGCGTCGCGTATGACGACCAACCACATCGCATGCATGATGCTGTCATTCCTTGTACATCGCTGCACATGTAAGATTGGCCACCCATTGCACGGCACGGCATTGAGCATATTGCACATCACCAGCCACAGCTTCTAAATCATTGAATGTGATGTTGCACACCACCGGCTACAGCATAAAGCTATTTGCATGTAATGTGAACAGGCCAGTGGTGCCAGTTCTGACCATCTCGCTTCCTCTGCCCTTCACTGCCCTGTGCTCACGCAGTGTCTACGCTGGCGCTGTTTCTGCCGGGCCACCTGGCCAAGTACCACGAGGCATTCGATGCGCACGTGCTGCTTGTGTCGCGCACCACCGCCATCAGCATGCTGCTCATGTACTGCCAGCTCATGGTCTTCCAGTTCAAGACGCACGCGCACGTGTTCTACGCCGGTGAGCACATGGGTACTTCTTGCCTTCTAATGTATGCACTTCATGAGCATTGGGCTGGTCACATACGTGAAGGGTGTGATTTCTCGAGGTGTCCATTGACGCACGTGCATACACATGTAACATACCTACTGTCCGCAATGCATGCCTGCATTTATGACGGTGTTGGCTTGTGACTATGCACATACATGAGGCACAATGAAATGCGTGTGCAGTCACAGTTGCACGTGGCCGCGGCATCTGCGCTGCCTGGTGGACAGCTCAGATGCCCTCATACCTACATGCCTGCGGCAAGCATGCCTGCTTTGGTTAAGTGAAAGGCGTGTCAAAGTCTCGTTGTGCCGATGCAAGACCACGTCGGCACGATCCCAGCGTGCGTCGGTGCATATCTGGTGATGTGGTGGCATATCAAGGACTTCTCTCTTCCACTGTTGAGCCATGCTGCAACTGCGTGCGTACACCCATGACACATTGTAGGCTGGGCATCACATGCAGCCACGGTACGCTTGTACGCTTGACCGCTGCGCTGCGCTGCCTGTGCTGTGCAGGTGAAACCAGCCTTGAAGCTGCCAAAGCTGGTTGTGATGTGCCACTGCCGTTGCCGCGTGCCATTGTGGGTCTAGCCGTCACAACGGCCCTTGTGGCCGTGTTCTCCGACTTTTTGGTGCGATCCATTGGTGGATTCACGGAGGCCACGCAGCTGTCTACCGCGTTTGTGGGAAGTAAGTCAAGTGCCTGCGTGTATATGTGCAGAGACGTACCGACTGTGTAAGCACACGGGTCTGATGAGTGCACAAACGAATGGCCTTGCGAGTATAACGTGTCTTCTGTCAGCGTGTTGGTAGTGGGATGTGGCGCGTTGCTGATGTGTTGCATATTGCTGCTGCAACCACTCAAGCCCTAATGACGCATTTCAAGTGTGCTCAACACTTCGCTCAAATGTGACTTTGTACATCCGATGCGCTTGATGGTGGGATGATTGAAACCGTGCACATGAACACGTGCTCCACGTGTTTACCGCTAAACTTCATGCGCAATTGGTGCTGTAGTGAAGTGCGCAGTTTTTGGAGTCAGCTTGCTCTGATCTGTGCCAATGTGTGGTTGCACAAGGTCATCTCAACGTGTGTGCCCCAGGCCCGCTACTGCACATCCTATGTATGCAGCCCATGTATGTCAAGCACTCTGTGCACCTGCAAAGTTGCTTCTGGAAGTTCTCCGAAGAGAAATCGGACTCAGCTTGCATCCTGCTGCAAGTCAAGCACCGCGATGGCATACTGACACCTCTTGCATCATCGCAACTTCATATGCGGATGTGCAGTTGTACTCATCCCCATCATCAGCAACGTGGTGGAGAACATAGTGGCTGTCACTGTAGCGGTGAGGGACAAGATGGAGCTCAGCATGGGCATTGCTGTGGGCAGTGCATGCCAGGTGCGTCCCTTGAAGTTGAGGTTCGAATGGTTTGACATTGCTCCATCATGTGATGCACTCATCTTATGCCGTGTGCTTGTGCATATGGCGTTTTGACCTGCATTGATGAAGTGTGTCGAGCGTACACTCGCAACAAACACTGGCAGCTAATGAGAGGCCACCGGTGCAGTACGCTGCAGTCGATGAACCTCATGCATGAGACAGGACATGCCCATTGCGCCACATGAATGCTGCAACGGATGTAAATGCAACAGATGCCAATGCTGGTCCTTCTGGTCCTACATTCCTATTCGCCAAAACGTAACAACGAGAATAGCAAGTACTTCTATAGGTTGAGGCAGCGTAAACTGTGTGTCCACGTACCTTTGCTGCTGCACCCGTGCTGCTTGTTCATTTATCGCGCACCTTTGTCTTGCATTCTCCGCTGCTGCTTCTTAGGTGTCTCTGTTCGTCATACCCACGGCCGTTTTGATTGGCTGGGCTCTCGACAAGGATCTGACGCTCAACCTGCCGCGACTGGAGAGCTACATATACCTACTGACTGTTGTAATAGTGAGCCACATGGTCGGCTCAGGCAGCAGCAACTGGCTGCTGGGGTCTATGCTGGTGACCTGTTACATGTGAGTACTGCACTAAGGACGTGTGGGTCTAACCTTGTGACTGTGTGATGGCATCACAAGCCATCGAGCTGAGCACTGCAGTAGCACGCTGAGCGTTGCAACGCAGCGGTAGCCCATGGGGACTTGCTGAAAAGGGCGACTGGCTGCAGCCGCTTGATGCCTGAGGCACGTCGGATGCAGAACCAGGACCTACAGACCGTTCTCTAAATTCACGAGCATTGAACTGCTGCAAGACGCAGACATGTGCCTTACAATGGCTTGGCATGCATGGGCAGTACATATCGGCCATAATGCGCACTAGTGGCCATCTTAGCAACTAGAGTACTTCATGTGTTTCCGCTCGAGGCGTGGAGGTCCTTTGAGTATGCAGGGCATGCAGCTCTGATGCCCATGCGATGCACATGTGCGCTCACAGCACACATGTGTAAGTTGGCAGCTGAAAGCAAGCACTACTCTACGATCAGCCAGGCCAGCTACGGGCAAAGCGTTATAACTGTCACAGGAATGGTGCCGCCCAGCACAGTTCAGCATTAGATGGCAGCGATGCTGCATTGCCGCGCCTCCCACACGCATGTCACAGTTGCCATCTGCCGGCGGGTTGCCAGTGCTCAGCGCCTTGCAGTAGTTTTCGTTTTTCGAGAAGAATGAGGTTGAGGCAATGAGCCCACGACAGCAGCAAGCACCATATTCCAAGGATTTTGCGGGCAACAGCATGACAGTCAGTTTGCGGGTAAGCTTGTGTGCAGTATCGACACACTTGCATTCTTATGCGCATCATATGTCAGCAATGATAAATTCGTGCTCTTGTGACTCTGTGTACTAGTTGCATGCTTGGACAGGCACTACTAATAGCCTTACCAGGCGGCAACAGGCAACAGTTACAGGCTTTGGAGAAACCCTCGCTATTAATACCCCCAGTAACTTCTGCCAATAAGCACTATGCGATGTCCGCCTCTCAGGCTGGTCGCGCTGGCGTTCTGGTACGAGAAAGTTCTGGCCTACACCACCGACTGACGTGCTGTGGGAAGTTCACGTCAACACGACTCAGCAGCTGGACCTACCACACACATTAATTAAGCATTCTATGTATGCGCCATGGACGTGCATAAAGGCGCGCATGTGGTAGGTGCGACTTTATGACCGCCGTCATTGACCGGGTCATCATTGCAGCAAGCGCATTGCATTTACATCTGACGACCCAGGGTCTGCCTGCTCCATGCATCGCACACCAAAACCAGAACCCCTTGCCAAACTCTCTCCAGATGTGGAGAGTGTGCTAGTCCATACGCACTGCGTGTACAACGTTTGCGGAGTGTACATGCCGGTTTGCATGTTATAGCCCAGCGACCGAGTACATGTTGCAGTGAACACACAGAGTTTGCATAATACACATGTGTAAAAGTAGTGAAGTACACACAACACATACAAGCACGCAGTGACGATCGTGCGCACTGCGCCACACCATTGCCACCTCATGATCATACCTACTTGAGAAAATGTATATACAGGCAGCTATGTGCACACAGGTGGCCTGCAGTCACCATACTTTGTGACTGATGCAAATACACAGCATATTTTTTGTGTGCGCTGATGGTTTGTAATATGCTGAGTCTCGCCTTGTCTGCATGATGAACGCTACACGTACTGCATATGCAATTTGCCTGCGCACAGTAGTCTGCTTCATCTACATGCAGGTCTGTGCACGTAGGCAAATGCCAAAAGGGTGTTTGAACGCGTTCACAATCACCAAGTCATGGTGGTAGCATGCGACATGCATCACGAGAGCAGCGGCAAAGCAGCCACGAAAGCCCATGATTTCATGCACTGCCTTGTGCCTGGTCACGCTCGAAGGTGTTGATTGAAGGGCGTGGTGCACAGTGTCGCATGTGGTAACAACAATTTGGCGAGCCAAACAGGATTTGTTGGGGCGTTCGATTGCGAAGGTGCTACCGGTACAGGCTGCTATCGTGGAGCGCTTGCACCTCACACATCACCACTTGCACGTCTGTCGTTCAACAGCAACATCTACACACATGCAGCTCGAACGCAGCATGCCATGCAGCTTTGCTGCTCGCCGCAGCCTCTGCCAGACTCCTATTTCTACAAAAACGTCAACGCAGCAGACATGGCCTCGTAGCCCAGCAGCTGAACACAGGGCTGTCTCCACAGAGCTGTGGCAGCTGCTGCCGATAACAGTGCTCAATGTGACATCAATTCCTCAGCACTGCTGCATCGCATTGCCGCAGCAGCCCCTGTACCGCCCCATCCATCGCTGCACCATATCGCCAGCGCCATTGCTGCGGGAAAGTGGCAGCAGCGTCGCAGCTGGTGGCGGTGCTGGCATGGCAGGCAGGTACTGCCTCCGCCTTTGCCACACCGTTGCCGCTGGCGCATCGCGTGCCACGACCCCCTTGTCATAACGCCCAGTGGCAGCAGCTGATGCCTGCATATGACTGCAGGCTCAAGTGTGGGCGGCGCGCACACACTGCGCCAACCGTGACAGCTGCTGCCTGAACCTACCGCTGTACCGCTGCCGCCAAAGCGCCGGTGCTGCTGTCGCCACGGCCACTGCTGCTGCTGCTGTCGCCGTCACCACTGCCTGCGCTGCTGCTACTCCGCCGCCGCCGCAGCCGTCGCTGCGCGCGCGCGTCACTGAATGGTGCACTTGCAGCCGCCAGCGGCAGCGGCGGCGGCGTTGGCGGCGGCGGTGGCGGCGCTCTCCGCCTCGCGCGCGGCGCGCAGCTGCGCGAGCATGGTCTCTCTCTCGCGCCGCAGCGCCTCCAACTCCTCGTCGCGCTGGTCGATCTCGTCCTGCTTGAGCCGCACTATCTCACGCATCTCATTGAGCACTTCCTCGTCCTCATTGTCATCGGCGGCAGCGGCAGCGGCGCCGTTGTCGGCAACGGTGGCGCTGCCGCGCCGCGCCGCCGCGTCCATCTCCCTCAGCTTGTCCTGCAGGAAGCGCGCCTCGTCCTCCTTGGCAGCCAGAGCGTCCCGCAATGCCTCAAGCTCGGCCCTGTGGTGCGCCGCCGCCGCTGCTGCTGCTGCTCCTGATGACTGCTGCGCACACACGGGAGGGCCAATGGGGTGTAACAGTTCTACTTGAGGTGCATTGTGCTTGAGATGCGGCACGGTGGCATGCGCTGATTGTCACACACAGTGTGTAGTGCTGCACACCGCTGCATACAAGCAGCGGAACAACGTTGTGTCAAGACAGCAAATTCTGCTCTGGCATTGTGCACATGGCCTGATTCCGAATGATCGGGCTCACCTGATGTGGTGCTGGCGCTGCTGCTGCTGCTGCTGCCGCTTCCGCCGCTGGTGGCGGCAGCGGCGACCTGCCGGCCGACGGACTGATGCTGTGCGCGCTGAGCACTGGCGCTGGGGGTGCCTCGGACTCTACTGATCGCGCCGCTGCTGCAACTGGCACTGCAGCTGCTGCTGGCACAACAGCCGCAACAGCAGGAGCAAGCTCCTCCCTCTTGGGGCTCCTCGGTTTTTCCGCTGCCGCTGCCGGCGCCGCCACTGGCGCTGCCGGCGCCGGCGCCGCCGCTGGCGGTTTCATTCCCAGGATCGCCCTGATTTCATCTTGCGCGGCCTTGTCTACCGTGGACGCAAACACTTCGCCGGGCTTCTTGCCCTTCTTGTTCTGCGCGTTCTTGTTGGCGCCCGCGCCCACCAGCACCTTGACGACCGCCGGGTGGCCTGCGCGGCGCGCGGCACGGGTGCAGTGCTCAGCATGGGTGCAGTGCTCAGCATGGGTGCAGTGCTCAGCACGGACGCAGTGCTCAGCATGAGTGCAGTACTCGGCATGGTTGCAGTGCTCAGCATGGCTGCAGTGCTCAGCACAGATGCAGTGCCCAGCATGATTGCAGTGCAATGTGCATAGACGGGTTGCAGCGCTCAGCATGGTTGCAGTGCTCAGCACGGTTGCAGTGCTCAGCATGTGCACAGCGCTCAGCATGATTGCAGTGCTCAGCATGGCTGCAGTGCGCAGCGCAGCTGCATGACGGCGTGCCGCAGTGGCCAGCCCAGTGCGCGGCAGATACGCTTGTAGCATAGGGCGTGCAGAGAGCGCGCAGCAAAGGTGAAATGGCCGCGAACATTGCATCATCAGGTGTACGACACATCTACAGCCTGCGACTTAGCCGAACCATGTGTCCAGCTCAGGTCTGGCATTATATGTTTTTGTCATGCAGGTGTTGCCTGAAGCAACTGAACTCGTGATTGCAAGTGTGGGAGGTGGCACCAGTACTGCTCACCGCAAATTCAACACCAAACCCAAGTCTCATCTGACGCGAACACCACACTGACGCTTCTGGCGTGTTCAAGCTGGTGTGTGCGAGCTCATTGCCACGTCATCACCTTACTGGCAGCAACAGCCACTAGCGCGTGCGCGTGCAGAGTGCATAAGCTGAACGCATATCAGCAATCCACAAGTGCAGCACCGTCCACAACTTCAGGCACGCTTCAACTTCAACCAGTAACCATGCACGTATGTCGACCTCCACAGCTGCAGCTCACACATGCACTTCAACTTCAATCAGCAACCGCGTGCGCCGTCACCATACGCCCACCATCCACAAGGAGCTCACTTCAACTTCACCTTCAACTTCAACACCCCCCGCGCGTGCGCTCACCGTAGTACGCCGCCCTCCACAGCGGCATGTAGCTCGCGTTGTCGGTGGCCTCAATGAGCGCGCCGCTGTCGAGCAGCGCGCGCGTCACGTCCGCGTGCCCCATGCCCTCCAAACATAGCTCACACTTCAACTTCAACTTCAACTCACCGTAGTATGTCGCCCTCCACAGCGGCGTGTAGCTCGCGTTGTCGGTGGCCTCAATGAGTGCGCCGCTGTCCAGTAGAGCGCGCGTTACATCTGCATGCCCCATGCCCGCCGCCACGTGCAGCGCCGACAGATTGTCCTTGTTGCGCGCCTCGAGGTCCGCGCCGAAGTTGATGAGGCCGCTCACAATGTCCATGTTGCCCTCGCGCGCCGAGTAGTGCAGCGGCGTGGACTGGAGGTCATTGACGGGGTCGACGTGCGCGCCGCGCGACATGAGGACGCCCACAATGTCAAAGTGACTCTCCTGGCACGCCCAGTGCAGCGGCGTATTGCTGGCGGCGCGCGCGCGGAGAGAGTGTTGCGGCGTGCGAGCAGGTGCGTGGTGAAACGTGTGCGGGGTAAAGCAAGTGAGGCAGGGGGGGGGCGCAGTACTTGAAGGGGGGGATGGAAGGGGCGCTGTGCAACATGAGCACGCCCACAACGTCAAAGTGACTCCCCTCCTGGCATGCCCAGTGGAGGGCCGTGTTGCTGCGCACAGGGCGGGGGGGGGGTTGATGCGATCTCATGTAAGGATAGGAAGGGAGGCAGGCAGGCTCTGGGAGCAGCCGCACGCAGAGTGCAGCAGAGGGCGGTGAAGCCACGACACTGTGAATGAGAACGCCGTGCGATGATATATGCGTAGCAAACCAAGCGTCTCTCTCTCTCTCCTGGCATGTGCGTAGCGGAGTGTTATTGCTTGGGCACAGCCGCGCATACACAGGGATCGGAAATTGCAGTCGCACTGTCAGCGTGTTGAAGGCTGGAGAAAAGAGGTGAAGTTAGCGTTGGCGAGGGAGTTCCCCAGGACGGCTGGTGAATAACCACAGGCAAGGCATTGTGGCAAATGTTGAATGTTGCGGATACTACATTGCCACCCAAAACAATCAGGATAGCAGTCTGTAGCTGTCAGTCACAACAGTGCGCGATTGACCCTCAAATTAACCTTGCCAAGAGGTCACTCAGCCCTGGGCGGTTACCATGTTCCAAAGCGGCAGCGATTGCAGCGCTCAAGAGGGCTGGCACATGGGCCGCCGATTTTGGCTGACGGTGACTGCCACAAACTCCAGCAAGTAAATGCATGGCAGCAGGTCTCAACTGTGCGTGTACGCCATTCGCAGCTGCTGGTGATATTTGCCGCAGTGCGGTGCATAGGGATTTTAAAAGGGCAGAATTTTGTGCGCAAGGCTCCTGCAGCAGTAAAGCACAGCGTCTGTGCCGATACATGGTTGGTGCCAACACACTACTACTTGGTAAATACTCAGAGTGAGTGAGTGCGTGCGTTCACACAGACCCTGCAGCATGCGGAAGCTCTACGTCACTTTGAGCACAATCTTGCGAGCTGCGCGGAGGCTCTTGCATGAGCCAAGCAACAGATTGCAGCAGACGACAAGACCACAACTACTCTGAGCTGCTCGATTTGCCATTGCCTGACTCACTTGTTGACATCTCTGCAGTTCACATCCCCGCCTTCGTCAATGTATGTCAATATAGCGTCTAGATCGCCACTGGTGGCCGCCTTCCAAGGGTCCACCGCCGCCATGGCCGCTCCTACATGCAGTTAAGAACAAAAGCAAGTGTTATCAATGCCAGTGAGTCAATAACATTGCTTCATGGACATACTCGAAGGGCGCAGCATGAGCTGCAGCTAGCAGGTCTCGCACGCGCCTGGTATGTTCAAAGGTGTCCTAGGTCGCCTATTGACGTTGAGAGTGTGATGACTTTACTCTTGCACAAATGCTGCGAGCATCATGTCAAGCACACCACTTTTTTGGGGGTAGGCAGAGTTGTGCTGTGCAGCATGTCGATTGCAATGCATACATCTGGTCTCAAACGAGTAGCACGCATGGCCACTCGCAGCAGTTCTGCCTCGGTTCTGCGCGTCAACTACGAGTTAAATGCCTGCAGGCAGCAGTTGGCACTGCTATAACTGTGCACGCCAGCCACGCCCAGTAGTTGCTTAGCTTCATTCTTCGCTGCGCTGCCTTTTGTGTGTGATTAAGCGCCTGTCAGAGAGAGATTCAATCTGAAATATTGCACAGAAGCGGTCACCGTACCTGTCGCTTGAGCTCCTAGCTAGCTTGGGCAACGCAAACTTCACAGTTATCCGAGTTGGACTCTGACTCCCTCTGCCACGATTCGAGGTTTGTGAGTGCAGAAAAAAAAATTGTTCAAAACGAGCTTTAAATGTTGTTGGGCACTCAGTGGCATCAGAGCTTGTAGCTGCCACCGCACTGCTGTCAATGCATTTCTCATATGCATTGTGCACAAGATCAAGGTGTACAAGACACACCAGCTGCTCGTTAGCACCGAGAGGTGCGGCAGCGCTTGCGGTGGCGCTGATGGTGGCGAGGGTGCATCAGGCAGCTAGGGGATGGGAGATGCTGGCTCTGACTGTGAGCAGGAGCTGCGGAGTCGCGTGTGGTGAGGATACGGCTTTGGGCAGCAGCAGCGGATATTGGAACATGGGGATGCGGATAGCATCAGGGCACACTGCAGATCGTTTGCTTGAACACGCAAGAAAGAGAACCTCGGCCAGGCACGTCAGCGGCGTGCTTATGCAAGGAATCGAGGACCGGGCGCCTCTGGCCCAAATGTATACTAGAGGCATAACCGCGGTCCTCCGGCGTTTTCGCTCAAGAGATGGAGACATCGGCTACGATAGGTGTGGCTCAGACTGGGTGCCGCTGTGTCTACCCCCCATGAGTCTAGTACAAGCCTGCAACGCAGGGCTCTAAGGGCCCGTCCGATTTTAGTTTTTTGCAATCTTATCCAACGCATCAAGCCCACCTTGGGGCTGCTATAAATACAAGATCATAAGTACAAGACCTTGGGTGGTTTCGATGATGCTCCATGATGCTGATGTTCATGTAAGTCTCCAACCTTTGCTTACAAAAGACGAGCAAGGGTGGCCATTTGATGCCATTTGATACGCAGAGCAGGCACACTAAGCTCATGATGAGTGCTGCATCATCAACCACAGCAGTGCAGCTACAAAAGCGGTTTGTGCGGTGTTTTACCTTGGTCCACCAAATATATTTACAGTTTAGTCTGATGCTGCTTGCTGCAGTCATTACGCCTCAGGTGTGGCAGATGGGGGCACGGCAGTGCATAACGGCAGTGCTGCAGGCGACATAAGCTCTAGACGTCACTGCGGGCACAGAAATACGCAGATGCTGCAAATGTCCACTGCGTCCTGCTGAAGCTTCTGGTGCTGCCGCCGCCGCTGGCAGCTTGTCTACTGCTGCGTGCTGTTGAGCACCAACTGCTTGTGCGGAATGGTGAGTTGCCTCTGTTGGCTTTGTACGCCGATGCTGCGGGGTGACCGCCGGTGCAGGCGGGGCTGCTTGCGATGCCTTGACCTCGGGGCTGCTGAGGCGCGTGCAACTGTATGCGGCATAGAAGACGGTGGCGGTGGTGGCGACGCCAGATGAGACGGCGGCGGAGGCAGCGGCGTGGCGAAGGTGACGGCGATGGCGACGGCGGCGGCAATCGTGTGCCAGCTGAATCACACCATGAGATGAAAGGCCGTGGCTCACAGAGCCTGAAGGCTACCCGCAGGATACACCCGTGACAGTTCCCGTTGCTGGTGCTGAGCCGGCAGTGCACTGTGCAGCGCGCCTCGTACGTCCGGCGGATGTGCTCGCTGTTGAAGTTGACGATGTGATGATGAACTTGTTTGTAGATGAGGGATCCAGGCACTTCTGCGCGCCAGGCGGCTCTGACAAAGGCGGCCCCAGTTTCTCGCGGCGTGGTTCATGCAAGGCAGCCGGGAAGCGCACACAATAAGATCGCAGAAGTGAGTGCAGGGCGTTCAAGAAGCAGTGCTGAATGGCATGCAGCACGGTGCAAGTGTCTTCACTACAAGACTACAAGCGGCAGACATGTAGGAAATGACACATGAGAGGCACACGGTGGCACACGTGCCACTATCCAACGTGACCACCGTGCCCTCCTGTACAAGGGCAAGCATGCGGCACTCCCGTTGTTATAACTGCGTCTATGGCCTGGAGTGACGCTTACGCCCCATCTACGCCAACGCCACCTGATGTCTTCACGCACTACTTGGCGCGCAGAGAAGAGAGGGGACCGGATGAGCATGGGGCTATGTACCAGGCGGCCAGTACCTGGCAAGGAGGGTCACCGTGGCCTATCAGCCGCGCAGGCGTTCTACAAGCCATCACTACAAAACCTCGCAGCAGGGCCGGCCAGGAGCATGAAGAAGCTCCTGAGCCGACACAGCCGAGGACGTTGGCGAGGCCTCTCTCGCAAGCCTTGAGAGAACAGCTGATCGGCAGCGCCCCGGCAGCACAAGTTTAACAGATGATGAAAGTGGCAAAGTTGCGAGATTGCGAGACAGGACTCGCGATACCTCAACACCCCACGACCCGTGCCATGGTTCCGCTGCAAGCCCAGCACAGACTCATATCCAGCCGAAGCGCACACAACTTTGCACTTGTCGCCGATGAGCCTGTCGAGCACTTGCCCGCATGTGCTTTCTGCGGGGCGTGTGGGCCTCGACCAGTCTATCAAAAGCAGGGACTTGTACCTCAGCTGCCCCCATCACTCCCTGCTCCCACAACTCTCTCTCCTCGTGGGCACGTACTTACACGCGCGTTGCTGCATATAGCCATCTAGATGAGACGCCACTGCTTGTAAGTACTTCGAATGTTGTGGAGGCAGTGTCGAATGCCCTGCATGCCATGACTTCCAATCACCACACCACACCACTTGCCTGCGAGCGAGCGTTAGGCGTACAGCTTGGCGAGGTCCCTGTCTGCATTCCCGCATCGGCCGCGTCGCCTCGGTCATACACTAGCTTTGGTTGAAGGCGCGTTCGAGTGTGTGGGTTACTATGAAAGAATGAGAAGAGACTCGCTAGGCACTCTGCGTGAGGACATCTAGACGCGCGCGCTGCCTGAAGCCGAATACACTAGAAAACGACTGTCACAGAGCTGTCACACACCGTTCTGTCCGCAGCATCTACACGAACGCAGTTTGCTGCTGCAGCTGCAGCTGCTGCCGAAGATTCAACAGAGGTGTGTGTGTTGTGATTGTTCGCAGCTAGTTTTGAGTGCGCAAGCCAGGTTGCAAACTTGTGTGGGCTGCTCTTCGGCAAAAATGACCGTTCTCGGGCTCCCGGGAACGTGTTTTTCTGTGTTTTTTTGCATGTTGCATGTGTGCTCCTCTCGTGCTCCACAGGCCTCTCTACGCGCGCAGCTCCATCATGTAGCTGTACAACTCGAGGATCGACCCTGTGCTGATTTGGTAGGCAATGGACCAGGTTCAGGCGCCTGCGAGGAAGAGGGCGTTAGACCAGCACAAAGAGGGCTGCCTAGCGACGCGTTGCCGGCTGGAGCGACTGAGGTCAACGCCTCTACAGCGCTTGATAGTCGTAGCCAGCGTGATGAAGGCTACCCGGTGCACCTCGCCAAAATGCCAAGGCTAGAGCGGCGGCAGCAAGAAGGTCAGCATGCACACCTGCGCGGCATTCTCTGACGAGGAGCGAAAGGCACCCGCACCTGTCGATGCACAGGAGCAGCAAGCGGCCCCGGGTGTCCAACGCAGGAACGCAGTTGGGCAGACCAAGCGCTATAGCCTCAGGGAGTGCAACGTGGGGTGTCAAATGGGCCTACTGCAAAACGGCAGAAGCCGACGCAACAGGCATGCCTTGCGACGCCGGAGCAGGGTCAGCACCAGGCAGCAGCCAAGTCAGCCCCTGTGCAGCAGAGCGAACCATGTGGCCCGCTTTTGCAGAGAAGACAGAAAGTTCGCGGGTCTGGCCATTCTATGTCACCACAAGCGCTTAATGCCGCGCTCACTTCCACTGGCAAGCAGAAGAAGCTGAACGCGATTTACAAAGCAGCTGAGACTCCTGTGCGTACAGCGCAGAACCAATCGAACATGCTGCGACGACATGGAGCCACCGAGCAAGACCTGCATGAAGCACACAAGGCTTTCATCAACGCAGAGTTCATGGCTGCACGGACTGGGTACCAGAAGCTTAATCCACCGACACGCAACAACCTGTCTGTCTTCAAATTCCACGCTTTGCGCCCTGTTGGTGTCAAGGTGAGCTGGCACAGGCTGTGTGATAGTCAAAGTGCTGTCAACTACAAGGGCCTGTTCACATACAGACAAACACTACCGCAGACAATGGCAATTAAACCCCCCCCCCCCGTCTAGCACTTTTGGGGCCGAATTCGTCGCTTAATGCTAGGGAAGCCCATTGTATACCATGTACCCCTTGCCTTGGCGTCTCCGCCACGACGCGATGGGTCTCATGCGCTGGGTCATGAACATCACGCCGGGTCTAAACACATAACAGACTAAGCTGTGAAGCCAGATGATGGCTATATTTGGATTGTAGCAAAGGACGTAATAGAACTGATGTACCCCCCGTCTCAACATTTGTGTTCTGCCTAGTGCCTATGACATGGCCTTCAAGTTTGACCCCCCTTGATGACCATCCCCTACCCTAAACCATGTGCGGGGCGTAATTTCTATCGCCTACAGTGCCTGATTCGACTTTGAATGTGGTAGGGTTCAATGTTTGGGGCAGAGATGCCTACACAGGAGGTCATCGCTACGATGTACGCAAGCAGGATGTCCATGCCTGGAGCAGCCACTCAGCTAGCTCTGAAAAAGGCATAGCACTATCGCGCATACGCTCACTGACAGCTCTCTCAGCAGCAACGCATACAATACATTTCAGCTCACAGACTGCATTGCAGGGCAGTTGTACATAATCACAGCAAAAAGTTGCGAAGATCACGGTGCAAATTGGGTTTATAACAGCTCAGCCCTATGCTGATAGCTTTGCGACCCACAAGATTTATCATGTCGGCTGCAGCCTGCTAAGGGACCTCGTTTGTCTCTGCTTCGCGCCAATGTTGCAGCTCCTGCTGATGACGGAAGTGGAGCCGCAGCTGGCTGCGAGTGGCAGAGTGCGTGTCATCACGGGGCAGGGCCTTCACAGCCGCAACAGAAAGTGCAAGGTTCGCCCTGTGGTTGCGGCTCACTTCCACAACCATCCCCTGGACTTCAAGTCCCTGAAGTCTGGGTCTGATGCAGGCAGCATGGTGATCACAACCCGTTCAGGCACTTCCGAGGCGGTTGCCAGGAGGTGCGCCGCCTTGGCCGCTGAAGCGGAGGCGCGCATCTTGGCAGCCGCCGAAGCATCGCGCAAGCAAGGCAAGAAGAAGCAGAAGTCGCACCTGCAGTGGCTCAGCAATGTTGATCGGGCGCCCCCGAAGCTAGACTAGACAGCAGCCCAAGAGGAGAGGAAGGAGGCGCAGAGGGTGGCAGACTGGCAAAGCTACATAGCACTTGTCCCCCGTGCCCCTCCCGTTCCCCATTTTAACCCCTACGGGGGCTGTGTAGAGGGGGGTGCCGGGGGACAAAGCTAGCACCGATGCAACTTCAAGTTGAACGCAGTCGCTTTGGTGCGTCAGCGGCAGCAGCATCGGTGCATCAGCAGCCAAGGCAGGTTCGAGTACATGCAGCCGTCAGGGCTAGAAGAAGCACCGTCGTCCATACATATATGATATGAGGGGGGATTTGTAGCATTACTGGGTGGCGTCACGCGTGCTTGCACAGGCGGAAGCGTCAGTGTCAGCGCTGACAATGACCGTGCCACGGCATACATATTCCGTTCGGGCGCGCCGTTGAGCCCTGTTCGCCCGTAGTAGCGTTTCAGTACCTAGATTTGAGTCCAGCTAGAAAGCAACGGCCCGGCCAGTAAGCGACGAAACCGCAGCGGAGCTTCAACTCATCATCCTTCATTTGCTCCTCTTACAGCTGCAGTGTACACATGTACATAAGCTTATCCAGAATTCTTCGCTTTCGACAAGCGGCACAAGCAACAGCAAGTGCAAGTGCAATGCTTTGTGCGGAACATCAAGATAAACTTGCCCCCCCCCCACCCCCCACGCTGTGCCTCATGTGCTGTCAACATTTGTGTGCCTGCAAAGCCTTTGCGCAATGCTCAGGCGGTTTGTATATCATGCAATCATGCAAGTACCGAACTGCATGCTTCGAAAACGTGTACACCTGGACACACATATTGAAGAGCCTGCATAGACATTGTCAACGCAGGAAGACGCTTGTCAGATCATAGCCAGGCATATTTCACACATGTTGTGCTCATCTCTTGTCATTACTGCAACTGACGCACCTGACACCTACTACAGATACTGCAGTTCCCTGGCGTGCATTTGAATCACGCCTACAGCAAAGGCAGCATTAAGGAAACACAATCAGGAAAGATCCCGTGCACATTTCTCATTGTATGTAGATTATAATGACAGGCAATGTAAATGTGTTTGACCATTGCCGCCACCCTGTAACCCCCGCGTCGGCGGGTGAGGGCCCAATGACGCAACCGAACAGACAGCCCCCCTCTCAGTGGGGGGCACCTCACCATCCCCCCCCCCCCCCCCCCCCCTTCCCCCTTCCTCCTCCTTCAAGCGTGCACATGTGCCCGAGACAGCCAATTGGGCAGTTGCAGAAGCCGAAACCGCAACTGCCCTTATGTAGTCAGCGGCGGTCCCCCTCCCGCGCCGCAGTAAAGCGGCGACGGGATGCGACGGGGGGCGCCAGTTGAAGAACCAAGAATGGCGCTTTACCACGCTACTCAATCAGCGCCGGGGGCATGGAATGTCGCCCCGGCGCTGACCCTAGCAGTTTGCTCCGCGTACGCGGCGCCTAGTACTTGTAGCCCTTGACAAAGAGCGTCTCGTCTGCGCTGGGCTGCGAGCCGGCGACGTACTTGCCCTGGTTGGCCTCCGAGTTGGCGCGCGCGCGCGCGATCAGCGCCGCCTGCGCCGCCCCCACGTTCTCCACCTTGCCCTGCCAGGCCTTGAGGCACGACTGCTGCAGCGCGCGGCCGTAGGAGAAGGACAGCGACCACGGGCCCTTGCGCGCGAACGAGTTCATTGTGTTGAGGTTGATGGAGGCCTCCTCCTCGGACATGCCGCCGGAGAGGAACATGATGCCGGGGACGGCGGGGGGGACCGTCTTCTCCAGGGTTGCCACGGTCGCCTGGTGATGATAGGGGAGGATCAGAACGAGGATTGGTGTGAGAAGAGTGTGCTGTGAAAGCGAGGTTGCTGTGACCACTATGACTGAGCCGTGGCATGTGCTTTGTCAGCATGCGGAGAGTACTTTCCACCATTGACGCTTGGCAGAGGTACACTCAATCAACAGAGTGCAGCTGACTGCACACACTCACAAGGTTGTTGATGTGCTTGATACAGGTGCTTTGATTTCTGCTTGAGCAGTGGCAGGTGCATCTGCGTAACACACATAGTACATGCTGCTGAAAGATAACGTTCATCGACCTGATGTTGTGCCTGGCACTGTAGACAAATCTGAAGGGTTAGGGTTAGGTTCAACAACATCAGCATCAGTTGAAGCTTGAGACACAACTAACCCTAACCCAAACCCTAATGTGCAGTGCACTAGATGAACAACACACAGGTTTTGTGCTAGAAATTTGTGTGATGTCAAACAGCAATATCCGCTCTTGGTAATTGTCTGCGGCTGTGCCTGCACGAACTGACGGTGAATGCGCCATGACATCATGAAACAGAGATTTATACAGCAAAAGACGACACAAAACAAACACCGAAAAAGCCATGAGCTTGCCAGTCATAATGTGAATCGCATGTTCTACGCGCCCACACATCCACTGCTTCTTGATGTAGAGGTGGTAAGGTTCGGAGTGCAAGTGTACACCTGCGCCAACATGTACTTCAACAAGGAACGGCAACAAAATTTGATAAACCGTAACCGTTTTAACAAATCTGGGGGTCGCACAGCGCCAAGAACAAACACAGAAACGGCCACTACACTAACCTAAGGGGATCTGCTCACTGGAGACGGGCTCCTCGCAGTCAGCGCCGGGGCACGTCGTGGAGGGCTTGAGCAATACATCAATTTTATTGATCAATATCACACGATGATTTATTACGAAACCTGCTTCTTTACAAATATGTAAACAACTACAACTTCAACTGACCTTGGCGATCTGCTCGCTGGAGACGGGCTCCTCGCAGTCAGCGCCGGGGCAGGTCATGGAGGGCTTGAGCAGGGAACCCTCCAGGTACACGCCGTTGTCGCTGAGCGCCTTGTACACGGCAGCGAGCACCTTCTCCTGCACGGCGGCGGTGGTGGCCACGTTGTGGTCGCCGTCCATCAGAATCTCGGGCTCGACGATGGGGACCAGGCCGGCCTCCTGGACCGCGCGGGCGTACCTAAGCAATGCCGCATTAAAAAGGGACCGCATCGCATGTTGAGTAAACACATATTAGACGAGAGGGAAAAGCCACAGGTGTTGTGGCCAAGTGCGTGAGGAATCACACACGGCGGCGGTGCAGTTGCGCAGGACTGCATAAGACAAAGTGGTCGGTTTGTTTTGAATTGTCACAGAATGGAGCACGGTTTGAAAGCCATGCACTTCTGTGTCGCTGCATACTGTTGATCGACCATGAATCAACAAATTACAACTCTGCTCAGGGTACAATTGCCGCACCCAAGAGTCACAGCAGTGTCCAACAGCGCTGTAGCGGCACATGTGCATTGCACTTGTCAACAAAAAGACTTTGTCAATTGTGAATGGTTTGAGTGTATCGTGCCTGCAGAGTTTTTGGAGACTTTAGTACTTCTAGGAGATTAAGCTTTTCAAATTTCAACGGCACTAACTTATCAAAGCCCTAATAGAGTGACGCAACACAAAGCTGAGCCGCATAGGTTACAACAGCTTGATGCGAACGCTTGGGAAAAAGGGTGCAGCAGGTACTGAATCTACAAAGAACAAGTGGCGCGATTATTCAAAAACATGAACCTGGCGACTTGCTGCTACTGGTAGTCCTTGTGTGTGTACGTGAGGCGTAGAGCATGCTGCGCGAGAGGTTTCAGAGGAGAGCATGCCGCCTCCGTCGCACGCCGACCTCAAAAATGACAGCAACACATTCAACTGTCACGCAAGGGATTTTGCTTGAGCTTTCACGCCGAGTCTCCGCATGACGCTTCTCTGGCCAGCTTGCTCAGTGACTAATTGTATTCACGGGGGCTGCGGCCCAAAGCAGCAGAAACAGGCCAAGCCAAAATACCAGCGCCAGTTCGCACACATAATCTGTAACTGAATCATGCTCACCTGGCCAGGCCCCAGGCGTTCTCCTGGATGGACAGATTGCTGGGGGCACCGTCAGAAGTGATCTGCAGCACAGCGCGCCACTTGGCAAAGCGAGCGCCCTGGGCGTAGTACTTCTGTGCGCGCTCCACCAGCCCATCCAGGCCAGAGCACCAGGTCTCGACCTCGTGGCCTCCGGGGAGGGGGACCAGGCCCGTGTCGACCTTGATGCCGGGGATCACGCCCACCTTGTTCAGGCAGTCGACGAAGGGGGTGCCGTCGGCGTGGTTCTGGAAGAGGGTCTCCTCGTACAGGATGGCGCCGGAGATGTAGTTGCCGATCTCGGGGCATGTGAAGAGCAGGCCTGCACGAACGAGGGGTTGGCGTGACCGAGTGTGAGGAGTGCGTAACGCTAGCGGAAAATGCGGGTGACGTACGTGGTCGCAAAAGAAAGCAGAGGCAGTACGCCACCAGCATCAGGGAGTACCATGTCAAGCAACGAGGGGCAACTCACCGCGGTAGGCCTGGCGAGCCTCCTCGGTGTTGTCGATGCCGATGGACGCCAAGCGCTTGCCGATGGTCTTGGTGGACTCATCGACGGCGAGGATGCCCTTGCCTGCGTTTCACGCATAACAGAAGCATCGCAAGCAGTCAGAAGAGGCCTAGACCATGTTGGACGCAGCCCATCAGAGATTCATCCAGTTCTTGCGTCGCCTCCTCACAAACGCCACACACATACACTAGCACGTCCTGCCACCCCTCCTGCGCCTGCAGCCGCTGAACTCAAGGCTGCTAGTCCCTCCTTCTGCCCTGCCACGCCCCAGCGCTGTCAAGGCCCTCCGCACACCTTGTATGATGCACTACGTAGACGGTTCAGTGCGTGGCAGGTGCGCATGAGGCGTTTACATCCGCTGTGAGGCCGCTGCGAGCTCGCTGCGCAGCAAATCGGCTGCTCTTGCTGTTCCTTGCCCTATCACGTACCAGGGGAGGCGATCGCCTTAGCGGTGGCAGCGAGCTCCTCCTTGTACTGCTCCAGAGACATCCGCACGCCGGCCCTCGTTGCGGATGGGGCAACCAGCCTGCTGCCCATCATGGACGAGGGCGCGAAGGCGGCGCAGCATCCCACGGTCGCAGCAGCAATGGTCAGCTTCATGATAGTAGCTTGGCGTTGCTGTGCTGACTAGTGGAGAGTGAAGACAGGAAGTGTCGTCCAAGAGTGACATACGCGACACGGGGGGGCGGGGGGGGGGGAGTTGTCGGGGGCTGGAAATGGCAGTTGGTGCACTTTCGGCGCTGGCTCGCATCGGAGGTAGCCAGCCTGGGCTGAAGAGTGCGTTTATCGTTGACGATCTGCAGCAACGGAGCTATGCCAGGCGCGCACACCATGAATGACCGTGCTGCCGTTGTTATTGATGAATCCTGTGAGAGAGATCGATCGGCAACAACATGACTGATGGTTGGCACAACCCTCGGCATATCGCCCTTCCCTTCCCAATATGGCACCGCCGCTGCCAGTTGTCGTGAGGAGAACAGGTTGTCGAGCAGCTACAGCGCAGCAGCCCACCTAAGTGACTGCTGAAATGAATACCCACTGTGACGCCTAGCCTCGGTGCCTTTCACTGACCGAGGAATCGTCATAAAAACATCCAGCCTAGGCCGACACGCGGCATTTCAGCAGGTCCAATAATGTGGCATTTGGACAAGCACCAAACAAGAGCAGCTGCTCGAACGGCGGCAGCGTCAAGGTCATTGGAGGGTGCCAGCGCAGGCGCACCAGCAGCGGCAGCTGCAACAGCGGCAGCAAGAGCAGGCCGCACAGCCGCTCCGGCGGCGGCAACAGAACTGGCGGCAGCAGCTGCCTAGACGGCTCGGCCGTAGCGACTGCAGCGCTGGCGGCTGTTGATGGCTGCGCCATTCTGACGGCGGCGCCTGCACCAGTGGTGAGAGGTGCAGGTGGCGCATCTACTCTAGGCTACGGCGGCAGCACCAGCGGTGACGGGCAGCGCAGCTCTACTATGTACCAGCAGCAGTGCTCCGCCGACAACCGCTGCAAATGCAGAATCACACATACGCAGCTGTTCCAGGACCAGCAGCCATGATGGCAGCAGCACCAGCGCCACCGGTAGCACACAGCGCAGCTGCTCCAGCAGCGTCAGCAGCACTAGCGACAGAGGCATTGCTCAGACATGCAGTGATGGCAGGCAGCATCACCTCTGTGACGGCGACAGCGGCAGCAGCGGCCGATGCGGCAGGCGGCCCAACCGCTTCGGCTGCAGCAGCAGCATCGGCAGCAGCCGCGCGGCAGGCGGCGCAGCTGCTCAGTGTCTGCAGTAGCAGCCTTTGATGCAGTAGCTATGCGTTGTGCCTCAGCAATGCTACAGAGCACTGTGACAGCGGCATTCAGTACAGAGGTGGCCCGCCTGGCCCTCATGCCGACAATTGTCTTACGCCGCATCACTGCGTTTGGCACCAGGTGACATGTGCTGCGAGCAGGCCTATGCCGCTGAGCAACAGTCATTCACCTGTGCAGTGGCACTGCCGTCAGTGGCACAGTTACCACCTCCGCCTGCAGTGCAGCTTGCTGAGCAGCAGCAAGCGAGTGCCAGGACTGCACATGGTGTAGTTGAGATGGATTGTTGCCCTGCAGCTGCTGTGTACTGGGTGCCAATGGCATCTGATCTAAAGGCACTGTAGTAAAGTGCGCTTACAGCGGCCGTCGATACCAGGCTTGCAGATAACTTGAAGGTGGAGGCGGGGCCTGAAAGTTGCAACAGTCGCCGCAGGACACACAAGCACTCGTCCTAACATGTTCATTCAGCAGTCACTTAGGTGGGCTGCTGCGCTGTAGCTGCTCGACAACTTGTTCTCCTCACGACAACTGGCAGCGGCGATGCCATATTGGGAAGGGAAGGGCGATGTGCTTGGAGAGAACCGAGGGTTTTGCCAACCATCTATCATGTTGTTGCCGATCGATCTCCCTCACAAGATTCATCAATAATAACGGCAGCACGGTCATTCATGGTGTGCACGCCTGGCAGAGCTTCATTGCTGCAAATCGTCAACGATAAACGCACTCTTCAGCCCAGGCTGGCTACCTCCGATGCAAGCGAGCGCCGAAAGTGCACCAACTGCCATTAGCACCCCCCAACAACTCCCCCCCCCCCGCCCCCCCGTGTCGCGTATGTCACTCTTGGACGACACTTCCTGTCTTCACTCTCCACTAGTCAGCACAGCAACGCCAAGCTACTATCATGAAGCTGACCATTGCTGCTGCGACCGTGGGATGCTGCGCCGCCTTCGCGCCCTCGTCCATGATGGGCAGCAGGCTGGCTGCCCCCTCCGCAATGAAGGCATGCATTGACACGATGCGCACATCGTGCATATCCCTGCATAGTTAGAGTGCATCACAACTGACCAGCGAAGCGCACCACTCAGTTAAACGCACTGTGACAATGCAGTGATATGCGCGATATGCGCATCGTGCATATGCATGATCACATGATGCCGTGCATTACGCCCTCCCCCCTCCCCCTAGAAACATGTGACTCACCATTGATGCAATAACGTTATGTCCTGAACAACACGCGCTGCGACGCTGAAACAAATTTGAGATACAACACCAACAGATATTTGATTGTCTCATCGCGCCACCAAAACAAAGCCCAGCTGGTTGTGTGTCTGTGCACCCCCCCCCCCCCCCTTCACCCCCGCCGCGCGGCTTGCAGCACCCCCACGATCGCGCTGTGCGAGCCCCCCCCGTCGGCGTCCACAACGCGCATCCCTGCCACCTCCGCGCCCGCCTTCGCAAAGTCTATCGCCTTGGGCAGCCAGACGTCCTGCCCCTCGCTGCCGTGCCCGAGCGCGCCCTCGTCCGAGTACCCCCACGTGTACACCCCGCACGCGTCGGTGATGCACAGGGAGTGGTTCGCGCCGGAGGCAATCTTCACGGGCTTCCCCGCCGCCTTCGGCACGTCGACCAGGCGCGGCAGGGGCTCCGACCCCCCCGCCCCCTTGTCCACTTCCGAGGACCCCAGCTGACCGTAGTCGCTGCGGCCAAAGGCCAGCACCGCGCCCGTCGCGCACAACGCCAGCGAGTGGTGCGTCCCGCCGGTTACGGACGAAACCGCCCAGCCGTCGAGCGCAGTGACCTCCGTCAAGAACTCGCGGTTGTCGGTATCGCCAGTGCCGAGCTGGCCGTAGTTGTTGAGACCGCACGTGAAGACGCGCGCGCCCGCGGCGGTCACGGCCAGTGCGTGGTACGCGCCGCAGCCGATGGCCTTGAACGCGCCGAACTTCTGGTGGACAGGCGTGCTGGTGCCCTGGGCGTACATGGGGCCGGGCGTGAGGTGGTCCTTGACTATGTTCTTGAAGTCGTACACGTCTTCGTACTCGCCGTCGGCTTGTCGAACCTGGTGTGGGGGGGCAGGCACGGCGGGGGGCGGTGTGGTGTCAACTTTGGCGCTTCTCACCGCAAGCAATGGTAGCTCCTGACATTCATGAGGATGCTTAATTCCCGTGTATACTGACAGTGCATGATCCTAAGCATGTGCGGGGTTGCCGCCGCCGGTGTGGAATACATCGAAGAAGTATTTGCATCAGGTGCTGGGACGACAGCAGTGTGGCGCTGTAACTATAACTGGTTGCCTGCATGTGTTTGAGCATATGGTTGCTGCTTGTTTATGCGTGGCACTGCTCAAGTGAGTGCACATCAGCTGCTTGTAGTCATGCGGTACCTGTTGCCTACTCAACGTATACTTTAGCTGCCATGCAATCATGATATCAGCAGCAGCAAGTGGATGTGTGACCACACGCTGCTGAACAAGCAAACTTTCGTTCAGGTGCTTCAAGTCGCACAAATGCTTCAACTTGAGTGCACGCGGAGTACCTAAAAACACACATTACAAATGTGCTTCACGTGTGAACTAGGCACACACAACCACGTGTATCACCATGGCCGGCGTCAGTGCGTCAAACTTCAACTTTGTCTTGCCTTCATTTTCAGGTCACATGCGGGCCGCCCAAGTTCCGAAGACTCTCCTATCCCCCAGGACCAGAGGCTCCCATCCTGGCGCAGGGCCACATTGGCTGAAGCACAGCACCGCACCTCCGCCACTCTGGCACAAGGGACGGGGGATAGTAGCCAAATATGAGTTCTGTCTCTTGACGTATGAATGGTGATCAGGGCGGGAACCCACAAAAGTACGACAAGTATGGTAGCGATGAGGACTGGACTTGCAGTAGATTGCGGATGGAGTTAAGTAGATTGTGTTTCATGGCACTTTGCTGCAAGCTGTCAAACAAAGGTAGTGACAGCCGCCAGTGGTAGACAGAATAGTTATGGCACGATGCACTCAATAAAAAAGTCACTACAGTAGTAAAATTCTGAGCATTGAGCTTTCCTGAAGCACCAGAGTGGGCAAAACGAAGTCATTCCTCAAAACCAACATTCACCTCGAAAGAAGACCTCGTGTTGCACTTGAAGGTGTGTGTGAGTAGTCGTAGCCTTACCTGTCAAGACTCACAACGACCATGGGCGTCTCCTGCTTGCGCTTTGCTGTCTTGGGCCCCTCCCTCGGCAGCGGAGTTTGCCACTGCTTCCCTTCCTTATCCTTGTGGCAGCCCCATGCATACACCTTGCCACTCAGCGTGACAGCCAAGCTCTGGCAGTCGCCTGCTGCCACCTGCAGAGTTGCAGTAACAATGCGGAGTTGACTTGAGTTCCCGGTAGCGAGGCTGTGTGGCTGACTGCATCGCATTCAATGCGTGCTCTGGTGCCGGCATCACGTGTCAGCGCATGCGATTTGGCAGGCTGTGCACAATGCCAGGCCAATGTCAGCACTATGTCAGCATAAATGTCAGGCCAATGTCAGCATTGTGCATGATGGCAGAGTGCGGAACGGTCCCATTTGCATGCAGCTGCAGCAGTACACATATCCTGTAGCATAAGACCTTGCTGTATATCAGGAGCCAGATATCATGCAGCGCCACTGACTGTCACACGTCAAGAATTGGTGATGAGGACAAGCCTCTGTCAGGCTGCCAACACATCACGCCGCATGATTGGTTGCCCAGCGACCCCAGGCTACATAACCTTTCAAAGAATCGCGCTTCCAGGTCTAAGAGTCGGCATACCTGGCGCAACATGAGCGCATGTCTGATTACCTGTTGGCATACAGAGATGCATGCCAGGGCTATCACAAGGTGCCATTATGCGGCACCACCCGCAGCGCATGCACATACCTACAGTATACGGGTCCTGAGCACTGACCTGTCTAATGACCTCGCCCCGCATCACCACCTCCCCCGCGCACGTCTCCTCCTCCTCATTTTTGGTCAGCCGCCCCAGCGCGCCGTCGTCGTTGCAGCCCCACGTGAACACGCGCCCCTCCATGGTGCACACCACGTTGTGCAGGCCGCCGCACGCCACCATCGCCACGCGCTCCTTCCTCAGGAACGGAACGATCCTGGGGCGCGGCACGTTCTTGTCCGCATCCTCCGTCCCCAGCCCCAGCTGGTTGCAGTCGCCGCTGCCGAACGTCAGCACCGCGCCAGGGACCCTCAGGTATCGGTCCTCGAGCGTGGAGATGTAACTGTTGTAGTCTATGACCCCCGGGGTCAGGTCTACGGAGCGGTCTGCGGCCAGTTCCTTGTGCACCCATTGCGCGAACTGGATGTTGAGCGCGCGGACTTGCGCGTAGAATTCGCGGCGGAAGTCGGACCTGCTGTTGCGAGCTAGAGCGTGCTTGGAGTGCGCCGGTGCGCCTGCCCTGACCAGTGCGCCAAGCTGCTCATATTGGGGAGTAAGGAAGGGGACGGGAAGAGAATGGGAGGATGATTTCATAGGCAGCGAGCAGAAGGGCAAAGCGCAGAGGCACGTGAGCAAGTGGTTGAGCATTTGACGCCGCGACAGAGAGGAGGTCCGCACTTGTTCTTAGGCGCACCTCCAATGAATTTAGGAGTTGCAATGAAATTGCACAAACTTCGAGGTTGATGGGAGGTGCGCTGGCATCGAAGTATGGACCTGTTCACCGTGAGCGTACTGAAGACGAGGCCTCGTGTCGGGCAAACGCTGAGCAAGGCGCCAACATAAATGTTGCATCTGATCTTCCCACAGCTTGAGATCCAATGGTGGTAGATGTACCTATTACTTGAAAGCTTACCAAGAATTGCTGAATGTCGAAGTACGCCAGCGCACGGAGGCATGACTTGATAAAACGATAAAACGCGAACTGCCATCTGCCATCTGGGGAAGCCACTCACCGAATCCGGACCTTCATTGTCAACGGCGGTCCGCTTTCGTTTGGACTTGGCACCGCCGCTGAGCATGCTGGTAGATTGCGCAGCACACACACAGCCTTCCGGTTTTGGCGAACTTCGAAGGTGAACTTTCCAAGGTGTTGAAGTTAAAAGTTGAATATTTGGTGATTGGGTGAACTGGCGCGGCTGGGCGTGTGCGTGCGGGTGCAGCTTGAGGCTGGTGTAGGGGCACGACTATCTGCTGCCGCTCTGCTGTCGCCATCGGGTGGAGCTGCCACAGACGCGATATATTCGCCTCATCTCCGCACCTATGCTGCTGCTGGCTACGGTTGCCGTCGCATATGCGACGTGCTGGTTGCAGTGCGTGGGTGCCTTCGTCCATGTGCTGCCATTCAGGGCTGTTGGAGACGCAGGTCACAGGTGGGCATCGTGCAAATCAACAACTTCAACTTTGTATGTGTTGATCACTTTGTAAGGTAGCGGGCATACAGCAGTATTTGTGCAGTCTTCGCTCCATGAGGCGTGAAAAGCGTTTTTTTTCCCGCCCAACTTCAATTTCTGGCTTTGATGATGTGTGCTGGAAGATTCAAGAATTGGCAAATGCGAGGCTGTCGCCATTCTAGGTCGTGATGATCCATCCTCTTGATCCGCACTGATCGCTGGCTATCGGAGGCGCCGTCGGCGGAGCACTCGGATCATCTTGGCTAGTGCATGTACATACCTGCCGCGGCGCGTTCAGCGCGAGTGTTTGGCTCGGTCTGTGGTCATTGCATGCATGTACGTGTGTGTTGATTGCTCTAAGCACCTCAAACGGCACTCTGCAAAGTGCGGAGCCAGCAGCATGACCACAAACCGCGGAATACTCCCCAGCTGCTTACGCTAATGTGCCTCACAAGCTCACTCAGACATCTATGTTGCCGATTACGCCCGTCGCATCATTGCAGGAAGATCGTTGACAGCCCATCCGTGCACAAAGCCCCAGCAGAGCCCGCCATCCTGGAGGCAGACACGGACAATGTGTTCACAATGACGGTCGCTTTCTGGGCTGAAGTGGCACGCGCAGCGGAGGCACCCGAGCCATCGCATGACGTTTTTCTCATGATGCCGGACTGTGAGCAAGGGGCGATGGAGCTGCTGGTGAACAGCTACAGGTACCGTGAAGACAGCACCAGGCTGGTAGGAACTAAATCTGTAATTACAGGCAACGAGAGTTGGGTTCCTCGCAAGCGCCTCTCACAGTGATGCATGCAGCTTGACATCCATGCAGCGGCTGACACATGGCTGGTACTTTGACGCATGCACCACACCAAATTCGCAGATGTACATGACATTCATTGATTTAACAGAAAACTGCCACACATTGAGCGTGCTGCTGATCGCAATTTCACAAATGCCTTTCAGGCAGGTATCTTTCCTTCGTGCTTAAGTCGCCGGTGTGGCACTACGCATGTGGCCAGCCTGGTGATGCCTTACCAAACTTTACCTGATGTTGCTTGGGGAGCATCATAAAAGCAGCGTGGAGGGCTGCAACGTGACCATTTTATGTGGAATCACGTGAAATGCACTCGCTGCTGCATATGGTCCGTGAATCATTTGAATTTCAGTGACAGGTCGTCTGGCACTGTAGCACGGTGGCAGTGCCCAGAGCTGTCAAACATCTTGTTTTCTACCCACTGCAAGTGTTGCTGGCACAATGCCGCTGCTCATGCTCTACCCTGCCCCCATGCCTCACAAATGTTATTGCTGCTGCCAGAGACCTGGGCGACAAGCTGGGTGACCGCCTGCCAGACCTGAAAGCGGTCGAGGTTTCATTTGACTTCCCGCCAGGGGCCACCAGACTCAAGGTAAACAGCACCTACATGCATTTTGCTCGGTGCTCGTTACGAGATCTCGACTTTGACACAATGTACTAGCACCAATCCTTGCGTGCTTTGTATTGGGCACGTATACGAGCCAAGACGCGTGTGCTGCACGTCTTCAACTTCTTCCAAGTAGCCACAGCAGTGGACGCTGCTGTTGCATCATGGAAGGCATTGTAACGAACAAGCCGTCCTGGTCCATTGGCACTGTCAGGAGGCAGACCGTCGCTGGCGTATGTAAATCGTGTCAATACGTCATTGTGGTACATAACATTTGTCATGAATACTTGTTTTCAACATGCACTGAGCTGGCTCTGCTGGCGCGCTGCTGCATCTACTTCGAAGTACATGTGTAGCTTTTACTGCTTCAATGGTGTCATGCATAGAGCGGCCCATATACCACTTTGTCGTATTGCGCCTTAGTCTATGTGCATGCACAGCATGCGCTTTCGTCCCAGCCAGGCCCATGCAGACTTGTGTATGACCATCAGCTGCGCCCCGCGCATCAAGGAATTTCCTGCATCATCACGACTTGATTGTTGCCGCTGCAGCAGCAGCCAGATGCCACTCTAGCTTGCCTGAAAAGGGAGGCAATGAATACAAGGGTGAATGTTCATTCAATGAGCGCATGCACTTGTGCACCATTGGCGACCGGAGCCAACTTCCTATGCAGTGAATCGCTGTGCGTGAGCTGTCATTATCCTAGCTCGTACTGAAGTTTGATGTGCACTGTTCTTGCTGGTTTCCTTGCTTCTGGCCTGCTGTCATCAGGGATTTCACATCAGATCCGCAGGAGAGCCCTACAAGCTGGGATCACCGGCTGCAGCGGCGGCCGGCGTCGAGCAACTGCGTGCGTGGGTAAGCAACTTGATGCTACGGCAGAAACAATGTAGCAAAGGTTCTGGAGCGTACGAAATGGGTGCTACCACTCTGCTCGCTGGTGTGCCTCTGACACTTCTGCGGTGCCATATCTGAATGGATGATCATGGGAGATCACGGCCAGCGAAGCACGGCACATATTCTAGTGTATTTCAGCAGCGTCATTATCTGCCTTTACGATAGCCTCCTCCACATTTTCATGTTGAAAAGGACGCTACAGCAGTGTTTGCTCTAGGTACTCTCAGGATGTTGCAGCAACCCGAATGTTTTTGACTATTTCATTGCAGTCATTGCGCAGTCGTTGCATTTGCATCATATGCGCCGCTAATGCATACCGTGGACTAGTACCAGTCAGTGCTCATCAACCACTCACTCGGGTTGGGGTTAGAGTTAGCTACGGATCAAGGTCAGGTTTGGTAAACACATTGTCGGTAAACGCACCTTTTTACCAGAATGCCTCAAAGCAGTTGAGCTGACTGTCATTTTACCGTCCCCGACACGACTACTCGGCTTTGTGTATTGCTGCATACGTGCCTTGGCCTGCTGTGCTAGTGTGGTTTTTACTGGATGTATAGGGACCTGATGTAGTGATGAAGCACTGCACCGCTCTGACGGTGCTGCCACGCCGTTGCAATTGCCATGAGCATTGTGAGCCCGGCACTTGTGTTGTGAAGATGGGTGGTCAGCATGGATTGCATGCAGCAGAGCACACACAACTCAGCGGCTGCTGACACTCCGCAAGTGCAACTTCAGCATACTTCAAGTAGATGTATTTTCCTGAAAACCCAACGAGTAGGCAATGTCAGCGATCAGCAATTGCCCCTTGCAGGTGGTCCAGGCTCGATCCCTGCAATTGGTTGCATGGCAATTAGTCGAGAGTGCATGCTCAGCGTGTTGCGTCGGATCACGCAGCATATACGACACCCCATCATTACCATATTGACTTGTTTACCTCCAAGTCACACTACCATATTTCTCATCTTCAATACTCGCTGCCATCGCCTTGCATGCGTCCACAGGTTGAGCGTGTAGTGGTAGGCCTCAGGGTCTGTCCCTTCACACACAGCGTAGACATTGCCCCTGCGGGGTTGGAGAAGAGGGGGGTGACACCAGGGTTCATAGGGTACCCTGTCACCCGCTCCACGTGCACAGCGGGGGTACTTCGGGACTTCTGGGCAGAGACACTGGTACGTTACGGTGCTTGTTGCTTGAACTATTATGTATTCATATTGTTGCGTACTACTGCGCTGGATAAACTGCTGGAGGGCAATCGTATCGAAACCGCCTTACACACTGGTGATTCGCATCAGGGTGCCTGTCAACGTGCAGAGCTGTATACATGCACACAGGTACAGGCACTTCCGCGCCCATTGCTCGCACCAAACTTTCAGACCAGCCCTCAGTATTGTGCTCAGCCCTCAATGTTGGTGTGCAGTGTATGCAAATGTATTGCTCAATCGCAGTCATCAACTGCGCCATCATGTGTTGAGTTCGCGCTTGCTCGTCTTCTCGACATGTCAAAAATGTCTTACTTACATATGGAGCATAATTCATTGCTGCCATCAACATATGAAGTTGCCGCTCTGACTGCGCCGGTGCCATGCAGACGATGCTATCGACGCCGCCGGAGCAAACTTCAACTCTGCTGCTCAGCGCCCCGTGCTTTGCTCGCGACTTCAACACCTGGGCCGCCTTCACGGAGGCCATGATAGCATCGCTCAGGCTCTTCCGTGTGGATGACATGATCAAGGTCATCGTGTTCCATCCTGACTATGTCAGGTCGCACGTGCAGGTGAACGCGCAAGGAACTGTCCGAGAGTATCCGACCTATCTACATGCAAAGTGCAAGCAACAGACTGTCAGAATAGAAAGCTTAAACTAGACATCAAGATTGGGAATTTGCGCGCGCCGGATAGCGCGGCGTACTGACGTCTGGTGCAGGGTTAAGAGGTGGCCTACGTACTGATCAAGTGTCTGTGTTTCTGTGCAAAACCGCCAAGGCATTGCTTTCATCTGTGCTCAAAGCCAAGGTGCTGAGACCCAGACAAGCTTTTGTCCCAGGAAGCAGGCAGGTGATCGGTGCAAGGTCTGAGTCTACTTGTGCCTCTACTGGTGTGACTCTACTCGTGACTCTAGTCATTGCAAGCCGTGCAAAAAGGATGCACTCGGTGTACACCTAAACATTACTCATGAGTTGCAGATCTGGCGATGCACTGAGAGACTTGCTGTGATGCTGGCACATGTCTCTACTGTATTGTCATGCAGGTCAGCCCTACACTGCGTCTGCATTACAGTTGCCGGTGGTGACCATGTAGGGCTCATATGCTCAAGATGGTATGGACACTGCATGCCAGGGTCTTGCGTGGCACCGTTCACCTACTGTTTACCTGGGCTGAACCCTTTTGATGACATTGCAGGACGTGTCAATGAGTGTATCGTATATATGTACATGAACACAATATTTCGAGCAGCACATTCAGAGTCAAGTAAGCGCGGGACCATTCTTCAGATGGGCAGACGAGTGAGCCCTTGCCACCATTGCACGTGCTTTGTAAAGCGCATTCTGCATGGCCCTGACAATCGTGAATCGGCCATCGATCAACACCCAGCCCTGTCTTCGCCTTCATGTACGTCGCACGGCGATGTGTTTCTGAACTGACATTCAAAGCTCTTTTGTTGGTTCAAACTTGCAGCCCACGGAATCGCCTGCGCACGGGCATCTACCACCGACGTCGTGGATGCCCAAGATGATGGAGAACTTCTACAAGGGCCTGCAGGAGGACTTCCCGTACGGCGCCAGCGACTTCCAGAGGAGAGCGCCGTGTCCCGCCATCAATGTTTTGAGAGGTATGTATGCATGTACGCGCATTCGTTTGTGCGAATTCAAAGCGGCATAGTCCTTGGCAATACTTGTGCGTGACATGGCATTTATAGCACCATTTTTTGTGGGAATTCAAAGCGGCATACACCTTGCGAAACGTTGTCCTGTAAAATGTACGTGACACCGCATGTATAGCAGCTCCAAGGTGGCATCGTGTTCTGGAATCGTGTGCAGCAAGCTCAAAGTGAACGAGCCCTTTGGGCCCTTGGGAAAGAGTCCAGCAGGCTCGGGTTGTGGCATTGCTATGTAGCGCGTGCAGATGCAAGTGCTGTAGAAATTAAGACGAGTCTGTGTATGATGTGTATGATTAGACTCAGCAGGGATGTGCCTATAGAGGAGGCCTTGATCAAGGACATGTGCAGCGTGAGTGTCGGCGTTGTGCTCTGCTGATGCTCTTTCACGTGGCAACAGGGATCAACCTGCAAGGCATTTCATTTTCAACATCAAGGTGTTCACCTTGCACTCTGTGCAACTAATGAGGTTTGATGCACAGCATGCCTTTTGTTCAAAGTTGGTCAAAGAACAGTTGTGCTAGGCGGCATTTTTATTCGATTTCATCTTTCAAGTATATATCATAATCAGGATGCGATGCAGCGTAAACACTGTTGGCTCAATTCGTGTCACACGATTTTGTGCAACGTGCAAACATAATCTCACACAGGCGCGTACAGGCTCGCAATGGTTCTAGCCCTCATTCCAACCCTAATGCTCATCATGGTGCAAATGAGCAGATGGTGGAGGCGATTGCACGCAGACCTTATGTAGGGTGCTGCCATCGCAGTTGCGACGTCGGGGGGTGATGAGCTGATGCTGCTGAGCACCTGCACCGCAGTGCAAGCACTCGCTTCATGCCAAACTGCAACCGTCACTGACCCATCATTCATCACTGATGACTCGCGCTCATCCTGTGACTCGCTGTTTGCTGCAGCGGACATGCTGGAGAACGCAGTGGTGGAATCGCTGGTAGATCTTGGGGGCCAGCGCAGGTTCACGCGCGTGTCTGGCGCCAAGGTGTACTGTGCAAACACCAAGAATCTGGCAGCGGTCGGCGTGGATGTTTTGCAAGAAGAACTGGAGCGGGAAACGCGGGCGGTGGCTGCCCTGCAAGAATGACACTCTGTGGCTTTGTTCCATCATGAATGTTGTTGTGGTGCTGCTGCTTGGTGCTGTACTGAACTGCTGGCACAGGTACATGTCAGAGAGGAGAGCGCGAGAGAGTACAAAGGGTTTGCAGATGTGCTGTGTATCAACAGAACGCCAGCGTGCAGCGCCATGCCTTCAAGGACTTGGTGTCTGTCTCTTGAAGTTGATGTCAGGTACATGGAGTCCTCTTCAAAGTGCTCGATGCACATTCAAAAACTCAGCGGTTCCGACCAGGAACCTGAAGTCACACCAGACAGTGTCAGGATGAGCAGAATTGCATACACTGTGCACACAATACCTAAAAGTGTCATTACAAATGTCATGTGGTGACATGGCATCCCAAAACGGGAGGCTACTGGATGACATCCATTGATGATGATGACATGCTCATGTATCCAATAAAGACTATATTGGTCTTGTCGCATCAATTGATGACATAGACTCATGGGACTCTGCTATTACAGCTGTGTCAATGTGCGTCAATCATTGCTATGGCTTGCTGCCATTGCAGTGCCCTGAACTGTGGTGACAAGCTGCAGTACGAGCACCTGCCTGCAGCTCACAGACATGCTCATTACCTACTTGACTGCGGCATCAAGCGCCCATTGAAGTCGTAGAAACTCTCAAAGTATGGCTTCTGGACCACACCTCCTCCTAGGAGCTCGCTTGTACGAATAATGTCAGTTGGCATCAGTGTCCAAGGACTCATCCTTGCCTTCTCATTGAGAATCTCATCAACTGAGACGCGTCTTAGAAGCCTTGCAATCACGGGGAGATACAAATTCTGACAGCTTTGCAGCAGGAGCGACATGTTACTTATGGTCAGTTCAGGTTTGCTGTGAAGCGGTAATGTCGGGTACGGCCATATCATGGTGACAGCACCAGCTCTCGTCCGATCGCTGAAGTTAAGCACCCTTGAGCGGAGCTAGTACTACGGTGGGGGACCACGTGGGAAGCCTCCGTGCTGTACTCTTTTTGCCCTGCACGGTTGACGCTGTATTGGTGTGCTTCTTGCACATGAAGAAACATTGTATGGCATGGGTCACAAACTTGATGTCATCGCAAGTTTTCAGGTGCACATCACTTGCAACACTTCACGTGGCATCACCATGCTGCCATTACATCATGGTGTGACGCATGAAAACAATGCAATGCCACCATTACCATTGTCAACCCCACATGAACAAAGGACAAGCGCCATGCCTGAGCAAAGGTGTCTATATTTGGCATTACGGAGCGGAGCGCCTGTAGGCCTATGTGCCATACACTTGGTCGCACACCGGCAGCAGGGTGACCACCGTGCCGCAACGGTGGCGGTAGCAGCAACACGCAACCTGTGCAACTGCCATTCAGCCAACACGCACTACCGATCACTGCCACTACAAGCAGTCTCCGCCCCTGTCACCGCACGCCGGTCTCAACGCTGCGGCGCAGCAGCGGCAGCAGCAGCGGCGGCAGCATGGCGTTGTCGCTGCTGACGACGACGCTGCCCCTGCCGCTGCCCGCATCCAGCCGCAACCTCACCAGCACGCGTTCGCGTCGCCCCCCCGCCAAACTATACCCCGCAAACTGCGCCTCCGACCCCGGGCCGGCGGTAGCAGAGGTTCCGCTCCCAGGCACCTGCGCCAGATTCGCGGCGCACAGCAACCGCGCAGCAGCCTCCGCACGCGCTGCAGGGTCGCCGATGACTACATCGGCCGCAGCCTCGTTGAGACCCGTTAGCTGCGCCGCGGCGGCGGCGAAAGCGGCAGGGGAAAGCGCGGCCGGCGCCAGCAGCTCGCCCGCCGGCGGCTCCAGCGACACCATATGCGAGCCGCGGTCCGTGCGCAGCTCGAAGCGCACGGCCTTGGCCCTGCCGCCGAAGTCGACGGTCATGTCGACGCGCGCGCACGCGCCCGGCGGCAGCAGCTGCACCTCGCCCCAGCCCGTGAGCGGCGTGCCGTCGCGCGGCGCCACCGCGCGCACGCGCCGCACGTTGGCCTCCGACGCGTTCGTCAGCTGCAGCGCGAGGCTGAGCGCTGTGGACAGCGGCGCGCCCTCCGGCTGCGGCGCGCCGCGGCGGTACGCGTACTCCACCTTGAGACCCCCCGCGATCTCCGGCCGCAGCAGCACCGCGCTGTACGACAGTTCCACGTGCAGAGATGGCGCGGCCTGCTGCGGCGGCGGCGGCGACGGCGCCGCGGCGGGGAAGCCGAGCGGGTTGGGGGGGACGGGCACGCCCGGCGCCAGCGGCTGCAGCACGCCGTAGGATGTTGTCGGCGCCGGAACGGCAGCATTGAGGTTTAGTAACCCTAAGCCTTCCCCACCCAACGCCTCCACTTCGCTGTCGCTCACTGCTCCCTCCTCGGATTCGCTCTCGGACTCAGACGCGCTGCTGGACCCGCTGGCGGAGTCGCTGCCGCTGCCGCTGCTGCTGCCGCTGCGGCTGCCGCTGCTGCTCCCGCTGCCGCTGCTGCTGCCACTGGAGCTGCTGCTGCCGCTGCCGCTACTGCTAGCGCTTTCGGAGCCGCTCTCCGATCCTGACTCGGAGCCCTCGCTGGAGGAACTCTCCTCCTGCTCTTCCTCTTCCTCTGCGTAGAAATCGGTGCCCCCGACATGTCGCCTAATAGAGCCCCCCATAGGCTCTGGCGGGGGGGGGTCCCTTGCTGAGCAGTCAGCGCGCGTTGTGGCCCATGGGGGGAGGTCCTCGTATCCCCCCACCTTAGCCCCCACGGCGCTTGACAGCGAGCCGACTGTGATGGTGGCGGCCGTGGCGCTGGCGCCTGCCAGTGCGGCAGAGAATGACACAGCCCATAATGAGGACTTCGTGCCTGCATGAGTTTATTATGTTCATGGTAAGGTACAAGCCTTCCATGCAAGGCAGTATCTGCATGTGTACATAGGGGTGGCCCACGAGTAGGAAGACAGCGGCGCGTTGCAGTGCAAGAACACAAGTACTTCAGGTGTGAAGTAGGCCAACTTTGTTTGCCTGGTGCCGCCACCAGGGGACGTTCACGGGAGCAAGCACGTGGACACTAGTAGCACACATGTGTGCCATTGTACAGTAAATCATGTCGTACACTCAGCTGTTCAAGTTCTCATGCACAGTCGTTGCTGACAAAAGCGGCGGCCGTCCATACTTAGCTTTGCAGCACAGCACCAGCTGCATCATCGTCTCGGTGGCTGCGTCGAAGACTTCTTTAAGCCAAAAATGCATTTGAAGCAGCTGATGAGCCTACCATTCAGGTGCCACTCAGACACAACGCGCAGCCACCACTGACCTGACAGAAGCGGCGGCGGCTTCGCGCACAGCAGCGCCGCCGCGGCGCGCGTGCGCAGCGCCACCAGCGCCGCCGCGTCAGTCGCTGCGCCGGGCGCCGCCAGCCCTAGAAGCGCAGTGAGCAGTCGCGCTCTGTCGCGAAGATCCGGAGACAGGTCGAAACGTGCGAGCTGCAGCACGTGTGCCGCAAGTGACTGGACGTTTTCGTCGTCGGGGCTGCGCAGCGCCAGCTTGGCGGCCAGGGTGAGCGCCTGGGGTTTGACCTGCGGCGGTGGTGAGGTTGGGCTGCTGTAAGAGGTGACGCTCCAATGGCAGCTGCATGGGGCAGCTGGGTAGCTTTGTGGAAACTTGCAGACAAGTTTCTGTGCTGCAAGTAGGCTGTTGATGACATCCAGCTACAAGGTGGTCAAAACAGTGCGAAAAGCCTGTATGTCGTTCTGTTGCAGTGCAATCCTGGCAGTTGGTGCTCAGCAGCGGTGTGTGCGCTATGTCATCGAAGGGAACGGCAAAACAGATCACCAAGTTTTAACCATCCGCGTTCATGCTTGAGCTTCATCGACTGTTGGCACGCTGCGCGCTGGGCTGTGCATGACCCTTGCAGGCTGCAAGTAGGTGCAGCATGCACCTACGAAGCGGTGATCTAGTCTGTCGTGTGCACACAGCTCAGTGGGTAAAGTTCATGTCAGCGGAAACATCAACTGCTGATCTGAACAAGCTCACAGCTCGCATACAGGCCAGACAGGGGCTCCGAGGGGGCTGCATACAACGGCATGACCACGCCTGCTACACATAGCAATTAGAGCACAGATTCTGTGGCCATGTGATGCTCGCAGACAACGCATTGTGTGAGCGCATTACTGGATCTATGCATTGGTATGTAGGCTTGGCCAGCTGCTGGCTAGACGCTGACAGTGCATCCATTTGAGTAGGCGAGTGCATCCATACCAGCAATTCATGCTGACTGGACTGACAGCTGATGACTTTGCTGCGCTGCTGCCTTGCCAGTGCCCTGATCTTCAAGTGTGAAGTCAGAGAGAATAAACTCGCAGCGACCTCCCTCATAGTCCATCGACAAAACCAGCTGCACGCAAACGTACCTCAGCGTGTAAGTCGCTAAAGTGTTTTGCAACGATGCGCAGCACATCTGGCGCCAGCGGGCCCAGCAGCGCACTGTACTCCCCAGCCAGCCACACCACACACGCCCGTGCCGGTGGCAACAAGACCCCTTCCTTCCCCCCCTTTTCCCCCTCCCCATCCGAGCCATTTGCATCGCCTCCCTCCAGTGCCCTGAATGAGCACAAAATTGTGAAAGGCTGGTCAGTGTTGTCCTGTGTGCTGGAAAGGACTGGGAAATGACTTGGGCACATCGGTCGCGAAGCATGTGCATTTGCTGCCATTGATTGCATGCATCGATGGCAGGCAGTTGCAATGCTGTTGCTGGCACCAAAACAGTGAAAAAGGGTGCAATACCGACGCTTTTACGAGCTCATGCTGGGTGCCACTGTCGATTACACTACTACTTGCGATGTGCAACCCTGCTGACTCGCTGTAACTGCGCATGACCTGTTGCGCTGATGCATCGGATACATTTGGCTGCCATTGATTGCGTAGCCGGCAGGCAGTTTCACTGCCATCGCTGGCACCGCAACAGTAAGACAAGTGCACTACAATTGAAGTACGCATGTTGAATGCACATCAAGGTCAACTGGCGCTTGTGCTGGGTCCCAACGACTGCACATAACTTGACATGGCACTGATGCTTCAAAGTCACCCGACTCTGCAGCTCTTGTCATCGTCTCAGGCCACCCCCATTACCGTTCAAGCACGCCCGCTCACTTCCAGGCCCCTCTGCAACACGCTATGACTACCCCCTAACTTCCAAACCTTCAACACCCGAAACATACTACTTCGAAGTATGCGCTATTGCAAAGCTTCATGATGGAAGCCTTACCTGACAAGCGCCCTGACCAGCGCGCGCGTCGCCCCCCCCGCAATGTCCGCCCCCCCATCGTCCGCGCGCCGCTGCAGCAGCTCCCGCGCCGCCGCCACCGCCGCCGCCGCCACCGCCGGCGCCGCGCTGTGCAGCGCCAGCGTCAACAGCCCCCTGAGGCAGCGATCAGCAGCCTCGGGCCGCTCCGCCGCGATGCGCGCCGCCGCGCGCACGGCGGCGCACACAAACGCCTTGTTGCCGTGGCGCGCGTACGACTGCAGCTCCCCAAGCACCAGCAGCCACGCCGGCGCCGCGGCGGAGGCGCTGTTACCGCCGCCGAAACTGCCGCCACCGGCGTTGGTGATGGCGAGGGGGGCGTCGTCAGGCGCGGCCGCGAGGCTGACCAGTATGTCCAGCTTGATGGAGGAGCAGAAGAGGGGGTCCCCCGCCTTGACGAAGAATTCGCGCAGGTATGGGCGGAACATGCACGCGCGCTGCGCCGCCATGGAGCGCACGCCGCCGAGCACCGCAAACTGGATCTCGCGCTGGCTGCGCAGGATGCGCACCATGGCCTGCGCGGTCAGTGAGTCACGAGTGAGTGAGGCGATGTGAGGGTTACAATTGAAAGGCTGTGTTGCTAGCAGCCGTGTGCAGAAGCAGGTGCTGATATGCGAGGTTTAGGTGCACTTGAAATTGAAGTTGAAGTTGCACAGCTCCTGAACCAAATGGGAGGTATACTGCGACTTCAATGAATGTGCAGTTTAGCGATGCCAAAGATGCGATATGAGTGCACTGGTTGTCATTGGCGGGGGAACTGCGCAGCATGGCTTTGGGAAATCAAAGTACCACGGTTGATGAAGGACACTGTCAGCACGTTTGCTTGCCTGCGCACATGCATGCCATATCACAGCGGCCTGTGACATTTCACACTGCGGCGACTGGTTCACAGAGCAGGACAATTCGCAACGTGGCGGCTGCGCTGCTCAGCAGACTTGCAATCTGTGCGCCGCATACTAAAGCTGGGGTGTCCAGTTACATGTCACCCTGAGCCCTGTGATGGTTGTACCAGGTGCAGTGCAGCCCCAAGGCACCCAACCTGCGAGTTCAACTCCCAAAATAAACATTACTCATGCCCAGCACCCAATCTCTCTCTGCCCTTGCTGATGTCCCCATATGCTCAAGCAGCGCAACAGGCACAATACCAGCCACGTGCATGCAATACCCAACCGCTGCAAGCAGCTCGTAACGTCACTACACGACCAGGCAAGCACTGCTCACCTTGGCGAGCTGAGCATCCACCGCATCCGACCGCGTCCCGCAGTAGAAGTGCAGCGCGCACACGGCCAGCACCACGCCGCTGTTGCGCGACTTCAACAGCGGCAGACTCACGCGCAGCACCAGCCTGTGATCTTCGTCCAGATTGGCCGCGCCAATGTCCTGCTCGCTCGCAACGAGCGTGCCCTCCGCTCCGCCAACGCCGCTGCCGCCTGCGCGGGTACGGTAGTGAGCAAATGTACATACATCAGTGTAGTGCAGGGGTCTGTGAAGCACTGAGAGGCCGATCGTAGAGGGAAGCGCGACTACTACACCATCAACGAGAGTTTGGGTTGGGCTGAGGGCTCAGGGCGAGGGTGAATCAGGAGGCTGCTGCGTGCGCTGCGCATGGAAGAGTGGTTCTGAGCGTTGATGGCCATGCGACACTGCGCGGGGAAGGCACTCAGGAATGTAGAGCTGCTCTCGACATATGCGCCGCGGCCCCTCATGGCGGTGAAAGCTGCAGCAGTCGCAGTCGCATGAAATCAAGAGCACGGGCCGAGACACGCAATGGGAGCGTCACATCGTGAGCTTCCTGAACCTCACCTGTACGCAGGCTCGCAGAACTGTCCGGCGGAGGGTGCACCGGCGCCGCGCGTTCCTCCTCCTCCGTGCTCTCATCCTCCTCATCGCTGTAGAACGCCTTCTTCACCACGCGCCGCCGCGACCGCTGCTGCGAAGCCGCTGCCGACGCCTGCTGCGGAGTTGAAGTTGAGGTTGTGGTGACGGATTTGGGGGTGGAGGCAGCGGGGGCCGCCGCCGCCGCCGCGGGGTGCAGTCGCCGAGCGCTGCTGCTGCTGCGCGAGGGGTTGGGGTCGGTGAACTGGTTGCGCACGTAGCGCGCCAGCACGTTTAGCAGGATGATCTGGCCCCACTCATCAATGTCCGCCAGCAGGTGGCACAGCTTGCGGTAGACGGGGTGCAGCAGCGCGTAGTTGTGGGGGCAGACCTCTGCGAATGCCGTCACGGCGCTGCCGAGAACCATCGTGGAGCCGTCCTTCAGCAGCTTCTCGAGTACCTTGCACAGCTCCGGCCCCTGCTCTCTGTCGAGGGCGTAGATCTTGGGGATGGCGCTGGCGGCGCACTTGCGGACGTAGGGGGAGCTGTCCCCCGCGCACTTGCGCACGGCCAGCAGCTGTATTTGGATGATGTCTGGCACTCTGATGGAGGTCATGACACGCAGTGCGAGCGCCCTTATGAGCTGGTTGGATGCCGCCAGATCCTTCTGAAAGGAGTTGATGGAGAGCAGGGCGAGCTCCCTGCAGTTGGCGTTGGCGTCTGCGTAGTGCATGAGGTAGATGTAGACCATCTTCTTGACCTCCACGGAGCGCACCACTACGTTTTTGACGACATCGCTGAAGAAGTCGCTCATGTCCTTGCCCTTGCTGATCATAGCCAGCAGCCATTTCATTCCCTTGAGCTTGTCGGGCTCTCTGGGCCTGGCCAAGTATTCCTTGACTTTGGCAGGACTCAAACTGTCCTCGAAGTAGTGCCCCTCGCCTTGCAAAGCGTTGACCTTGTTCTGCACGGCAGATGCAACGGCGCTCGTCATGGCTCTCGCTGCTGCGTGCCTGCGCTGCAAGCACCTCTTATCCTCAGCCAAACGCCGAGAGTGTTGTGGTGGAATACTCGCGGGCAGTAAGTAGCGCCAAAGATGGTATCCGCTGCTGCGTCTCCACAGGGCGAGGTACAGTGGCCCACCTCCTCGAGCTCCTTCGAAATTCGTCCTTCCTGTCGTTCTTCAAGTAGGAGTTGAAGTCGATTTTTTTTTTCTGGTGCTGGTGCTGCTGGCACAAAAGGGTGACACGAGGAAGCCAGAGGAGCTTGCTTGCCACGGAGATCTGGCGCCATGGGGATAGGACAGAAGAAGTCGAAGGGGACCTCAAAGGGCAGCAAGACGAAAAACAAGCAGTACAAGAGGGCGCTGGACACCAAGCGGAGGCCGATGGACATCGACCAGGTGCAGGACATCCTTGAGAAGGTGGCAGAGACTGGCAAGCCATTGAAATTTGCCTACGATGACGATCTGCCTGGTGGCGGCCAGTTCTACTGCGCGCCCTGTGCCAGGCACTTCACCGATCAGGGAACGCTCGACACACACACCAAGAGCAAGTTGCACAAGCGACGATTAAAAGACGTCGCGCAGAAGAAGTACACTCAAAAAGAGGCAGATGCGGGTGCAGGTAAAAGTAAGGAGGTCTACGCACCCGCTCATCCTGAGCTCGTTGCTGCTCGAGCAATGGAAGCAGAAACCATAGCACCAGCGGCGGCGGCAGCTGACGAAGACGACTTGTAAATTTTTGGACCCAGAAGTGTAGTGCTGTGCATGTACATATATTTTGTGTGAATTAATGAGTTCAGTGCCTCAATCTTTTGATTCTTCGTCGCTGATCATCTGTGGCAACTGTACCACCGCGTTGCGTGCGCTGCCGTGATAAGCCGAGCGCTCGAGGCAGAGGGCCGGTCCGCTGCCATTGCTCACAGTGCTGATGTACTATTGTCATACGCACATACAACTGGGGGGCACCTGTGTGAAATCAGCACTGGTGTTGCCCAACAGAGCTGCTGCTTTTGGTCTCCGTCAGCAGGGGATCAGCAGCATGGTCAGTACAACGCCGTCAGCACTGTTAGTGCAGTGCACAGATGTACGCCGTGCTCCTGGCGTAGAGCAGACTTTTCGCAATGTGGGGTGATGCAGACAGTGCTGAGCAATGCACCTGGTGCCCAGCACTGCAGCGGAGCGCCAGTGCAACCAATCCAGCAGTGCTCGTCGTCAGCTCTCGTTGCTTGTGACCACTATTTGATCTAATTAAGGTACAGGTATGCTTCCAGGTGATAAGATTCTTGTCGGTGCTCGGGAAGCACGTTTCAAGCACAACAGGTATGCCACCCTGCTCGTGCCTGAGTGTGTTTGTCATATTGAAAACCATTCCTGCATCATCCGTGATTACTGGTGGAAGGCACTTGCGGCTAACCATCCCTTGTCACCTAGAGCTCTACGATCTTTTGCTTCGTTTTCATATCAGTCAATAGTTGCTGTGCACTGCAGCTCACGACAGGTCAGACATGCGTTGCGGCAGCAGGTGCTTGGGAGAAGGACCATAAGCGGAGCACATCTTGGCTCGCATTTGATGGTCATTTTGCTGACCTAAGCCAATGTCTGCCTTGAACCTCTGACTGCGTTGGGGTCTGCATGTCAGCACGTTGCCAAGACGCTGCACGGTGTGCAGAGCTGATTCACTGTTGATGCAAATGCATAACAGCAAGAGACGACGTGCGCTAATTTAGATTCTGTCACATTATGATTCATTACGCACGGTGCATACCGGCCCACGATGTTATGCTTGCAATCAACACTGCAGGTTTGTTGTAAGTAGCACTGTGCATGTGTTTGCAACAGTGGCGTGATCGCAGCAAACTCGGCATTTTGTTCAGTGCAGGGTTCTTCACACAACATGAAGCAAGGTGGTCAGCGAAAGCAAGCGAAGAGCATCAGTGTTCAGCAAAGGAAGAGGTTGAAGCCCGTTGAAGCCCACGCTATGCCATTGACAGCACTTTGTGAAACACTGCATTTAAGTGTGCTCATCTTGAATTGCCAAGGCAATTGCTCGTGCTGCACTTGCCCGTTCGGCGCACATGTATGGCAACAGCTTGATAGCTCAACTGGCAACGTGCCCAGAGTGATGAATTTACACAGTACGACAGACACCTCATGCCAGCCTAGACTGACTGACAGCGTACAGTGCACGCCGGCGCGCCATATCAGATGCCTTTGGTCGTCTACATGAGGTCAGGAATCCCTCAGCAGCCTTCCACAAAGTGAGCATCCGCCGCAAAGACAGCATTCTGCATAACCTTGGTACACCGCTGCCCCTGAGGTGATATCATTACACCTCCTGCTTTACTACATCTGCAAGCCACCCCAGCAGCTTTGACACGTGCTCACACAAGGGTACTGTACCCACCATACCTGGTCCAAGCTCACAACACATGCACACCAAGTTACTTTGCATTCCGTTGACGCAACACACTCTCCAATGTTACTGATGCTAATGCACAGGCATCAGTGTCTGTCCTGCCAGTGCCATGCTTGATCAGACGCGACCGCCGCACTGCAGCCACTAGTGGTCCGCCGTGGCCAACTTCCTACACAGGGGCTCCGGTCACAGGCACGCCAGAGGGGGCAGGCGTCATGCCACCCGGACCTGGGGACATAGTTGGCGTAAACGTGCCGCCGCCGCCACCACCGCCGCCGCCGCCGCCACCGCCAGCAACAGGTGCGGCTGTGCCGGCGGCCATGGATGGTGCGACCGTTGCCGCTGCGCTGGGTGCAGCCGTCTGTCCAGCAGTTGGCGCTACGGTCTGAGCAGGGGTCGGCGCAGGAGAGGGGGCGGGAGATGGCACCGTAGTGCCGCCACCGGCGCCGCCGCCGCCGCCGCCACCGGCTCCGCCGCCGCCGCCTGCGCCGCCAGCACCCCCTGCATCAACAGCACAAGGTCAAGAGACGAGCGGGTGGAGTTGATGATGAGCTTGCCTGGTACAATGCCGATATTGCTGGCAAGCGCTGGTCAATCACTGGCATCATGTACTGCTTCTGTCTGTCTAACAAGCATGATCGTCCAAGAGATTAACTACACGCGATCCAGTCTACATACAATGAGGACTCGAGCTTCACTTTCCTGGTCCGCCGATGCCTGGAGCCCCAGGGGGACCCGGAGGCCCAGGGGGGCCAGGAATCACGGCGCCACCACCGCCGCCTCCGCCACCGCCGCCACCGCCGCCACTGCCGCCACCGCCGCCTTCGCCGCCAGCGGGCGGGACGCGACAAGTGCGGGCGTTAGGCAGCGGGCGCCTTAGCGCACAGAAGCTGCAGCCATTGGGGCAGCTGTTGCAGTGGTCAAGAGCCAAAGCAGGGGTGTTGTGTGAGCACGCCGCGTCTTGAGTGTTGATTGCAGGACTAAGCTCTTGTGTGACTTATATGCTTCTGTCTCAAAAGGCGATGCTGTCCGCTTGTGCAATATTGAGTGAGTCAACCTCAGGTTGAGTCAGCTTTGTTAATGCTTTGGTAAGATGATGAATGACATAACGCTACTGAGGGTGATGATTTCCTCGTATGCCGCTGGCTATGGTAGACTGCAAGAAAGCACAATGACACACATGAATGAAAGCAAGAACGGCACTTGTCATGCACGTACTTGCCACATTTGGGTCACCTAGACTGCACAAGCACAGGCCATGGACAAATGGGGGAGTCCTCCAAAGCTACACAAGGATAGGCCACGGGGGAACGGAGATGTCCGGCAAATGGCAAAGCTTCATACCGTTTAATCACGCTATAATTTGGCAATACTATATGTCCAGAATGTAGGCAGGAAAAGGGGCATGGCAACAAACATTTGGGTGATGCCGCATGAGGACTTACCAGACGCAGTCAACGACGCCTGCGAAGCCCGTCGTGAAACGCGTCCAGTTGCAAGTGGACAAGTTTGTCCAGGCAGGGCAGCTGCGCAGGGAGCAGGGCGCAGAATACGGCAGCATGAGCAAAGCAACTTGCTATCGCCCAGAGGGCAGGCAGATCTCAAGATCAGCGCTGGTGCGATGTGCACTCACAGATTGAACGATGGCGGTGGACGGGACATAGGAACACCACGGCCTCCACCACCGCCGCCGCCGCCTTGAGCAGAACATAGCGCCAGCAAGAGCGCCGTTGCCAGGGACAGCGCGCAGGTACGAGGAGAGCACAGCATGGTCTCTTGCTTGAGGGTCTTGTCAGATCTGCTGCTACCGAGCGAATGACTACCATTGCATTTGCTGGCGCCGGTCCGTTTGCTGGGCGCGGGGTCACGGCGAGGGGGCTAGGAACATTACCACCAACAACCCCACCAACCTCTTGGCGTCTCACACGTTGAAGTTGAAGATGACTGGAAAAAAAATGTGCTCCCAAACCATTCAACCAACCACAACCAGGCCGACAGACCAGGTGGATTGCTGATGTGCAAACAGAGTTGCACGTGATCATGCCAACACAGCAACATGCACAAGGACAAATGCCATGAAAATATATTGGATCAAATCATGCTGGGCCATCTCAACTCCAGAACATACACGCATACACCATCGAGATGTGACCTCAATCTGCGGCAATTTTATGGCGTCAAATGCGCTAGCCATCAATGAATTGAGCTGCTGCTGAGAGCATCTTGCACTCAATTTTGATCATAACAAAATTGTGCACACAGCACCTGACATATACGTGACCAAATTGCAGTAGTGCATCGCCATGTCCATGGAGGCACACAAAGCATGAGTGGATCTGCGTGGCAAGGTGCGAACGTTGGCAGCCAAGACAACGATGCCAGTGGTCCACAAGCCACAAAGCAAACACAAGCAAGAGAGCTTCAATCCTCAAGTCATCTATCATGTGGCTGTATATTTGAGCGCAGCGAGCTGCTTTGATGTGTGCACTCAGCAGTCGGAGCACTGCCAGCACTGATGCTGACACGCGCTGTTGTTTGCCCTACTGCTGATAAAGTCCCCTGCCCCCCGTGTTCAAATATGTACTGTGGACTAGTCATGTCCACCAACAAACCTACAGGAGGGATGTTAGAGAATTCTTAGGGCTTTTGTACGATGCACTGCCCGCCTTGGACCGCGTACAGGACAGTGAGCCGCGGCGGAGCAGTGACGTGGCTATCGCCAGCTAGCAATAACTACTATGCTGTGATCGCGTGCACGCATGCATTCCACAGCGCAAGTCACCTGCCGTGATCCATGCTCCCCCAACCCCATCGCTGATAGGTGGGGACAGGGGGAGCGCTTGGCGCACTTGCCTTTCTGTGCCAAATACATGGGGACTTGCCGCTCGTGCTGTCTGTGCCTCTACTCGACAGATTTGTCCCCTTGTGTTCCCATGGGACACCACACACACCCGCACAGAGCCTGGCGTGCGCAACCCGCTCATACCTAAACTTCAACGGCGAGGTTTGCTACTCAGAGACCTCCGCAACCCCCGGCATGCGCAACCGCGCCACCACACAAGATACATGTTGCGCGCTGCTGATGCCGGTCTGCAGGCGCGGTGCGGCGTGCGCAGCGCTGTCGCATCATCGCCGCAGCACGCGCACACTGGCGCAGTGTGCGAGGCGGCGGCGTCGCAGCAGCGGCTCAGCAGAAGACGGCGTTGACGTCCGCGCTGCTGTAGAAGCCCTCGTACATGTTCTGCCACGACCAGGTCAGGTGCTTGCTGGCCTGCATGCGCGAGCAGGCGCGCTGGTCGAGGTACGCGCCCTTGGACACTGCGCAGCATAGGGCAGCAGGAGTGAGGCAGCATGCGCATGTCAGTCGCAGGGCGCGCAAGTGCGATAAGGTGATATGCACAGAGGCAGTGAGCAGCGTGGTAGGTCAGTTGCTGCTGCCAGGGCAATCAGGTGCCATGTAAAGCTCGCAAGAATGTAAATCTGATCCTGCGCTGTTGGGTTGAGGGCAGCAGTACAAGCAGCAGCTCGCTGTCGTCACAACGTGTGTGATCAAAATGCCATGGTATCGACAAAGCCTGGTGTCAACATATGATCTTGTACTGCGCTACAGTTGGGTCTTGGTAACGGGGAATCATCAGCAAGAAAGCTGATCATCAGCAAGAAAGCTGTACACGCACAGTGGAGCACTCATCGCACAGGTGTTGTGCACATCCTTGGTACCTAACCAGCAAGGTCAGTTTGAGGACAGAGCATGCCATGATGATGCATGTTTTCATGGCAAAGTCGTGCACAGAAAGGCGAGTTGACTTGACCCATGACGCCGACGCAGAAGAAGTGGGTTGATGGCTTGTGGATCCACCAAATCCTATTCTAAATGTGCTGCTTTTGAACAATTTTACGTGAGCGCCAGCGTGGTAGCACAAAGCGGCGCAGCATCCTTTGCTGATCAAGCATATACTGTTCAGCAGCAGCACAGCTCACGCAGGTAGGTGAAAAGTGATAGCGATCCGACGCACAGCAAGAAAAACCGTCCGGCATTCGCAACTTCAATGAGCCGCATGCTGAGTGCGGTACACACCTCCTAGTCGCGATGCAGAGCCCGAGTTGTCGACGCTGCTGCCGCCGCTATGCAAATGGTGCAGTGCGTCCAGAGTTTTTGGTGGCGTCTCCTCTGCGTTTGACGCCAATGCACAGAGCATGAGTACGACGACGATTCTCATGTCCTGTGCTGCTCGCTGCTCCCGCCCCCTACCGCGTGTAATATCGACTTCGCCCTGGTGTCTCCACGCTATGCCTGTTGCTGCAAGTCTCCTAGCACGTGCACGCACAGCACTTTTGTTTTCCTGGCATCATTACTCGTTCTGCCGCAATTGTACGAGTCGAGTAGAGTGCGTGAAGTTCAAATTGAAGTGCTGTCCAGATTGCACAAAACAGAGTCACCTCTTGTCGCACAGCATATATTTCTGTTTGTAGATGTCTGAGGCACTTTGTTTAGCCATGGCGCGGTGACGTGCGTTGGTGGTCGCAGCGAAAAAAGTGACGCGCTCAGCGTTTTTCATCATTGTCAGCTTTGAGCCTCATGATTGTGCTGAACCTTTTTTGACAATGAAGTCATAGACTTAAGAAAACGCACAGCATGTGTGCGTGCCACACCTTCGTCTCATGCACATTCCTTCTAGAAGGGGAACGAATGTCGTCATGTAGGGGTGACAACAGCCCACAAGAGCACCAGAACAAAAAAGGCAGAAACACATGGCTGCAGTAGCAATAAAGTGGACAGGCCAGGCACCATGCTCATATACTTTCAAAAACCAGGCTCCACAAGTGCTGCAGTGTGACACCAGTCCCTATTCCACTTTGCTCTGTCGCCGCCGCCGCCGCCGGCGAAATTGCCACAGATCATCCTGCATGGTATTTTCTCTGCGGATCAGCCACAGGACCACATAAAAAGCTACAAGAACCAGCACGGCCACTGCAGTGATCACCCCTCTCACGCTCCCCCAGTAGTGCCCCCAGTGCCTCACGGTCGCGGTCAGAGTGATGTCAGCGGGCGCCGGCAGCCGCAGTCTGCCGCCGCCGTCGCACGCGAACGCGTTGCAGTAGCGCAGGGCTAGCGCGTCGTACAAACGCGGCGACGCCTGCTGCGGGAAGCACTGCGCCATCACGTCGCGGCAGCGGCGGCGGTGGGCAGTGAGCGTGGCGGCTGCACACGTTGGAGCGTCACAGCCAAACATGGGACAGAGGTCTGCTAAGCAGCGGCCGTGCGTGGGCGCCTCCTCAGGGTGTTTCGTGTCCAGGTGCTTGTCGAGGTATAGCTCGGAAACGAATATCTGCGGGGCGCCGGGAGACACAGAGTCGGCTCATGAGTCGTGTCAGTTGGTGAGAGGTCAATGAGAGGATTGTGTGCATGTGGTATTCTTCTGCGCCGCAGGTGTTTTCCATGAGGTGCTGCATGGAGCTTGCCGTGCCGCAGCGGCACGTTGCACAAGGCGTTTGTTGCAAAGTTTTCGCGGCAGACGTATTGTGGCTGCCCAAAACTGAGTGGCGCATGCATATGGCACTCTAAGCCTTGCCGAAGTACCATTCGCCACAGCACTTGCTTGCACACTAGTAAAGCAACAACGCACTGAGCTTGGCTCTTTGGGACAGTGCGTCTGGTGTTGTATGCAGAACAAATCACCACATGTGCGCCTGCTAGCACACGAATCCGTACAGTGATTATGGGCGATCAGACCAGGACCCTCTCTATTGCTTTCAACTACGTTTGCTGTTGGGCTTTGCATTTCACTTGAAAGCAAGTCGTCTCTTGGTTGCCTCTTGGATGTGATCGCACGCCTTTGTCCAACCGCACACACCTTAGAACAGTAGGGGCACCTCCATCCCGTGTATTTCACAAACGTCTTGTCAGCCTCCTGCTGTGCGTACATGTCATCTCCCAACTCGAGCGGGCAATCCGCCGGTCTCTCATGCTGGTCTGCACCTGGCACCGCAAGGAGCACCTGTGCATATTGAGAAGCACTCCCAAGTGTGAGCTGCCAGATTTGAGCACCCGAACTGAGCTGCATAGCTACGAGGGCACGTCACAAGCTTGTGGAACGCACAGGCAGATCAAAGGCTTGCCTGTGTAATGACGGCTCTGACAAATCGGGAATCTTGTCTGGAGCAACGCTGATGAGCTGACATGACAGCCGGATTTGGAGCCAATTCATGCGCTGTCTCAGTGGTCGGCAAAGCTAGTGCACGCACACAACAGCTTTCTTCGGTCAAAAGTTAAAGTTGAAGTGCAGACTCAACTGTTGAAGATATTTCCGAACAAACAAATATCGAAGCAGAAGCGCCTCTCTTAGGCACACAGGAGCTCGCATTCACTCTCGCTGCTTGGGGCGCAGACCAATACACCAGCCAGCTTTCGCTGCGGCCAGCCGCCAGCCGCCAGCACCCAAAGCTGATGATGATGTATTCCAGCATGTCGTATCTGTCATAAGATGCGTCGGGCGCCACCACTTTGGCAGCAGCAGCAATGACTCAAAGAGTAGCGTCCCTCGAGGGTGCCGCCCTCAACCTAATAGCTCTCCGGGAGGACTGTAGAGAGGAGCTGATAACACTACTTACAGCCCTCCCTGGCCGAAAATGCTTAGTGCTGGACAGAGCACTGGGGGGACTTTTGAATCATGTAATACCGGAAGGCGCAAAGCTGCTGCGTGAGAAGGGAGTTGTACACGTGCGACAGCTGGGGAGTGGTGACCTAGGGCTGCCGCAGGATCCACACACAGGGAAACCTGAGCTGCCGGAGCATGTGGTGTATCTGGTGCGGCCGAGCGTTGCACACACAAAGCTCATAGCGATGCAGGTGCAGGATGGGGTGCGGGCTGGGGTGCCGCTCGATTACCGATATAAGGTGAGCGTCGATCTCTGCTGCTGTCCTTGACTGACCTTCACCGCCGCAGCAACCGATGCTTCAGCCACTGCTGCCGCCAGCACTGCATCAGTTGACAGTAACGCTCGTTGTAGAAATCATTGGGGTACGCCAACAAACTGTGATTGTGCGCTGCGTCATGCGTGCACGACGTGACATCTAGGTATCAGGCTGATCCCAGGTGTGTGCGCTTCAAATGCGTTGCCTATCATGCTAACGCGGCCAAGCGCAATACTGGATGGGGCTGGTAGCTGCATTGTGCAGTGCTGATCCATTTCTGGTTCGTCAAGGCCTCGGTGCAACCACACCGCGTATTTATGCCGCCGATGCATTGATGCTGTCGGCCAGCAGCAGTACTCTTCACATGCCCGCGAACACACGACAACTCTGCGCACCAGCAATCGCGGTCGCATGCTGCTCTCGATCTCTGGCGACCACTAGACACACAGGTGCTCTTTGCACGCCAGCAACCACAGCGTGTTTCTCTCGACCCCCTGCGCCGTGCCACTTTGCACGCCAGCGATCACAATCGCGTGTTTCTCTCGCTCCCCTTCGACACGCTGCACAGGTGTACTTCGCACACCAGCAATCACAATTGCGTGTTTCTCTCCGACCCTGCCCCCCCTTGACACGCTGTGCAGGTGTACTTTGCGCCGCAGCGCACGCTCATCTGCGAGCAGGTGCTCCGCGACGAAGGCGTAGCATCGCGCATCGACATTGCAGATCACCCCCTTGACCTCATACCCCTGGACACGGACCTTCTATCCCTGGAGCTTGAGGGGGCAGTGGGCGCGGCCCTACTGACCTCCACGGGGGGGGCTAGCTGGGGGTGCGATGCGGGGGCGGGGGTTACGGCCGTTGCCAGGAGTTTGATCAGGCTGCAGGCCATGTATGGGGCGATTCCCAATGTGAAGGCGATCGGGCCAAATAGTGCGGCTGCGCTGCGGCTCGCGATGCGTACGCGGCGCGAGGTGAGCGATGAGAGAGTGTCACTGGCATGTTGATGTTGTCCCCGTGTGCTTTGTCGTCGCCCGGAGGGTGCGGGGAAGTGCCATAGGTAGTTCACGCAAATCGCGGCATTGGAGACCAGGTCATGCGTTGCCAATGGCAGGTACAATCGTTTAAGGCGCTGAAGCCATTGGTGTCCTTGCAGGTGTGAATGGTCTGCAACTGGGCATAGAGCATCACTTGACGTGTGCAATGTCTTGAGGATTCGACTGTCTGTAGCCAGGGGGGGGCTCTGCACACCCATATACCGCACATTGCACGTTCTGCAAACAGAGGGTATGCAGACAATTTGACCACTGCCTGCCTCGAACGATGTGATTCTGCTCTCATTTGCCCCTTTGGACTACTTTGAGAGACCATGCCCCGTGATTCTGCTCTAATTTGCCCCTTTGGACTACTTTGAGAGACCATGCCCCACAACATCTTTGATCTTGTGTGAATGCCATGCACGTGTGCTGCGCCACGACGAATGCCACATGCATGTGAAACCTGTGACATTACATATGCCGTGCTGGCACGCTGTTATATGTTTACCCTAACCCTAACCTAACCCTAACCTTTAAGTCGCCATGTCAAGGACCACTCTCGACGATGCACGCTGCCAATGCTGACATCGAATTGCTCTGACCCTTGTATGGTCACTACCATACTTACAGACCCATGAAATGCCCATGCCACGCTTCACCTTGGCAGCAAGACTACGGTGTACAGTACTTGAAGCGAGGCCAATGTCTAGCGGCACCGACGTTGGGCACTGGGTGTTCATAGCGTGTTTGCAATGAGCCCATGAAGATGAGCGCTAATACTGCTGATAATGCTGGTCAGGTCGGTAGAATGCGTTGCTTCCTCATATCATGATCACAGACCCCCCTGCAGTCTGCCAGCCCCGAGTCATGCAACAGTCAGCGCTCTCTGTTCGGTGATAACCTTGTGGTTATCGTGTCGCAGTTGCTATGTGGCCAGGTCGTGGAGCAGTTATTGCTGACTGTAACTGAATAAGCGGTTCTTGCGTTGAGGCGTGCTGCAGGAATACGACCCCGCCAACCCTGCCCTGGGTACCTCTAATGTGGAGATCGACACGCTCATCATGCTCGATAGGTGAGTGAGACCTTCATCTTGATGTGAATTGTGTACTGTGAGTTCACATGTTCTCATATACTTTGAAGTATATCAACGTGCGCATGCGTAGACTATGGAGGGCTTGGTTGCTCGGTGCATACATGATGTTTTGCATGTTTCCGTCGACGCACAAGTAGGTATACGAAGCTTCATGGCGCGGCGCTTCTGAACACCACCATCATTGCATCTGGGCACTCTCCATTTACACCATGCCACATGGCTATGCTGTGAGCGCAATCCATGCCAAAGCATTGACTGCACGTGACAGGCGCCTTGGAATAATGCTTGCAGGTCTTCAACTGTTCTCATCAACACGATCTGACATTGACTGAGAGCCTCAATATGACAACAGATCTCATGCGATGTGGCAGCGCTCAAGTGGCGTTCTACCCACCCGGCGTAGTGTCACTGGTGCAAGTGTCCCTTTCCCGTGACCTCGCATGCATGTCCAGCTTCATGTGTGACGTGCCCTGTGCCGCTGCGCACACAGATAAACAAGCATTTGCGTACACCACACGCGTGCGATGACCACGCATGCCTGTCAATTAATCCAACTTCACTGCCTGTAATTGTTCAACTTCACTTCATGTGTGACGCACCCTGTGTGCGCAGGTCGGTGGACCTGGCGTCCCCCCTGGTGACCCCCCTCACCTACGAAGGCCTCATCGACGAACTCCTGGGAATTGCCAACGGCTTTGTCAAGCTGGACGCAGAGGCGCTGGGCGAGGCAGAGGAGTCGAGCACTGCTGCGGACCTCCGCAAGCAGGTTGCAGTTCCACTGAACTCGAGCGACCCGCTGTACGCTGCCACCAGGGACCTGAGCGTGGAGAATCTGGGCCCGTATCTGCAGGGGAAGGTGGGTGGGTAGGTAGCAAGGTGTCGGAGCACTGCAGACTTGATGGTAAAGACACTGCAGTTGCAGTTCAAATGGGCAGATTCTGTGTGTGTGTATCGGTCACTTCTATGCACAGCTCGGCTTGAAGTGGAACGGAGGGTGCCTTTGCACGTCAGTGCGGCGTGTAATAGTCTTGCGGGCAATGGCAGGTAGCACCAGATGCAAAAACAGTTGTACTCACCAAGGTTTCATCTGAACACAGCGACATAGTGAGTGCAGACTTTCAACATCATCATCCGCGTACAATGCTTGGCCGATCTTGATGAAGTGGTTGCGACCCTCGCAGCGGCATTTCGTTCGCAGCAAGTAGAGTATCAGTGTTGTGTTGTTCTCCGCGCTTGTTCTAGAAACTGTTGCCAGTGCTTGTGATACGTGAGCATCACCAAAAGGGCTCCTGAGCACTGCTGAATACATTTTGGCCACGAACTGCAGCAAGGCCTTGGAAACTGGAAGTGTGACAGTGCTGCGCACTGCTTGAAGCTGATGACGCTCCATACCAATCACGTCTACGAGAGCTACGCATTTTTCGCGCCATTATAATTGGTGTTCGCCCGTGCTGAGTTTGGAAACAATTGTCAGTTCTTGTACATCATCATAAGGTGTGTGAGCATGACAAACGGAGCTGTGCTGCACAGCGTTGGCTGCTTCAGAGAGCAACAGCCCCCGCGAGAACCAGCCACAACAGCAGCATCATTGCTGAGCACTGCTTGCTGCTGGTGACGCTCCAGGCCAAGGACAATCAGCATCATCGCTGAGCGCTGCTGTGCTGCTGCTGTATCATTGCTGAGCGCTGGTGTGCTGCTGCTGGTGACGCTCCAGGCCAAGGACATCCGCGAGAGCTACGCGGCGTTCCGCGCCAACAAGGACCAGAGCATCACGGAGATCCACGACTTTGTCAAGCGCATACCGGGCCTCACGCAGACGTACAAGTCTCTGAATCAGCACATACATATAGCGGAGCTGGTGAAGCGAACGACGGATGGTGCACCGTTCCGCCAGCGCTGGCAGACGGAGCGCAGTATGCTGGAAGGTCAGCTAATGCGTGATACTCGACTCTTGAATCGCAATACTTGACTTGACTCATAACGCGATGGACTCAGGTCCGAGAGTGGAGATGTCATGCCAGAGGTGCTTGTGCAGGTTCGTTTTTATGCTCTGCATCGACTCATGACTCAAACCCATTTACCTGGTGTTGGTATGCGCTAGACAAGATGGTGAGAGTGCTGGTGCAGGCAGACAGGGAGCAGCACACCAAAGACGGCATGCATACCCTTGAGCGCTGCTGAGCGCTGCCATGCTGGGATGCAAACCATACGCTCCTCAATATAATGTTTCGCGCACCAAAACACTGCAATGACGTGAGCGCACCAAGGAGTGGCGCACCCGTGAGCACTGCTGCGTAAGAGAAATGCAGACTGAACCGCTCCTGAACATGTTCCCTTGTTCCCCCCCTGTCTTGCACACCTTTACCACAGGAGAAGCGTGTTTTGACGCCATCGAAGACCTGATCTGCGAGCAGGCGCCGCTTGTGTCAGTGCTCCGATTGCTGTGCCTCCAGGTGAGCAGTTTTGACCTCAATTGTGCATCCAGGTGTCAGCAACGTGCAGAACATGCTCTGCACATGTGTCGAGCGTTGTCCTATGGTGGTCAATACATACCTTTTTCACTCGGCCCATGCCCAAGGGGCAACGTGATGTTGTTGTTACATGAGGCAGTGTCAGAAAGAGACTCTTCAGCAGATGCACACATGCTTTGATGCGCGCTGGGCACACGAGCATAAAGCACGAACAGTAGTTATGTTGCATCGGTGTGCTGGTGCTTGTTGTCGTGCGTCAATGCGCACTGAAGTCAAAAATGACATTCGACTGTGCCACGAGCATTGCGTTGCTTGCCACCGCGGTCACGATGTCACTGCGGTATGCCATGTGCGACTGTCATTGATTCTCGACTCTGATACTACATTGCCTTGCTGTGCATCAGTGTGGCTGCCGCTGCTTCGTGTCTGCTGGTATGCAGCGCTCTTCAGGATCACATTGCGCAGATGTAGTTCATCCAAGCTCAGTCGTCGCACATAACAAAACGCTGCTCGCTACATCATGATGCGCGGTGCCGCCTCACCTTCTTGTGACTGTTCTTACGCGTGTAACTGCTGCGTAACTGCCCTAACTGCAGAGCATCACTCGCGGCGGCATACCCAGCGGGCGCTTTGACGCGCTGCGCCGCGACATTGTGCAGACGTACGGGTACGAGACGATGCACGCGCTAGCGGCACTTGAAGCAGCGGTACGTACCCACAACACTAAGTACTCGTTGAAGTTGAGGTTCACGCTACTGTGACAATGCCATGTGCCATGAAGACACCATTTGATGGAACGTTTCGGTACCGTCTGGAGGTTGCATATCGATTGGAGCAGCACGCAGTCATATATTGACCCTTAGAGGTGCTTCACGTGCCTTGCTTCCGCATGAACGTTGGTAAATGTGTAACGTACTGCAAGTATTTTTTTGTATATGCCCCTTTTAGTGTCGCCTTATCACTAATTGCACATCGTTAAGCCCACATTATTTGAAAGTCAATGTTGTGCATGTGTCAAGACACATCAGCTCATTGTACTCTCAAGCACTGTGCAATTCCTGGATGTGCTCCGCGTATGCCCTGTGGAAATGCCCAGTTCTGTGAGCTGTAGTGACTCTGGTGCTGTCAACATGTGCGCAGTAGCACATGCTAGCACTGCCTGCCTGTTGTTGCTTGTCATGAGCCGCCACGGTAGTTGATTTTGCTGCTCTCACAATCGCCTCGTGCGACCATGCGACACTGCGCCACAGTTGATCACGGCTTTGTGCGCTGGCCAGCGCAGCGTAGACCTACAAAACTGCCACCTTGGTTCTTGCACACTGAATCTCTGGGACCAGCTGGCTGACTGCTGTTGCATCATCTCTTGACGTGGCTGTTATCGCTGCAAGCACGCAGCACTGATCTGCTTTGCCACCAGACACCACGCTGGAGAGACTGATGGCCATGGCGCGTTTGTGTAGCACACCAACGACAGCTTCCCGACTTCCAAGGCTGCGATTGCAGCTACCTGTCTCTGCTAATCCCCCCCCCCCCCCCCCCCACTCTCCAACACAATGTTCAATGCCCCCAAAGCCCATAATCCACGCGCTCGCCCCACTCAAGTGACCCCGCCCTTCAGCTCAACCGCACCCCCTCCCGCCACCCGCAGGGCCTGCTGAAGCCGTCACCTCCCCCCCAAACACATTGCACAATGCCCCCAGAGACCACATTTCTCGCACCCACCCCATCTACATACCCCACTCTACAGACTCAACCCTACCCCCTCCCCTCCCATCCACCCTTAGGGCTTGCTCCTCCCCCCCAACACACAATGCTCAACGCCCCTGAAGCCGCACACGCCCCATTCAAGTGATCCCGCCCTTCAGCTTAAGCCTACCCCCCCCTCATCCACCCTTAGGGCCTGCTCAAGCGCAACGGCCTCGTTTGGGTCGTCGACGTTCCTCTCACGCACGCCATCCAAGTACCCCACTCTACCAGACTCAAACCTACCCCCCCCCACACTTCACTCCCAGGGCCTGCTGAAGCGCGGCGGCCTCGGCTGGGTCGTCGACACGGCGGCGGCGGCGCCGTGGGCCGCGCTGCGCCGCGCGCTGCGGCTGCTGAGCGATGTGACACCCGCCGCATCATCTTCATCATCAGCGTCAGCCGCGCCGCCGCCTCAGGATATGTCGTACGTGTGCGCAGGCTATGCGCCGCTGAGCGCGCGCGTTGTGCAGGCGATGGCGGGTGGGGGAGGCGCGGGGGATTTGGCGGCGGCGCTGCGCGTGCTGCCGACGCCCGTCCTGGACTTCAAACAGGTATGTATGGTGTTTCTGGTGAGAGAGAATGAATACTACTTCGAAGTATGTAGCTGGACTGCTAGTATCACGCGGGCGGCCATTTGTGCAAGGTGGCACTGATGCGACGACGGAGTACTGGCACATTTGCTGTTCGCGTAGGGTTTGAACTTCAAGCAGGCAACGTTCTGGGTGTCTACATTTGTACATTAGCACGTGGTGTGGTGTCAACTGCCACCTCCTGTCATGATAGAAGGATGTCAAGAAGAACATGTGGATACTCACTTTGTAAGTACTTTTTTGGCATCCAGTGCAAGAACTTGAATTTGCTACTGCCCATGCGCTGAACATGCCACTCCCCTCCCCCCTGCACATGCCTGCAACAGTCATCATGCGTGCAGTGCTGCTGTGCTGTATGTGGTGCTGTGATGCCTCAGGGTGCTGCACCAACTGTTTCGCATACACTTGATCCACGAACAGCAATATATATGTTGTTGTGTGTACTGTGCTACCCTCAGGGCGCTGTTCCCGTTGATTTACATACAGCCATATCTAGTCCATCTACAGGGCTCAGCAGCAGAGTGCAGGTCAGTGAGTGTCGGGTTGAGAGAGGATGAGAAGGCGCCACGTACCTCCAAAAGAATCTTTGAGGTGTATCTCCAAAATAATCTTTGAGATGCCTTGCATTTGAGATGCAAAGTACTTGTTGTGGTACTGTCTACTCAGAAGCGCTTGTCTGCGTTCTGTGATTTGTGGTGTGGCTTTGCTGCTTGCAGCACTTGTGCTGCTGCGTGACATGCCTGTGAAGCAGTGGGTAGGTATACATTGCAATTACTTACAGCTGTTCGCACTGTTGCATCATGTGATGCAATGGCTCCTGGTATGGAAGGCTGACGTCACAACAACACTTGTCATACTGCGTCACAGACCCCTGTACAGCAGTTGTTGAACATCAACACACTCATCAGATACCAGCCTAAACTCCCTTTTGGTTGAGTTTGCACAACGCGGTGACCTGTCACATCCTTGTAAGCTGACCATTGACGCGCCCTGCGTGGCACCGCTTTGCCGCACATCCAGCAGGATGCGGATACACGGCAGCAGGGCTCACAGGAGAAGAAGCGGCCAGTGCTGCTAGTCTACTACGTGGGGGGCGTCACCTTTCTTGAAGTAGCCGCGCTCAGGTTCCTCGGCCGCCAACGCGACTTTCCGTTTGAGGTCGTGGTCGCAACGACCAAGATACTGAGCGGCGATGCCTTTGTCAGGACGCTCATGCCGTCTTTTGACAACGGCCTGGCGCAAGATTGACGCGCCAGCGTAATAAAGTGAGTGCACTCCACAGCCGAATTGGGGGAGGTTTCCTGCGCGTTGCTCGGGTACTGGCTGTTGCAAGTGTGCGCATGTTTAAGTCGCACTGTCTGGCCAGTGATTGTCCTGCTGTTTTGTTGTGATGCTTGTTGAGCATGCATTGCGCAGCAGGACCAGCATTTGAAGCACAACGCACATGTACCCATGCGCGTATACTGCAGCCCGCAACTGTCGCACATCTGGTTCAGTAGATGACTGAATTATCATGGCAAAGCATGTGTGCGCGGCACCGCCGTGCTGGGTGGCCGCATGTAGTTGATGAGCTAAGATGAACATGTAAATTGTCTGTTTCCGTTTGCGTAGCCGCTCTGAATGCTGTCGCTCTTGGCAGCAGTACATGCACTGCACTCATGCACGCAGAGATCCAGTACAGGCAATTGAGGATCAGGCTTCATAGAGGGTAGCCATTTGCAGGACGGCACCGCCGTTGCGGTGGGCGCGTACCACACAGTGCTCAACAACGGCGGCCTCGTGTGCTTGGGATGGGGGTGTTCGGCAGCGCGGACAACATCAACGACGATGCGAGCGACACGCCAGCGCCTGTTGACCTGGTGGTCGACACCGTGGAGCAGCGCTGCACGGCGAGTGCTGTCGTCACCCCTGGCACCTACCACACGTGCACACTGCTCAGTGGCGGCCAGGTGGCGCGCTTCGGCCTTAGTGACGATGCGCAGCTGGGCCAGGGGAACACCGGCCAGCTGCGCGATGACCCCAGCGAATTTGGCGCGAGCGTTTCAATTGTCAACCTCAGCGCAGGCGGCGTCCAGCAGCTAGGCGAACTCGTGCGATGTGCTCGACAAAAGGCATGGTGAAGTGCTGGGAGCTCGATGACAAAGGCAAGCTTGTCAATGGCCAGGGCAAAACGGCACCTCTTGGCGCAGTGGCTGCCGACGTGGGCAACCTGTCCATCGTGGCACTGGGCACGGAGCGCGCAGCGAAGGCTGTGGTTCCAGGAGACGATCACAATTGCGCGCTCTCTTGACTGGTGGGGCGATGGCATGTTGGGGGTATGGAGACATGGACAGTTCGGCATGGACAGTCGTGACAGCATAGTCAATGACAGAATGGAAATGGGTGACTTGGTCTGCCACTGTTCTGCTCCAGGGCTGATCAGCAGCTTTCATATCCTTGCATCATTTCATGAATGTGTTAACCGTGTGGAACACCATCAACCAACTACGACTTGCAACAGCTTGCGCCGTGCATTGCGTCGTGTTGCCACCCTATCTGTTAAATTATGCGCACGTGCATTTGGAAATTGATTACTTTCAAAGATGGCATTCGTGGAGTCTGCAAGGCATCATGACTTGCAAAGTGTTGTTCAAGTTCTCAGGTCAAGTCCATAGCATGCTTCGTGAACAGTCATGGGGTATGGCATGACGTGGGGTTATGAGTTATGACCAATTCTGTTGAATACTGGCTCCAACTAAGTCGTCCATGACTTGTCTCTCATGCCTGGGCCTTCTGGTGGTTTACTCGTGCTTCGGGAGTGTACAGTGTTCTGAAGGCAAACTACTAAGATTCTTGGTTTCATCGGTGTGACTCTCCCTGGCTCGGACACCGCCCCTTGCCCCCACGCGTTTCACGCTGTGTGTGGTTCTGTGATGATCACGCTGTGTGTGCTGCTGGTTCTGCTAATTCCAGAAGCACCTGCACAAGGCAAGCACAAGCGCGCAGCTTAGTACATCTGTCAGATCTCTCTGTGCGAGTGTACAGTCTGCAAGTCGCGAGCTGGTTAGTGAGGTGCGAGCCGGTTGGCTGAGCGTCTCGCTGAGCGTCGCCCGCCAAGCAATTTCAAGCAGCAGCCATGGGCGCCTTGTGGCTGAACGCTTACCGTTGCGATGGTGTGACAGCGAGGTCGATGTACCTTCTCTGTCGGGCACGCGACACCGTGACCACATCATAACCGTGATGCGAGCGACGACTCAAGGCATGATTCTCGCTGAAGCTGAGCTCGGCATGCTGTATGCAATCCTGCCTCGACGCAGGAGCGCCGTCTCCTGCTGTGTACAGTAGCATCCAAGGCTTGCAGATTTGTCATAGCGAGTTTCTGTGTACATGCACGACAGCCAAATTCACCCTCAGCTTGTCACAAACATATTCATGCACAGGTGCTGGTGCTGGCGGCGGCGGTGGCGGCGGCGGCAGTGGCGCCGTCTGTGGTGGCGGCGGCGGCCGTGGCGGCGGCGGGGGGGGTGTAGGCATGCCAACTGCACCTCCATCGCCGCCACCATCCACGGCCATCTCCGTCGCACCTAGCATGGCCCCCACCATGCAACCCACCATGCTTGGAACCACCACAACATTTGGCGGCGGCGGAGGCGGTGGCGGTGGTGGCGGTGCTGGTGGTGCTGGTGGTGCTGGGGGACCAGGGGGGGCTGGTGGTCCTGGCGGCATTGGAGGTGGCGGGACTTTTGGTGGGGGTGGCTTTGGTGGGGGGGGCGGCGGGATTGGTATGATACCGGGGTCACGTGGTCCGGCAGGCCCTCCTGGGGCCCCAGGCAAGGGTGGGCCAAGTTGTCGTTCTCACCATCAAGAATCCTTAGTCATATGGGGAGTTGCATGATTGACTGTAGTGACAGTGGTGGGCGAATCTTACTGTTCAAACCCAGTGCATGCTGCACCAGTCATTGAGACAACAACCTGCTGCAGGGGGGTGCATACACAAGATCATGCTGTTGAACCTCGTACGGTCTGCTTTGATGGCAACTCCAAATGCATGCGCGCTGGCAAGGATGCTCAGCGTCCCTCAATACTGCTTCTACTCTCTCCAACCATGCACGCCGCACCATACTGTTTGCTTCCACAATGGCACTTCCTCAGAAGCCTGCTGCATTGCCACACCCGACATCAAAGCCATGTGTACACAGATGCACTCTTTCTTTTGCTGTCCTCTGACGCATTGTTGCGCCCCCCCCTCACTACCCGCAGGAGGCCCTGGCGGTGCCGGCGGTGCCGGCGGCGCCGGCGGCGCCGACGGCGCAGGTGGCGTGGGCGGCAGCGGCGGCGCTGGTGGACGACGCAGGCGACGCCCTACGACCGTACCATTGCCAGCCCCTTCTGCGGCACCGACTCTGGTGCAAACACTTGCATCAACGCCTCACGTCACGGCGCCTCAGACGGCGCCCGTCACCGGAGCCTCCTCCATCGCCCCCACAGCTGCTCAGACGCCTGGAGCGTCACCGGCGCCCACGGCGCAGTCCACAGGTGGCGGAACGGCGCCGGGCACGCGCACGGGGTCTCCCGCACCGTCTGCTGGGCCCACCACTGGACAAACGGCGACGTCAACGTCGGCCGCAACGGCTCCATCGACGGCAGCGGCTACACCTTCTGGCACGGCGGCACAGACGGCAGCGTCAACGCCGGCCGCGACGGCTCCTTCGACGACAGCGGCTACACCTACTGGCACGGCAGCAGAGTCTCCTGCGCCTTCCGGTGGGCCCACCGGAGGCCAGACCCCTGCGCCGACCGCTGGCGCTACTGCTGGCGCTACCGCTGGCATCACCGCTACTGCTACCGCTGGCGCGACCGCTGCCGCGACCCTTGGCGCGACCGCTGGCGCGACTGCTGGCGCGACCGCTGGCGTCACTGCTAGCGCTACTGCTGGCGCTACCGCTGGCGCTACTGCTCAGTCGACGGTCTCAGGGACTGCTGCTGGCACTTCCGGCTCGTCCCCTGCTCCTTCCGCTGCGCCGAGCGTGGGCCAGACAGCTGCAACAACTGCTGCTAGCACTGCTCAGGCAACAGTCTCTGGCACCGCTGCGGCTTCTCCTGCTCTTCCGCCGGCCCCACTGTTGGGCAGACAGCCGCATCAACGTCTGCTGCTACGTCATAACTGCGGAGGGCAGGTGCTGGCTGCTGGCGTGCTCCGAGTTAGGCAGCGGAGGCCTTCACGTGAGTCGACCATACCGCTGGAGGGGGAGAAGAGGGGGAGTGCACGCAAACTACAAGCTCATGCATTTCAAGCTGGTCAGAGCTGCTGAGCAGCACGCTGAGTTTGCACACTATAGCTGAAGCCCAGCAGCAGCAGTATGAAGAGAACGGTGACCTGCATGTTACTGTGTGCACTAGACAACAGTGTCTTTCCTCTCATGGCAGGCACATGAGGTTGAGCGATGCAGCAACAAGAGCAGAGTTGTGCCCTTGTTGCGAGCTCACTGAGTTGTTGATGAAGTTGATGCTGCAGGTAGGCAAGTAGAAAACCCAGGCCGTTGATGGTAATTACTTTAAAGGCAGCACCGGTCACATAGACGCTGTGGCAATGACGCCAGAGCGCTGCGCACGCCAAGCCATATGCATCATGCCCACAGACCAGCCTCAGCAGCGTGTAACATGCATCATACACCCATGTGGTGGCGCGTGTGTGCGTGCCGCGGCTTGAGGAGGTCTCTGGGTAGCCCACCTCGCCATTGAAGTCTATGAGCGGGCGGCGCACGTCAGGCTCTGTGTGTATGTGTGTGTGGTATCTCATGGGCAACGCAAGGGGCCACAACTGTTAAGTAGAGGCAAAAGCAGCACCAGCAGCAGCTCCCCATGTATATGGCACATCAGGGCAAGTGCGCCATGGGCTATCTGTTAGCGACGAAATTGAGGGAGCACGGGCCACGGCAGGAGACGTAGGTTCACTGGAGCTGTGTGTTGCACGCGCGAATGCGATCGCAGCATAGCTAGCTGGCGATGGCCAAGTCGAAGCTCTCTTTTGTACGCATTGTGGCTTGTGGACTACTGGCAATGTTATTTTGGCTGCCAGCATTTGCACCTTGCCACAAAAGCACTCGTGATTTGTATGCCTCCATGGACATGGGATGTACTGTTGTGATCAGCATTCCATACTCAAGTGTATATCAGGTGCTGTATTCACAATGCTGATAAAATCACATGTCAGTGCACCATGCTCACAGCAGCAGCTCTGTTCATTGACGGCTACCCTAGTGCATGTGGTGTTCAAGTGCCGCAGATGCAGCAGATCTTGCTGGTGTATGTGTGTATGCGTGCATATCTGGACTTGAGAGTGCCTAGCACTTTTTGATCCAGTATCTATCATGGCATCTGCTCCATGAGCATGCTGCTGTGTTACTGATGACATCTGCGCATGTTGTGTGTTCGTGTTCCAGCGCATCAAACGACAAGTGCTGCGTTCTTCAACTTCAACGTGCTCTCACTAAAAAAAAACGGGGACGGCGCCCAACCCAGCTGCACACTGATCGCGTGATGCGCTCTGTAGCATCAGTCTGAGAAGATTTTCAGAGCAGAGACCATGCTGTGCCCTCGTGCCTGCGCGCTGTGCCTGGCAACGGCGCTCTTGCTCGCGCTAAGTTCTGGACAAGGCGGTGGCGGCGGCGGTGGCGGCAGTGGTGTCCTGATGTCTCATCCGCCGCCAGCGTTCAACCTGTAAGTGCAAGTTTCGCATCTGACTGAGCGTATCTGACTAATGAAACGGCTTGCGCACTCGCTACCTTGCTGCCTCTCTGGACGCTGCACGCTACGTCTGATGCTGCCGTCAGCAATCTGGAGCAAATACTGCTATTTCTAGCGGCATTGGTCCTCAAGCACCGGTGCTTACACGTTTTTGATTGATTATTTTGCTCCCTGCTCCCTGCGCAGCTGCCCTGCCTGGACAGACTTGACCACATGCTACTGGATGCGGTTCAAGACGGGATATGCAGGCGGAGTTGACTGCGTCTGGTAAGTCCGCAGGCCACATCACTCAAATGCTCACATGTGCGCAGAGGTGCCATGCCCCTTTTCCTGCATTCAGATTCTCAGACCTGCAGTGTTGCCGTGTACATAGTGGTCAACCGGTGCAAACTTTGCAAAACGGACATTGTCGGACTCTCCCGTTTCCGCATGGCCTGTGTTTGTGGGACGCATCAGGTGGCATGGCCAGGCGCCGCAGCTTGCGCAATGCATGCATGGCAAGTGCCGTCGCTGGTTGCATCAGCGTTGCTGGTTGCACCTGCGATGAACCATAGCCAGCTGCATACGAGGGAATAATCAACCTGAGTGGCATGAGTGTCGCTCATCACCTCGATAAAGCTTAAGCTGACTCACGGTGACTCATTATTGCACAGCCCGGTAGCACCGCATGAGACAAAACATACAATGTCACACAATAGCTCAACGTTGCACTCAACACTCAAGACGCGGCGTGCTCACACAACACCCCTGCGCTGGCTCTTGACCACTGCAACAGCTGCCCCAATGGCTGCAGCTTCTGTGCGCTGAGGCGCCCACTGCCGTATGCCCCCACTTGTCCCGTCCCACGTGGTGGCGGGGGTGGTGGTGCTGGCGGCGGTGGCGGTGGCGGCGGCGGTGGCAGCGGCGGCGGTGGCGGCGTTATTCCTGGCCCCCCTGGGCCTCCGGGCCCCCCTGGGGCTCCAGGCATCGGAGGACCAGGAAAGTGAATCTCAAAATCTCATTGCAAGTCGACTGGATCACAATCATGGACGTAGTACTGTGGAACGAATATGCTTGTCAGCAATTAGAAGCAGTGCGTGCGTGATCAGCGCATGACAGCAATGTCGGCATCAGGCAGGCTCATTGTCAACTTCACCCGCTTGTCTCTATCCCTCATGCTGTTCGTGCAGGGGGCGCTGGCGGCGCTGGTGGTGGGGGCGGAGCCGGTGGCGGCGGTGGCGGCGGCGGTGGCGGCGGCGGTGGCGGTACCATGGTTCCACATCGCGTCCCCTCTCCTGCGCCAACCTTTGCGCAGACCGTAGCGCCAACTGCTGGTCAGACGCCTGGACCGTCACCGGCGCCTACCGCACAGTCCACAAGTGGTGGAACGGCGCCGGGCACGCCCGCAGGGTCCCCTGCACCGACTGCTGGTCAAACAACTGCGTCGACGCCGGCCGCAACGGCTCCATCAGCGGCAGCGGCTACAGCGGTTAGCACAGCAGCAGAGTCTCCCGCACCTTCCGCTGGGCCCACCGGAGGCCAGACGCCTACGCCGACCGCTGGCTCATCTGCTCAGTCGACGGTGGCAGGGAATGCTGCTGGCACGGCTGGCACGTCGCCTGCTCCCTCCGCTGCGCCGACTGTGGGCCAGACAGCTGCATCGACTGCTGCTAGCACTGCTCAGGCGACGCCTGCTGCTACCACCTGACTGACGGCCTACAGGGATGGGTGATGGCTGCTGGCATGCTCAGGCGGCGCAGGCAGTGGTGTGAGTTGAGCATACTGCAAATTGGGGGGAGGAGAGGGGAAGGAGGCAATGTTGATGCGTCAGAGCTGCTGCCAGAGCAGTGTGTACATGTGTACGTGCTGCTGAGTTGAAAATTGATAGCTGGACTTTTGTGGCTGGATGTAGGGTGAACGCTGAAGCGACAAGAGCTAAATACGCCCCTTCCAGCGATCAATGGTGTGGATGCGACAGCAAGCAAAGTAAGGAAAACGTGCCGTTGATGATGACATAGATGGCAAGAAACATATAGATAGAGAAGCCGCACAGTGACGTTTTGTGACCAACTGCATCGAACGCACCATTGCGCATGGGATACATACCTCATGTATGCAGATGCTCGGAGGCAGATGTGCGCTTTGCCTTCATTCGCCAGGCCACTGTCAACAGCTGACACGTCAGCATGGTATTGTGCACGTTGTGTCAAATATCTTTTGTACTGCATTGGATACACAGACCCGCGAAGTCTACATGTCGTCTTTGCGTGTAGAGTGACCACATCACAAAAGGAGAGGTGGTCTACACATGTCGCGCGGATTGAAGCAAGCATGCATGTTGCCGGCAGTTGAGCAGACACATACAAACTTTGTGATGTGTGCTGCCATGTGTCAAGCTTGTCAATGGTGTTTTGTGAGCGCAAGTGCAATGCATGCCAGAATGCTCAACTCAACTGATTGCGTTGAAACTTGTGCACACACACAAAATGCACGAGCAAAGCTGACATGCTGCAGTTTTTGTATGCTGCAATGGAGTCAGCTCCGGTACCATGTGTGCGCTCACGATTACGCAGCAGTAGAATAGAATACTGTTAGAATTGCAGTGCATCAAAAGTGCAGCATCACAAAGTGACAAGACACTGAACTTCATGATGGCGGCGCGAGTCACACCAAGAAGCATGCCATTGGGAAACACAAACTTCAATTCTTTGCGCAAACGAAAAGGTGCCTATTTTTTATGTGACACCGCCATGGCGCGAGGCGCGCCACTCAGCTCTGCAAACCATGCAGCTTCCACACGCTCCTGCCCTCCCGCAAACCTACCACTATCAGCAGCGCTACTCCTCTGTACATGTTCCAGCGGCAGCCACGCACTGCCCGCGCAACAACACTAACCCTAACCCCTCCCCCTGCCGCGCCCCCCGCCCCTAAAGCCCCCTGGACTCCGGCCCCCGCCCCGCCCCCCAGGTGGGCCCCTGCCAAACCCCCTGCCTCCTCCCCTGCCGCCACCAAAACTCCTGCCGCCAGGGGTAAACCCCCCTCTGCCGCCACGCCCGCCGCCGCGCGCGCCACCCCGGCCGCCGCCTCTGCCGCCGCCGCTGCTGCGTCCCCCTTCGCCTGAGAGTCCAGCAGGGTTGAATGGAGGTTCAGGGTTTTGAATTGTGACTTGAAGTGCTCGCCTAGCGAAGGAAGCGATGTGGCAGCCAGGCGCTGCTGCTGGCAGGGCGACGATGGTGTGCACTACAAAATGGCGACTGGCCGACGCATATCATCAGAGAAATATTGACAGCACGACTGCGACTGCAGATCTGGAACCTGCGTTGCCAGTTTCTGCTTCATACATCTATGATGCTGCGTACATCGCAGTGCAGCAACTTCAAGAGGGCACGCTTATGCATTTCAATCTGACGCACCTGTGAATCTGCTCATTGGCAGCAGCTTGTCGGGGCCGATGAAAACTTTGTCTCCGTCCTTGAAGGATGTTGCATTCACGCCGCCATCCGGTTTTACTGTGAAATAGGAGCCATTGATGGGCCCCAGGATCTCATCGACCTTGCCTATTTTTGTCTTGTTCTCGAGGTAGGCACCCGCGTTGAAGTAGGGCACCATGGAGTTGGTGAGCTTGTAGACCATCTCTCCCTCGCAAGCGTGGACAAATATTCCCAGTTCTGTATTTGAAAACAGAAACGCATCACGTAGGTCAGATCATGGCGCTAGCTTGGTGGCTCGCTTCACAGGCCAGCTGTCGACATGCATGGCGGAGCTGTGGTGTGTCAACCGCGTGGAGTCAACTCTGAGTGATAAGAAGAGACAACAGAGCAAATTGCTGCTGACGTATACGTTGGAGGAAGTTGGCCGAACACAGCGCATGACCCTGGCGCTAGAAGGGTGGCGCCGCAGCGACCGTGTGAGCAGCGCTGGAGGGCTAGTAGTCTGTCATCGACATAGGGGACCTGTGGCAGCAACAAAGCGCGCTTCCATGATGCTGCACCACAGTTTCACCAGCCAGCATTGCCAAGCGTGACCTTGACAGGTTAATGTCTCTGGCCCACCCACCTACAACTTCCGATGGCGGTCCTTCATCGTAGCCTCCCCTGCCTCGCCCGCGGCCACCGAAGCTTCCACCTCTGCCAGGAGGTCCACGTCCTCTGAAGCCACCGCGTCCTCTGGGCGGTCGAGACATGGCTGTCGGCACGCACGCAGCACGCGATTTTGGCGTCCAGCCACAACTTCAGCAGGCTCTTGAAGTTTGGAGGTGTATCCTGCTACAGGTCTAGACCGACGGCGACGGCGGCAGCGGCGTTGACGTTTGACGAGTTTGGGCTGTTTTGAAAGTCAAAAACTTGGCAATCACTGGCTGGTGGTTGCGGAGGAGTCGGTGCTTTGAGCATTGCCTTGAGGTGGCGGCAGAGCAGAGGAAGCACGGATGGCCAATTAGGAAGCAAGCTGCACGTCAGGTGGAGCCATGACTGGCGCCAATGTCGGAGGAGAGGCGGTGAATGCGTTCATGAAGGGGAAGAAAGGCGCCACAATATCCACTCTGGGATTCATTCTCAGCTTGGCAGGTGGGTGCGTTGGCCAGTATGCGCTGTTGTGCTGCTATGGTGCTGTAGGCATCGAAAGATTTAATGCTCAAGACCAAAGGTGATGGGTCGTTGCTTTCACACTGCAGCAGGCATCGCACAGCACCACTCGCCCCTGTTCGTGTCCGGCATCAAAGTTCAACTTGCCTCCCTGACTTCCAGTGTCATTGCATAAACAACGCCGATCACCTCTCATCCACTGCCAGCGCTGCGCCACTATGGCAAGTACTTGGGACCATCCATGCATGCAACCCATGGAGCCGGCACCGCCAAGCCAAAGGTGGATCGGGCTTTCCTGCTGCGGGTGCTGCGGCTCAGCAAGGTCATGGTGCCAGGGGTACTGAGTCCAGAGGCAGGGTTTCTGGCAGGAGTGGCGGGGCTGCTGCTGCTACGAACTTATCTGGACATCACAATGCTAGGTGAGCAGCCCCTTTTGATTCTATGTTGCTCTCACCCACGTGCGTGTCTGAATCCTCAACCTGTGTGATTTGGACTGGAGGAGTAGTTTGAAGGCGCAAACAAGTGTGCTCCTAGCCACAGTCAGCACCACTGTGGCAAGTGGTGTCATTGACCATCCACTTGGCATTGTGTTTAAAACACCGTCAGCGGCCGTGCGGCCTGAAAGTCCATCAGCAGCAGCCGTGTTCAATGGCAGCGTTGGAGCGCATCAGCAGAACACCATATTTGTAGTGTTTTGCTGCAACATTTCAGCCAGAAGTCATTGGCAGCTTCGGCGCTACCTCGACAACAAAACAGTCTACTGTTGTCATGCTGCCCTAGTCGATGCAATCGCTGTAGGCTGCAGAATCGTGGTTAAAAACTCTACAGGGCATTCATCAAGCATCGTCAAGGAGCTAGCAGTCACCTACATGTTTGTGCATGCCAGTTTCTCAGACGCACCTGCACTTGCTCCCTTCCACCCCCTGGGAACACCATCACACCCGCAGAGCTGACCACAACGGTGGAGCGGGCCATCGTGCAGCGCGACGCAGGCAGCTTTGGGCGCGGCGTGCGCACGTTCGCCAAGTTCATGGTGCCGCTGAGCATTGTGAACTCGCTGCTCAAGTACGGTCAGTCGGAGGTGGCGCTGCGCTTCCGACAGCGGCTCACCGCTCACATCATGGACAGGTGCGGTTGGGCTTCAAGTTGAAGTGACGTGCCAGGCTTGTTTCACCTGTGAATGTGTAGAGTGATCTGATGAAGGCAATGCTGAAGGACGCGGCATGGTGCCAAGGTCTACAATCACAAACGAAATGGTCAGAAGGTTTGACAACATGGGTAACTTAGTGGTTTGCACAAGGGTGTGTTCCCAGCGATGGAGGGGTGACAAACATTCAACATCAGGATTCACATCTTGGCGAGGTGGCTCAGTTGTGGTGCGGGTCTGATACCATAACCGACAAGCTGCTTGACACGACGGGGTTAAACTGATCAGAAGCCAACAATTTTACCACACATAAGCGCCCATTGCCATTTGTCACAAGAATGCGAGCATTACTACTGTGCGATGTCCTGGTGTTAGAGCAAATACCAGTGATCTAACTTGAGCATGCCACAGAGAACAGCTCGCAGGTGCACGCCGCGTATTCATTGTTGTGTGCTTTCATGTGTCACCAGGGTCTGGTGCCGTCGCTAGTTGCCATGTCATCGGCCTCTTGATTGAATCCCCAGGCGCCCATCACTACATGCCTCATGTGGCTTGAGCTTTTCTGTGAGCGCTGTCATCAACAGTGCTCCACATGCAATTGGCAGTGCCATACTCCTCAAGTGCTGCTTACAGCTGGCGCTACGCCAGCGACGACAGCAGCGGGGCAGTAGCAGGTTTCTGAAGCACAGAGCAGCACGTGTCAGCAACCAGTTACCATTTACCTTGTGTTACAGTAGTGCTGCAGTATGGCGGTGCAGCCATCATATGTTCATGCAGCCCATGTTGCCTGTATCAATGGCAGCACTGTTGAACTACAGACATCCGCTGCAAATCTGTTCCCTCTGTTCATGCCGTCTGTCGGTGTTTGCACCACCTTGTCACCCTTTGTTCATGCAGATATATGGCAGGCTTTACATACTATGGAGTGACCAACCTGGACGGGCGTTTGAAAAATGTTGACCAGGCCATCACACAGGTACGGTGCCTACATACTTTTCTGCGTACCTACAGGCTGTATCTACATGCTATCAAGCGGTACATAGCTGTATACACACACAAGACGTCGCACAAACCCTGAAGGGTGTACCTGCATGTTCCTGAAGGTTTCGCTGCTGTGCGCACACCTTCATCCTTTGCCAGCGCGAACTGCATAAGCAGCTGCGATGTCGTTTAGTGATGCTGTAGTGGTGCGGGCCAATGCATATGATTTGGAAAGCAGTAATTGGACAGGAAGATGGCAGATGGCTCGAAACATTGTGATTGTTCGTCATAGATGTGCTGGCGAAGCTCTCCAACTGTCAGTTCACCCACTTCATCTTCCCATGGTCAAGTTGTCACGCATCTATGCCCTCCCCTTGAAACTCTGGTTCGCGTCTCAGAAGAGCCGAGACACAAATACCCATTGTCCTTTACACGCACATGCCACCTTGTTGTGACTGGCCAGCTTACTAGGCCATGGTAAAGCAACAAACACTGTCAACGCCCACATATTGCGGGCATCATCACTCTAAACGCACACACACACTTTAAATCCTCGTCTGGGAGTCGCCAATTGACACACGACCAGGCTTTGACCTTCTCAGGCGTGTGTAGCCTTGCTGGTCCTTGCCGCTGAGTCGCCAGCTGACCTCACGACAGCAGCACCAAACACACGCACCTTTTGCTCTATAGATGGCAACGATTACTCTTTGTTGCCTCGTGCCACCATGCAGCGTGTTCATGTTGGACTCACCACCAGTCCAGGGCATGTATGCCATGGTATACACACATACCTATAATGGCTGATACGGCAGCACTGTGCTCACACCCGATGCCTCTCCTCACCTCCCCCCCCCCCCCTCAACCACATTCTGCCAGGACGTAGAGCTATTCGCCGAAAGCATGGCGGACCTGTTCAGCAACGTCACCAAGCCCATGCTGGACATCTGCCTGTATGTGCGCCGACTGGCACGTCGCGTTGACCCCCTGGCCCCCTACAGCCTCATAGCGTATCTGCTGGCGTCAGGGGTCGCACTGACGGCCATGAGGAAGCCGACGGGGCTGTACACCGCACTCGTGCAGCATCAGGTAGGCATGTATGCTTTGTTTCATGAGTGATTGGGGTACCTATCCTACAGCCTCATTGCGCATCTGCTGTTCTGGGGGGTGGGTGCTGACGGCCATGAGGAAGCCGACGGGGCTAAATCCAACATTAGGTACATTGGTTTTTTCTGTAGACAGCGAGTATGCATAGTCATACGCAGTGGCACATTGACATGTGCTCCGTTTGCGTAGTGCAGCACACTGCACACATTCATAAGCTGCCGCTCGCTGCATACAGTCCTGCATTCCGTGTGCCCTCTACAAACATGCATGTGCTCTGTATATGGCGCATTTCACCACACCTGCAAACGCACATGCTCTATGCAGGGCGCTGCCCACTCTACACATACATACCTACACTCTGTGTGCCATGAGCTATGTATACACTACAGGAGGGCGTGTGCCGGCACGTCAACGGCCGCCTCATGACCCTAACCCTAACCCCAACCTTAACACATTGTAGGAGGGCGTGTACCGGCACGTCAATGGGCGACTCATCACGCACGCCGAGGAGATTGCGTTTTACGGCGGCAACAAGAAGGAGAAGGCAGTGCTCAGCGCCGCCTTTGCCGACCTCGTGGCGCTCGTCAGGCGCAGCCAGCAGGTGATGATGACGGTGTTGTCACTGCGGCTCAGCACTGTAACTGCCGCGGGGCTTGAGAGTGATAGGGGGGTGGTAACGGGCCGCGTTGAAAGATTTCTGGGGGTAATTTGCGGGTGCAGTCGAATGGGAGATACCTGTCAAAGGAACACACAAGTGCAGTGCTGAAGTGACGCAGCCAAGTCCACAGGGCGCAAACGAGACTCAGTGCGCCTTGTGCAGTCGCAAATTTGATGAAGTTTGTTGGGAACAGCCCGCGCTCACTACTTCAAGTTACTACAGTGTGCAAGTGACTGCGTGTACGTCTGTATGTGGTGGTGTCAACGTGACCTGTCGTATCTGGGGGGGTGCACTTACTGCCACTGGAAGGCACACTCCAAAAAGTGTACTGAAAATAGTGAATATGAATGCGCAGCTTTCGTCCATATGCAGCGATGCGCACATGCGGTGTCGTAAGCATGTGCGTAACCATGTGGGATGCAATGCACGCATGATGTTATACATTGTGACTACAGTAGTGGTGTACATGTGCACTGCATGTTTCTGACAGGCGTGTTGTCATTGAGCCTGCGTCAATGTGCGCGCACGCTTCCAGAGCACAAGGCTTGAGACCAAAGCGTTGAGCACTGTGACGTGGCTTGTGTGCTGAGATGATACAGTGGCTGTTTGCAGGTTGTGTTTGGTGATTGCGTTGTGTAGTTAACATGAGTTTACAGGATGAGGTTTACGGTTAGGGTAAGGGTTATACAAGTCTCCCACACAAAAGCTAGCTGAGTGCCTTGTGAAAGATGCTCAGTGTACACCTTCAAGTTACACATGACGTTCACTTCGCTTTGCGTGGTGGCCACTGACAATGCCTTCTCTCCCCGGTATCTGACTGCTCATGACAGTTCCGGTACAGCATGGCTGTGGTGGACTCCATCGCCGCCAAGTACCTCGCATCCGTTGTGGGCTGGCTCACGGTCTCACGACCGTTCCTGAACCTCAAGGACCCGCGCTTCAAGGACGCGTCCCCGTCCGTGCTCTATCAGGTATGTATGTATCGAACCCATAAAACTTGAAGTCTTTTTACTACTGTGGATATGGTGACACTGTTTGACTCGTGGCCAGCTGGCGCAGCAGCGGCGATCACGGACATTGGTGGAAGGCACTTGCGACTAAGCACACCTTGCCACCTAGAGCTCTACGATCTTTTGATTTGTTTCCATGTATATGGCATGTCTTCAACTTGAGGAGCGCTGTGGCTGAGGCTGTTTAATGAGCTGTGAAGAAGTATTGCCGTTACTGCTCTCCTGTGGCATTGTCTCCTGCAGCATTTGGCATTGCACCTGCGGCGAGATTCTGTACATAGCTCCGAAGAGAGACACGCCACAATATTGTATCTTTCACAAGCCACCAATTAGTAGTCACACATAAGCGGTGTGCCAACATCAGTGTATGCATGCATGCAGCGCGCCACGGTGCAGCTGCCGGTGGTGCACAGCAGCTTACGCCAGTTATCGGCTGCTTCCATCCATGATGCAATTTTTTGTGTTTTGATGCGACCTTGGTTCGTGTTCTTGCATCATGTTAACACTGCTGCTGCGTCGTCACAACTGCCCATGTTGACAAGAATCAGGGTCACGGTCAGATTGAGCATGGCTGCGCGTATCTGATTTTTGCTGTGAATCTGATGAAGCGGCCACCTCTGTACGCACTTCCCGTCAACCTCGCTCTTTTCAGCTGAATCAACGCTGCTGTACTTCAAAGGTATAGCCATGTCACCTCTAGCCAACAAGGCACTCACAACTGCGCGCGTGCCCAACGTGCAGGAGTACCATTCCGCTGGGCGCATGATGCTGAACCTGAGTCAAGCGCTTGGCAGGCTGGTCCTCTCAGGCCGTGAGCTGACGCGATTATCAGGCTTCAGGTACATCGATCATGTGCCTGTACATAATATGTACTTGAACATATAGTGCGCGCTGGCTCACGTGCACATGGGAGTAGCTTCACTTGAAGTAGCATCGGCACGTGGCTTGCGGGACATGAGCTGACATGGCTTTGATACTTTTGGAGCCAAGCGCTTGGGGGGCTGGTCCTCTCAGGCCGTGAGCTGACGCGGTCATCAGGCTTCAGGTACAGAACCTCCATGATCCCGCGCTCATGTGTTCATGTGCACATGGGAGCAGCATCATTTCTAGCATATTATTTCAGGCGCTTACTTCTATGCGATTTGGTTGACATGAGCCAGCGTGGCTTTGAGAATATATCGCGGGTCACATGCGCTCGTTGTCGACCCACACCAGGTTCTGTTTGCAGCGGTTCATACGACGAGCACTGACTACGCTCATGCCTCAATAGGCATTGTGGTGCCTCATGGCTTATGGCTGGCAACATGTGGACATGTGTTGTAAGGTCACCCATTCTGTAACTATCCAATCCCGCAAACAGCTATGGCATCCGGGGGGGCACATACAACTGTCTCTTAAGTCAGTGTGCAGTATGTGTACCATGTCGTACTTCAGTTGAAGTATCGGAAGACGTGTGTGACTGTGCCGCAAAGTGCGTGCGTGCAGACCTTGAAGTGCCGCTGATGCTGCGCAAGTCGAGTGTGGTCACGCGCGCACCGCAAGTCGTGGAGAAGTATATAGTGTCATTGGTTTTGCAATGCGCCGGTCGACTGCAGGTCATGACTTGTTGCATAAGTCCCAACCTGCTGCGATGGCACATGAGGCTCAGGTGCGGGCCATTGCAACACGCATTCATGGCCAACTAGTCTAGTAATGCATTCGCCTGCTTAGAAGTGCGCCCTGATCTCGCGTAGGGCCAGCTCTCTTGCTATGCTTTATCAACAACAGCAAGTCAATGCAGGCCACAAACTCGGCCATCTCATTCACCGCCCCTTCTTCAACCCGTGACGCTCCACTCCGCCACAGCGCGCGAGTCACCTCGCTGCTCGACGTCATCGAGGACGTGGCCCAGGGCTCCTACCACCGCACGCAAGTGCGCGCCTCCCCCCCCCCCCCCAACGGAACCCCCAAGACCCCCAAGAGCTACCCTGCGACCCCCGTGGCGACCGCCAAACCCCCCCTCAAAACCCCCTCATCCCCAGCGCTCAGCGTCGCAAGCGGCGCCGCCGAGAAGTTGCTGGGAGACGCGGGAGTTGAAGATGATGAGAGCGGGGGGGTCGTCGAGGAGAGCGAACGGGTGATAGAGTTTGACGGCGTGCCTCTGACGACGCCCAATGGCGACGTGTTGGTGCGCAGCCTTACGTTCAGGGTGGAGTCGGGCATGAACGTGCTCGTGGCGGGGCCCAACGGATGCGGTGAGTAGGGTCAAACCCTAGCTAGCGGATGCAGATAGTCATCAAACCTTACTAGAGCGTAGCCGACGGATGCAGTCAGTGCGCCAAACCCTACTTAGCTAGTGGGTGCAGAGAGTCCCCAAACCCTAGAGCGTAGCCAACGGATGCGGTGAGTGGTCAAACCCTACTTAGCTAGTGGACGCCGAGAGTCCCCAAACCCTAGAGCGTAGCCAACGGATGCGGTGAGTAGCCAAGCCCTACTTATCTCGTGGACGCAGAGAGTCCCCAATCTCTAGGGCGTAGCCAAACCCTGGCCAATGGACGCGGTGAGCTGGCTGTTAAACCCTTGCTAGCCCTAAGTGGCTGTGTTGCCTGCATGTTGCGATATGTGAGCATGGGCCGTGCACGCCGTTAAAGCGCTTGAGGTCATCGCTCAGGTTTCAGGCATGCAGATGGGAAGCGTAGTTTGTAGAGTTGCATCTGCTGTCCATGTCTGCTGTAAGTGTGTGTAGATACGGGGTGACATGGGCAAGTGGGTGAGTGAAGGTTGATACTTGCAGTGGAGCATTCGCCTTGCTGTGCAGCTGGTGTGCACTACGGTCATCCCTGCAGTCTCAGGACTTCATTGTCAGTAGTGGTCTGCTTCTGTGCATCATTTCACACAACAAAGCCGAAAACAGTGTACCCGTGCAACGCTGCTGTTCATGTTCCTCATTACGATTACCACGCAATCTGGGAAAGGCACAGGTGCCTGCGACAGATATGGTCAAGTTATTGCAGGTGTTAGAAGTATGCATCACACTCTCATAGTCCCCGCATGGCTGACAGTGCGAACTGCGCCTTGCGCAGCACTCTCCGCTGCAGCCCTACAGTCTCACCACAATGTCCTGCATGCGCCATGCATAGTCTTGACCACGCCTGCCTATCTCACGCGTGCAGGCAAGAGCTCCCTTTTCCGATTACTTGGCGGCCTCTGGCCAGTCCGAGGAGGGCGTCTGGTGAAGCCCATGCGGAGCAAGATGTTCTACGTTCCACAACGGCCATATTTAGCGTTGGGTAGCCTGAGGGAGCAGGTGCTGTACCCCCAAGCGGTGGACTCGCGCGCACCGGCAGCAGACGATGAACACCTTCTGGCAGTCATGCAACAGGTGCAGTTCACCTTAAGGGTCAAATTTGCAAATTTGCACGTTGAACGATGTGATGCCGCTACATGATGGCTTCACAGCGGCGACACACTGACAAGTTGAAGTACCATAGCTCATGCCATGTATGTGGTGACGCTCCTGTTGTGCTCAGCAAGTGTGTACTATGGCTCAGTGCACACGGATTCGGTCATCGCGCCTGTGCTCGTGTATGTCTCGTGGGGCCACAGTGATGCGGCTTCAACAACACTGCAGGGACCTCTGCGTTCCACACAGCAGGATGCCGACGAATTGCGATCAGTCATGACCTGCAGCTGCTGTTTACGCAGACTAGTGTTGAAGAGGCTGCCACAGGACACATGTGTACACACGTGTACACGCCGGACAGTGCATGGCTGTCGCAAGGCGCACTGTTCACGTTGCTGACACCACCACCTCCCTTCTTGACAGGTGAAGCTGGAGTATCTGCTAGACCGTGAGGGCGGTTGGGATGCGGTCAAAGACTGGGCGGACGTGCTCAGCGGCGGCGAGAAGCAGCGCCTGGCCATGGCCCGCATGCTGTACAACAAGCCGCTGTTTGCCATTCTTGACGGTGAGTGGAGCGTCGCGCGCTTTCACTTGCCGCGGCGGCCAACAACGCTGAGCACTACTAACTGGTGCATGTCTCGAGCCATGGCATCTACCGCATGGTCCCAGTTTTGGGCGAGATAGCGTAAAAACGATGCTTATAGCCCAGCATATCAACAGCAGAATTGGGTCACGCCATTCCACTGCTAGCTTGCCGCGTATTTCGTGTGTGCGTTCTCCCTGCATGTCGCAGGCGGGCAGAGACGTTGTTGGATGTGAATCCCTGAAGGCGCTGCTTCAAATGCCCAGCAGGCAGTGGACTGTTGCAGTCGCAACTTCCTGAAAAATGCATGCTGCCTGAGCGCACGCTCTTTTGAAGTTCAACCGGTGCCAAACTGTCAGCAGTATTTTGTATAATTTCTTCGTTCCATGCCGTTGCTGCGGTGTTGCTGCAGAGTGCACCAGCGCCGTGAGCGTGGACGTCGAAGGCTCCATCTATACGCTCGCGCGAGAGCTGGGCATCACGCTCTTCACCGTGTCACATAGGCGCAGTCTCTGGCAGTACCACGACTTCCTGCTGATGTTTGACGGCAGGGGAGGGTACGAGTTCAAGCGAATTTCGGACCAGGAGCAGGCCTTTGGGTCTTGATGCCCCAAGACTTCCTCCAGTTGACGGAGGCCCTGATACAAAACACATGTGAATATACGCAGGCGTTATTGCTCTGCACCTGTGCTTGCTAATGTGTTCTCCTTGCACCTGCAGTTCTTCTGCAGTAGAGCGCGCGTCCCCACTTTTGATGCCCGACTTCAACTGTGAGTTCAAGTTGATGTTGCGTTTTGTTTGAAGTTTTGTCCACGTCACGTTTCTGTATCGTGCATGACTGAGAGTGAGCTTTAGCGATACCATGCGAGCGCTAAGCCTCTCGTGTCTTGCGTCCTTGGGGTTGGTCAGTCGTATCGCCGCCTTCACGGCTGTGGCGCCCTGCCAGGCGCCTTTGGCCAGGCGCAGTTCGGTCAGATCTCGATCAGCCATAAGGACAGCAGAAGCGGAATCTGTGCCGACGCCTGTGCTGAGCTGGACTGATTTGGGTGCTGCACTTGCCGAGGGCGATGGTCTGAAGGTGAAGCAGGCTCTAGATGGCTTGAAAGAGGCGGGGGAAACACGATTATGGGACAGTGTGACGATGTGAGTCAAGCCCGCTTGCATCAACTCTCTTCTTAGCAGATGCTTGCATGCTGTGCTGTGCACGCTACGCTGTGCGTCCTCTTCGCCTGGCTCCTGCCTAGTCCACACTATTGCATAATGTAATTGAGAGATCGCCAAGAGCTTCAGCTGAAGGCCACTTGGTGCGCTCTGCGCTTGCGCCACAAGCAGGTTCTACCAGCGCTACACTCTGGTAGAGATGATGGCTGCGACGGGCATTCGCGGCGACATCATCGACAAGCTAGGCCTCAATGGCCGGCGAGACATCGACAGGATCGCATTCATCTTGTTTGGCTTGGTGGTGGGATCATTTCTGAGCTCGACCAGCCTCATTGAGTTCCTGCCAGGGCCTGACATTGTCAGGTTCACCGCATCATGGGTGATTGCTTTCATACCATATGGATTTCTCACGCTGGGCATCGCAAAGCCGGCGCTGCTGCAGAAGTCGCTGGTCAAGGCGTTTTCTGTCAACCCGGAGTATCGGGAGAGGCTTGCGAGGTGAGCGAGCAGCAGCTTACTCTGATATCGTAAAAAACATTGTGTTGCCATGCGTCACTCTGATCATTCAAGGGTCATATCATGCACGCCGAAGCTTGTGTAGTATTGGCGTTGAGTTATTACTAATAGTCTACGTTGTGTGTAATGCGTTGATCCTTCGTGATAACAAAACCATGCCGCATCGCTCTGCGCATCGCCTTTGCAAATGCCAGCAGATGACAGCTCCGAAAGCCGGCAATGCAACATATTCGTCACGGCAGATCCAAGTGTCTTGTCCATGCATGAGTGCGGCCTTTTTGCACTCATGCACAATGCCTCTGTCAGTACACCGTTTGGTACAAACGTACTTCACTTTTATGGTACACCTGCGGACTTGCGAGTACAATCATCTCTGCAGACTTGCGAGTACACTTTCCTCCTGGCATTGTCAGGCTGCATATCGCTGCCACTTACTACGCCATTGCACAGGCTACACACTCATTGGTGTAAGCAAACCCTCAATGACATTGGAGGTTTTTGAGTTGAAGCGATCCTGGCAACTGACATGTTGTACATAATTTGGTCTTGTGGTGGTAAAACATGAGTGAAAATTGCTGCAGTCACCTGACACAAGCTGGCAGTAATGCGCAGATACTACATTCAGAGCATGTTGGCCGTCTACATGGCTTTTACCGATCGTCTGCTACTTCCAGCCATACGCAAAGGACAAGCTCATCACGCTGTAGAACCTTTATGACACCTCGTACGTTTTTCACCACCATGTTTCAAGCACAATGTTGAGCTACTTAGTGTGTGCTGTTTGATGAGATGTGTGTTGAAACACGCAGCGGCCAAGATGCCTACCCTGTACCTGGGTTTGAACTTTAGTGCCTCAAGATATACGGCGTAGTGAACTCACACTCCAGAAGGATGAAGCAGATATGCCTCAGCATCTGTGTGTGTCTTGTAGGCATCAGCAAGATGCAGCCTGTACCTGCTGACATGCACTTTTCGCAGGTGTCAAACGCACACACAGAGTCGACTATTTGCACTACGTGTTCGATAGCACTCCCATGTCTTACTTCACATACAAATTACTGAACGATGGCGCATACTTCGAAGTATACCGTTTCAACGGGCAGAATTCATGTATCCCATACTTGAAGTAGATGTTTGCATTCAAGGGTACTGGCAGAAATTTTCAGCAGTTTTGTACTGTTTTGTTCATGTGTACAAGCTGCAGTGCAATGGTACAGTTACTGGTGACTGCCCATTGCAGAAGACACTGGTGCAAGGCTTTATCAGGGACATTGTCAGAAACACCTTCACCAGTGACACATGTAAGGGCGCACACATACATACATACATACATACATGCCCACATACAAAAGTAACCATTGTCATGCACTCGCTGCTCGCGCAGACACGAAGCGGGGCACTTTCTGGTGGGTTACCTCTGCGGCATGCCCATAGAGAGCTACCAGGCGGACTCCGTCACCAATGCGGTGGCGTTCTTTCCCGCGTTCTACAGCTCTGACGCGATGCTGCGGCGCATACCGGAGCCGGAGCTGCTGCGGCTAGCCGCCGTATCGCTGGGGGGGATTGTTGCGGAGTGCTTGCGGTTTGGGACGAGCGAGGGGGGGTATGCGGATCTGATGCAGCTTAACGCGCTGCTGCGGTGCGGCGAGGAGAGGCTGTCGGACAGGGAGCAGCAGGTCAGTGCTCAGCAGTGGGAAGGGGGGTGGTATGTTGATGCTGCACCTCACAGACAGGGAGCAGCAGGGCAGTGTTCAGGCGCAGGCAGGGATGGTATGTATTCACTCTGCAAGGGATGGTATGCGTTTATGAAGTGAGTCTTGTGAGGCTCACGGACAGGGAGCAGCAGGTCAGTGCTCAGCAGCTGGAAGGGGCTGGTACGTATTGCTGCAAGGCATGGTTTGTATTCGCGAAGCGAACTTTGTGAGGCTCTTGGATAGGGAGCAGCAGGTCAGTGCTCAGCAGCAGGAAGGGATGATAACATATTTAAGTTGAGCTGCAAGGGATGGTATGCATCTACGCTGCGGATTTGTCCGTGAGGCTCACGGACAGGGAGCAACAGGTCAGTGTTCAGCAGCAGCGGCGGCAGCAGCATCAGCAGCGGCAGCAGCATCAGCAGCGGCAGCAGCAGCAAAGGATGGCAATCACAATGCAAATGTTGCATTTGGCTCCTGTATGACCACAGTCATGAGCCTTGATGACAGAGCGGGTTCATTGGACTTATCGTAAATTCAGCGTTCAAGTCTGTATATATAGGCATTAGAGCTGGAAATCGTGCTCCAATGTACATATGCTGTTGGCGGTTTTTGCAAAGATAGTGCGCCTTGCGGAACTTTCAAGATGACTGCTCGAACACTGGGTGCCATCGGGCAGACAATGTTTTCGCACACAGCTTGTGCGACATGCGCCTTATTCAATCACAAAGGTCGCCCCGGCGTGACTGAACAAGAAGATGACAGTTGACAGGCAAACTTGTGCCATGGCGGTTTCCAAAGCTTTTCTAAGCATTGCGTACATGGTGAAAACCTGCAGATTATACCAGGGACCTGGGCTTAGACGCAGTAGACGCCCGAGTAACCAGCGCAAGTAGAAAAGTGTGATGCTTGCACCTGCCTGTTCGATACGGGCGTTCTGATTTTTTGTACAAGTCATGATCTTGTCACAGGCGCTGATGTCTGCATTGACCAATACTGTCAAGGCTGCGCAGCTTCTGTGAGCTGTGCTTCGGCGCATCGCCCATCAGCACACCTGTGCATGTATGTATATTGCCCCCCCCTGCCATCAACCGTGGTTTCTGGCCATGGCCTGGGCGAATGCCGACATTTCAGATTACTGTGAAGTATATGAGGCCATAACGCAGTGAGGGAACTAGTGTAGCCCCCTGGTAGCCCACTGCACAGGTGTTGCATGACAATGCTGACATTTGATCATCAATGGTTGCCTCAACACGCAGTGCGAGACATACTTGACCTCCCTCTCAATTAACAATGCAGTCAATTGGATGGTCAATGGGTGGCGCATATGCGTATGCAATGCACGGTCTAAAACCCCTGCAACCCAATTTGCAATTTGCGCTGGTGCCGCAGGATCGCGTGCGCTTTGCGGCTGTCATGGCGCACTCATACCTCAAAACGCATGGCGATGCGTTGGATCGATTGACAGCGGCGGTGCAGCGGAGCGCCAGCGTCACGGACTGCATACGCGCCATTGAGGATCGTGCATAGGGCGGCGTGTCAGCGCTTCTGAGCATCATGCGTGACTGATTGGATTGGAAAAGGGAGCGTTGTGGTCTGTGGTTAGGGTTAGAAGTATGTCTCCCATATACGCCACCACCGCTGTGTTTACTAATAGATGTCTATCACACGCTACGACAGTATTTTCTACATGCATACCTTCTTGGTCGTGGCGTTAGCCAAGCCTGGCCTGTACACCATGCGACCGTCGCACTATCCTGTCATGATCGGCGCGAATTCCTGCACGTGTAACCAATGCTGCGGCGTGATCATGCGTGAAGCAATACAATGTGCTGTCCATCACACACAAAAGGCCACTGCCCCCCCTGGCTGACATAAATGCCCCCCTGCTTTGGGACTTGGTTTGTTCAATGCTGCGGACAGGGTGTGTGGCGGTGACAGGGGGCAGCTGTCGGATCTATTCAGAGCTGTAAGTGTTACTGAGCGGATAGGGTGTGTGTGGCGGTGTAGGACAGAATTCGGGGCCTGTTTCGACGGTTGGGATTAGGGTTCGGAGCCACTTCCCTTTGGAGGGTTGAACGGGTGATGCCTTGCGAGAGGGAAGTGGGCACAAACAAATCAAGAAGTGAACATCAACGCGGAGGTATCAGGCGGCGTTCAGCAGGCGGACGCAATGGGGGAAGGTGAGAGCCGCTGTTCCCAGCGTGACCCAGTAAGACGCCGGGTGTCGGCGGGCTGGCGCCATCCGCCATGCGGCTTCGATCTTCAGTGGTTGATGCCGTTCATGGGAGCACAGCTGCGTGTCGTGCAGAATTGGAGTGTACAAATCTCATGCGTGGGCTGGGCAACACTTTTCCGAGCCCGCAGCCACCTGTCGGTGCCACTCTTGGTACAAAAATCACCTTCAACCAACCGAGGCCCATCGCGCTTTTCTGGATCGGGTGGCCCAGAGCAGCCAATATCAAGCTCTCTTTGGCGACGGCTGTCCCAAGTGGTCTGCACGAGGCCCCCTCGCTTCCTCAGCTGACGTGTTGTGCGACCATCTCTGTTCGCCTTGCTCGCTGCCGATGGCAGCTAACAACAGGACCGTGTTTGTTGGCAACCTATCTTGGAACACGACCTCGGAGGAGCTGCGAGACTTTATGGCGAGCCAGGGGGAGATCGTCAGCTCTGAGGTTCAGTGCCATGCTGACTCCGGGCGCTCCAAAGGCTGGGGGTGAGTGGACCGACTCGTACTGCGATGAACTCTCGGAGGCGTTTATCCTATCCCTCGGCCCTGCATGGCGACAGGCTTCTTGTTCATGCAGCACTGGGGCTGCCACGATGAAGGAAAGTCGTGCTTATGGGACCAACTCCGACATGCAATCTTCCTTTTTGGCTGTCCAGAGCTGTGTTGGTTGTTATGGCACGGTCTCCGTCGCTGATGCCAATGCCAATGCGGGGCTGTGACGCCGGCAGTGGTTCGCCCACAGCTGTGTACACATACGCATGCAGAACATATAGTGATACAACTTCTGGTCGACATGATGATATATGAATATTTGTCACCCTTGTTTGCTGAAACCTTGCACACCGCTGCTAACCATGTAAACTACAGAGTTCTACTTTGTATAGGCTAGAGCATTGAAGCATGGTGCTGCCATCTGAGCGACTGAAAGACCCTCTGTTACGCCCCGGCCGCAACAGCTGCAGCTTCAGTGGAAGCATTGCCGAAGAAAACCTTGGGCTGTCCAGGAATGAACCTGGTTCATGGTTGCATTATGTGTAGCATACATGCATCGCCGTAAGCAGTCTTCTTTGTGTGAGTGAGCTCAGCAAGCAACCCGCTGCCTCACTTTTCAGGTCAGCGTAGCAGTGCTCAAGTGGAGCTAGAGTTGCGCCAACATGAAGTGCTAATGCTGCCTACATGCCACTGTTAGAGTGCACGACCATTGCACGCTGGCAACCATCATCTGTGTGGCTGCTTGAAGTTTTTTTGAAAGTGTCGCATGCCATAGATATCCTGAGCTGGCCTCTCGCATCTAAAGGTCTGATTTGAGAGCAGGAATGCTGCGCCTGACCCATCACCGAGTTTCAGTGAGCAGCAACACTGGCATATTGAGATTGGCACACAACTGCTTGGATGAAACTTTCTTGTTGAAAGGAAAGGAGCAGCAATCTCAAAACATGTAGCTACAGCAAAGCTTACAGCATTATTCCTGTTGAAGTCAAGTCTGGAGCTTTGCGGTACAAAACATTCTGATGTAAGTTTGATCGAGTCTGCTGCGATAGTCTAATCCAAGCCTCAACAGGTCTCGTGCTGTGCCTTCCAGCTTAACATTGGGGCCAATTGGCAACAGCAAGAGATTGAAAATCTGATGGGCTAAGCGCTTAGCCCTCCAGTTCAACATAGGTGCATCAACGTTCGCTGACACACAAGTCCGACTTGGTAGTCAGCAGTACTCAATTACAGAACAACGACATCTTTCTCAGCCCTCATACTGGATGCATCAATATCTGGAGCTAGCTTTGCAGTGTGTATTTGGGCATGCACGAGCTCCACGTGATTGGGTATGTTGAGACTGCTGGCAAGTGTGCGCTTTGCATGGTGTCGCACCATTGGTGTGCCATCAGAAGTGTAAGTTCTTCACAAGCGCACGCCCATCACCTGTGTGCCTTGGACTGCCATTTTCAGCCCAACATCACCCCCCAGCGAGTGGCTCTTGACAGCTTTCACATCTGTCATGCACTGAGAATTCCTTGCTATGTCTGTCATGCACTGAGACTTCCTTGCTATGTCGTGCAGCAAAAGTGATGCTGACTTTGTCACATTGTCAGCGACGCCCCGTGCTCGTGATTGATCTCTCAACAACCTTGCGCTCCCTGACCTAATATGTCACCCCCTCCCCCAACTTCAACTTCAACTCACAGGCTCGTCCAGTACAGCACGCCCGAGGAAGCCACGGCGGCCATCGAACTCCTCAACAACGCAGACCTGGGGGGGCGGTCAGTTCACCTCAGATTCGACCGCACCACCATTGAGACCAGCGGCGGCTTTGCGGTGTTTGTTGGCAACCTGCCGTGGAGCGTCACCGACCTGGACCTGACGGCGCTCTTTGCAAAGTTCAACCCGTTCGACGCGCACGTGAAGACCAACATGACGGGCCGCAGCAGGTGATTGAAGCCCGGTAGTAGGGCTTGGGCCTGAGTGTTAGGGCTACATGGGGCTTGTGTGACAGAGGACCGAGTTGGATCGTGGGCTCTGCCAGCAGCCCTTGCATTAGGTTTTGTATGGGAGTGAGGCAGTGTGTACAGGTGTGGCGGCTTACATAGCTCGCTTTGGCGATACAACACGGTAACTTCTGTAAGGTGCTTGCGTGCACAGTCGCCATGGATGCCGAACCATCGCATAGGTTGGCTTTGGCTTTGGCTGTGTGTCCATGTGTATGGGTTTGCATAGTCAAGGTCGTTAGTGCATGGCTATCACACATTTGTTGAAACTTTGGATTTACCGCCATCTGGCATGGGGGCGAGAATCGGCCTTTGAGCCTCTGCATTCCTCCAATTATGCCTCTGAAGAACTTCATACTTGAAGTCCACAAACAAGGTACCATTTTTTTCAGCTGCTGTCCTGACCTACATTGTCTTGTTCTGCTTTGTCAAGTCCTGCACGTATGGTGTACTCCGTGCACGCAACATGGTTCATGGTAATGAATCGTGTATCATGGAGATGCCAGCACGATAACATTATGCATCAAATTTCACGCATGGCTTCTGATGCCATCGCTGGCAGCGGCTTCAGTTCCGCCAGAAGGCTGAGCAAGAATCCATGTTTGTGCTACATACACAACCAGACAGCATGTGCGGCGGTAGTCAGTGGAGCTTCACACCATCTTGGCTGACTTTGCTTTGGTGCCATCACCTTGCCCCAACCGCCTTGTGCAGAGGATTTGGCATTCTCCGGTTTCATTCCCCGGAGGAGGGCCGTGAGGCCATTGAGGCCATGAACGGCTTTGAGATTGAGGGCCGGCACATACAGGTGATACATGCATACCCCTGTTATCGACTCTATGCTGCATATACAGGTACTACTTGCATTTTTCTACTTTCAACTCTATGGCTGCCTGCCTGCCCGTGCACCTCTGTTACAATGATGAATTCACATGTTCTTCAATGAAAACGAATCAAAAGATCGTAGAGCTCTAGGTGACAAGGGATGGTTAGCCACAAGTGCCTTCCATCAATAACCGTGGTCGCCGCTGCTGCAGATATTGGCCACGAGTCAAATGCTCTATTTCCACTTGAGCACGCTGGCACGTGTAAGCGATGTCAAATTGGAAGTAGAGATGTTCGTATCCACACTCATGCAACGCTGCTTAGTAGCAGCGCGGAGCAGTGTGCACGTTGCGCGCTGAATAGACATGTGATTTAGATGAGCCCCTACCTTTCACATGATGCATCAGGGGCATGTTGCCTTGGCAGATAAGCAGTATGTACTGCACTACATGATCTCTGGCGTACACTGTCATACAAACACATGTTGTTTCCACTGTTGCCAGTTTTAACCACGTGACGAAGGGCACTCACGTCTATTGTCGACACACACTTTCAGAACACACCTTTGGGTGATGTGGGGAGGGGGGGGTTATGTAACTGCCGTAATGGAGCGTCACCAGCTCCACCAGTGATGATGAGCCTACCTACATGCCTAGTGTCGTGAGTCTGCAGCTGGTGAGTGAGTAGGGCGCCAATGCCGCTCACACAGTAGTTGGTGATAAACGGATGGTCACGTTGGCGGCCTGCGGGTAACACTGGTGAAGAGCATGTGCTTCTGTCCATCACGGATCAGATTCGCCTTTGTCAACGTTGAACAGTGACAGTCGACAGTTACTTCACAACACTCACTTGACAGTGTGTGATACATGAGCGGGAAGTGACAGTTTTGAAGGTATCAAACCACGGTGCACAGCTCGTCAGAAAGTGCCACTGCGGCCGCTCGATGCACTATGTTGTGCTGAAGAAAGCGGTCTTGGAGTGTTCCACACAAAGAACGCAGCGACGCTTTGACAGTTTCGCAGATGAACTTGGTATGCAATGCCAGATGTGAGTCGCCATATAAGTTGAAGTTGTGTGGGCACCCTGAGCTCACACAGCAACGCACGCTGCACTGCACACCGTAGAGCTCAGATGTGGGCATTGCGGGCTCGTGTAAGCGACACGCAGGGATTTTGTGATGGCGGCAGTAGAATGCTGCGAAAGGCAGCGCACACGCGCGTCGGTGCTCAGCAAGTGCGTCGTATCCAATATACGATTCAGATGCGTAAAGACAAGCATGCGCACATGCCAAAACATGTCCTGGGATTCAACAAGCACGGTCTCACGAGGTGCGTGGTAGCAGCTCATCACAGCTACTGACAAAACTGCAAACTGTTCCCGCAATGTAGGTGCGAGAAGATAGGGAAGGCGAGGTCCGCGGAGGCGGTGGCGGCGGCGGCGGCGGCAGGCGCGCAGCAGCAGGCGGCGGCAGCGGCGCCCCTGCTGAAGGAGCGGCGACGGAGGCAGCGCACACAAGTCCGGCGCCGGCTGCGGCTGCGCGCAAAGAACCGTCTGGCTGCACAGGTGATGATGCGCTTCTAGCATTGCAAAGCACCGCCTGGCTGCACAGGTGGCATCGCAAAGCACCGTCTGGCTGCACAGGCGCAAAGCACTGTCTGGCGGCACCGGTGATGCGCTCGTAGCATCCGCATGATATACATCAGCAGGCGTGCAACTTCAAGTTCAACAGCGTGAGGCTGAGGATGACGGATGCTGCTTTGTCAGGCATCCTGCTGCAAAAGAAATGCAGCGTCGTACGCTGAAAACATGTGAGTGTAGTACTCTTGAAAGTACAATCAAGTACAGGTGTATGGTACAACAAGTGCGAGTGCACTGCGGTACACCTGTGGGGTCTTGTCAATGCCTGGTACATCGCTGCGTGGATGAGGCCTTCTCCCAGCTTCTGATACCTTCCATCGCGCTTTTACAGTCGGGCAGGCGGGAGGAACATAAACAGGTGCACAGCGCATGCATATCCTCTGCCGCTGCCCTTCTATCGCTGCTGTACTTTTCCTACGACTGCTGCGCTTCACACATGTGAGAGTCGCAAAGTGCCCCCCCCCCCCCCCCCCCCCCCCCTCCCGGCTGCCATGCAAGACTTAGATGTAAGTTATATCATTATTCACCTAAACCAGTAGTCTAGGACCTTGATGCTACATTAGCACCTCAACATTGGTCACGTACTGCAAATGCACACGCTTGAGCTTGGGATGCTTCAGGACCTGTTGGACCAAAGAATTCACTAGTCTACCATTGAAGCATTTTGTGCAATTGCCTGGTTGCTCGCAACAGACATTGAAGACTTACATGGTGTCATCGTGTGCGCTGCTCTGGTCGCTGCTGCAGTCTTTGTTGGCAACCTGGCGTGGACCACAACCACGGAGGACCTCACCGAGCACTTCTCCACAATGAACGGAATGGTCAGCGCTGAGGTACAAGCCACTGCCGCCGGCCGGTCCAAGGGGTGGGGCTTGGCCACATTCTCCACACCAGAACAGGTGGGCTGTCGGTGCTTCCTTGAAGCACAGTCATTTCACCAGTCCAACATTAAGTTGAAGTTGGGGAGGGAAGTCAAGTGGCACATCGACTGCCCCGAGTTAAAGTTTGTCATACGGGTGCAGATAGAGGTCTGAGCGGTTGGAAAGTGGTAGCATGGACTGGGTGTGACGTCCGTACCATAGGGTGTTTGAAGTTGCACAGCGGTCAGCAACCTCAACAACTGCAGATGCAAGCGACCATAACCTCAGCCGCTACGATGCGCGCGCGTTGCGTGCGAATGCAGCACTGTGTGGCTTGCAGCGTACGAACGCGCACTGTGTACAGTACAAGAGTGTACCGTGAACACTGCATTTCAAGCGCGTCGTCCTCTACAAACATTCGCTTCGCCACGCAGTTGGCCACTACTCACGGTTACAAACATGCTCCCATGCTGACGGCTGATGTAGCGCTGACAGTTGTTGGTGTAACTGGCTGCGAGCAATGGCTTCAACAGCTGTCTGGGCAAGCCGTGTGCAACACTGCAGCACAGCGGCAGATGACTGCATGCATGTGATAGCATGGGACTGCATCGGCGGTCGAGGCTGGATGTAGTCTAAAGTGTCTGTACGCATGGCGCTGATAAGCATGTGCTTTGCCGAAAGCGGGTCACCATAAAATGCGAGCAACCCTAGCTTACGCCTGTACCACATGGCATCTATGGCGCATTCACCGCGCATCATCCTTCAAGACACTGCACACCACTGCAGCAGCTGCTCGCGCCTCTGTTGCTGCGCTGCTGCCGTCGATCACCCACGTTTTCCCAATCGATCCCGCCTCATCAACCATCTTATCAACACCATGATGCCGTCTGCAGGCCACCGCTGCCTGCGAGCTCATGGCCGAAACCAGCCTGCACGACCGCCGCCTCACGGTGCGTCTCGACAAGAAGTAATTCCCCCACCCTTCGCCACCCCAGAGCGTCCATCATCCAGTCCAGCAGCACGGCTCAGCACTACAGCATTGCTCAGTTTTGGCGCTAGCTGGGTGCGAGGCGCGCGCGTGCGCGCAGTGGTGTATGTGTAGGCACCGGCAGCGGCAGCAGCGGCTTTGCGATCAGTGGCAGCGGCTGTGGGCAGCGGCGGCGGCCTGCGGCGGCGGCGGTGGCGGCGGTGTTGTATACTATTGTTACTTGTAAGCGACGACGCCTCATGTGCATGTGCCTTAGCTGGAACATCCGGGGGGCGGGGAGTTTGTGTGTATGATTGTGTCGGCATGGGGGGGCGGGCAAGGGGGTCGGAGAGAGGGGGGGGTCCAGGGAGGGGAGGCAACTTAGGGCTAGGGGGGCTGCGCCTCGGTTCATCAAATCGAAGGCCAGGGCCCGGCCCTATACCTGACGATGGGGTGTGGGGGAGGCGTTGGTGTGCCTGGGGATGCGTGGGACTCACGAAGATCACACAATACATGGGGAGGAGGATGGGGTGTATGTAGGCGTGGGCGCAATAGGGGAACAACTGGGGGGGCGCTGCCGCGGGCTGTGTGGACTCTTCTGAAGCGGATCTCAGGGGGGGTGGCTTGGACCGGGGAGGCATGGAGAGCACAGGGCCTGCGAGATTCCTTACCTCTTGCGCTTCTGGCACCTTTCTGGGCCCTGTGAAAGATGTGTGTTCGTTTTTGTAGGGGCCCGTGGCGGCGCCCCCCTGCACGGGGGGCTGATTAGTGGGGGTGCGTGCGCCTGTCTTGTGGTCCATAGGTCCTGAGATCCCCATCTGGGTACCCCGACCTGATGCTAATACTGTCCCTATTTTCCTGCCGCGCATGTGTCTGGATTGCATTCTTTCTCTTGGTATGCTTCTTGTTGTGCGCTTGCAGCCATGTTTGTGTATGCTGCATGTGTCAGCTGCAGCGTGTTTTGGAGTGTTGCTGGTTTGCGTAGCGGTGCGTTCTTTTTGCCCTGGCAATGTGCAATTTGCGTGCTCACCTTTCATCGCATCAGATGCATACGGCGCAGTGCGCGTCAGCAGCAGCTCACAACAGAGGACCACAATGCACGTCCAGCGACATGTGTACATAGGCAACCCGGCCTCCCTTGGGCCTTTATGAATACAAGTCTATACGTACATTTGACAAGCGGCATGAAAAAGAATGTCAACCAATGCTTGACAACTTGCCACCGATCATCCGTACCATTTAGTGCCTATTGCGATCAGCGCAGGCATGTTCATGTTTCATGCATATGCAATGGTCCAGTGCATTGTAACAGAGCGATAGATCGCAGGTACACAATCCACTTGATGACTTGTCCGACAAAGCGATCAGCTTGCCACAAAGCTGTTGAGTTGAATGCATTGGCAGTTTGGTCATTGTCAGCGTAGAGGGCAGGGATTGACAGAGCTGGACGCAGTAGCAGTAAACATTGCAGGCAAACGGAGATTGCCGCAGCAGCCAGACCCTCGGACCTCTATATGTTTATGCACCATGTCAGCGCTCCAGATGTACTCTTTACAATTGACAACCCTCCACATGGCGTCGAGGGAAGGATAGCAGGCGAACCAGGCTGTCATTGAGACGCGCAGGGGGCGCTGTACGAGGTTGACGTTAAGCGCGGTATGATGCATCACGCAGTGACAAGATGTCACACGTGCAGTATCGTCTATCTGGGCTGTTTCACGTGCCCTAAGTGTGATGGTCACCGCCGCGCCAGAGAGTGACAGCCACGGCACCCATTGGCAAGCAGACACAGGACTCGCGACCTGTGTATGTGTGTTGTGGACGCAACATCTGTACAACAGGCATATCAGTGCTCAGCATGACCAGCAACAATCTCGATATTTGCTGAGCTAAGCCATTCAGGCCTGTATACTACCGTCATCATGAGAGCACCTGCATTGCCGTGCCACCACAGCCGACAGCGGAAATGAACACAGAGCGAATCGGTGCGCAGGGCAGCTGAAGAATGGGTGGGAAAGGAACCCCTGCTGTCATTAAGAAGCAACAACCGCAGGGACCATCTGCCTAGATGTCATCAAAATCAATGCCAATGTCGTCAGCGTCGCCGCCGTCGTCCATCGCAATGTCCACAGCAGTTTCGTTGATTCTTGCGTGTTCCGGAAGCTCTCCGTACTGCTTGAGGTTTCTGGCTTCGTCGGCGTTGTAGCGGTGTATGATGTCCACCTTGTCATCCTGATATTCACGCAGGCCGCATAACACTATGTCACCAGCGCTCACCCACACCTGCCGAGTTGGGGTCAGAGTTAGGGGGACAGGGTAGGGTTAAATGAGGGCTTCAGGTGGGGGTAAGGCTAAAATCAGGGTCACTTGTGGTCATCAGCGTCATGTCACCACGCGGTAGCATCAACTTGCAGCGTGCGTGAGCAAGGGCAAAGGGGCAATCAGCCGTGTCATCATATGCTCATCACACAGAGCTGTGCGAATGCTAGACAAGGCATCATTGTCAGATGAGCTTCGTGGACGCAAACTTGCACATTCAATGAGGTCTGATGTCGCATGTCATGCCACTGCAGGCAGATGCGTGGTCAGGGAGTGCTGTGATCGTGATACAGATCAGGAGCACTGAGGACCAACGCAAGCGATATGAGTCATTCGACTACTATGGATATGATGGCACAGTTTGACTCATGGCCAACGACTGCATCAACGGCGACAACATTTATTGGTGGAAGGCACTTGCGGCCAACCATCCCTTGTCACCTAGAGCTCTACAATCTTTTGATTCGTTTCCATGACTTTGTGCTTCATACTTGCGTACAAACACCTCCCTGGACTGTGATCTGAAGGAATTGAAAACGCCGCATTCACATTCACCTTTTAAAATAGGAATGGCTACTCATCAATGACCGAAATGCGCGATTTGTTGCCATTGAACTGTAGGGCTACACCACTTCCATTGAACTGTAGGTGTACACCACATGATCAGTTGCCTGTCTTGAGATGCCTATCGACTCCTCGACAGCTTTCCATGGTGATCGTCGATCTGATGGCAGATGCAGCGCTCGTGAACAATACCACACCTGATGACAAGGGTCAGCACAGCTTGCTTGTGGTGATGCAGGCGCATGTCAAACTTGAAGTTGTAGGTGAAACTTGAAGTTGCACCACCGGGATGCAGAGGGTCCCTCAGATCAATTTTGACACTTGTTGCGGGACGGTGGACCCAGAGCCATGATTGGCAGTTGTTGTGAGACGGCACACCTTACTGCTGAAATGGTGCAGCCTTGCTGCCAATACCTGCACAGTAACTGCGGCTTTTGGGGTGCCGTCAACACATGCATCACAGCGTGAGTGCTGCACGAACATACCTTTTTGCGCATCTTTCCGCGAATGTGCCCCAGCCTGGTCACCCCATCGTAGCAGTAGCACTCGCACCGCCCGTTGCCCAGCATGCGCACTACCTGCGCATACTCCTGCCCGAACTCCTTGTACTCCAGTTCACGCTTGGTCTCCTCTCCGTCATTTTTACCCCTGCGCCTGTTTTTACCGCCCTTGCCTGCAAGTGCACGTAACGTAGAAGGTGGCTTTAGATGCAGTGAAAGTGAAGCGGTGCGGCAAAAGCATCCAGGGGCGATGGGGTGCACCGCGGGCAGGTATTGATGGTCCGTGAGTGCGATCGTGCTACTGCTGACAGCCCTGTCGATGATGTGCGAGCGATGATCCAATTAGTGCCTGAATGCTGCTGCCGCAGCAGCTGTGACTGGTATGTAGAGCATGCAGTGTACCCTGTACAAAACACGCACTGTATGGCGCAGTTGACGCTAATAGCGTCAACAGTAGACGAGCAGGTCATCGCTAGTAACACACGATGGTGTTCAGTATCACTTCTGGCACGAGAAGTAAGCATAATAGCTATTGTCTCGTACTGAAACAGCTGCACAATTGGTATGGCAGGTATGTAATGGCGCAGGCTGATGTGAACATCTGCCAAGACAGCCACTTCGACGATGCACCACAGTAAAATAAATATGCATGACAGCAGAGACTGACTTAGATCACAACTACAACCTTGCGTAGTAAGCCTGATCAGAGCCTTCTTTCAAGTAGAAAGCGAAGAACACTGCTGCGTAATTCTGCGCAAGCAATCAAATCATCTTTTCAGGCAACTGTATCATATTGCGCCATGCTGTGCTCTGATCCAACCTGACAATAAGCAGCAACAGGGCCTTGTTGGCCTGGCGCATGCTCAGCGTCACCACGACGAGGAAACTCGATGTTATGCAATGTCCAATGCAAACAAAATTCTTTTGACACCAGTGAGTGAGTGCCTTCAACTGCAGGACTAGCATCAGCAGCGACTTCTGAAAAGATCGCTTTGATGGCGGTTTACTGCGATATGGGCCTCAACGGCGACAAGTAACATCAAAGCGCTATGATGCGAGCAACAATATCATGCTGCGAGTCGCGATCCAGCGTGCTGCTGGCTTCATCCGCCACCAAACTAAAGTCGTGAAAAGCAGGTTGACACGATGTAAGTTCCCTGACCTTTGTTTTTAGGCATAACAAGGCCTGCCGTAAGTTCCCTGACCTTTATTTTTAGGCATAACAAGGCCTGCCGGTGCTGCTTATGCTCAGTGCCTCTTTCGCCAGCCCTCGCTTCGCCCGCGCCGCTGCCCCTGCCTGCCTGCTTTTTTTGCTGATGATATTCGATGATGCTCATCTAGTCCCCCTCCTCTGATCTCTGTTCAACCCCCCTCGTGCAGCACAACAGTTGCCACTCCTTAGACTACCAACCTTAGGACCATGAAGGTACGCGGCGCGGGGAGGAGACTGGGTTAGTTGCTTCCAATGCAGCAGCTGCTGGCTTTTGCGTTCAGCTGCGGATCAGGTGCCCACATGCGCGGCGGAGGCTCATGACCAACTCTGTTGTTGTTGCTGCATGTGCTGCACCACCAGGCCACTGCTGTCGTCGCGCTGGGGCTTGCGAGCGGGGCAGTTGCCTTCGTCCCCTCTGCCTTCAGCGGCAACGCCCTCGCGGTGGCCCGCCCCAGGTGATTGCCCAAACCTCCTGGCTTGTCAGCTTTTACGTACTGGAAGAGATCTGGACGTTGTAGTGGCTCTGCTCTGTGAGCAGCTAGCACATGCAGTGCTGACTCGGAACGGTGCTGCCTCGTCTCAATGCTTGCCTGCCGCTGCGCTCTGGTTGAACCCAGACCCGGCTGCGTGTTGATGTATGAATCAAAAGTCAAAACTAACTTCAGGTGGACGAGGAGAGGCGCTGTCTAACTTGCAGCTGCGGCAGCAATGACATCTGCGCCTCAATGCCCCTACAACACTGCAGCTCGTAATCTGGCGCAGCTGAGTGTCGGCTGTCTCCTCATCGCAGCGGCTTATGCCTCAACCTCTCCATACACCGTCCTATTGTTGATTCGGCGATGCTAACCTCGCGCCGTCTTCGCTGTTGCTTGAGTCTCGCAGCAGCTCATCGGCGCTCCGCATGTCAGACGATGTCGGTGTGACCAAGGTGAGCTTCCGATCTGATGCTGGGGCCCGGCTTGTGCAGCTCCAGATTGTGCACGTGCTCCCCTTTGCCTTACCTCGCCCACAAAACTTCGGCAGTTGCCGCTCTCCCATTGTGCTTGTCAGCGGGTGGTCAGCGGGTGTGCTGCTAGTTTGCGTATTGCTATGGTTACAAGTCCTGACACTCGATTGGGTACTTTGCAAAGGCAAGGTGCTACTGCAGTTGTTTCAGCTCCTCACGAGCCAAATACTTGTCTGCATCACTTCTGCTCTCAGCCCATGGGATACTGGGACCCTTTGGGCATGAGCAAGAACCTCTCGAGCACTGACCGCCGGTGGAGGCAGGTGGAATACAAGCACGGCCGGATCGCCATGTTGGCGACCATCGGATTCGTAAGTCCAACAACACAGTAAAATACACTTTGATGGAGAATGTTGTGGCAGCAACTAGTCAACATGGCACAGAAGTGGGGTGTAAATGCCAGCTTGGTTTCAGCAGGAGCAACATCTGGCTGTGCTATGCTCGTGTGGGTGGCTCTGCTTTGACAAATGCAGAGGAGCCTTTTTTCAACTCTGATGATGATCTTTTTGAAAGAGGTCACTTCCATCATGTGCAATCCAATTGCTGGTGTATGTAATAAAAGCGGTTACAGGCACGTCCTGCGCTTAATGGCCTGGTTGACCCCATGTGCGCCCCACCTACGTCAACCGCATGAGGCCTGTCAGCATCTGCAAGTTCAGCATCCATTTAAAAGGGACAACAGGTTTTGTTTTTCAACAGAATTTGTGTGCAACATGCACATGTGGCCGAGATGCGTGTGGAGGGCCAGCTGGTGAAGGCTGCAGCACCTGCTTCAACTGCTTCTCACGCACAAATTCCAACAAATTTCTGCTCTCCACCGCCATGGAAGCTTGACCGCCTCAACGGTCATCTATCTACTCTGGGTTCGCGTGGATGATTTCATGCAGATTCCATCTAACTTGCCACGTATTGGCAACTGCACGCCCCCCCCCCCCCCTCCCCCCAGATCGTGCCCTACTACTTCAAGCTGTTCCCCGACGGCAAGCCCGGCGTGGACGCCCTGACCACGGTGCCCCAGGCAGGCCTCCTCCAGGTCTTCGCCTTCATTGGCGCGCTTGAGTTCTGGGTGTTCTGGCAGTCTGCGGACAGGGAGCCTGGGGACGTGGCCCCCGAGTTCCTCAAGTGGAAGCGGTACTCAGACCCCGCCGTGCGTGAGGACAAGCTCAACAAGGAGCTCAACAACGGCCGCCTCGCAATGGTGAGTGGCGGCAGAAGGCAGCTGGTTGGCACGATGGCGAATGGTGCAATGCGCTGTTGCCAGTTGTGTGTGAGGTGTATCCAGTTTCACTGCAGCTTTTTTATTCTCATGTGTGGCTTTATAAATATATGCGCACACAAGGCAGAACCCACAAAGATGTTGCGCTGGCGCTTACACTCCCTTCCTTTGACTAGGCCCTTTTGTTTGTAGCAGCCCACCTTCATCACTTGCATCCTGCAAGATTCACTCATGGTATGCTTTCAAGCACATTGATCATGCTCGCGCTGCTTAACTTGAGTGAAAGTTGTCCGTCCGGAGGATTCATCAACCTCGCTATGTATGTGCTCAATCCTTTTCATCTCTATTTGCACTAGAAGGATCCGTGCTGACTTGTCACATGACCGCTGTGTATCCTTTGTGCGCTCCTGTCGCAGGTTGCTATCATGGGCATGCTCGTGCAGGACTGCATCACCGACAAGCCGTTTCCCTGGGTTTGAGTAAGCGCGCTCAAGCGTCGATCCCCCAACTTCAACTTCAAGCCCTTGGAGCATCATCATGGCGTGCTCCCCCTAGACCCCCGAGGGCATGCCATTTTGACAGTGCGCTGGTTGTGGGTACGCACAGCTCGTAGATACACCCCAAGAACCCTCCTGTGCCTGCCCACGTGGCCGCGTTCTGTGTAGATATTTTTTTCTCAACATACAATTTTACATCAAGGTGCTTGGCTGGCTCTGCTTTTCTTCTTTTGTCTGCGAATGCTTGGCTGATTGCCGATGCCTGTTGACATTGATGATTTATGCTTTGTTGGTGTGATGGTCAGAGAGTTGCTGTGCATTCAAGTCAGCATACCGTCCGGAGCCCATGTGGGACACTGCACCAGGTCTTCAAGCTCCATTAATGTATAGCATGATGAGTGAGGAAAGTTGGTGCATGTGGAGTTGGGAGGTTGCGGGGGAAATCAGGTACTTGAATTATAGAACATGGTCTCCCTTTATCGGGCATTGACAAATGAGGGAGCTTGTCCTGGGCTCCCCAGTGTGGCAGCTGAAAATCTTTGTGCACCTGCCACGACATGAGTTGAATGTGTGGCCAGGCACATTGTCTTGTTAAATGCGTTGATCAGACAAGTTCTCCCTGCACATGGACATCTATTGGAAGGCCGGCACTTGGGCGTGCAGTGAATAAGCCAAACCTCTCATTGCTCGGCTGTGTCTGCTGTGCAAGAGGTGATGACCCGTATGGCCATGTTGAGAGAGGGGGGACAGGTGGACAGGCTATTGCGGCAATGAGGCACTGCTTCGAAAGAGGCGGGGGGAGGGCAATTCATCATAGCAAGGTTGACTTGAGCTGTGATCTGTCCTTTTGTGACGAGACATTGAGTCATGCTCAACACTGTCGCTCGCTCGTCACACGGAGCATCACGGCTGCACCCTCTATTTGTACCCTGTCAGCAGATGTATGCCATGGTTCGCACAAGGGAGGGTAACATACATGTATATATGCACCGTGAGTGAGCTGAGAGATCTATGTGTTGCATCATTTTGTGTCTAGACATTTGAGTCATAATCCATACAGGTCTCTTGCTTGTGACAAGGTGGATCACGTCCATTCGTGCCCCATCAGCAGGAGACGCATGCCATGGTATAGTCAACTGATGTTTGATCCTTGACGCCATGCCACAATGTCACAATCACAGAATGTTGCCCCCAAACAGCAAGCAGACATGGGGCCTGAGCATGACCTGAATTTGACCATCTAAGTGTGCTGCAGACCCAGGCACAGACAAACACACAATAGGCGACCACAACGTGAACATGGCAGCGCAAGAGGCGTGTCATTTGAGGTGGCGCAAGGCCAGGCACCATGGGCGTCCCGTGCGCATAGTGTTAGGACAGGTTGCCGATAGTAGTGGCTCTGCCACTCCACAGCTTGTGCGCACTGGGTTTAAATGGGCGTTACCCGGTGGCTGACAGGGGGCAACTGTGCACCATCCTCTGTCTGTGTCTGTGCTGCCGCAGCAGCTGCCTCATGGCCGCGTTCGACTGAGATCAGTCAGCGTGCGCAGGAGCAAGCGCAACGGGCATGCGCATCGTGTCGCATTACACCACGGCCGCTGGCCACGTGTGCGCTCCACTCATGCACCTTCAAGCACCGGCCAGCATGAAGGCTCTTTCCCCACCGGCGCGTGTGGGGGGGAGGGGCGGGGGAAAAGGGGCCCTTGGGCCGCCCCCAATGATCTAGGGGGAGTGAGGTCTGGCATTTCCAAGGCTGGTGCCATACGTGGTTCATGCCGATATCGCTTGGCACTTTTGCTTTTATGGCCACCACGAGTGCGCTGTGTCCTGAGGCATGCGTCACCTGTGTATATGGATAAACGCGGCACACGTGCGGCAGCCATGCCTGTCGCTTAACGCACTGTTGGCTGTTGCCAGTTCCACCGCAGCTTCGTTGATGTCGCTGTCGCGGCTGCTGCTGCTGCTGGCGCTGCTGCTGCCGCCGCTGCCGCAAACCCATTGCTGCTGTCACTCTCACAGCAGCATTAAATTAAAGCGCTGCACGAACACCATCAATGGACGCCAGCTGCCGGTGCCGGTGCCGCTGGTGGTGCTGCGGCCGCCGCCCCCCCCTCGCCCCCCACTGCCCCCAGCACGTCCGCAACGGCCTGCGCATCCGCCGCCATCGCGCGCTTTTCTTGCGACCCCTGCATGCTATTTGTCCCCCCTCTCGGCTCCCCTGTGGACCCCTCGCGCGCCCTAGCGAGCATCCCCGCCACGTCCTGCGAGACCCGCCGCGAGCCGGGGTTCGACTCGCTGGGGGGAGGCTCCTCCAGCGCCTCCAGGGTGGTGATGAGCAGCGCCTTTTCGTCGCGGAACTGCTCGTCGTCCTTGTCGTTGTGGAAGTTCTCGAGGTACGTGATGAGCTTGGCGCGGTTGGCCACCAGTATGCGTGTGATCTCGGGGGGCTTCTTGGGGTTGGCCACAAAGACCTGGGGGGGGGGGGGGGGGGGGGGGGGGGGGGGCGGGGGTCGCAGCGAAAGAAGGGGGGGGTGGGTGGGTCAGCATATAGCCTCAGTGAGTGGCTATTGATGGGTGAGGATTCAGAATTCACACAAAAAATGGGTGCCTGACCACGGGCAAGAGCCTTTTTTAACAACCCACTGCTGCAATGCTATCATGAGGTCATGGCTGAATCTGTCCGTTCCACTTCAAAGCACATAATAAATCATGCACAATTTGCACATCAATAATGTGACATCGTAGCTGTCGACAGAAGGGGCTGTTTAACCAATGATGTACGAACCACGTGTTGCCATCAAAGCACGCCAGAGAGATTTAAACAGAAGAGAAGAGCAACTGGGCATCCGACGCTGGGCCTAACCATTGAGATGCCAGCCTCCGGAGAGCACACTGGTTTTCAACTTTAATTGTGGCAGATGACAGCCAACAAAGGAGTGTCGCCAATGTGTAGACTATGTCATTAGTCACATATAAGTACATGATTCTTATGCTGGCGCTAGTTTTTCCGCTCCCGTTGGACCTCTCCACCGCATCTCTGGTGATTCGAGGCACAAGACCATGCATGGCGAGCACGCTGTGGTAGACAGTAGGCATGCCCCTCGTGCGCAGTGCACATGGGCTAGCACTAGCAACCGACTGGGTTTTTGAAGCTCGTGTTTGAACTTGTTGTCCGCCAGCGCACAAAGTGCACAGCAGCGCTACAGCAGCTGGGGTGGAGTTACAGCAGGTCAGCATTGTCGCCTCCATCAATCAGAACAGCACTTCACAAATCTGTTCTTTTTAGAGTAGTCTAAGCGGGCCCGTTGCAGCCTGGCTCACTCGGGTGATCCATGCAAAGTGTGATTGTTCGATAGCTTCGTTTTGAGCATTGCTGCTGCATCTGATCACGAGAAACCCCTCATTGGTTGATACCACCAACACTCAGGATGCCTGTGTAGGATAATGATGATGACGCTCAGAAAATGATCATATCACTGCAACAGCGCAAGGTACCGCCAGGGGCGCTCGTCAGCGCCACATGCAACGAGCATTGCGAATTCAATACACGGATTGTATTCTTTTTAAGTACATGGAGCGTCACGCAGCAGACGTCGAGCTGGTCGAACACCGCAGCGACGGTTTATACACAAAAAACACACGTACACACACACACACACACACACACACACACCTTGAAGACGTGGAAGGCCTCGTACTGTATGTTGGGCGACTTGTCGCGCAGCAGCATCATCATCTTCTTCAGGTTGTCGCGGTTGCAGATGTAGCGCATCATGACGGCAAAGTTGCTCCTGTCCAGCAGCAGCTCGCCCAGGAGCTTGAGAGACTGCCGCCGCGTCACGTAGTTCTCGCTGTCCAGCAGGATGGTGTACTTGGAGAATACGGTGTCAAACCTGCACAGATACAGGTGCCGCAGGATTCGTTCGAAAGCGTGTGAGGCACTAGCGGGCAGTATTATTGGTTGATTATTGTTGTGGCGTACCAGATCTTAGCGCTGTGTAGGTCAACTGTCAGTGGGGGCGCGCAACAAAGTGTTCACTGTCGAGCAGGATGGTGTACTTGGATCACACAGTGTAAGTCAAACCTATACGGCGCACGCATCCCGCATCCATTTGTTTCCCCAAAATCAGCGACGAGCACGTGATGAAGTCGCATTCGTGTTGGCGCATAGGTTCTGAACACTGTGTGATGTGCCTGTCAGTAGATAATATCAAGTGTAGAGTAGCTAGGCAACGCACCACATGACCCATGAGCAGGAGGAGTGTCTTGCTTGAACGCAAACCTGCATGCCCGCATGCAGCGCGCATGCAACACGCCGACTGTATTGTGGTCATTTGTGAGGTCCTGGCTCGTGTTCCGTGGATGCTTATGTAAGGCAACCTCGCATTCAATTCAACGTACCGCTGAAGCTGACCAAGTACCTGTGCTCACAGCATGAATTTCTGGTACTTCTATTCGACATCATTTTTTCCCACCCCGCTATTGCAGGAAGCTGTGACATGTTACCTCAAGCATCACGAAGGCAGACATGACAATTTCATGAATGGGCATGTGCACCCAGGCCCATCACACGTCAAAGATGATGTCGCCGGCAGCAATTGCGCATCCTCTCCCTCGTAAGAAGCCTTTACTATGTCTTTGAGTACAGCTTCACATGATGCGCCGCTTCACTGCACGTAACGCTTGATTGCTTGCATTCGCGCCCAGCAACTTCAAGAGAGCACCGGAGCCTGTTGCACACGCCTACCTTCAATACTAACAAAACCTCTCCGTGAAAGGAATTTCAAACTTAAACTTGCCATCCTCAAGCAGTGACGCACCTCTCCGACAGGAACTCGCTGGCCGCCGCCTTGTTGCGCGTGAGCAGGTCGCGCAGCGTGGCAAAGGCGTCGCTCGCGACGTCGAAGTTGGGCAGGTGGACGTAACTGTCAAAGAACAGCCACAGCATGTCGTCCGCCAGCGTCGCGCGCGCGAGGCTTTCGTAGCGGATGCATTCGCGCAGCATCGAGCCGCACAGGATGGCAATGTCGGGGTTGCCGTAGGCGAGGATCTGGTTGGGGGGGGGGGGGGAGCGAAGGGAGGCGGTGTGCAGGGGGGGGGGGGGTTGAGCACTGTGCATGGAATGCGGTGCTCACGCTGAAGAACTGCAAGAGAGTGAAGCGCGGTAGTTCAATTATTGCTTTATGCAATGCTCAGCACTGCAAGAAAGCAGCGTTCAGTGGTGGAGGAGGCGTATTGAGCCCACGGCTGGAGCAACTTCAAGTGACTTTGCAGCATTCACATCAGTTGTCGTGATCAGGTACTCTACGGACCGTACGCGCAGAGCATACTAGCAGAGTGTACTCTAGAACTGTCAAAGCAGTTTCTTGTCTGACTACCTTGTGGTGAATGTGCAAAGGGCCACACACAGGTTGTGTCCGTGTCCGTGCTATGCTTGTATTGGCACAGTCGCACTTCAAATATCATGCACCATATTGTGACCATTTCTGATGCATCGTGTACTGCGTATGCAAGCCCGCACAGCGTCACGCACTGTACGATACACAGATCAGGAGAGAAATGGAGTATGTATGGAGAAATAGAAAATCCAATATGCTGAGATCAACCATACAGCTGGCACATGAGGAACGTGTGTAGCATCAAGCATGAAGTTAAAGTGAAACTTCCCTTCCAAAAGCACAGGTTACCAACACAGGCAATTGATTCGACAGTGGCAGTGACAGGGCACTGTGCGGCTACGCGTAGTGTCGCTCCACGCGTATAACAATAGCCAGCACAGCACTGCACAGCTGAGTTTGGCTGCGGGGAAAGCGCCTGCCAGCATGCATGGATGGAGCGCCGCGGGCTGTGATTCCAGTGCGACAGTAGAGCCGCATTTGCTGAACAGCAACGTTCAGCGGCAATCAAACCAAGCGATGAGCAATGCAATCTACGACCCCACTCTGCTCATTGACCTATCCATCCGCGCTGCGCAGATGCAATGTTGAAGTATGTGATATCCAGCCCTCAGTTGCACCTAAAGATTCAGAATGCTAATGAGTGGTTGCATTGGTATCAAAAAGTCACAGGCACAGCAGCTGATTGCAACACTTCTCTATCGACAGCTGTCAGGCTGCACCTGTTGTGCTCGGGTGTGCAGGGTTGCCTCGGTAGCACAGTTGACACCATTCTTGCACAGCAGTGCTTTGACGTTTGCTGGAGCTTAAAAAGATCACCTACCTTTGATGAAATTATATCCAACTGCTCTTCACAACAAGCCAGTGCCATCAAGGATTCCAGCCAACTGTGTTGGTACATGACAAAAGTCGAAACTCAAGACACACTCACCAGATCCTTCACCATGGTGGGGTTCTCCGCAACATAGTCCGCGAAGCCCTCGTGGTTCTTGCGCACGAGGTTGTTGAACACCTGTGCCACATCCTTTCTGGCCTCAAAAGGCAGCACAGGCATTGCCTCAATCAGCTGGGGCATCAACCCAGCCCCCCTCAGCGCAGCGCTGAGCTCCTTGCACTTCGCCTCCACGGGCTCCTTATCCTCCTCCCCATAGAGCACCTCCTTCATCGCCACCAGGCGCTTGCTAAGGCTCGCCGCGTTGCCCTCAGCCATGGCTGCGCAGGCTGCTCGAACCAGCTGCTCTGGCGTCTTCTTCTTCTTGAGAGCACTTAGCAAGCTCGACATGATTGCCACTTCAGGCTAACGCGGCAGAGTAGCACTAGAGCGCGCCAGACACACGAGCTCTCGCTCACCTACTACTAGTACTGAGAGTGCTTGCGCGTCCGAGCAGATCACTTGCGTTTTGCAGAGTTGTCGTACATATACGTGCGTACGCGGGGGGGCAGTGCTCATGACTTTTTGATTGTGTGTCTTACAGCATCACCAAGAAAGCAAGACTGGTGTGCGTAATCATCATGATATAAATGATAAGCTGTACATGTACAGCCGCAAGAGAACCTCACTGCAAGCCCAGCTCTGTCCGCATGACAACCACCCTCTGCCGCATCTGCTCATGCCGCTGCTGCAGCCTACGTAGCTCTGCAAGCGCCATCGCGGCCTGCTCTCCATCTCCACTGCCGCTGCTTGCACCGCCCTCGTCAACGCCATTGTTTGATGCACGATGCCTCTGTGGTACCGTTTGCCTACCTGCAGCCCTGTGCTGCACGCTGTTCCCCTGCGGCACCACGCGCACTGCATCCCGCACTGGCACTGCGTGAAAGCGCGGCGCGTTCAGACAGCGTCGTGGCGCGCCCTCCGACTGCGTGTGTCGCGGCCGCGGCGGCGCGCACGCCGCCAGTCCCATGCCCTTCGCGTTGCAGTGCTCATCGTGGCAGTGCTCATCGCTGTCGCCAGCGCTCAGCTCGCTGCCAGGCCCGTCACGCGCCTGCGGCCGCCTGCCCCCCCGCCCCCTTCCCGCAAGACCTCCCCCAGCCTGGCCTCGGGGCTCCCTGCCGTTGGCGCTGGCCCAATTGCCGGCATTAGCGGTAGAGGTGCTGAGCGCTGCTTCAGGCACGGCAGCTGTAGCAGCAGCAGCAGCGATAGGAGGGTCCGTCGTGCGGGGGCGGCAGCGCTGCTCCGTGCGCGCCGCGTCCGCCGTGGCGCGGTTGATCTGCGCGAGGTTCTGCGAAAACTCGCGCACGCGCGCCGCGTTCGCGCGCTTCGCCTGGAGCTCTGGCGTATTGAGATCGGGCTGCAGCTTGCCCAGCTCGTAGTACGCCCTGCAGTGGCGGTCACATTGGTGCATTCAGTGTAGGCGCAGCGGACTGCATGTTTGTGCACAGAAGGACCAGGGTACCAGGATAGCACAGCCTTGTTGCATCTTGACCAGATGCAAATAGGCACATGACACCAGGGAGGCTTGAAAGCACCTGTGGGATGTGAGGGGCGTTGTTGGAAGGCGGTGTGAAGCCACAGCAAAGGAACGGCGCATGCTCGTGGCACATGTGAGCTGCAAGAATGTGATCGCCGCTCACCTCGGGCGCGTCTTCCTCCACTCGCTCAGCGTGAACGGCGTGTACTCCACCGGCCGCGCCTTGCGGCTGTACAGCAGCAAGTCCGACTGCGCCTTGACGTGCTTGGCATTGATCTCCTCTCTCGTGGGCCCCTCACCACCCCCCTCAGGCCCGTGCTGCGGATCCCCCAAGTTCTGCCTCACCGGCGCTGGCCTTCCCGGCATTTTCCCCGCGCCTGTGGCTCTCCTGTCCGCTACTGACAAGGCCAGGCGGTGGTCCGGTCTGCCATCCGCAGATTGCGCTGCTGTCTCGCTGTGTGCGTGGATCGTGTTGATTGGCATCTCTGCGCCCCAGATAGGTTGTCTAGTGGGTGCACGGGTCTGCATCGGTGACTGCAGCGCCGGCGGTTGATCCCGGTAGTTTTCCAGGTATGTTGGGTCCAGTGACATGGCGGGCGGACACTGATCATGCATATGCTGTTGTCCTTCGTAGGGAGACTGAGACTTGACGCCAAATGCCTCATTGTGCTGCTGCTGCTGCTGCTGCTGCTGCTGCTGCTGCTGCTGTTGCTGCTGCTGATGATGATGATGATGCTGCTGCCAATTGCTGCTGCTGTGTTCACCCATCATGTCCGGCGTGTCATCCATAACGTAACCAGTGCCTTGATGGTGTACTGCCGGTGCTATGGCATAGGGCACATCAAACACAGGTGCACGAACGCCTGCGTCAGCCGCAAACAGCTGCTGGCCTGCCTGCTGGAGTTGGTGCCTGCTGGCGGCGCTGCTGCTGGCATTGTGTCGCCTTAGGCGCATCTTTGCGTAGCTGTTGGCTGGTGCCTTGAGCATGCTGCTTATGCCCTGGGGCGAATGAGACAGGCGCACCCCTGCTTCGGGCACGGCTTGCCCTGCTGCTGCCATGTAATAATCCAATGAATCGCCGGCGGTGCAGCTGTTTGACACCACATGCTGGTGATCCTGGTACGGGTGCTGCCGACGCCGTCGCTGTCCAGCCTTCGCGACGTCTCCCTGAGTAGCATGGCGTTGCTGTGCATCTAGTTCGTCCTCCTCCAGCAGAGGATTGGCATGAGCATGCACTCGACAACGATCCTGCTTCATGCTCAAAGCTTCTTCGGCTGCGTGCGGCTGGTGCTGCTGCTTCTATTTGGTATTCAAAAAAAAGAGTGATGCGACTTCCGTTACATCTGAAACTGCAAAAGCCACAGAGCAAGCAAATACTTGCCTAGGCGAGCTGCAGCAGCAATTGCGGCAGCGCGAGCTCGGCGGTAGCACAGCATCACACCCACTTGCTGAAAGCACGCTGGCAATCAGCATAATGGGTCGGTGAGGATGTTGTGTACACCAACGGTGTCATGTGTGCTGTTGAAGCTGACTGTAATTGCTTTTGCGGACTCCATGTGGTAGTGTGTCACTGTCACGAGGCACTTGGCATGCCCTCCATTGCCCAACTATCAAAGCGCTCCACATATCATGCATTGTGCATGCTCAGCAGGACTGTGTGTGCAGCGCGGACACGCACCATCCTCATTTTCCATGGGGACCTGGTGAGCAGACTTCAGAAATCAGCTGATCTCAACAATGTCATGGGGCCCTGTGAATGCTATGCACTTGCGATGTGATGTTTCACAAGCATGGTTGCCGTGAGGTCAAAGATACTAGCTGCAGTCGCTGCATGGTAGCGTCAACCTCTGTGACTTCTGTGGCACCAGCAGCACTCGCGGTGGCTGCAACGGCATTTGCGGCCTCTGCAGTACTGATACTACTAGCGGTGTATGTAGAGACACCTGTTGCCAGTGGCTGCGGCCGAGCCTGCTGCACTCCACGCGACAGCTCCAAAATACAAATCGCTCCTGTCGCGCCTGCGCCGCCATTGCAACAGCTGCAATGTGAAGGCGCAGGCAGTGGCAATGAGCCGGGCACACATCCTGGCTAGAAGCACTGATAGCAGCAAAGTCAGTGGGAGTGACGGCGCTGCCAAACGAATATCCCAGAAGTATGCCGGAACAACCAGCAGCAGCAGAGCCTCGGACGGCGCTGGGACCAGATGATGCAGTACCTGCACACTGCACTGCAGCGCCTGCCGCATCCGTGGCAGTGCAGTCAGCAATGGCGGCAGCGACAGCAGCGTTGGTGTTGGCAATTGCAAGTGGCGGCGACCTGAGGACACCAGCACCCGCAGCACCTGCTCTGTCGGGTGCAGCAACAGCGGCACTTGAGGTCAAAAGCCGAAACGCAGCGCCTATGCACAGCAGCATAAAAGGCAGCATGCATGGTTTCCGCTCATGCAGCCCTTGAGGACAGCGATGGCGTCTCTGCTTATGGCAAGCATCGATGAGCCTGACCATGTGCCTCTACCAGTCACATTGCCACAGCAGCCATCAATGGGACCTCTTCCACTGCTGAGCCACCCGGGCGAGAGAGTCAACACCGCCACCAGTTGCTCACGGTCAAGCTGCTGGATACTGGACGCTTGAGGGGCATAGCACTAAGCAATCGCCTACGCGCTTGGCCCTGTCTGTAGTGCATTACATGGCACAACCCTGGTGGACAATTCAACAAAGATGACCTTCACAGTGGCATGCAATGGGAATGGGCAAGTGGACATGGCTGAAGCTATTAAGGGAAGCCACAAAAGAAAAACCTGCCCGTGTACGGTAGTGCGTGTTGTCTTCCGTCTAGATTGAACACCAGACCCAGAAATACTTTTGAAGTAGTCAATACCACGACAATGACTGATCATCAGTATACGCAAATGAGCATATTAGATTGTGTCTGCATCGATGTCAAGCATTGCTGGTGTGACCAGTACAATCAGGTGTGACCAATAAAATCAACGCAAGTGAGGACCATTGTGCCATTTGCGAGAAACATTGCAGACAGACAAGACAGACAGACAGACAGACAGACAACAACGCACAATGCCAATCTGCGCATAGCTGCGATGAGCGTGTCGTTACCATGCGTGAGCCCCCTCTCCCCCCCCCCTCCCCCAAACACCCCGGAACTAGGCAAGCTGCGACCACGATGCGCACCGCTACCTCTTTGCATGGCTGGCGACTAGGAGATAGCTGCGCTGAGCGTGTCGTTACCATGCGTGAGCCCCCTCTCCCCCCCCCTTTTCCCCAAACACCCCGGAACTAGGCAAGCTGCGACCACGATGCGCACCGCTACCTCTTTGCATGGCTTGCGACTAGGAGATCAACTATTGCCTTGACAAGGGGGAAAAAACACTCTACAAGGCTACGAAGCTGGTCCGGAAGCACGTAGCGTACACGAAAGAGTGAAACCTTTTCTGCCTCGCTTCCCGCGCGTGCGCACGCGTGCAGTGCTGCTGCTGCCGCGCCTGGCCGCCAGCGGATAAAGCGCCGGGGCCCGAAAAAAAAAGAGGTGTGTACTGAGAACTGAACGAGAGGGAGGCTTGATGGGGGGGGCGCAGCGCACAGCGCCCGCCAAGAGGCGCAGGTGATCCGCTTCGCCGCCCATCATGCACAACACACACATCACACCTCGACCACCACTGCGCGCTTAGATAGCCGCGTATGCGAAGAGTCACCCATCCCCCCCCCCCCCCCCCCCCCCCCCCCGGCACTGTCTGGCGCCGCGGCAGCGCTATGCCCGCTTGTCCCCCCCCCCGCTTCCCTCCTGACTGCTTGTCCCGTGTGGATGAGGACCACCTCACTGAGGCGGCAGGCAGTGCCACACCCTGAAACACACACACCATCCCCCCCCCCCGCCCCCCGCCCCCCCCCAGTACCCCCTCGCTCAGCCCCCCCACCGCGCAGCCCCCCCCCCCCTAACAAAACAGGGGGATGACTAGTAGGATACAACCAGACCAGCTTCCTAAGCGGCGCGTTCGCAGCGTGGTCTTGCATGGCAGATAAGCGTTGAGTCTCTCCGAGCCGAGGCTGCATGGCGCCGCCGCACTCTATGTGCGCATGCCCCCCCTTCCCCCGAACACCCCCTCCTCCCCTCCTTCCTCCCCCTGCTCCTGGGGGGCGCGCCCTGGCGAAAATGGGGGGCTCATCAGCCCTGCACCAGCTTCCACAGCAGCGCGTTCGCGCCCCAGTCCTTACTGTCGGGGAAGTTCTTCTTGGTGGCGAGGATGACCTGGCGCGCGCCGGCGGAGCGGAGCGCTGCCACGCTGGCCCTGCGCGTGTCAATGATGGTGCGCAGCGCGTGCAGGCCCTGGGACTGGACGATGCTGTCCTCCGGGTTGGCGCGCATCGTGTCCTGTGGAGGAGGATGCGGCGGCGAGTGAGTGCGCCGTGTGATACGGTAGGTATTCCTTCCATCTGATACGGTATGTATCATGTGGTAGCAAGAATGTGAGCGATGACGTGAATGCTATCAAACCTCCTACGTTAAGTTGCGCTGTCGGTGGTGCGATGGGCGTGTAGTGGTGTCCGTGTGGCAAGCGTGTGTGCAAACAACTGACAAACAGTTATGAGGTATGTTTTGACAGCAGGCACGTGCAAACGCACATGCAATGCCTACGGTGACATAGCACCAAATGGCAGTTCTCAGTGAGTGGGGGGGTGTTACAAGGTAAGGTAAGATAGGTCCATTGTGTCAAGCACAGATCTTTCCGCGATTCAGGTAGTGATAGGTCCTCTTCAAATTATTACCTTCCACACATATTAGATTGCTATGTTTTGCAGTAGCTGATACATTGATGCCGCTGTCAGTTTGGTCACAGTGATGCACATGATGCAACATGCGCGTATGAACGCAAAGAGTGGAGCTGTGCGAGTATGCAGATGGGGTGGGTGGTGCTTGAAGTTACCTATCTGTCAAACTATGAATGCGCGGAAAAGGTGCCAAGAGGTCTGCAGCTGTACATGACTTGTTTGAAAAGGTGCGTGCGGAAAGGGGCACTGCACCCAACTTGATTATGATGGCAACGCTTGCGAGCACGTCAAATATCAGCAAAGCTCATGAGTAAGCTGGCTGACTGCGAGGCTGTTTGCCTCTGAACAGCGATTGCATTCTTGCATCGCATCAATCAGATTGCTTGCATCGCATCAATCAGATTGCAGTCGTTTGCATTGACTGATTACCCTGTCTAGCATGAAGTCAGTTGCACAAATGGTTGCAACTTACAACACCTCTAAAGTAACTCTTTGTGACAGTCGCTCTACCCCAGTCATGTGTTGATGGTGTCATACTATCACCTCAACAGCGCAACCTGCATCAAACACTAACATGGTAGTTGATGAATCGCAAAAAACTGCACGACACTCATACGTTGTGATAATAAATGTCATATCAACAGTACAGTATAGATCAAGCGCCAATACAATACTTGAGAAACAGGAAATCTGCACCACAAAATAAACTATGTAAGAGCTACAATATTCCTAAAGCACATAACAATGCACAAGCAAAAGTCAGGTAAATGTCGCATATCTACACCTAGTGTCAAACACAGAAGCCTGGTACCAGGATTGCATCATACTACACATGCCAAGTTTCATTTGCTGAATGCCTTCCTCAACAAGCTGCTTGTTGTTCCCTACAAATATGCAATCCAGTGGGGCCTACAGAGCTGATCAGCACATTAATCAAGAGCGTGTTGCATGCAACCACACGCCTATGAATGGGAAATGTTGACTATAGACTTGTAGCGACACGGTCTTTTTGAATTTCAATTCATGTCAAAAACTCACTGGGCTTGCACCTTCATCGTGCAGCACACAGTCACATCTGCAGTTCTGCACTCACAGAGGTTCAGATACTTTAAATGTACATGAGCGTAGCAGTAAAATTAGAAAGGATACTGCTAATCATAGCAGGTACTTGCTGAGTTCTGTATCTAATGTCGACACCAAAAACGGTGCAACGCAAGAGACGGCTTCAACATACAGAGCCTCGTGAATAAAATCTACAAAAGATGACACAATTCTCGCCAATTACAACAATCTGCGGACCTTTATGTGTTCAGCTAAGTCATTGTCAAATTGGAACAGCAGCTGAACATGGGTATGGTAGTCCTCCAGCATCAACTATGAGTCAACACAGAAAATGAAAAGTATATCCTCGGCAGACAAGCACACACTTTTTTCCAAACATAAATGTAACTACAAATTTCACACCAAAACTCACCAGGACCACCTTGTAGTCCATCTCGCTGGTCAGACTCGCAGCCGCCGCGCTCGACGCACCACCCTCCGCGGGCGCCGCGGCAGTCTCCGTCACAGTCGCCGTGGGCGCGACCTCCGCCGCCTCCGCCTCCGGCGCGCCTGCCGCTGCCGCCACAGCGCTCGGCGCTGCCTCCGCCACGTCAGCCTTGGACGTCCCCATGTTGGACAAAGAGGGCCGCTTGGTGACCACCTGCACGAGCTTGGCGAACTTGGACGTCTTCTTGGCGGGCACCTTGAAGGAGCCGCCGCCGGCAGTGGCGGCGGCAGCGGCGCTGCTGGTGTTGCTGACGGTGCTCTCAGAGCGCGTGTCGACCGGCGCCGCCGCGGCCACGCTCTTCTCTGCGCTTGCAGCAGCAGGCGCTGCCATCGCCGCTGCCGCCGCTGGCGCCTCCTCCGCAGTCTCTGCAGCAGGCACGCTCTCCTCCGCCGGCGCTGCCTCGGCTGCCTCGGCGGCAGCGGCGCCGGCGGGCTCCTCCGTCGGCAGCGCCGGGGCGGCGTCTGACACTGCGGCCTGCGCAGCGTCGAGTGACTCGGTTGCCGCTGCCTCGGCGCTCGCCGCGGCGGCAGCAGCAGCATCGCCGAGCCCGGCAGCAGCAGCCGGCGCCTCGCCATCGGCAGCGACCTCCGCAGCAGCGGACGGCTCATCGGGCGCCGTGAGGCTCTCTGTCACACCCTCCATGAAGACGGAGGGCTCCACAGCTGCCGCCGGCTCCGCGCTGTCCTCGGCGGCAGGAGCGCGCTCCGCCGCCGCAGCCCCCGCCGGCGGCGCCTCCGCATCATCGGCGTCTGCGGCGGCGGCAACCGCCGCGCCGCCGAGCACCGCGCCGCCCAGCGCCGCGCTGACGCTCTCACCAATGGCCTTGACAGACACCGTGGTGGGCTCCGCGATGGCGGCGGCCACGCTCTCCTGAATGGCGGCGACGGCGTCGGCGGATGGCGCCGCCGCGTCCGTCTCGCCGCCGTTCGGCGCAGCGGCAGCAGCAGCGTCCGTCACCGCCGCGGTGAGGCTCTTGGTGACCGCGTCGATGGACTCGGAGTCGGGCGCCGCGACTGCTGCGGCGACGCTCTCTTGGACGGCGGCGGCGGCCGACTCTGCGAGGGGCTCCTTGAGCGCCCCCTGCACCGTGTCGGTGATCGCGCCCACGGGGTCCGCGGGCAGCTTCGACACGGCGGCCTCCATGCTCTCCGCGAGCGCGGGCTCCGCGGCGGCCTCAGTGGAGGCCTGCGCGGGTGCGCCGGCAGCGCCGTTGACGCTCTCGTTCAGAGCAGGCGCGCCGTCGGCGGCAGCAGCGGTCGCGGAGGCCGCGTCGTCCGTGGTGGTGGTGGCGACGGGAGCAGCAGCGGCGGCGGGCGTGGTGGTGGCCGCGTCGGCTGCGGGCGCAGCGGCCGAGCGGTCGGCGACGGCAGTGATCAGGCTGTCGACCGCTTCGCTGCTGGCGGCCAGCGGCGGCGTCGCTGCGTTTGCCGCCGCTGCCGCTGGGCTTGACGTCACGGGGCTGGGCGTCGTGGGCGCGTTGCCCCCCGCACTGGCGCTGCCGGCGTCGCTCTTGAGCTCTCCCTTGCCCTTCTTGGTGACGGCCTGCACGAGCTTCTTGAAGGTGGACCGCTTCGACTTAGCGGCGGCCTTGGGGACCTGCGACGGCGCGGCGGGCGAGGCGATGGGGCTGGCGGTGGCGGAGCCGATCAGCGCGCCGAGCTCGCCGACGGCCTGCTCGATCCTCTGGTCCGTCATGGCCGGCACAGTCACCTCCATGTCCTCGATGGGTGCATCCTGAGTGGGGACGTCAGCTATCACCGACACCGCCGGCTCCTCTGCCGCTGGCTGGTCTGCTGCAGGCGAGGACTCGTCTGCTGCAGAAACTGACTTGTCTGCGTCTGTCGCTGCTTGGTCTGCCGGCGCCGCTGCCGCGCCATTGGACGCTTCGTCGGTGCCTTGCTCGGCATTTTCATCAGGCTCAGCGGCGGTGTATTCGGTTGTGCCGACGGTGGTGGTGGGCGCTTCAGCCAATGCCGCCTGCACGTCCTCCTGAAGCGCCGACACGAGGGCAGCAGGCTCGGTTGTAGGGGCTGCCTCGTAGACGCTCCTGTCGCCCTCGCCGGCAGCATCGGTCTCCGGCTCAGTCTCCACGAGTGGCGTGGGCGCCGACAGCTCCATGGCAGGATCGACCACCTGCTCGGGGGCTGCCTCGGCCTCTGGCTGCGCGACTGCATCAGCGTCCGACACTGTGCCATATGGCGCCATTTGTTCCTGCTCATTCTCGCCCTCGATCGACTTGGTGGCCTGAGCCGAAGATTCTGCCGCCGCAGCTGCCTCGCCTCCAGTGGCACCGGTCTTGAAGCTGCGGGTGCGCTTCTTGACGATAGCTACGAGCGCTATCAGCGCCAGAAGCGCCAGGGCCAGCACAGCAGCTCCGGCACAAATTAGGTCTTTGTGCTCATGTTCGAAGGGGATGCTGTCGAGGTGCTTCCTCCACGCCGCAGGAGGGGTGGCCACCGGAGCTGGCGCCTCCACGACTGGGGGAACCTGCTGCTTCACTGCCTGTCTACGCTTGATGCCCATATTCTGTCAGTGGAGCACAGAAAAGTGCGAGGATGCGCCGACTGTAGGAGTGAAGGTCAGGATCAAGCCGGCGAGCGGTGGCTGTATGCTGTTGTTGCAGGTGGTGGCGCTCTGCTCGGATTCAGGCTTCGTCGCTTGCCTGGCCGCCCCCTGCCTGCAACTCAACCAAAGATGATCCGGACTGTGTGTCTACCCCTCGAAGCTTCTTCAAGGGATTCGCTGCTCACTGCTGCAACTCCTTACTTACTACTTAGGGTTGACGAGTAAGACCCTGACTGGGTGGCGTGGCACTGCAAACTTGTCTAGACGTCTAGGGCTGATGCATATGACGAGTGGGACCCTGTGCGCGAAAAAGGTCAGATGGTTGATGTCACCCTTTTTGCTACCAGAATACTACATGTACTTTTTATTGATTATCGCTCAGGGCGCGAAAAAGCCCAGATGATGGTCTAACTTGATGCTGCTGTACGGAATCTGCATGTCGTGTGACTTATGAACGTACCTTGTGACGAAGTGTCTCGTGCACTATTCTTTTTCAGCTTGAGAGGCAAATCATTGATGTATGTGACGCTCGCTTCACAAGAGACAGCATTGAGACCCAAAAACAGGTACGTCATCAGAGGCAGAAGGACAAGTCGCTGACCTGCTTGTTGTGGCGTACTTCGGTTGTGATGGCTTACTTCTGTCAGGGTTGCAGGCAGTGGTTGAGATTGCTGGTGCTGCCATGCAGCAAAGCAAGCAATGTGTCCCAATACAGAACTTACAAGTGCTATTAGCAGCGGTTGGCTGACAGTATTGTCTCATGAGCACAGCACGTCACATTGGAAGACATATAATGACATGCTAATGTTTCCAAACTGACAGCGACGGGTTTAAATGCTGTGGGTAAGTACCGCATGAATTCCTACACATGCTACATTGTATACCTGATGCAGAAGACCAAAACGATGGTACCGGTGTCAACGAACGAGACGTGCATATTGCCCCCACAATGCAAGCAAACAGCAGTTTGACAAGGACCTTGCAGTTGCTGAAAGAAGGCGCGGTGCTGCTCAAGCAAGTGTATTTATACAGCTCTGCATGGCGGCGGTGTCTCCGCTACAGCGGTCCCTAAGTAGTGAAGTGCGGAAAGGCACACTCATATCAGGATATTTCAACACCCGATTCCTGAACAACTGACTGCATGCGTTTGCCCTGACTTGTCTGTCTTGATCACATGGCAAGGTGGCAGCAGAGCATACAAGCAGCCGCTTGTTGTGGACTGATGAGTGCTGCAGTGCTGTGCTATTGGTGACAAAGCCGTTCACTCACACAACCGTCAGGCCTCCGCCACATGCGCCATCCACACTGTGTGCCTGCACCCTCATGGGAATGACCAGCGTGCCTTCCACGTCGTCGCCAGTCAGGGGCTGCCAAGCCAGTGTCCCGTGGCCGACCATATGGCAGTCCAGACGCTCCCATGAGCGATCATTTTCAAGGAGTGGTTCATTGAGGCACTCGCAAACATCTACATGTAGCACCCGCCGGCACAAATTGCAGCTGTAGAGCTCAGCGCAGAGTCGCAGGATCGTCAGTTTGAGCGCAGATGTATGCTCGCCCTCCACTGCCTATGACATAATGCTCAGAAGCTGCACTGGCACGGGCGCCAGCGTCGCGCCTAAGTTGCTGGGGCAGTGGAGACACTATTGCAGACCTGCAATGCGGTAGACATTGCGAACCCCTGCAAGGAGGGTCCACAAGACGCACGTCAGCACTCCACACTACTTGGTAATCAAGATTTGAAGAGACGCAATGTGCTGCCGTGACACCAGGATAGCCCGCCCAACTCTTTCGCACAACCAGGAGTGCCGAGCTTGCATCGCTTGTGGGTATGCACTAAGTGAGGACATGGTGGTTCAGTGATGGGGGTGAGAAATACGCAGCCAATGAGAAGGGACTGGTACAGCTAAAGCCCACACAAGTGAGCAGCTGCTTGCCGTGCGCCAGCTTGCGTGCGTGCAACAACGGCGCCGCAAGACAAGGAATAACGTGCGATCATGTCAAGCACTTACTGTAGGCGGCACTCTCAGTGCCTTTCAATGTGCTGTGTTGAGCCCAGTGCTGCACAGATCACCAGAGCTTCATGGAAATGAATCAAAAGATTGTAGAGCTCTAGGCGACAAGGGATGGTTAGCCGCAAGTGCCTTCCCCCGATAACCGTGGTCGCCGCTGCTGCAGTCATTCACCACGAGTCAAACAGTGCCATCATATCCACAGTAGTTGAAAGACTTCTGTGTGCAAGCTTTTTAGCGTTCAAGGGCATGGGTGTTCAAATTTGGAAGTGCTCTAACCCACTTCTCAGGTGTGAGTGGCTCGGGAATTGGGGCTGGTGACTCGACAAAGTGCTCAAATGCACTGACTTGCTGACGCCGCAGGGGCATGCTTTGAGTTCTCACTATCAGTAACCCAATCGAATTCTTACCCTGCGTCTGTTTGGTGCTGCGTTCCTTGCTCCTTCGTATCTGTATCAGCCTCTGATATTTATAAATATCTACATCAGCATCTGATATTTATAACGATGGTGCAAGACAGAAAAACACGTACATGAGTAGTACTGAGGCAGACTGCTGAGTGCCATCATCTGCTGTGTTGAGTGCAGGCTGCACCAATTTATTGCAAAGCTTTTGGAGTATGACCGCTTTACACTACATGGTCCTGACGGTGGTTGGCTTTCGCATTGAGGCCCATGAAAGCGCATGTTCTGATGACTGTTCCAGGAATCATATTTCGATGGCTGCTGTGTTGGCTTTACGCATATTGCATTGAGAAGCGTCAACTGTGGAAGTATTGATCTGGGGCAGCATCAGAACGAGCCCACAATCGTGTGCTTACCCTGAATGGTCAGCCAAAACCTTGGCATCACAGCACAGCGGCAGACAGTCACCTATGATCACTGCGGCCAACAGCATTGGCCCAGTGAGCTTCCCCGCTCCATCTCCCTCTCTCTCACCACTCGCAACTAGGGAAAAAATAAAGCCGCATTTATTCCTTAACCCCCGGTACGGTAGGTAACAGAGGGTGCCTGGCGGCCGAGCTGCACGGCCGATCTTGCTGCCATGGTGAGTCTTGCGTGGCTCAAAGCTTCTGCGTCTGTTCCACTACTCGACTTTGTGCGTGGCGGCTTCGGCAATAATTCAAATTCTTGAAGTTGCCAGTCCACCGATCGAGGGTCCCCTTCATTGCCAACCAGGTCCTGTTGACCCGGCTTAGAGTGGGCGTCAGCAATCCGCTGGAGTTGTTGAATCATCTCACAAGTTGCCTCGGTAGTCTCGGTGTGTTCCCTGTGTTTTCTTCAGCTGTTGAAGTGCCATTCTCTACTGTCCAAGTGGCCCAGTTTGTTCAGACCAAAGAGTGATCAGCTACAGTGCTTCTCGGCTTCCTTTTGTCACACTTACTTTTTGCTGAGTTGAAAAGGTGTGGTGAGATTGCTAGCCTAGATTGTACGAGGTCATCACAAACTCAACCAGCAGAAGCACTACAATTGTACGTCGACGATGTTGCTGTGTGCTGACGACCTGCGCTGGTGGGCCATGCTGTTGTCACCAGACAAGGGGACCAAAAAAGCACCTGAAGCGCTTGAATGCGCCCAAGCACTGGCTACTCGGCAAGCTCGAGGGCATCTGGGCACCCAAGCCATCTTGTGGTATGTGGCTGCTTCCATTTTCATGTAACCTGCTTGCACGAGCATTTCGGCATGCCTTCACCCCACTCTCCCCCCCCCCCCCCCCTTCACACACACATGCAAGCATACCCCCTGCGCCCGTGGAGCAGGGGCTTGTCTGGTCATCACCACTTGTGCAGCCACTGCACTTGCCAACACAACTACTTCTACATAGTTTCATGCAGCCCATCATGGGTGATGTTGACGAGGGCACCTGTAACCTGAGCTCGGCATGATGTTGATAAGGCTGGATGTCTTGTGCCTGCACAGTAGTAGCATACGGTAGCGTCGGAAGCACCAGCCATGCGTATACATACCTGCGTCGCGCTGTCAGGCTCAGCTTATGTGGCAGGCCGTTCATGTGTACATTGTCGCACTGTCACTTCTTTGCATGGTCATGATGCCTCAATCCAGTGCGATTTGAAGGGTGACTCCCGCTGTTCTCATCACACAGAAACTACGTTCATCACCTTTTTTGTCCATGTGGCAAAATGGCACGATGGACGTATTGCTTGAGTAGATGCTGCTGCGTGGATGCGTCACATATGTTGCGGCTCTGACTCTTGATTAGCAATGATGAGGAATGGGTGAGATTCCTCGCACCTTCCTCGCCATCTGTCTTGTGCGCTTGCAAGTGTCAAAAACATTCAAGGAATTGCTGAAGCACTGACTGCTGCTGACGTCATGGCGCCTTTTCTCCGCTATTCCTCGCTATGCCAGGCCCTCACAATGCCAGGGAGTGCTTGCCGCTGATCATCATCGTGCGCAACCGCTTGAAGTACGCGCTGACCAAGGCGGAAGCCAACATGATCTGCATGCAGAAGCACGTCAAGGTGGACGGCAAGGTCCGCACTGACCTCAACTTCCCCGCAGGCTTCATGGGTGAGTGCCATTAGCTGACACATTGCCGTACGCTGCTAATAAGGCTGGCTTTGTGGTGACTGCAGCTGCACCAGGCTCTGTGAACCGCGAGCAGACCCTATAGCAGTGCATGCTGAACGGTGGAGTGCACTCCTGGCTTCAACTTGCAGGTGTCACATGTCGTCTGCAAAGTATGTTTCACTGCACATTGGTCAATAATTCACCTGGCCTGTCCCTATCTACTGCAGTCTTTCACCCCATGCATCAGCGCGCAAATGCATTTACATTGTTTGACGTTCAGTGAAGCGTTTTCTGGTGTTGAAGTTACACAAGTCAACTTCTCTTTTCAGTGTACTCCAGGCGCTACTTGTCCCACATCAGAGGTGATGCATGGTGGCTCAGCCGTCATGTAGAGCAGTGCACCTCTTCTGCTTGTTGAACAGCGAAGTCACCAAATGCCTTCCTGATTTGTTGCGAAATGAACGCGCAACAAGAGAGCACACTGGACTTCAGCCCACCATAGTCTTCCTGACCCATGCACCACTTTTTGACTTGTTGTACGTATATGTTCCCCCTCTCCACCGCACTCATGCCTCCATGCCACTGCAGACGTCATCTCCATCGAGAAGTCCGCGGACCAGTTCCGCCTGCTGTACTGCTGCAGCAGCGCTCTCCGCAATGCTCAAGCCATACCTACATACCTATGCATGTGTTTGTGCAGACGTCGTCTCCATCGAGAAGTCCGCGGACCACTTCCGGCTGCTGTACTGCTGCAGCAGCGCTTGCTGCAATGCTCAACCCATACCTACCTACCTACACCGTGCGCGCGCGCAGACGTCATCTCCATTGAGAAGTCTGCGGACCAATTCCGGCTGCTGTACAACACCAAGGGGCGCTTTGTGCTGCACCGCGTGAAGGACGACGAGGCCAAGTACAAGCTGTGCCGCGTGCAGAAGGTCGAGGTCTCCAAGAAGAAGATCCCGTATTTGGTCACGCACGACGGGCGCACCATCCGCTACCCAGACCCCCTGGTGAAGGCATGTTTGTGTATTCTTGAAGTAACTGCGCACGTAGTACAAGGTATGCATGGTGCAGGCATTGTGCTGCGCGATCTGAACAAAAGATCTTATCATTTACGTAGTCCGTTGATGGTTTTCTCTTCCTGTTTTCTTCTAACCCTAACCCTAACCCTCGGCACGTCAAGAGCACGCCAAGCTGTGTGGAAGAGGTTTGGAGTCAGGTGCAGGTGTTCAGTTGACTGCATTGCAAAGAGAAGCATGACAAGTACCGGTGGAAGCTATGTGGGAGTTGCAAGAAAGGATCTATGAATCCAACAAGTGCACCTGGGGCGTGCATCAGAAATGGACCATCTGCCACCTACTAGCAAACTGGGTTCGTGCGACCGAGTGTGCTGGTGAAGCAAGTCGCAAAAAGGCCCATATATTTGCCTCGGTGAAGGTATACATACAAGCTGCGAATTTAGAGCTCGCACAACATGATGCAACTAGTGATGCACAACAGGCGCATCAATGTTACGTTGACAACCGTCCAGCTCTCAGCATTCTGCTGTGCAGCCGTGCTCTGTAAGTGAATCGTCTGGCCTTCATGTCATGATGCGGACGCTTGCGCGTCATGTTCTGCAAATGAAAATCGCTTTGAAGTGGCATTCATGGCCACGTTCGTAAGTAATTGGTGCAGTATTGTGGTTGTGCCATGCCGTTCAGTAGGAGCAAGAAAGACGCATCTGCAGTTACTGAGCAAGCTCACCGTACATGACGGCGCCATCCACGAGACTGAATGCTGGCAACGGTGCACATGTGTGCCTGTATTTGTGAGCAGCTTCAAGACATGCCAGTCATCACTTCCGCCCTGAGATGTGTTACGCTTTTTGTTGACCTGTGGGAAGTGTTATACTTTCCAATATGAAGCGCACATTTGCTGCTCACTTTTAGTGTATCAAGTGATAGCCCACGTTCTGAAGCCATTTACTCCTGGATGGCCTGTACGATGTCAAGTTGCCTGTCACCTAGGAATAGTACCACTCTCAGCGAAGACAGCTCTACACTACGGCACGCAAGTCACAGTACGAAGGCTGAAATCAAGTGTTTGCTTTGCCGGCCTTTCTCACTTGCAAGCTCATTCAGCTCCTGAAGAGCGTCAGCCGCTGATTTGCTCAAGCCAGTGCAGCTAAAGCTACACACAATAAAAGCAGTGCTTGAGCTACACAGCATGTCAATATGCGTTTTGGTGATGGACACGACGTGTGCGTGCCTGGCGCGTGCGCGCACATTGCCCGCATGTTGCCACATAACGGCCTCTTTCAACTGGCATTTTGAATTCTCCCTCGGCGATTTGAGCTCTTGAGAAAACACATCAGGGATGCACACTCAGCGCTTCAGCGTCTCAAGCGCGGCCGCCATCTGCACCCCAGGGCACAAGCACTGCAGCGACTTCTCAGTTCCTGTGTGCCTGTCTGCTCCGTACTCAACACCTCAATACTGCTGTCAATGCGTGTGTTCACAACTGCCCTCAATGCGTGTGTTCACCACTGCCCTGGCAGGTCAATGACTCCATCAAGGTGGACGTGGAGACGGGCAAGATGTCCGACATCTTCAAGTACGAGATAGGCAACCTCTGCATGATCTCGCGCGGGCGCAACGCCGGCCGCGTCGGCGTCATCCAGCACATCGAGCGCCACCCCGGCTCCTTCGACATTGTCACGGTCAAGGACTCCGTGGGCAACGTATTCGCAACGCGCCAGGCCAACATCTTTGTGCTGGGCGAGTCGACTCGCCCCGCCATCTCGCTGCCGCGCGGCAAGGGCGTCAAGATGACGATCCTGGAGGAGCGCGCGCAGCGCGAGAAGCGCGCCGCCAACGGCAACTGAGCGCTGCTGCTGCGGCTGCGGCTGCTGCGCGAGAGCGCGCTAGAGTAGGGGTCCATGCGCAAGTGGACGCCTATTTCCTTCCCTCGTACTACCGTTGTCCGTGTCTGAGTGTGGCTGCTTTTGCGTTGCACCGTGCGCTGTGGCTGCGGTTGCCGTGATCATGTGGGCTGTTTGTGGCAAGAGTGGCGAGGGCCCTTTGCGCGTGTGATGTCAGCTGCTTTGCGCCAAGAAATCTGCGCACGTGATGGCAAGCTCTTGCACGCAGACAACAATTGGCATGGTTGCGCAGTGTGAACAATGTGGCCACTAGTCATAATCTTCAGTCATCCTGATTTGTGATGCCACGCTTCCAACTATATGCACCATGTCCGTGCCAGGGTTAGGTGCATGGAGTAGGCGGCGATAGGTGCTGATTGCTTGAGCGTTCTTGTGCTGATGCACTTCATTTGTGCTGGGCATGAATCTTACAAGACGCAAAAAGTCCCGACGATTGATTGACGGTGTACAGTACATGTCTTGTTGCAACATTGTTACATTACACAGTGCTAAAAAATCATCAGCTACTAGCGAACTGCATTGCCATACTTCTTCATGCATACATTTATCTCGTTGAGCGCCATTGCAAGTGACCTTGATGCATTAGAGTCAGGTCCATTGCCGAGACAGCTCTACATCAGACAGCATCTGATAATGGCCTTCTCATTCACAGCACCTGACGGCAAAAAAAAAAGTACTCAGATTTGCTGAGCATCACCGATTTCCAACTTTTTTTTCTGGTTTAATCGCTCGTGTCCACTCCCAGCTGTCAACCCCTCGACAACAACACCAGGTGCGTCATGGGTGGCAGAGACTGCGTGAGGCTGGTAGGAGCATGTCAGGCGCCCCGGCGGACCGCTGGGCTCGCAGCTGGCCGGTGGTGGGCTGAGTGTGGACACTGCGAACGTGTGGCCTTCAGAGGTCGGAGTGGAGCTGGCGACGAGCAGCGCACGATGGCGGCGTGCGAGTTGAATTTTTCTGTAGTGGTTTGTTGGCAGTGGTGGCAGGCATGGAAGTCATGCTCTCTAGGCAGCTGGCGCGCGTGCTGTGTGCTGGATGCCCCTGGCAGGTGGCGGGAGGGCACATGTGCGGAATCTTTGGCTGAGCGGAGCAACGCTGGCACTCTCACACTCCCTCGTTTGGCCAGCATCCGCTTGAACAGGTTGCAACACTACTCTGGCTGACCTCTGCTGCCTGCTTCTTGCTCTCGTCTGCAGGCACCATGGGCAAGGAGAAGGTCCACATCAACCTGGTGGTCATCGGGCACGTGGACGCCGGTAAGTCCACCACCACTGGCCACTTGATCTACAAGTGCGGTGGCATCGACAAGCGTACCATCGAGAAGTTCGAGAAGGAGGCTGCCGAGCTCGGCAAGTCGTCTTTCAAGTACGCATGGGTGCTTGACAACCTCAAGGCCGAGCGCGAGCGCGGTATCACCATCGACATCGCCCTGTGGAAGTTCGAGACTCCCAAGTTCAACTACACCGTCATCGATGCCCCTGGCCACCGCGATTTCATCAAGAACATGATCACCGGCACGTCCCAGGCCGATGTTGCCATGCTTGTCGTGGCCTCGGGCGTGGGTGAGTTCGAGGCGGGCATCTCCAAGGACGGGCAGACCCGCGAGCACGCCCTGCTCGCCTACACCCTGGGCGTGAAGCAGATGATCGTGTGCATCAACAAGATGGACGACTCCTCTGTCATGTACGGCGAGGCGCGCTACAACGAGATCAAGGAGGAGGTGACCAACTACCTGAAGAAGGTCGGTTACAAGCCCGTTAAGATCCCCTTCGTCCCCATCTCTGGCTGGGCGGGCGACAACATGATCGAGCGCTCTGAGAACATGCCCTGGTACAAGGGCCCCTTCCTGCTGGAGGCGCTGGACAGCTGCATGCCCCCCAAGCGCCCCACGGACAAGCCCCTGCGCCTGCCCCTCCAGGTACAGAAAGCAAGCCTCGTATACACCTGTCTATTCGTGGTTGTTGGCAGGTTGTTTAAGTTATCTAGCCCTTACAGTCTGTTGTGCATGGCATGCATGACAGCTACTTGGTCGAGTGATCTAGCCTTTAAGATCGCCTGTGTGACAGCATGCGTCACAGCAGTGGCCTTGCACTCCAATTCAGCAGCGTAGCAAGGGCAACCACACGTCAGGTTTACCAGTGCCTCATTGCCATGCTGGCCCTGCCTACATACAGCCCAATAATGCTGCTGTTAGAATTCCCCGTGGATTACACCGCTCACTTCATTTCACACACACACTTTGTGCTCATCACGCAGGACGTGTACAAGATCGGCGGCATCGGCACTGTGCCCGTGGGCCGTGTCGAGACCGGTGTCCTCAAGCCCGGCATGGTGGTCGTCTTCGCGCCCACCGGCGTGACCACTGAGGTCAAGTCCGTTGAGATGCACCACGAGTCGATGGCGGAGGCTCTGCCCGGGGACAACGTTGGCTTCAACGTGAAGAACGTGTCCGTCAAGGACATCCGCCGCGGCAACGTGGCGGGTGACTCCAAGAATGACCCCCCTGTGGGCGCCGCCAACTTCCACGCGCAGGTACAGTGTTTAATTTCTTGTGGATTGTGAGCTTAGGCAGGATGTCGATTTTGTTACATGGGTTTCTGAGGTTTTTGATGTTTTCAAGTCAGTTCTCTTGACTTCTACTTCGTTGACCAACCTGTTTACAGCACCTGTTTGTCTGTCATCTGCCATGTTGGAGTAGGGTGCAGTTCTCTTCTTTTATTTGCTTGTATATATCTGTGATTGTGTGTTCCCCTGCCTGCTACATTGCTATGTACGTCTTAAGCATTGAGATCACCATAAATTGCAGTGGCATGCTCATTTTCACCTATGGCTCACGTGAATGTCAGCTGTGTCTGCCTGAGCCGCTGCGTCCCTGCTGACACTTGAACTTCAACGCTCAACGTCTCTGCAGGTCATCGTGATGAACCACCCCGGCCAGATCGGCAACGGCTACTCGCCCGTGCTCGACTGCCACACGGCGCACGTCGCGTGCAAGTTCGCGCACATCACCCAGAAGATGGACCGCCGTTCCGGCAAGGTCATGGAGGAGAACCCCAAGTTCATCAAGAACGGCGACGCCGCGATGGTGACCCTGGAGCCCTCCAAGCCCCTGTGCGTGGAGTCCTTCAGCGACTACCCGCCCCTGGGCCGTTTCGCTGTGCGCGACATGAGGCAGACGGTGGCGGTGGGCGTCATCAAGTCCGTGGAGAAGAAGGTGGAGGCGGCCAAGGGTGAGTGTTGATTTGACTCGGCGCCGCTGCCTTGTGTCAGTGGCTTGATGAGTGAATGTTTGTGCTTGAGAGGTCCTGTAAGAGCTGCTGGAGGCAGTGAGTACTCCTGTGCCTTTCGTTTTTAAAGTCTGTTGGGTGTCGTTTGTCATCAGGGTATGCTGAAACATGCTGGTGCAGAGAAGCATCTGGAAGTTGTCTGGCGCATGTGCATGTTGTGAATAGCAGATACATTGCTTCTTAGCTGACTGAAGCACAGCGCTTGGCTTTGAAGGGGACCAAAGCTGTGGTCGCTGCATCTGCCCTGCTATTGAAGTATGATCGGAGACTCTCTGGCAAGTTGAACTCTCTGATAGATTCATAGTGGAAAGGTTGGGCGTGATGCAAAGGCAGTTCATCTTGCAGCTGCAGTGTCTTGACAGTAACTTCATGTCTCATGTTCTCATACACTTCCTCTTTCAACTCCTTTCACAGGCGCCAAGAAGAAGTAGACGTCCGCGCCCGCTCCGCTGCCCGCCTGCCCCGGCGGCGGCAGCGGCGGCGCGCCGCACACTGCCGCGCCGCCGCTGCCGCCCCCCCGTGTTCTCATGGCGCTGTGGTGCGATAGCGCGCGCCGGCGAGAGCTGTCCGCACTATGTTGGTGGCACTGGTGGCTGAGAATACGTGGGAGTGGGCAGGTTGGCGCGGCGGGGGCGGGGTCGGGGTTACTTCACATGCGAAGTTGCGAGGCGGCAGGGGGTGGAGGGGGCATGCTGCTGCCGAGCGCTGCCGCATGATGGTGGGGCCATGTTCTCGCCTGGTGCTGTTGTCGGCTCTGTCACGTAAATGAGGAGGTCGGGTGTCCACGCGAAGAGCTGTTATGGTATACCTGTCTGCTTGCCCTGGCTGTGGAAGTACGCGCTGAGTGGTGGCTGTACGTTGCATTGGTATGCTTGCTTATCTGTTTGCACTGGCTGTGCAAATACGCGTCGAGTGGTGGCTGTATGTTGCTTTGTGAGCATGCCTGCTTGCCCTGCTGCGCTAACAGCTTGTTAAGTGTGCAGGTGTGAGTCACCAGCTTGCATCATATCATGCTTTGCAACGGTTTGTAGCGACAAGTGAATTGCTATGATTGTACTTCAGAAATATTCAGTTTTGCCACTGTGTTTGCTTGCTTCGAAAATCTGTGTCAAAGGCGTACTCATTCGTTTGTGCTACAGCATGCTACATGTTGGTACATGGTATCTTTGAGAGACACTTGTGCATTTATAGTTGGTGATAATGCTTGAACTGATCTTCGAATTGCGTTGCATGCATTTGCCTGTGGCACTCAGTGACGTACACCTTTCCTCACAGAGGCGCTTTGTGGAAACTGACATGTGTTGCAGGCTTCGTCTTGGTACATAAGTAATGATGCCATGCGTTTATCTTGTGCACTGCGGTTGGTTTTCAAGATCTGATGGTATGTACAATGCATGTCGCGGGGCACCATGTCCCACAACATCGTCATGAACAATATCGCCATGCCTCATGTGTGTACGCTCGCTGACTCTTGGGGAAGGGGGGTACATGCTATAGTTCAGCGTACATGTACAATCGCCCTGGCGCGCTTACGCTCGGCACTGTCGGCAGCGCTCCACATGGCGTACTCTGGCCGTGTCATGACACACCTGGCAGAATCCAGGGGGAGGGGGCACATGGAGGAGGACGTAGGGGAGGACCCCGAGATGCCATTTGGCGGCGGCGGTGTGAGTGGTTGTCGTTGCGACACTTTCAGACTGTCATACGACATGTAGATTTTTTACAGATAGATGCCAATCATCTGGGCTCTTTCGCGCCCTGAGCGAGAATTAATAAAAAGTACAATGCTCTAGAAGTCGTTCCTATCCTGGATCAGGCATACCCTGGCAGTGCATATTTGAAGCAATCATTTCAATCTTTGATGCTTGATGAATGTTTTAAAAAAAAAAAACCTGCATCAGAAAATGTGAGGCGTTCCGAGTTTTCGACCTCGGTTCGCTACGGTTCGGCTCGTTCCGAGGTTTCGAACTGTTGTGATATCGGCTAGCTGCGCTCGCATCAATAATTTTCCCTCGGTGACCGACGAGCAGGGGTGCGAGAGAGGAAAAGTGATCATGCGCGGTCATTGAGCCGTGCCGCTCGCCAGCGTCGCACTATCGCCATCATTGTTGCCGGCAGTAACAGCCTGGAAGGAGACGTCTCTGGAGACTAGCAGCAGCCTGCAACGCGTCACTTTCACCTGCTTAAAGCGTACCTCTTCTACGCAGCAAGAGCGTGAGACACAAGCACGGCCTGGCGGCACCGCGCGCACTGTATGAGAGAGCAGTTGGCAATATTTCTCTGCGTTCTGGTAGCCAGCACCGGTCTGTATGATGCCGGGGTGGCGGCACAGCAATATGTAGAAGTCAGCAGCAGCAGCTCGGGCATTTGGGATGCCCAAATCGATGTTCCTGCCGTCTGGCTGACTGAGCGGAGGCTGTCCGCTAGTTCCGGCGGCGGAGGAGGCGGTGGAGGGGGGTCATCCAGTGGTGGGGGTGGTGGGGGTGGCAATTCGGGCTCGAATGGTGGTGGCGGGTCGAACTCCGGAGGTGAGAGCGTGATGCCGTTGTGCCTTCGTTGTTTGTGAAAGCACGGATCCATAGGGACCGTTGCAGGTCGTGGTAATAGCACCAGCAGGGCCTCGCTGCGCATTGCGCTGGTTATCTGGTTTCATTTCCGCCACGCCTCTGCGAGGCGAGTGCTGGTGGTTGTGAACACAGGAAGGAGCATGCAGGAGCATGCCTTTGAGCTTGGCATGGCTGTAGTGCGGCTCAGGCTTCAAGGAGTTCAGCGCGTCCTTACACCTGTCACGGTTGATGTTGCTCGGCCAGACTCCATCATTTGATGAAGGTGAAAGTAGTATCAGCTAGCTCACACGAAGCTAGCTGTTGCTGCTCAATCAGCAACTGCCTTGCATCAAGAGCAGTCAACAACCTCTTGTCCAACGCTTGTTCAGCAATGCCTGCACGGCGCCTGCACACCATAGCCGTAGGTAGGACAGTGAAGCAGAAGCTGGACATTACACTTGCAGTGGTGCGCACATTGCAGCTGCCATGAGTTGTGTACGCAGGGCAATGGTGATTGTTGTACACAGCGCACACTGTACGTCCCCAGCAATTGTCTCTTGTTGATTGCCTAGTGCCCAGTAAGCAATCAGAACCTCACAAAAGTTGCGTGTTGTTGGGATGCGTTGCTGTTTTGAATGCATGTGCTGCATCTGCTTTGCGTCTGTGACCCCAGGCCCTGGTTCAGCATCCCACAACGTAACCGCAATTAATTTCGCAGGGCGTACATCACTATATCGCACCCTCCGTACTCAGCTATGCGCAGAAGGTGGAGCACTCGAGCTAAATTCATGCTTCGGCTCTCATAACCTCGATTGCTATGATCCGTCACAGTCGCGTCAGATCATTCCTGCCAAGTTGCTGGCAACAGCGCACTGGCATGCGACTGTAGCGCGTCGCGCCCTCTTCCCGCCCGCCTCTTCAAATCACCGTTCGAATGCGTGTACATTAGCAGTCAGGGTGCCAGCAGCCACAGCGTGCATATCCTTGACACCTCATCCCCCCCCCCCCCCTATATGCCAAAGCGTTCCTTCTGCTGCGGCGCAAGTGTCGTCCACGCATTTTCGGCCTTCCCGTCACAGGTTCAACAACTGACCTGCCTCCTTAGGGTAACTCCAATCTCATACAAACCCTTGTTATTACCCTCACGTCCGAGCACACAACTGTCCGCTCACTCATACCTAACTCTCCGCATGCTCTACTTCAACTGCTGCTGGGCCACACAGGTGACCCCGCCCCCCCTCCAGTGGTCCCCGCCCCCCCTCCTGAGACGCAACCGCCGCCGCTGCCTCAGACCGACCCCCCTGCCCCCCAGACACAACCCCCTGCGCCACAAACACAACCGCCTGTCCCGCAGACAGAGCCACCCGTCACTAATCCGCCAGTTACGGACGCGCCAGTTACGGACGCGCCAGTTACGGACGCGCCAGTAACAGACGCGCCAGTGACGGACGCGCCAGTTACGGATGCGCCTGTGACGGATGCGCCAGTGACGCCAGCGCCTACGGCTGCGCAGACGCCTGCGCCGACAGCCGCGGTGGAGACGCCGGCTCCCACTGGTGAGTGAAACTGTTGAAGTTATGTGGTGAAGTTTCGTCATATATGGCATCGTGAGGCGGCAGCAAGGCGAGTCGTTTGCTCTGCCATGTTGCTGCAGACTGTTGCGGTGCCTCGCAGCGGTACTCATGGTTACATACTGTTTGAATTGGTTTGTAACAGCTATGTCTACCCCTGTGTGCTCATAAATATGCTTTGTACAAACACTTCTGACATGGACGAAGCTTGCAAGCTGCGGATGAAACCAGTTTTGTTCGGATGAAACCAGTTTCGCTGCGAACAGCAATTCCCGCTTGCAAGATCATTTCCTGTGCAGCATCAATGTCTCCATCAGCGCAAGAGTGACTGACGCGTGTGTGGGTAGTGCATGTGCGAATGTTGCTTTGTGTGTGCGATTATCAGCATGTAGGCATGCACATTGGCATGGCATCGGTGTGTCTGAGGCATTCGTGTGTCGTGTTTTATGTAGGTCTAGGTATGTATCGCCCCATGTTTATTGAGTAAACTTTTGGCAGTGCGTAGTCCAGCAACGCAGCTGTGCCCTGGACGCCTCAGGGTATGTATCGACGCCCGCCCGGAACCTAACCCTAGTCTTAACCCTAATTGTTGTCGACAGCGGCCGACACCACGCCCGCTCCAACAGCAGCCGACACGACGCCTGCTCCAACAGGTACAGTGACTGCAGCAGACCTTTGTGTTCAGAATAATTTGTGTGTCATCGTGAGCACGAGAGTGTACCAGTGCTGCGGCGCACGCAGCGCGCAAGGTAAAGTGTGCATACGCGCGCGATTGACTGTACTCCGTGTCTATATGTTGTACGTCATAGATGTTCGTTGGGGTGTGCTGCAAGAGCGTGTCGTGTATGTGTGTATGTGTATATGTGTCTGTGTGTCGGTGTGTGAGTGACGTGTGTGTGTGTGCGTGTATGTGTGTGTGGTGTGCGTGTACATGTGTGTGTGTGTGTGTGTATCTGCGTCTGTGAAAGTGAAAGCGAGCGAGTGCGTGCGTGGCGCTGCCGACGCTGCAGTGCACCTTCAAGTAGGCTTGGCTGTTTAACACAAGGTCATCGCTGTAGGCGCATGGCCAGGCCCCGTGTAACCCTAACCCTAAGTCTCTACTGCAATCATATTGACAGCGGCAGACACTACGCCAGCCCCAACAGCGGCCGATACCACTCCTGCACCTACAGCGGCTGATACCACTCCTGCGCCCACTGCGGCTGACACCACTCCCGCACCTACAGGTTGGAGAATCTAGCAGTGTAGGGCACAGCAGCGTTTGTGTACCTGTTGTATGTTGGTCTATGTGTGTTGTGTGAGAGAGAGACAGGAGGGCAGAAAGGTTATGTACTTGTCTGTAGGTTTGTACCTGTGTGTGTGTGTGTGTGTTTGTAAGCGTGTGTGACGGTGAGAGTGAGCGAGTGAGTGTGTGTGTGGCGCCGTCGGCGCTGCGGTGCATCTTCACTGCATGTGATCATCTGTGTGTATGAGTGACCACATGGTCTATGTGCGAGTGGTGTGTACAATGCATGTGTGCCTGGGTAGGTAAGTACCGTGTATTTGTGTGAGAGTGAGTGCACGCGCGTGTGTATGCGCGTGGCAATAGCATGCATAGGCACGTACGTATAGGTCAGGCGGGTACAATTTGTATGCTTAGCAGTACCAGATAGCGGCTTAAGTCCATAGCGTAAGAGGTCATGGCTGTAGGAGCACGACCAGGCCCCATGTAACCCTAACCCTAGGCCTCCGCATTCATGTTAACAGCGGCAGACACTACACCAGCGCCAACAGCGGCCGATACCACTCCTGCGCCTACAGCGGCTGATACCACTCCTGCGCCCACAGCGGCTGACACCACTCCCGCACCTACAGGTTGGAGGATAAGCAGTGCAGGGCATGCCAGCAGTACCTGTGTGTGTATTGGTCCCTCTGTGTTGGTGTTTGTGCAGCAGAGAGGAAGGTAGAGTGATTGCGTACTTGCCTGTAGGCTTGTACCTAGCTGGCTGCGTGTGGGGGTGTGTTGTGTGTGTGTATATGTGTATGTGTGTGTATGTGAGTGAGTGTGTGTGTGTGTGCGTGTGAGAGAGAGTGTGTGTGTGTGTGTGCAAGTACAAGTGAAAGCGAGCAAGTGCAAGTAGGCTCGCTGCTTGCGGAGTCTGACCTATATGTGATCCTGTGTGTGTGTGAGTGCATGTCTTTGCGCGAATGTGTGTATGCGATGCATGTAGGCGCGTTCGTGCCTGGGTAGGTAAGTATGGCGTATTTGTGTCAGTGTGAGTATGCGCGCGTGTGTTTGCATAGGGCCATAGCATGCACAGGCACATCCGTACGGCTCATGTCCCGCGTGTGCGAGATGTATATTGTGGAGTACTTATAAGATAGCAGCTTGACTCCATGGCGTAAGAGGTCATTGCTGTAGACGCACGACCACGCCCCATGTAGCCCTAACCCTAGGTCTCAACCGCATCCATGTTGACAGCGGCAGACACTACACCAGCGCCAACAGCTGCAGATACGACTCCCGCACCAACAGCAGCTGATACCACACCAGCCCCAACAGCAGCTGATACTACACCAGCGCCAACCGCTGCAGACACCACGCCTGCCCCGACAGGTGGGGGCTGGTGGAGCATGTAGTTGTTGAGCGCTGCAGCTTTTTTATTCCCTCTCCTCGGCTAGTGTAAGGGCCAGTGTAGGTGCGGTCAGCGAGCACTGATATCTGCAGTCAAACCGTTGCATTCCATTCATCATAGGCGAATGCTGTTGTCTTAATAGCGTTGTTGTGTGTTCCAGTGTGCACAGTACAACTTCATCGTTGCTGCATCACCCCAGTAGTCTCTTTACAGTTAACCTGTCCCATCGCTCCTGCAACAGTTTCTCGACCCTCCATGGTCACAGGTCGAGCTCCTGCTCAAGCACGAGAAGTAATGCAAAGCACATGCAGATTGTACATACACCAGCAACACAACGGCTCAAGTAGTACTCATTCATGTGCTCTCGTTGTGGCGCTGTACCTCATGTTTATTGTCACCTTGCTTGCCCGCAGGAGTTTGAAGACATTTCATGTCTGTGTTGGTTCTCATCAGTGCATTCATGTGTTCGCGATGCGAGGCTTACCGGGGTCCTGCTGAACTCGCACTTTGTACACGTGCCCATTTTGCCATCATACTCACTCAACACATGTACAAGCAGATGATAAGCAATGCTGAACCTGCCTTCTCACAGACGCACTTGCCGTTTTGCTCACCATGATGCAGTCACCCTGTGCAGCATTGCCTGAGCCGCCCATGTTCATCACAACTCGCGTCATTCCGCGTCCCATCGCAACTACCTCAATGCCTGCGCTGCGCCCCCTTTCCCCTGCTTCACAGCCGTCGACACCACCCCCGCCCCTTCCGTTGGAGACACCACCCCCGCCCCCTCCGTGGGGGCCACCACCCCCTCGCCGAGCGCTGACGTCACATCCCCCAGCCCCACCGCAGTGGTCACCACCCCCTCCCCCTCCACCGGCGTGACCCCCGCCCCCTCCGTCGGCATGACGCCTGCCCCCAGCCCGGCGGCAGTTACGCCTGCGCCGAGCACTGCCACAAGTGCGGAGCAGGGCGGCAGCCAGGACGGCGGCACGGGCAGCAAGCAGTCGCGCGATGTGGCGCCGCCGCCGACGCCATCGCCAGTGTACTCGCCCCGTGGTGTTGATCTGGGGGTGCAGGACGTGGCGACGCTGGAGATGGTGTGGAAGTTCCAGGGCGACGCGGGTGGTAAGCGTCACGAGTTGAAGTTGTAGTGCATGCGCGCGCGCGCTTGTGGTGGTGTGATTGCTGTGTGCATGCGCGTTGCCTGGAGGGATTGTGTGTATGTGACGATGCGCTCGTGCTGTAACGCTGTGTTTTACTGCTGCAAAGCATGGCAAGTGCGTCTCAGTCTAAGTTTCTCACGGCAAATGGCATGCTGGCGCTGACGTATACGCAACTTCAACTGCTGCTGTTGCAGGCGTGCCCACGACCTCCTACGGCAGCGCAGCTGGCACAAGCCAAACGTTTGTGGCGGGGGCCAGCGGCACAGGCGCAGGGTAAGTATTGAACTTTGCGAGGCTTGCTGACTTGGAGTACTACCATACATTGCTACTGCTTAGGACAAGGTCAAAAGCAAGGCTTGGGCTGAGCATGCTGACCGTGCGCGACGGCCGTGGCAGAAGTGACGCTGCGGCATGTTGTTGCAGTGATCATCAGTGTGACGTTTGCATTTGTCGACTTGCACGTTTTAGGGGAACAGAAGTGGCTGCAAACACAGACAGCGTCGCAGTCTGCACCAAGTGCAAGCGTGTGGGACAGCGTCATCCTGCCATTCTGTGCTATGCGTTTGGCATGCGTCCAGACGCGCTGCGTGATGCGCGTGTCACTCCTCGCCTTGCGGTCATCTGCGGTATGTATGTATATATGTATATATACCCTTGCAACCCCTTGCACGCTTTCAGGCTTTGCACCCATGACCATGAACTCGTGCAGATCAAGCACAGCCCCTTTAACGCTTCGCGTGTTTCACCCCGTGCCTTCGCTCTTGAACCGCTCTCTCCGACATCAGAGCGACTTCAAGGCGCACGCGCGAACTGGCAGCGCCCCCCGCACCCCCTGCAGACATCACGGTGATGGCCCTGGCATCGAGCACGGGCAAGGAGGCTTGGGCGCGCACGTTTGGCTCCAAGGACTTGAAGGTCGACATGGGCTTTGGTCTGTCTTCCGCCGATGGCAGGTGCGCTGAGAGCTGTTATGTCGTGGCTTACCAGCATGCTTCTTTTCGCTGTTCTTGGTTATCATTGGTGCCATAGGAGACACGGAAGACGGCAGACGGCAGATGCATTGAGCGCTGCTAAGTTGTAGCTTATCAGCATGCTTCTCTGCGCTATTCTTGGGTCTCATTAGTGCCGTAGGAGACAAGGAAGACGACTGACAGTAGGTGCGCTGAGTGCTGTTGTGTCATGGCTTATCTGCACACTTCCATACGCTATCCTTGATGACCATCGGTGCCACAGGAACCTCTGTGCGTGTGTGCGGGATGAGCGCATTACTGCTCTCATTCTGAATGTCATTTACCTTTGACGATGCATTAATAGGATATCAGCACACCTTAGACGGCGGTCCGTCGTGAAGGAGTCGAGCAGCACGACGGCTAATCTGACAGAGGTGTGATGACGGAGTCATGCATAACGACGGACTCTGGTGTGGCCGTCTGCAACAGTGCTGACAACGGCAACAGTATTATCCAGCAGCAGCAGTCGGCGGTGTCGTGCAGACACGACGGAGATTTGAACCGGACAGTTGACGGAGTTGAAGTTATGTTTTTACATCATATGAGCACCCACACGCACGCAAAGGCTGTGATACGTCTATACGCTGCCAGCCTGCTATGCAACGATGCCGCAATCACTCAAATAAGCGTTATTTTTGGATCGACGGAATGGAACGGAGCTGTGACAACTATGCGCAACAGACGTCGTGCAGACGACGGAAAGTGCACCATCCTTGCGCGACGGTGTCGTGCAGACGACAGCAAGTGGAGCACTCGTATGCGACAGTGTCACGACAGAGTTTTCATAAGCGCTGTCGCGACGGACCGTCACGACTCCGTCGTCTACGTTGCTCCGTCGTCTAAGGTGTGGATGTCTGCGCTTGCTGTGTGTTTGCAGGGTGTTTGTGGCTGGCGCGACATGGGGCAACATGCAGGCCGCCAACAAGGGGGGTGCAGACATGGTCGTGCTGCAGGTACGGCTTAATAAGGCCTTTCTGTATGTTTTTTTTTATTCTTGCTTTGGGCGCAGCTATTCCCAGATGATTAACGGCACAGTTGCTGCGAGAGGAGTCCACATTTTGCCGCTAAGGTACACAGTTCTCAAGCGCACTTGATGTAACCGCCAGCTCACTGCATACATACTTTCCATGGACTGCATGTATGATGACTCGCACACAGGCTGTGCATGTCTGTGGGTGCCGATGGCCACTATGTAGCAGCTCGGATTTGATGCTGTACTGTGAATTGTGTTGTACTTCAAACTGCGTCATCATATGCCTCTCAGCATCTGAAAGTCCGGACCAAGCCGTGCTGCAGGTAAGAGTTTGACACAGAAGGTATGCATGCATGGCAACCTCAACCAGAGAGTGCCATCACAGACAAATGCCATGATTCATCAGTATGCAACCGAGGATCACGTTCATCAGATCTCACAAATTGCTGTTTGAACACAGAAGTCCACGCTTGGCTGTTCCGAACTTGCCCTCAACATATGTTCTTGGCCTACCGCTCTGCAGCTGAATGCCCATACGGGCGCCCTCATCAACGGGTGGCAGGGCGGCACGGCTGCCGACGACATGGCATTCACCGTCAGCGCTGCAGAGCAAGCCACGGGTCCTGCAGGTCCTGACACCATTGTGGGGGGTACGCAGGGGGGCGCCGCCTTTGTGAGCCGCTTCACGCCACACGGCAAGGCGCTGTGGGAAGCGGCAGGGCCTGCTGGGGTGAGCAGTGGTTGTTGAAGCTCATGTTGAAGTTGAGGCTGATTTTGAAGTTGGGTCAATCGGCGGCAGCGCGGCGGCAGCAGCACGCGTTGCAGGAAAAACGCAGCGCATGTGCGCCTTGTTGTGCGTGAACTGCTTTGTTCATTTGGAACTACGCGACAAGGAAGCCGCTGTGGGAAAGCGCTGCCCATGCCGTGTCTGCCTGCCCCCCCTCCCCTGTCAATTCCCCCATCCAGGACACACCTTACCAGGCTCAAACGTACGCAAATCTTCATGTGTCAAACCTTAACCAGACTCATATTGCTCAAATTCCCTCTGTCCGCCTCCCCTCGCGCGCACAGACGGTGGCCGCCATCAGCACCTACGTCGACAAGGGCACAGGCACCGTAACAGCTCTCTTTTCCAGTGCCTCCCCCTTGGACGCCCAAAGCACCAGCACGGCCAACGCCATGTTTGTGGTACAGCGGCTCAACCTGGCGACGGGGGGCGTCAAGTGGACGCAGCCGAACGAGGGGGCGGTTGCCAGGGGCATGGCTGCGAGCAGGGGGGACATGATTGTGGCCGCTGGAAACAAGGGGTCCAAGGTCAGTGATCAGCTGCTTTCTGCTTGCTGAAATGGAGTAGCCTGAGTTTGTGTGACCGCTGCAAATGCCTCTCAAGAGATGCTGTAACAGCTGGCTGAAGTTTGGATGTTGAAGTGACGTACATGTGCTCTTGCCCTCAAACTGTGCTGTATTGCCTTGGTGCCAATCGTTGCTGAATGGCAACCCAAAGCAGCCTAATAACAGTGGCGCCGCAACTCATAGCATCAACACCGTTACTTTGATGCTGGTACCGCCATGCGCACAAGCTGACGTAACGGAACTGACTGTTGCGGTTACAGAATTGACTGTTGCGGCCTCTGCTCCTGGTCCTGACACTTGTCGCATGCGCAGTCCAAGACATGCGCATCACTGCGCGCGCAACGCCACACGCTGGCACCAGCACACTTCATCCAAGCTGAGCGTTGCTGTCGCTATCTCCTGCAGGTGTACGCATCCGCCTATGCCTACGGTTCAGGCAAGCTGCTGTGGCAGTACACAGGGCGCTCGGGCTGGGCCACTTCGGCCACGCTCACTACGGGCGGCAACTTCCCGGTGATTGTCGGCAACACCATGGTCACCGGTGAGCGGCTTGAAGGACTGCAAATGAGTACTTTGACGTGGGAGTTTCGTGATTTTTGAAATTGCCGTGGTCACTGATGAGGTAGTTGCAAGATGGTGATTTGAAGTATGTTTAGCTTGGGGGGTATTTTGCTTGGCCTCTTGGGTCACCATGAACTGCGCGCCGGCTTGCTGGGATTGTCAGGCGCGCCTTGTGTGGCTGTGAACCTTATGTATGCAAATGCTTGCGGGCATCATCGAACAAGGCCGCACTCAACAATGCTCATTTGTGAATCAGAGCGACACATCACAGTTGCTCTTTCAGTGAGTGAGTGCATCACTATGTTTTCTTGGCAGTTCACTTGTACATATTTGTGAAGCTGTCGGTACGGGCATCAGACCATGTGCTGAAGTAGCTGATGACAGTAATCGTCTGCTTTGGCACTGCGCACACTAGGTGACCTCCTCTAATACCTCTCTTGTAAGGACTTCATCGCTGCAGGCTCAGGCTCCTGCAAAGTATAGCCCGGGCCCCTTGTTGCCTCATTATGGCTAAACACCTCGCCCGCACTGCAATCAACTTCAAGCTAACACAATGTTCAATTTGATGCGCCTGACGTGCCACAATGCTTGTACTGCTTTGCTTTGCAGAGAACGGGGTCACACGCATGGACGCTTTTGTGCAGACTCTAGACAGGGAAACCGGCAGTGAGCTCTGCTACTACTCCTTTGGAACGGGCTCTGATGATGTGGTGGTAAGCAGCGACTTTGTGACCATGTTGATGATTGAGTGTGTGATGGGGTTTGCATGCCGTGGTACCTTTGCGTTAGGATTAGTCATGCATGCTATTATCTTCTAGTGCTTTCGATGTGGTGATTTTCTCAAGCCTTGCTCACTGGAGCAATGGAACTTGCGGTTTCATTTGTGAAGAACGTATTCTATCCAAGTTTGTGCATCTGAGTATTGCTGGCATTGCGAGCATCTCCTGCACCTGCCCCAATTGTCCAGTCAAAGCAAGTGATAGCCATATCATGCAGCTATTATGCAGGTACTACTACTTCGAAGTAGTACTGTAGCAGATAACCTTTTTCATGGCAGTGTACATTTCGGTGTCGTCCTACGGCAGGTCTTACCTCTGTCGTGCAGATTGTGAGTCACAGGCTTTGACGGTGACGATGCTGCGCACTGTGAGCAACACTGCCACTATGTGCGTGCTTCTCATCTAAAAGTCTGCGTCGTGTGAACATCAAGGCACTTCGCCAAGGCCCGACTTGATACATGCATACCTGCATCCCCCCATTTCCCACCTTGCGCTGATGTCGCTGCAGTGGCCACCGCATGTGCAATCAGCTTTACTGACTCCGCTCTGTTCCCTTCCACTTAACACTACGCCAACTACCCGCTACCCCTTCATACTACCCCTGCCAGGCAGCGACGCACCTTAAGCACCGGTCATGCGATCAGTGCTGCCGGCGGTGCCTGTGGGTGTGTTGTTCACATTCATGTACGCCCTCGGCACGTTCAATGCCTCTGTTGTTGAAGTAAGCATCAGCGCTCAGCTGCAACACACTTCAACCTCAACCCATCAAGAAAACGACGTGGCTTCTGTGCTGCATTTTGTGCTGGAATGACTCCGTGTCCACACCAGCTTCACATGGCCAAGTTCAACAAACGCGATCACGCCACTCCTGATGCCATATCACTCGTTGCCCGCGTGCACGCGATCGTACATGAGTCAGTACCACACCTTAAAGCAACTTCAACTCCAACCTCAACTGTGACACCACCGCAGGCCACTGGCGTCGTCTCCGACGACGGCCAGAAGATCACCGTCTCCGGCCACACCCCGGGGGCGCTGTTCACAGACGCGACGGGCGGCGCATCCAACGCCTTTGCCGTCGAATTCGACCAGTCCCAGCTCTGCTCGCTGCCGCCCAGCACTGCTCCTCGCGTCTTCACAGACCCCGCTGTCACCACTAAAGTGTCAAATACGCTGACGGGGACGACGGTGGTGGCGGGGGGGGGGGCGGTGGTCGTGGCGACGGTTTCGTCGCCAATAACGTCTGTGGTGCAGGTGGGGTCAGGGGCGAGCGCGGGGGGTACTGCGGCCTTCATGATGCTCACGCAGATGCAGTTCATCTCGACGGTGTCGCTGGTGGACGCGAACCAGAGCTTACAGGCGAGTGCGGAAGGGGGTTGGTCGTGAACTATCGACGCAACACGCGTGGGGTATGCTCACATGGGTGTACAATTCCATTTGCCCTGCTCGTGTGGGTGTGTGCACGGTTTTTACGTCAACAGCGCAGTTGAAGTAACAACGCAGTTGAGCTGTGAGCAGGGGCCTACCGTTTGGTACCCACATAGTCGTCACAGAGGCAACTGCGGGGTTGAGATTGGACAACTTGAATATAGGTCGTCTTGCGATGCGCACTCGTGGCTCGTCATCCTGCCCGACTGTGCATTGCAACATGTTCTAGAGCAGAGTCACTCGGATAGGGTAGGCACATGTGCTTGGTGCCTGGTGGTGCGGGCGGCTTGAATATGCATGAAATTGCGGGCAGGCACACACACACAGCATCAAACCTTGTTGTCAACGGCAACACGTGTCTGTTGCAGAGTGCGTTTTTGGACACTTTGTGGTGAAACGCCTGAGAGCCGGTCTAGACTGGGCATCTGCAACTTCAAGAAGCGATAACAATGAGCACTCTGAACCTTGGATGAGTTACAAATACTCATGCCCAGTTGGTGTTTGGCCTCTGTTCTTGTGACGTGCAGTTCTACGACTTGGCAGCAAGCCTCAAGTGGATGAACCTGTGGTGGGATGCGTCAGCCCTGGTGCCAGATGGCAGGTGTGTACCCCAAGTGTGACTTGTCATGTATGTAACTTCAAACTATGGGAACCGAGACTGAGGTGACATTGACACGGCTACATAGTATACTGACCCAGCTGGTGCATCTTGCTGTGTGAAGGGTTCAGTGCGGTTGCAGTTTCACCTTGCCTGTCTGCGCCTCCTTGCTTTTTATAACTGGTGGGCTTGCACATTGCATATATGGTCCTTGTTAGTAACCGGTGGGCTTGCGCAATAGGCTCCTCCTTGCTCTTTGATTACCGGTGGGCCTGCGCAATAGGTGCACACACTCAAGGACCTCATCGCCTTGCAGTTGTGCTTACCTTGAACGTGCCACCACACGCGCGCTTGCTCCACTGCATGGATCGCGCATTTGAACAGATGGTGCATGTAACTTCAACGCAACGGAGATACTCTAGATATACCCCCCAGCGCTCTGCATCATTCCATCTGCACCACAGGCAATGCAAGCGCCATGCATCACGCCTGCACCTCAGTGCTTTAGTACAGACCATCAGCAAGCTTGACACCGTGCTGCCGCCGTGCAGTTGTTGTATCGCGGCCGGCGCGTCCTCGCGCTGCACAACTTCAACCCCAATCTTCAGCATCAGTGAATCTGCCCGCCTATTTTGTTGCAGCTGCGTCGCGGAAGACCAGACGGGCGTTGGCGGCCCGACCTTTGTGGGCAACACGATACTGGTCTTTGGCATCACAACGCTTATGATCCTGATCCACCTCCTTGGGGTGTCTGTGGTGGAGGCCTACTGGCTGGCCAAGGACAAGGCGCGTCACCTGCAGACGGGAGCGCTGCAGACGGGAGCGCCCGCCTTCAACTCGCAGGCGGTGAGTGGGTGCAGGAGTGATCGGTGCAGGGCCCAACTGCGTGCAGTCTGCAATAAACGAATGTTGTTTTCTCTTGGACTTTCTCTCACGTTTGATTCTGCTGATGTGTTCACTTGCAGGCCAAGATGTTTGTTCATGGCAATCTGACAGTGTCCATGTTGTGAGCTGCAGGTTCTGGCCGCCACTACCTGCTGTCATTTGGCAGGTCAACCACCTCGCAAATCGGGTTCTTGTGTTTCTGGAGCATTGATCAGCCATGCGAATGTGGACACAATACTCGTGCCGACTAACGCCACTTGCCGTCCCATGCGACCTTACCGTTATTGGCGTTGTCATCGCGCTCTTCAAGCGTGGCCACCCCGCAGATGAGCGTTCACTACTCCAACCTTCAACTACACGCCAGGCAATATGCTGCAATGCGTGTGGCTGCCTCAGCTTTACAGCTGATGTACTGCCGCACTGCACCAAGCAGCTACAGCAACCGCACTCCCCCCCCAAAGTCACCTACCTTACACTGCTGCTCCCTGACTTATTTGTGTCTTATTTGCGTTGTGTGCAGATGCGGCAAGCATCAACTACTGCGCCCATGGCGGAGGCGCTGTCGCCAGGGCCTACGTCCCCCGGGCCGCCATCGTACAGCGAGCCCGTTTCGCCCGCCGCCATTGTGCACATCGGCACCGCGCGTAAGGTAACTGAGCAATGCTGTAGAGGTTGCTAGCACGTGTCGCGTGTCGTGAGAAGTGTCGTAAGCAGGCCCAAGAATATTTGATGATGAGGTGCATTTGACGGCACAGCTACAGGAGAGCACCCACGTGTCACGGTCGCTCATGCAGGTGCGCCGGTAGACGACAGTGCGCCGGTAGACGACAGTGCTGCTGTCGTCAACACTCATTGTAGCTGCTGATAGTGTATATGTGCAGCGGTAATGACACGACTGCTTCTGGCCCGGTGAGCCTGCCTCCCATGCATGCACGAATCAGTTCACCGAACCGCCCGTTGGTCGGTTACGACTTTGTTGGGGCTTGCGCCGTGTTCTGCGTCCCAGCAAGCGCTTGCGCTTAGTAGCTGAACGTCAGCGCTTAGCTCTCCGTGGCCACATCATCCTTGTAAAATTGCCCCTTCAGTTGTTCAACTTGCACAAAGGCCTGGTGCCTTTGTTGGACTCATGGGCGCGCAGCACGCGCGCAACACACTCACGAAGTCGCTTTGCCAGTCAACTCCAGATGAAGTTACACCACTGACACTTCTGCCCCTCCCTTATGGTCGGTGAAAGTCACATTCAGAGTGCAGTCACACCACTGGCACTTCTGACCCTCGCTTGCGGTCTCGCCGCTGCAGGTCCTCGACCCGTCCTTCCTGCAGCCGGTGGACCACGTGCGCTGAAAGTCAACTTCAAAGTGAAGTTACACTACTGACGCTCCCAACCCTCCCGTGCGGTCTCGCCGCCGCAGGTCTTTGACCCATCCTTCATGCAGCCGGCGGACCACGTGCGCAAGCGCTCCAACTCGCTGTGGCTCCACTTCCCGCACGTCGAGCTCATCTTCCTGCTGTTTGCCTACGAGGGCGCGGTGGGAGCGGAGGCCTCCATGCTCACGAGCCCCTGCCGCTCACTTGTGGTGGCTTCCGTGGTGCTGTTGGTGCTGTACCCGATCCTGCTGCTCCTGCTGGCCATCCGCGTCATTCAGGTGTTTACATGTACATGCTTAGGTACTGGGTGAAGAATGTATGAAGTATGTGTGTGCCTCATTGTAGACTCTGGTATGAAGTATGTGTGGACTCTGGGAGGCACACTTAGGGTTGAGGTGGGTCTAAAATAGGGCTACCCTGGGCGAGGGTTGCTCCTGCGTCAATCCGGCGCGTGTTGTAAGTTGTTGTTTCTTGACATCTTGACACGAGCTCAAGTTCATAGACTACATTGTCATGGTTGTCTTGCGTCCTGCGCGGAAAACGCTCGAATGCAAGAAATCTGCAATGTGTACCTCATGCGCAGGGACGCTCCCGCCACGAGACCCAACTATGAACCCCCACACGTACTCACTCACCCGTTCACTCACGACTCACTCACCCGCCCCCCCCCTGCGCCCCTCCCACCAGGCGCTGCGCGTCGGCACGGCGGTCTACGTAGCGCACCACAACCATGGCGCCCCCCCCCCGAGCACCCCCCCCTCTCTCAGGTCCTGCTGCAAAATCGCCGTCGCACTTTTTGTGGCATTCGCCAAGGCGGTCTGGAGCGCTCTGCGCGAGGCGTGGCTCACTGGCGAGAGCATCTTCGTGTCCGCCGATAAGGGGCACTGGCAGGTGCCGGATGGCGTGGATGATGACAGGGAGAGGCTGGAGAGGGAGAGCTTCATCATAGGGTACGAGCCCGTGTTCAGGGACTTCAGCGCCAACGGGACGTATTACATCATCGTCGTGCTGCTGCGGCTCATGGGCACGGCGCTGGTGAGCGAGCTGAGCGCTGACATTGGTGTTGAAGTTGAAGTCGTTGCGAACTTTGTGGTTTCACGAGGCTGTCGAGACGATGTTGCGTGCGCAACGTCACTGGCTGAGCTGTTGTACGCTTGGGCTGACCATGTGTGGAGCATACGCACTTGCCCACAGTGTATTTGCAAAGTGGTGATCGTGTAAATTGCGGTGGATGCTACAGAGGATGCTACAGAGTTGTGGCCTGTCAGCGATTGCGATTATACTCTGCACTCCAGTGAAGGCTGACCATCCTGGTGTGTTCTGCACAACCAACCTCGCCATGTCATTGTTGTGATGCCACTGAAGCGGGCATGTCGTGCACCAAAGCATACCGTACCTACATACTCTTCCAGCAGCTAAAACACGCCCTCTCGACGCCCCCATAAAGATTGCGGTGCTGGTGTCGGATGGCGCCCTTGCCATTGCATACCTACACAAATCATCTGATATAAACACATATTCACATCTCTCACTCATCTACGCATGCTCCCCCCCTTGCAGATTGCGGTGCTGGTGTCGGACGGCGCTCTCTCCAGTGCCATCCTGTGCTTCCTGTACCTGACCAACCTGCTGGTGCTGCTGGTGTGGCGGCCCTTCAGCAACTCATTCTTGCAGTTTGCTGAGGGCGTGACGCTCCTCATCAACTTCGCGTGCCTAGTCATCACGTGGGTCGCCGCCGTGAAGGCCAAATACGACACCACGCTCAGCGACGTGCTTTACGGCACCTTCATGGCGCTGCAAGTTTTCAACCTCGTGGTGGTCATAGGTGAGCCGCGCCGGCAGTTTCAGCTGACGCTGTATGTATGTAGTCTATGTGTGTGTGAGGAGCTCACATTAGTGCTGATCTGGCAGAGGAATCGAGAATGGTACCACACCTGCATGTGCCAGTACTGTCATGGATACATCGGCACAGTAGGGTTATGCGTGATGCCTTGTTGGTTGCTGCTTCAACACACGCGCATCTGACTGTTGTCTGGACCTCTGCAAGCCAGATGAGCACCGCTGACACTGCCACTTTCGTTGCTGCTGCTGCTGCTGCTGCTGCTGCCGCCGCCACCGCCACCGCTGCTACCATGGTCACTGCAGTGCCCATCTATTTAGACATGATACTGGTCATTGTTGGGCGCGCCAATAACAAGCTACGCAAGGACCTCAAGAGGAAGGACAAGAAAGCGCCGCCGCCGCCGCGCGTGCGTGTGAGCGCCAGAGACGTGTGCTACTACACGCGCGTCATGGTCAAAGAAAACGCCGCCGCCATGTGGCGCAGCTTGCGGCGCGGGGTGCGCTCGACCGATCAGGTGAAGTTTGAAATATTGAAGTTCAATAGTTGAGGTTGTAACTTGAAAGTTGGCAGATGTAGCTGTCGTTTGCGGCTCAACCTGTGCCAATGGGGTGGCTCCCTCCGACACGCACACCTATGGCGAGCGCTGCTTTTGCGCAGCCGAGCGGCTGGGTGGACTGTGCCATGGCCTTTGCTCTTCTTTTCAATTCTGGAAGTGGGGTGAGCATGTCTTGACGAGCTTCTGAGCACTGTCACAGGGCTCTCGCCACCATGCACACAAACACGGCCAAGGCTGGACACTCCCCGATAACTCAGCATATAGAGGGCAGACAGATACCAATGCCGTGGTTTGAATTCGACGAGTTTGTCGCACGGCCGGCCACCCTATGCAGCACCTGAAGTATGCAGGGAGCACGATGTCTATTCTTCTTACATTATGTTGGTCCAGTGATCGTCGAGCTCCACCATTGGTGAGCAAGCTGTTTGTGCAAACAATCCTTTGAACCCTTCCAGCTTGATTATCATGATGCTCAGTCATTACAGGCATTGCGCCACCCCATGATTGTTGTCACAAGAGTCGTCGAGTTTCATGCGCTGCCTATTCTGACGTGACACTGCCCCCGCCCCCCTGCCCTAATAACAGCGCTCGTTTCGGCGCACAAGGCATCAACACATGTGCACCACTTGACACTGGACAGATCTTGTGAGCTGTTCCTCGGGCGCGCGCGCCTTCCTACTCAGACCTGACGCTGTCCCTGCCCCAATGACAAGTTGAACTTTCTATGCGGCGCCCAAGTTACCGTGCATCTACGCATGCGCCAGCGCTTGACGCTGGACAATCCTGTCGGCTTTTCCTTGGTGATGCGTGCAGGCTATCATGCCGCCGCAGCACGGGGTTCTGGCGCCACCCGTCAAGGACACAAGGCTGCCCCGCAAGGGCTCCATGAACAGCTCCAGCATCATGTTCAAGCTGCCTCCGCAGAGCCCTATCTAAGTCCGAGACGCCCAATCTCAGCACAGTGCTGTACCGTAGGAATCCATCCGGACTAGATCGTCGCCATCAAATGTGTGTGTGGCGATGGCATTTTGTCACGCAGGAGGGGCAGGTTAGGCGAGCAGACCTTAGTGTTGCTGGGCTTCGAGTTTTTTTGCCGCATTTGCAGGTTGAACCAGACGCCTGCAAGCGATCTTCAGCCTCTCATGTGGCCCATCAGTGCGTGCGCGCTGCGTGCAAGGGGCGCAATCTCTTTGTAGACAGAAGACCATCCCTTGAGAAGCGGTCGCACTGCCCATGGAGAGCCTGCACGCTGTCATGCTAAGAGAGCGCCGAGGCGTGATATGTGTAAGTCCTGACGTGCTTTTAAGAGGACGTCGGGCACTCCATTAGGTTGTGTAGTGTCCTGTCCGCCTAGGTAGCTCTTTTGCGCCTCTCTCCCTTTCTGTGTGCCCCGCCTCCCCAACGGTCGGTGACCAATGTCAGTTGTGCGAGTGGTGGTCAATGCTTGACAATGCCCCTTCTTTTGTGTAATGAAAATGTGATGGAGAAATGGATACAACGCTTAAGCACTGCACGCTTCGCTGTTTCATTGTGTGTTTATCGTTGGTCGCCCCCGCCACCCCCCGCGGGGGTCCCTGCGACGTTCAACGGCTGAATTCTGGGGGTTCCAGCGATTCAGCGATGAAAAAAAAATGAGTGATGCCATGCATGTGTTCGCTGGTTGCATGTGCAGCAAACGCGAGGCAAGTCTACGCTCGTGTCTGCACACTCTATGCCAGCCTGGATCCTCGCGCGTCAGTGGCAGCGTTAAACGGCAAGCTCTCGAAGGCACCAGCTTGAGGTGACCAAAGTCGGATCATGCTGCTGGCGGCAGTGACCTTGTCGCTGATAGCTGGTGGGATACGGTGTATAGACTGCGTTGAATCCAGCGCAGCGCACCAGCAAAAGGCAGTCGCCTCACGGCACTTGCATGCTGAGGACACCAAGGCAGTGTATCCATGGCCAGGGCAAGGACACGATTCTCGGCGGCTTTCGGCGTCGTCAGGCGCTGGTGCGGCCTCAAGTGCTGGGAGTGGCTCAGACGGTGGCCAAGCTAGCAGCGGGGGCGGCGGAGGGAGTAGCAGTGGAGCTCCGCCACCACCCGCATCCAGCAGTGGCGGCGCCGGGGGCAGTAATAGTGGAGCGCCTCCTGCATCTGGTGGGGGAGGAAGCAGCACTAGTGCAGGTGTGTGCAACTCTGCTTGTTGCGGATTCTGTGCTGCTACGCAACAAGCGCAGTGGTACGTACAAGTAGCAGCACTGCGTTCATGCGAAAAGTAGTAGCCGCACGAAGTGTGCCCTCGGTTTGCCAGTGAAGGCTGCTGTGGTAAAGCCTAGTTGGCTATGTCTGTGATGTTGGCTTCGACGATTTCATGACAGACAACGATAGCGGTACTGTAGTCCTGCTTCAGTACCATGCTTGGGGTGCAAGATCGGGGATAACGTGCGGGCGCAGCTTGTAACAAATCTCATGATACATTACACTCTTGCTGAAACATGAACAGCAGCACGCGTCAACTTTTGCGCTAGATTGTCCTCACTGAGCAGTGTTACATTGACAGCGAATTGACATGCCGCATGTCTCATCGCTGATGCGCGTCTGGGAGCAGAAAGTCACACTGAAACATATGGGATTGCGATCATGACTTCAATTGCAAGGGCAATTGTATGGGTGATTGTACTGGTCTGTGTCCTCAGCTGCAGCATGCGCCTAGCATAGCATCGTCAGTCACTGCCTGTCCAAAACACTCCATCTCGACAAGGTTGAGACGCACTGTACAACTGATCGCCGACAGGCACATGTGAACACCAAGGCACAAGCGCTGTTTGTGTGTGGTCAGCATGTTCATTGGCGTTGTATCGAGAGTGGGAGTGGGGGTATGCATTCTGCGGCTGCGCCTATGCTTCCCCCCCCCCCCCCCCCTCCCTCTCTACACCCCAAGTTCGCACCTAATCTTGACCGAGAAACAGGCATACCGGTTCTCGCTCCACGACTCCTTACGCCCCGTCGTGCTCGGTTGGTTTCTTTGCTGACACAGGAAATGGCTGGCTACACTCCGCTTCTCACTTGTTAGACTCTGACGCTCTCTTGTCTCCAAAACAGGGCCTGCTTCCTTATTGTCTACGAAAGCCAACCTTTGTCTCAGCGAGAGTCGTCTGATCGGAAGTTGCGGCGGTGTCCATAACAAACAGGCATGCGTTTCACCCCTGCTCTACTGAAGGTATCCACCATATTACCTATGTTCTCCGCACTGTTGCGGGTGGCAGCAGCCCTCAACACATGCACCATACGCCATGCTGCTGAGATCTCACACGTACACTGGCACTGAGACTGTTGTCCTTGCCCAGCATCCACCTTGTGCCCGGTTGGCCCAGCAGCACCAATTGTGCTGCGCTCTCTCACAGCAGTACAGGCTGCGCGCAAGTACGCAAAAGGCGCTGTCTATCACACAGCTGCAAACTCATTCTCTTTCTGTCATGACTTGTCATTGTTGGTTGCCAAGCAGGCAACAATCCGTCCGGCAGCAGCCAATCAGATTCCTCATTCTTTTTCTGCCGTGTGTGTCATTTTTGGGTGCCGCCAAGCAGGCAACGCTCAGTCCGGCAGCAGCCAATCAGATGCCCCGCCGCCTGCTCAACCGGAGGCTCCGCCCCCCACCCCTCCCCCCCCGCCGCCGGCGGACAGCGGGTCTCAGTCCGGAGGCAGCAATGGTGAGAGAGGCACTGATACATGTGGGCGGCAGTTTTGCTGCTTCTCTGTGGGATGACGTACCAGTGCGCATCTATGTGTGCGCCTTCGGCAAAGGCCGTCGGATATTTCAGCGGAGCGACGCATTGGCAATATTAAGTCGCCACTTGTCGCGGCGTGCGCAGCGTTCATCATGCTACAGGTAGTTTTCCAATACCATGTCAGTCCACTTTGTTTGGGTGTTGGCAGGCTTTTTCAAGAGGCCTGGCAAAAGCGATTGAGTGGCGCTTGCACCGTCATTGGAAACCTCTGTGCAGCTGCCATCGTGTACAGCAGCTAGTCTTGCCCATTGCTGACCGCTGACCGCTTAATTGCACGTTCTCTGAACGCAGGTGGCTTTCAGTCCAATGGCAGTGATGGCAGTGCAAGCTCTCAGGCAGGAGCATCCCAATCGTCCGGCGCCAGCTCTCAGTCAGGTGCCACTCAATCCGACGGCGGCAACACTGGAACTTCAACAGCAGGCAGTGACGTGCCTGCAACACAGGCGCCACCGCCGCCGCCTGAAGAGCCAGCACCAACGGCACCGCCAGCTGAGACGCAACCGCCTGCTGAGGCCACCGCACCCCCTGCTGCTGTGACCGATGCGCCGCAAGCGACAGATCCGCCGCAGGCAGCAACGCAGCCTCCTGCAGCAGAGACGCAGGCGCCTGTCCCACAGACCGACGCGCCGGTGGCGGACACTGCGCCGCCTGTGGACACGCAGCCTCCTGCTGAGGCCACAGCACCGGCACAGGGGACTGCCCCCCCCGCTGCTGACACCCTTGCGCCTGATACGCCGCCGCCCGCCGCAGAGACGGCTGCGCCGGTAGCCGAGACGGCGCCGCCGGCAGAGACGCAGCCCCCTGCTGATGTCACGGCACCGCCTGCCGACGCGACTGACGCTCCGCAAGCGACAGACGCGCCACAACCAGCCACGCCGGCGCCTGACACGCCGCCGCCCGCAACGGAGACCGCCGCACCAGTGCCGGCAACTGCTGCGCCGGCAGCGACGCAGCCCCCTGCTGATGTGACGGCACCGCCTGCTGACGCGACTGACGCTCCGCAAGCGACAGACGCGCCGCAACCAGCCACGCCGGCGCCTGACACGCCGCCGCCCGCAACGGAGACTGCGGCACCAGTGCCGGCAACTGCTGTGCCGGCAGCGACGCAGCCCCCTGCTGATGTCACGGCACCGCCTGCCGACGCGACTGACGCTCCGCAAGCGACAGACGCGCCGCAGCCAGCCACACCGGTGCCTGACACGCCGCCGCCCGCAACAGAGACTGCGGCACCAGTGCCGGCTACTGCTGCGCCGGCAGAGACGCAGCCCCCTGCTGATGTGACGGCACCGCCTGCCGACGCGACTGACGCTCCGCAAGCGACAGACGCGCCGCAACAAGCCACGCCGCCGCCTGACACGCCGCCGCCCGCCGCGGAGACTGCCGCGCCGGTAGCAGAGACGGCGCCGCCGGCAGAGACGCAGCCCCCTCCTGATGTCACGCCACCGCCTGCCGATGCGACTGAGCCCCCTGCTGCTGGCACCCCTGCAGCCGAGACCCCTGCGCCCAGCGCAGATGGTGGCGCTACAGAACCGCCGCCGTTTCCCACGGCACCGGTCACCGCTGCGGAAACGGCTGCGGACACCGCGGCCACTGCTGCCCCCAACACGCCGCTGCCCCCAGATGCAGGTACTCAGCCCCCCTCGCAGCCTCCACAGACTGCCATACCTACCGTGGCAGCGACGCCGGCTGACGGGACCCCCGTCCCGACAGGTGAGGCGCCGCCAGCCGCGACACCGCCGCCGGGCACGCAGCCTCCCGCGACTCCCCCTGCAACGCCGTTGCCCAGCGGACAGCAGACGCCGGTGCCGAGTGGTGCGCAGACGCTCGCCAGTGACGCGCCGGCAACACAGGCGCCCGGCGCCGAGCCAGCCACGGCAGCGCCTGCCAGCGACGCGCCGGAAACCGCGCCGCCCGCGACCGCTGCGCCGACGGGCGATGCCACTGCAGCGCAGACTGCCGCTCCGCCAGCTGTGTCCGTTGCGCCCACGCAGCCTCCCTCTGACCCCCAAGCTACTGAGCAGCCGACACCGCCCATCCTCGGCACACCGGCGCCGTCAGGTCAAGGCACGGCTCCAGGAACGGCTGCCGCTGCTACTGTGGCAGGCGCTACCCCGGGGCCGACTGGTGCCGCCAGCGCCGCCGCAACCGCTGAGCCGACGGTGCCAGCCACAGCTGCTGCGACAGCGGCAGCAGCAACTGCGGCACCCACTCAGGATGGCACTGCTGCGAACGCTACGCCTGCGCCTGGCACCCCCGGCCCAACGTTTGCAGTCACGCCTGCGGGGGCAACGCCGCCGCCGTCGCAGGGCGCCACCGCGGCAGCGACCGGCACGCCAGCGCCCGCCGCCACGCTGGCAGCGGTGACGCCTCAGGTCACAGCAGCAGGCGCGACGCCCGCGCCGACGCAGGGCGGCACCATCGCTCAGCAAGCGACGCCGGCGCCCGGCACCCCTGCTCCCACGCAGGGGGTGACGCCCGGTGCAACGGCTCCGGCGGCGACTGCGGCGCCGACGCAGGGTGGCGACGGGGGTAATGCCGCCACGGCGGGGCCTGCGACCGTTGCGCCGACGCCTGACGGGACGCTTGCTGGCACAGCGGAGGGGACTGCTCCTGTGCCCACGGGAGTCGCGACTGCACCCGAGCAGGGCACGCCGGGGCCCACGGTCGGTGACACGGTGGCAGTTACGCCTGCAGCCGCGACCCCTGCCCCATCGCAGGAGGGCACTGCTGCTCAGGGCACGGCGGCGGCGGCGGCGACGCCCGCTGCGACGCTCGCAGGCACGCCAGCGGACACTGCCGCGGGATCGGCTGCAGCGCCGACGCAGCAGGGCTCAGCGGCTCCGCCCACGCAGCCCCCGCAGACACAGGCGGCGGCGACGCCCCAGGGCACCGCTGCAGGTGCGACGCCCGCGCCCTCGCAGGCGGCGACGCCGGCCGCTTCCGACGGCGCTTCGCCTGCGCCCACCGCGCAGCAGACAGCGGCAGAGACTGCAGCGCGGAGCGCGACAGCCGCGCCTGCGCAGGGCGCGACGCCGCTGCCGACGCAACCAGCGGCGCCGGCGACGGCAGCACCGCCCCGGGGCCCTGCGACAGAGGCTGTTACGCCAGTGCCTGCCACGGCGGCGCCGATGCCGCCTGCGGGCCCAGCAACCGCGGCGCCCTCCCAGCCTGCCGCTTCCGCGCCGCCGCCGCAACAGCCCGTCCCAACTTCAACTTCAAGTACACAGGAGCCAGTGGGGTGGTCGACGCCGTCGCCGAGCGCTGCGCCTGGGACCGCTGACACGCGCAGCGTGGCGACGCCTCCGCCCGTTGTGGCTGTTACGCCCGCGCCTGCGTACGTGGCGGGCGGCATGGACCTCGGCAAAGCGGACATTGCGAGGCTCCAGCCGCAGTGGGACTACCAGGGCGGGACTGCAGGTGATGTTTCGTGCTGTGCTGGCAGTTGGTGGTGTCACGCGATGCAGTGCATTGAGTATGGAGTGTACTGCTGTGTACCTCGAGGTCTGTATCTGGGAGTGATGCTCTGCGTTTTTGATTGTCTGGAGGCACAGCTACAACCTGGTGCGCTGTTGAAGTATTTCAGAGGTGCTCCTCAATGCTGCCAAATGCACTTGTGCGCAATGCCACATATCATGTCTCATGGCATGCTAACCCTCTGGCGACGACGCTGATACCAGGTGCATTGCTACCAAAATGGTGCAATCAGCCATACAGTTGCGTTTTGTTGTCCTTGCAACCTAACGAGCTTGCTGCACTGGCAGGACGCCCATCACAGCTGCTGTCTGAGCAACGCAGCTGTTTTGTCATTTCGCTGTTTCTCTAAACATACAGGCACATTAGGGTTCAGGACAACTAGGTCATCTGTGACCTTAGGACTCGCTTCTGCTTGATCTCTTGCACGTTGTCAGGGTCAACAGCAACTTTGAAGTACCGGTTAGGATAACATGCAGTCGTGCTCCCATCAATGAAATAAATGGTGCGCGCATCATGATAATGGTCATATACACAAATTGCCATTGTGATGTCCTGCAGGGCTGTACACAACAGCGGGCAGTGCGGCACCCAGCGCAACGCACGTGTTCATCGCCGGCACAGCCGGCGGCAACGGAGGGTGAGCAAAAACCATGCTTGTTGCATTGCTCAACGTGGCTTCAACTTCATCATCTGAGAGTCTCCAAGGTGGTGAAGCTGTACATGTCAGAACACGATGTTTGACCAGGCAGTGGTATGTCAATGCTATGTGTCACTGTTTAAGTGCTTGCTCAAGCACAGATTGGGTGGTGCTTGAAATGACAGCAAATGCTTCTTGGCTGCTGGATTGGTGTTGCACGCGGTTTTGCCTACCCTGGCTCTTGCCATAAGGTTTAAAGGCGTACAAAGGCTGAGCGATTGACGCAGCAATGCTGACTGTCCAGAATTAGCCCCAGTATGTGCACAAGCATTGGGGACAATAGCAGCAACTTGACATACAGCAACTGAACGAGCGCATGTGGCGTCTTTGGCTTTGTGGTCACTGGCTAGCTGTAGCATGGCCCCGACCCCTCGTGTCCCCCATTGGTTTTCCTTGAGGCAACATTTTGATGCAAGGCGTTGACTGTGTTTTCGCTGCTTGACCGACGCAGGGTGCGTGAACGGCAACTTCAAGTGGCAGTTGGAGCGGGTGACACCGACTTCAGCGTGACATCGCTCGATGCTGCGAGCGGTGCAGTAGTTTGGGCTCAGACATACAAGTCCATTGACTTCCAGGCGGACATTGCATATAGCACATACACGGCTGGTGGCAGGTGCACACATGCTTGGAACAGTATTCTGGGTTGCAAGCACCTGAATCCTCTGTGCTAGCATTGTGGACAGTCGTTTGAGCACCGAGCTCTCTGACATCTCACATGTTAATATGATGGCTCATTTTGTGCACCTCTCAAGTATGCTGTTTGGCGTATGACAGGTGCATAGATGAACCAGTAGCTCTTGAAGAACTTCCTGGGTTGCCAGTTGCGCACGCCCACAAGTGTGGGTGGATGTGGCAAGGCTGCATACATGTATACGTTTGGAATGGGTATGAGAGCATGTACGCTTAAGGCCACTATCTTGTCTTGAATGCAACTGCTCTCGCACATCAGTCCATCGACCGCCACACAGGTCCAGCACAGTCCGCGTTGTGCAACTCTGATGACCACACACATCACCTGCCTGCCCCCTTTGCAGGGTGCTTGTTGCAGGCGCTACCTGGGGGGACATGCGCGGCCCAAACCAGGGCGGCGCAGACATGGTGGTGCTGGAGGTGAGCGCTGCCACAATTTGAAGTCAGCACTGCTGCCCCTGCCTGTAGTCAGCACTGCTGCTTCTGTCTGTACTCTCCGCTGCATCATTGTCCCATTTCCGAAATGTGAGGTATGGCGAGTCAATGGCGCTGGGCATAGAGACGCGTGTGAACCATGATGTGACAGAGGCGTATCCTCTATTCATCGCATACCTGGCATCATATCAGGATCGCCATGCATTGCTGTTGTACGTCAGCAGGTACGTCAGCAGCGTCCAATGACAAATGCCAGGCATAGGGTTTCAGGATGATTCTGCTTGCTGGTATTTTATCACGATGTATCATTGCTCATCGATCGTTGTGCCAACATGTGTCATCAATCGACAACTACCGCCACGCCATGACTGCTGCTGCTTCGGACGGCACGATCGCAGTGCACAACGTCAAGTTGGCTGCGCGCTCGATGTCTTGTCATACGATCACCCACACTCGTTGGAGGATGCACGTTGCAGCGACATGTGTGCTGCTATCAACTTCATAGCTCGCAAATCAGCACGGCTCTTATGCCTCCAGTGACCACGCGCAACCATGGCCATTGCGCTTCACCCTCTAGAGCACTGCCAGACCCCCCCCCCCCCCCTCACCACACCGTTTTGCGACTGGCGCCGCACCCCAGCTCCATGCAGCCACTGGCGACATCATCGATGGGTGGCAGGGCGGTGGCGCAGGCGACGACATGGCCTTTGCTGTGAGCGCTGCCACACTGAGCACTGCTGCAGCGGGGCCGCAATCCATTGTGGGCGGCACTGCCAATGGCGCCGCTTCCGTGGGGAGATACGCGGTGGACGGCGAGAATGTGTGGGCCGCTGTTGGCGTCGAGGGGGTGAGCTGATTGTTCATTGATATCTTCCAGTAGCACTCGTTGCAGGATGATATGTCATCTGCTCCATGACTCTCAGTAGTACTTATTGCAGTGTGAAATGTCATGTGCTTCATGACATCAGATGACAAGTTGCTGCAAGGCAGCAACATGGTGCTGACTTCTGACGAGAGCGATGGTGTGTCAGGTGTCGATCAATGTCAGATGGCCCGGATGGTTGCTTCAATGTACTGGCATCATATGCTGCCAGGGCAAGAAGTGTGCTGCCCACCGTAGCACTGAAGCCCGGTGCACTCGTGACATTTGCTAACAACAATGGCAGCACACGTACGGCTGTCGCGCCAGCACACGAGATCAGCAGACTTTGCCACAGCGCTCAACGCATGTACGCATGTATGTGTGTATGGTCGCCTGCCCAATACAACGCAATGATGACACAAACGCGCGCGCGGGCGAATGCGACCCCCCCCCCCCCCCCCCTTAGCCAATACCTACATGCCCCCCGCACGCACGCCACAGACAACAGCAACGGTGGCAGTGCACGCCGACAAGGGCACGGGCCTCGTCACCGCGCTCCAGACCACCGCCTCCCCCGCAGACGCCTACTCTCCCGACACCTCGAACGACGCCCTGGCGCTGCAGCGTCTGAGCCTCGCCACCGGCGCGGTAGCGTGGAGCACTGACTATCCGGGGGCGGTGGGCGCCGCCATGGCTGCGCGCAGGGGCGGCAGCGTCGTGACGGTGGGGCACGAGGGCGGCAGCGTGCTGGTGCTGTCGCACGCGTACCGCGACGGCGCGCTGCAGTGGCGCTTCGCGGCGCGCGCGGGGTGGGCGACGGCGGTTGTGCTGAGCACTGCTGATGGCTATCCCGTTGTCGTGGGGAACACAGAGGTCACCGGTGAGTGACAGAAACGAACAAGATTTGGCTGTTGTAACAATATTGGTGTTCCATCGTAGCTACATTGCGTTTGACAGCGGTGGTGCAGTATGACGTCATTTTTTTCTGTCATAGTTTGAGCTGTGGTTGTGTTCAGCTGCGTTGTGCAACCCACCAGCGTGGACTTGATGCTACATTGCGTGACAGCATTGCAACTTTGAGCCTCAGGGTGTTTCAGATGCGCACCTGCCTATACTCCTCTGTCTTGCAGAAAATGGGGTGACCAACGTGGATGCCTTTGTGCTGACCTTGGACAAGGACACTGGCGAGGAGCTCTGCTACTACTCCTTTGGGTCTCCAGCGGATGATATGGTATGTTTAAAAGTCAGGACGCTCTCATGTGTTGCCGGTGTACTGCTGGTACAGCGTGTGTGGCTATGATGACAGCCTGATGCTGTTTTGACCATAGAGCACCATCAAAGGAATGCAACCACATGTCACTCATAATTAAGTATTGTATGGAGGCTCATGTCTGAACCCAAGCACTCTTGTGAGATGAAGTGTGATGAGGAGTGGCACATGCCACAGGTTGGCCACACTTAAGATAAAAAGGGTGCCATTGATTGCTTGCACTGCTTGGCATGACAAATGGCTAGGGTTGAAGCATGAGTTTGGGTCAAAGCCAGAATACACCAACCCCAACCCTGACCGTAGTTCGCCACGGCTGACGGCACCCCCACCCCCCCCTCTCTTGCATGTTGTGCGTCCAGACGTATCGGCGCCCGTACGACACTCATCCTGATGCACGCTAACATAATATGCCACTTCACGACAATGTCTGCTGCGCAGGCCACAGGCGTGGTGGCCAGCTAGGGTTGGAGCATGTGTTGGGGTCAGTGATGACATGTACCAACCACAATCCTAACCCTGATTCGCCAAGGCTAACAACCCCCCCCCCCCCCTCTTTCATGACTGCTGCGCAGGCCACAGGCGTGGTGGCCAGCGCCGCGCGCAAGATCACCGTCACGGGCTACACCACCGGCCCCCTCTTCCAGACCAACCCCGGCGCATCCGACACGTTCGCGGTCGAATTCGACCAAGACCTGCTCTGCTTGCTACCACCCAGCACCGCTCCCTACGTCTTCACTGACCCCCACGTCGCCGAAACCGTTACGCGCACAATAACGGTTTCGACGGCGGCGGCTGCTGGGGGGGCGGCGGCTGTCGCCAGCAGCTCGGCGCCGTTGTCCGCGGCGTTTCAGGTGGGGTCGGGGGCGAGCGCGGGGGGTACGGCGGCCTTCATGATGTTTGGCCAGCTGCAGTTCATCTCCACCACGGCGCTGGTGGACGCCAACCAGAGCGAGCAGGCGAGTGCGCGCGAGCTTCAAGTGTGACTCGCCTGTGTCAGCGCATGCCACAGTGATCACTGCTTTTGGAAGGGCATTGTTAACCCGTAATATGTTTGATCGACAGACCCTACAGCAGTGTTGAACAATTGCTGCGGGGACGATGATGTGGGTCCTCGTGGGCCCTCTCATTGCGTGCGTTGCTTACTTCTTGTCCAATGAAAGGTCATCGCTCAGCGGAGATGCGGTGTGACAGCGGCACCATTCTACGCTTGGGGGCCAAGCAAAGCACACCCAGCTCGCAGACAAGTGTCGTTGTCAGCAGCAGCAATTGATCATCACCACTTGTGTCTGCAAACACTGCTAATGCCAGGGTATGAAGCCATGGAGCAGTACGAACATTATTAGCATCTGGTGGTCGAGTGCGCTGACGAAGGCTACCGAAGTCTGCAGTTGATGGCCACAGCAGGATTACTGAGCACTGTCACCTTGCAGTCAATCGCCGCACGACAAGTCACTGTCTGCTCCTGCAGCTGAAATTTGTCAATTTCCGTGCCGTCTCTGCAGTTCCTGGATCTTGCATCGAGTCTCAACTGGATGAACCTCTGGTGGGACGCGTCCGCGCTGGTGCCGTGTGGCAGGTGAGCACTGCCGCATCGTGATCGTTACGTCAGCGCTTGACTGATAAGCGACAGGAAGAGCGCAGTGTTGCGTTACAGTAATGCGCAGCAGCGCTTATCTGCTGCCTGGCGGATGAGCACTGCTGCAGCGTATTGCTTACAAGTATCAGTGCTCAACTGATGAGTGGCAAGAGAGCACTGTTGCATCATACGTTGATATATTTATCTACAGCGGCGCTCAAGTGCTGAGTGACAAGAGATGAGCCCTGCTGCATTGCAGCAGTGGCGGCAGGGATCAACAGGGTCACTGCACATGGCGTTGGAGCAGTATCGGCGTGCACTGGACTGCTCACGTGCCAACCGTATGTATAGGCGCAGTGCGTTTTGCCTGCAACTGCGCATACTCCGTCCTGACTGCAGCACCGGCCAACATGAAGTGACGTCCGCGTTTCATGCGTGTTGCTGTAAAGCTCATGCCCTGCGTTGCCTCGTGAGTGTGTCAGCATAGGCATGTGTGTTGGTTCATGCCGTCATGTACACAGCCTGAGCTGGTGTCCACTTGTTTGGCGTCTGCACCAAACTCATCAATCACTTGCATTAACCGTTGCTTCCGCATCGCCTCGTGCCATTGTGTTTCGCCATTGCGTTCTGCCACAGCTGCATCGCGAACGACAACACAGGCGTCGGCGGCACCACCTTCATTGGCAACACCATCCTGGTAGTCGGGCTCACGACGCTGATAGTCCTCATCCATCTTCTGGGAGTGTCATTGGTTGAAGCTTACTGGCTGGCCAAGGACAAGGGGCGCCACCACTTGAGTGACGTGCCGCGCACTTTCCCCGATGTTGAAGTTGAAGAGGTCAGTCCTGGCATCCCCTTGTGTGTGGCTGCGGTCGTGCTGCTGTTGTCCGATGCATGCTTGGTGTTCGCATTGTCAAAAGGCACAACGTGCGCAGACGTAACTCTTTACACGAGGTAGGTGATCAGCACGCCGCTTTGACAGACATATACCTGCTGGCATCAAGTCACACCAAAATAGAGTGACAAGTGAGCACGATGGTCTGTGTACGCTTGACATCTTTTGGCATGAGGCGTGACCGCTGGCTGTCATGGCGACGCCATTTTAGGTAGCTCTGTTGGAGGTACAGTCCATCCTACAACCCATGCGCGTGCGCGATAAACAATAGATCACATGACGCTGTGCGCGCTGCAAATGTGTTCACCTTACTGGGCGGTGCGTTGTGATGAGAGCAGCTTGTTGTGGCATAACTTGCGTCACCTTGATAAAGCGTCTCCAAGTTGAACTTGATAGAGGGGGGCGTCACCTCGGCTCGCCGGCGACAGGATCAGGAAAAGAGTTATGGTCGGGGGTACTCGAGTGCAGACCGTGCAGCAACTAAGCTATGATTGCACCACGACCTCCGTTCGGCGCTGAACTGGGCTGACGGCACTCCTGCTGCGCGTTATGCCTGCCATCCGTGACGACCGCATGCGCCACCGTCGCACGCATGCAGCTCAATGACACCCATTTCCAATTGCTCTCTGGCGCTATTGTTACAGGGTGCGCAACCAAAGGCAGCGCGCAGCACATCAGCAGCGCTCAGCACGTCATCAGAGTCAGGTCTCAGCGCATTGGCAGCGCGCACCGCGGCGCCCATTGCGGGGCTGGACTGTGAGATGCGTGCGAGCAAAGAGGCGAGCGACGCTGAGGTTGCTGAGATTATGCCCATCAAGCGCGCAACGAGCTCCGCGCGCGGCATGGCCTCCAAGCGGGTATGTGTGTATTGCAGTCCATGACAATGTAGTTGAAGTTTGTGGATGGCGGAGTGTAGCAGATTGCTTGCAGTTGGGGGTTGCTTGTTGACTGTGAATGAAGAGTGCCGGTCGGCGAAAGTGTAGCCGCAGGTTGAGAGGCCTAGTGCGCACTTCAAGTTGGCAAATGGTGGTGGCAATACCAACCAGGGATATGTCGGATCACTGCGTTCATGGCACAGTGTCAATATCATATGCACAAATTGAGAGCCTGCACTGTGATGACAGCTTTCATGCTGGTCACGCGCGCCTTGGAATCTACTCTTCCTGATAGCAATGCTCCTGTGCGCATACTCATCTTCTGCAAAAACATGTACTACGCCAACAGTGCATACACAGCGCGTGCACGGCGCTCTGGCAGCAGTCCATGGCATGCTCACTTATCAAAAGATTCATCCCTCAGTGAACAAGCCGATGAAGTCACTGACAAGTGCAGGCATGAGCTAGCGACCTTCTCCAAGGCGCGTGACGATGCACACAAGAAAAAGCTCTCCTACAACACATGTCAACTGCGCTCAGCATCTGTCTGCTCTGCCCACCACACCTGTGCACTGCATGTGCTTGGTTTAGGGTTGGTTTTAGGTGACCAAGCTCGTGTAGCCCATGCCTGATCTCGCCACCCTGCCCACCTGCCAGTGCTGAAACCTGCAACGACCTTACCATTGCCCGCGCGCAGATGTTTGACGCCACGGTGGACACGCCCGTAAAGCACATACGGCAGCGCTCAACCTCCCTCTGGCTCCACTTCCCGCACGTCGAGCTCATCTTCCTGCTGTTCGCGTACGAGGGCGCGGTGGCGGCGCAGGCATCCATGCTCAGCAGCCCGTGCACATCGCTCGTCGCCTCGTCCGTGGTGCTGCTGGTGCTGTACCCGATCCTACTGCTCCTGCTGGCCATACGCGTCATTCAGGTACGTGCATGTACTTACATGCTCTGAAGAATATATGATGGCACTGTTTGACTCGTGGCCAATGACTGCATCAGCGGCGACCACGGTGATTGATGGAAGGCACTTGCGGCTAACCACACCTTGTCACCTAGAGCTCTACGATCTTTTGATTCGTTTCCATATGAAGTACGTGTGGACTCTGGGAGGCACACTTAGGTTTAGCGTTGGGTCAGCTTAAGGTTAGGGTTCCTCCTGCAGGCCGTCCGCGTCATTCAGGTACATTACATGCATGCAATGAGTGTAAGCCGTAAGTGTCACCATTAGGGTTAGGGTTAGTGTTGGGGTGGCGCTCAAGGTGTCACCCCATTGTGTTTGTGTGCCGTGCGTGACGGCGCGCAGTAAGGCTGCACTGACAACAGCAGTGGAGTGAAAATGCAGTGGCCACTGAATGAATGGCTTGTGTAACTCACGTACTTGTACGTACTGGCTGCATCCGCTGATACTCGCGGAGCTTGTGCGCATACGCCTGTTGAAGCAGCGCTCGTGCTCCAAAATGTGTGTCACCACATCCTGCATCGACTCCCATATATACCACCATTCAGTGATGGGGTTCACGCCAACATCATATTGACGTGTTTATGACGGCAAACACTCGTGCGCGCGGTCTGCAGGCGCTGCGCGTGGGCACAGCCGTCTACATTGCCCACGACGCCTCCAAGCCGAGCGGCGACGCTGTCACACCGCTCAGTATGCGCCAGCGCTGCTGCTCACTCATGTCCTGGCCACTCCGAGCCGTCCAAGGTCTGGTAACAGCGCTGCGCGAGGCGTGGCACAATGGCGAGAGCATCTTTGTTGCCGGCGACAAGGGCCACTGGGAGGTGCCAGATACCATTGTGGACGAGGATGCGAGGCTGGAGAGGGAGAGCTTCATGATAGGCTACGAGCCCGTGTTCCGGGACTTCAGCGCGCATGGGACGTACTACATTGTCGTCGTGCTGCTGCGGCTCATGGGCACGGCGCTGGTGAGTGAGCTGAGCGCTGATGTTGCAGTTGAAGTTGAAGTTTAGACTTGGGGCCATCTCTGCATGGACATTCTGCAGGCAGATTCTTGCAGTCGGTTTTGTCCAGGCTACCAGCAGGTGTGTGCATGCATGCGTGTGGAGTAGGGGCCAGGTTTAAGGCGCAGGGAGCGGAGGCAGAGCTGAGCAGCTCGCATCATGGTAGACTAGCCACAGTGTATGAAATCGTGCTGCAGCGCCATGCTTGAGCTGCTGTGACTGATGCGCCGTGCCACCTTGGCGTTCACTTGAGCATTGATTAATCGCAGAGTTTCTATATGTTGAGCACTGTCCCATCGGTTACGCACCCGCAATATGAACCGATGTATGGTACCAAAGAGCTCATGAACCTCGAATGCACGTGAAGGCTCTTGACTCGTCGTGTGCACTGCGGGAGAGCATATCACCGCTTCACTGTACCCATGCAGGTTGAAGACATCGTATGCCGTGTGCTGCCACTGGTAACGCGTGCCACTGCTCAAGCAGCCCTCACTCGCAATCCTCATCTGCAAAACTCGCCAGGCAAGACCATACTTTACCCTCACCCTCACTTGACCATCACCAATACCCACGCACACATCTGCTTTCGCAACTGCCTCCCCCTCCGCGCCCCCAGATATCAGCGCTGGTGGTCAACGGCCCCCTAGCAAGCGCCCTCCTGTGTGGCCTCTACGCCTTCAACCTGGTCCTGGTGGTCCTCTGGCGGCCCTTCTGCAACACCTTCTTGCAGTTTGCGGAAGTTACATCGCTCGCCATCAACCTGGCGTGCCTGCTCATCATGTGGCTGGGTGCGACGCGCGCGCACAACGACACCACGCTCAGGGACATGCTGTACGGATCGTTCCTCGCCCTGCAGGTGCGGTTGCTGGTTGCCATTGCATACCTGCGCACCTATGAGTTGGCAATGGACGCATCCAAATGCCATGCCTGTGTAGTGCTACGCCCGCCCCATTGTTCAATTGCTACAAGCAGCTGGAGTCGCGAGGTGAGGTTGTGATTCTGGAAAGTACTTCACCGTGTATATATGCTTCTGCCTCTGTCCGGGCGTCAGCGGGAAGCGGCGTGCCAAGCCTCTGGCCAACTTGACATTGGCGAGATTGACATCGAGTGGAGCAATACTGACACTCACGGCCTGCCCTCTCTGCCATCGCATGCGTACTTGCCACCACAGGCACGATCACATTGTCTTTACCTCAGCCATTAGGTTTAATGTGTGCACTGCGAAGCTGTGAGTGGCAGTGCGTTAATGCTGCCACACACATGCCAAGCGGCAGCTTGGCATTCTGTTTGATGATGGCAGTGCTGCTGATACTTGGTGAACCGAGCGGATGCACCACTGCTGTGTCTTGGGTAACTTCCACAAGGGCCAAAGATTGTCACCGTAGACGCCTCGGGTCACCTTATACTGGAAACAGTGGCGAGCCACTAGGTATTGCCATCTTCATACGCTCATAGCCTGCATGTGGCATTCATGTTGGTGGCAGACACTTTTATGCAATGCTTGTGGGTCCGCAACATCCTTGCTGCATTGCTCTGACAAATGCCGTTGAAAGCGCTGCTGCATGTCACTGACATGGTGCTTTACTTGAGTGGCATGTATGATGCTTTCCTTCACCACACCACAGTGCAGCGATGGCGCACTCTCTCCTGCATTCGGCGCTGATTGTTAGGCATCTCTGCCGCCGCTACGCTGCTCCGCGCAGGTGGCCAGCCTGCTCTTCATCACCGTACCCGTCTATGTAGACCTGGTGCTAGTGGTCATAGGGCGCGTCAACAAGAAGCTCTCCAAGCAGAAGGCGGAGTCGAAGGCAGAAGCTGCGCAGCTGCTGCGAGCACCTGTACGCGTCAGCGCGCGCGAAGTCTGCCAGTTCTTTGGCATCATGGTTCGCGAGAATGGTTTTGCCATGTGGCGCAGCCTGAGGAGCGGCGCCACTAAGTCAGATGAGGTGAGCACTGCTGCAGTACGTGGAGGTGGCCTGGGCAGTTTGTTTACAGTAATATCTGCAAGTTGCCACTGTGTGTTTGAAGTGCCAGGGTGCGCAATACAAAGTAATGGTGCTACAGCATCGATGTCGTTTTACAACACAACGGATACGAGCCGTAATGTACCTTCCACAGGACTGCAACATACTGTCTCTAGGTCAGCACGCCAGCTGCGATCATTGCCACATTTCAGCTGCGGCGCCGGTGCCACGACACCACAACATGCGACTTGCTATTGCAATGGCACACCAGAGCCGACGGCACATCGCAACCTTCACCGTCACTCTGCGACCCGCTTGCAGATCATGACAATGGACCGTTTCATGTGTGTTGCTGCCCAGGTGCTGCTGCCGCCACAGCACGGCATCATAGGGGGCTTTGTCGCCCCCGCGGTAGTGGAGACTCGACCACCAAGGCGCATGCTCAGCAGCAGCCTGTCGTCGTCCAACAGTTTCAGGGAAGGAGCGCTGCAACGCGCCGCCAGCATGCACGCCAGCGCACGCAACGGCCAGTCCCCGCAGTAGTCACTGCAGTAGCGGAAGGCGGTGCTTGTGCGCTTTCGCGGCGCAAGCCCAACCAATCAATGTGTCATTTTTGAAGGCGGTGCGCTCGGTGTGCCCTTTGGGTAGCCAGTGCACTGCCTCCACACAAGGGGGGCGTTTGGCCCCCTTCAGCCTTGCCTGTGCTCTAAGCAGCCACGATTTTCCATAGTATATGTTTAGGATACAGAGGTGTGTGGCGTGGGTGTTTGTACACAGAGCCCTTGTGCAGTAGAAGCTCGGATTTGCTTGTCTAGTTCCTAGTCCCCTTCCAGGACCCTTTCATACTTTCCGCTCCCGATCTTGAACTTGTAGAGCACAAGCGCCATGCCCGGCCCAGGGTTGCGCGCTTGCATAACTTGGCAGCGACACGACATCACAGTCCCGCTCCCACAAAGTCACATAACTGGCGACAGCATTGGGCAGCAACTGCCTCATCCGTTTTTCGGCCCCTTCCTCCCCACCCCCCTTTTCAGCAGCCTCCTTCTCCCCTGACGACGTTCTTGTCATTCATGAATTCATCGTGAATTCACGCGCAGTCCGCGCGTTCGCGGACTGAAGGCTTCATTTGCGCTGTACTTTTATGTGTGTCACCAGGTACAATACCAAAGATGGTCCGCACCATTCTGTCAGTTTGGCGGTTCCTGTCATTTTCTACTTTGCTGCTGTGTGTGCTTGCTGGTGTGGATTGTGCCCACGTTCTGTGCGCTGATGCTCACCATGTCGCTTGCATCGGCGAAATTGCAGTGCTTGCCAAGTTTATCGACCTCCAAGTGGCGCTGAAACTGCATTGCAACTGCCGAGAGGGGAATGAGCAGCATTTGGCACATCATGTGGGCACACAGGATTGCTTGCGTACTATGTAGTACCTTCACAGACATTGTTCATGCATGCGTACATGGCTGCGCGCATATTCCTAGCTGGAGTCCTACCACTTCACTGCTGCTGAAGTCTTGAAGAAATCTAGGGCCACGGCGCCAACAGAGGTAAGGTGGGGTCACATTTCAAGACATACGTAAATGCAACATGCACAAATACAACATGCCACATAGCGACCGGCGCCGCAAGAGCGTGGGTAGTGGTGTTGTAGATGCACAGATTTGGCATGCACATATGATACCAGTGTTGCAGGTGTTGTACCAAGCTTCACAACATGTTTGCAGCAGCTCTGTCACTGACCCCGATGTTACACTCACTGCAGCTCATGAACTGACCTTCATCACATGTAAACGCCTGCTGCTGGGACATGCGTGACGTGCGTAGCGCAGCATATAGGGCACTCATACAGAGGCATCGGGATGTCCACGGAGCGCAGCAACGCGTGGCACAACTCATTCCTGTCAAGTTCTCAAGGCGTCACATTTGTACACCAGCGCACCGCGCGGCAACTGCGCCCCTCTCGTGCGGCCAACAGGCGCTCGAACTCTGGCGCTTCGTGACTGCCAAGCCACCACGACATCACCACATATTGGCAGAACACTGCACATAGGCCATGGCCATTGTGCTTGCCAGCAATCACCTACATAGCCACTTCCACCAAGTTTGGCAGAGCGCGACGGTCGATCAGCGCCTGAGCTACTGTAGGCAGCCATGCAGGGAGTGCATAAGCGGATACACGCAGTTGTAACTGCCGTTGGCGGCGGGTCACCGAAGCGCGGCCAGTTCCGACCGCGCAATCTTGGCACTCATCTCCGTGAACTCCTTGGCAGTTACGTTGAGGACGTGCCGCTTCACCTTGGCATCCACCTGCACATGCAAACGGGCATACAATACGTATTATCATAACATACATACTTCGAAGTACTTATGAATCATTGTTTCAATGAACATACTTCGAGGTGGATGTCTCATGCACGGACAGTGTGCACGGCCTGTTGCAGGTTCTGCTGCTGCGGCGTGATGCAAGTCACCATTGCGAAAACATGCCAACGGGGCCACAGAGAGGGTGCCATGTCACGGTGTGCATAACCTCTGCAACGATCTACGCAGGTGACCACAGCTGAAAAATCTTTTTTTATTATAATGGCTGATGCATAGTGAGTTCGCAGTTGCTCAACGATAAAGTGGCTGGCACAGCCTTGCTTACATCAAACTTCAAAAGCTCGCTTGGCATACCCCTATGCTCACAGGTCAGGTTGACTCGCGTCACAGACCATCATGCACCTAGAAACGTCCTATGACAGCAAGTCTGCACAACTGTGCCATGAGGAAAGCAGGTTCGAATTACAGCAGCTCATGTAGCAATTTGCTTTTCGAGAGCAAGTACTCATGATAAGGCCAACACTTCAGGTACCTCAAGCTCGAGCAAGCGGCAAGACCCTTGATCATAATCATAGGCACGAACGCTGTGACAGTCCTATGGCCACCAGCAGCATGCACGCTGTATGATGATGCTTGTGGCTATGTGGGCGTAACCAACCGTTTCATGCATTACATAGTGCTCGGGCACCATAGCTTTACGGTGTGCACATAACGGCTGGTGTCAATGATCCGCAGCAGTGCTCCTACTCATGCTAGTCTACGTGATTGCACCTGCTGTTGACAAGTGGCCGCCGCCGTTCACCATTTGCCAGTGCACACTAAACACATCTGGCATAGGTCTACATGAATGACTCATACGTTGGTGCCAAGCCGTTGGCGCAAGTACAGGGTGATGCTCAACCAAAGGATAACAGTTGGTGATTAGTGCCTCATAGACGTGAGCACTGCTGCAGCACATGCACAGACTGCCTCCTGATCAATGCCTACTCGAGCACAACAACGTTCCGAATGATGGTGCCCCAAATCCAAATGCCTTGCAAAAGTGTACTTGTGGAGTCAGTCATTACATGTGTACATGTAAACGTAGAGCCTCACACATGTTTATTGTTGGCTGAAAGATAGATGCTTTGCATCATCGCTGCAGCATTATGAATGTTCGTACCTTGACAAGCGCTTCAAAGACGTGCACATTGCTGTAGCACTCCTCCTCCATCAGCTTGTTGTACACTTGGCTGCACCACCAACAACACAACGGCATCATTAGTGAAACCCGCTTTCTTGCGATCGTGCCTCGATTGAATCTCCACAGAAGTGAGGCGATTATTCCAATGTGATGTTTTGCATTGTGGCTGATGAGGGTTGCATAGCCTGCATACGCTCAAAGCCAGGAAGTATGCAACCCCTGGCAAGGACCTTAGTGCAGATTCTGGCAACATGTCATACGCCAAGCACATTCAATGCGAGTTACGTCAGATGACCTGACATTGCGAAAGCCGTTTTACTCCGTAATAGTTCTAATAGATTAACGCGCTCCTTCCACAACTGAATCGCGTGTCCGATGCTTGCATTGCAGATGCTGATGGCATGGCCATAGACACATACATACCCATGAGGCGTGCCCAGGTCATGGAGCAGCAACAAGTCCAGCCAGGCCAAGGTTCGTTGATGCAGCTGCGGACATGCGCATCGGAACACACGCCAAAAGCTAAATGTTGTCAAAGCGGCGCGCTACAAAAACTGCGATCGTACACCGCCCTCGCCGCACATCATTATGTTTCGTGACACTCCTCATGCATGCCGCCCATGAGTATTTTGTTAGGTAACCCCAACCCTAACCTAACCCTAACCCCCCCCTACCCTAGGCATGAAGCGATTTCTACCAGCCAGCTCCTAGCTCTGTAGACACAGTCCATCCTCAACATAGTGTACCAGCGCAGATCATGGTGCCTTGGTGCGAGGCAAGACTCCATCAGATGACTCAGACTCAGGAGCGAGACTCACCAGATGATGTCGCACAGGGAGAAGAACACCTCAAAGTAGTCTAGCGCAAACGGCAGCGGCGGCGTGAGCAGATGTTCATAGACCATCTCAGAGCCAAACTTGCAGAGCCTGGCAACCACGGGGTTGTTGTCCTCCCCTCCCCCACTTGCTGAGCCTCCGCCTTCAACCCCCTGGCCCTGCGTTTGGGTACTGCTGGCGGGGAAGGGGTGGTCGACACCCTGCCAGCGTTAACAAAATGGGCAGCAAATACAAAGTCAGAGTTCAATTCAAGACAACTTTCAGAAGCATCGCTGGTCGACACCCTGCCAGTGTGTAGCAGATGCGGACCAATCATGGTATCAGTGCTCTACTGATGACAACTCAACACAGCGTGGAAGTTCGTCAGATGGCTCTTGACCACATGCCACAGGCTACAAGAAAGAGTTGCGACTGCAGACTCCAGCCCTGGCCTGTCCGCTGCTGACACGCGCAGGCCAACAAGGGTGCTGTGTGCATCACGTGCATGATTATGCAACAACACTGAGCGTTGCCGAGGAGTGGTCAAAAGTGAGAATGGAGGCTCGGCATGACACGATTAAGCCATTGACTCCATCTTCTCAGAATACTTGTAGTTGAGCACTTCTTCGAAACAAAAGGAATGTCAATTAAGACATGGTATGGTGGCTTTCACGGAAGGCTGCCATCTTCAAAGCAGGCGCTGCTTTTTGAACCTGGTGCGCATTTGCTGCGCACATTGTGAGACTGCAAAAGATGTCGTCACTTGACCAAGTGTGCAGTAGCAGCCACAGTGTTCACACCTGGCTACAGGCACATGTGCGGGCTCAGTCATCAAGAGTAAATTCAGAGGGAATCTGGTGAAACTGTCACTTAGCTCTTTGTTCTGTCAACACACACCACCATTGCTCTGTGTGCAGCCTTATCTGTGCTGGTCTCCTGGTGCGAGTGCATCGTCCAGCTGTGCACACAACGGTGAGCTCTAACTTCAAGCTCTAACTTCACCAACACCACCCAGGCGACGCCGCAAAGTGCCGTGCTCCCTGTGCAATGGCACTCCCGCATGCAGCACACACACATCCAATACAACGTACATGGACGGGACTGCACACCAAACAGACTTCAACTGCGAACTTCACCTTTGCCATCAGCCCCCGCACGGACTGCGCCGCGTTCCCCGCAAAGTGGTACTCCCACTCCTCAAACAGCTGCAGCGCTCCGCGCACCACCGCCGCCCCCCCACAACCGCTCTGCAGCAGCCGCGCCAGGCTCAGGCCCAAGTAGAAGAGCTGCGTCGTGCGCGCACGCGGAATCTCAGCGGCGTACGCCTCCAAGTCCGGCTTGCGATTCAGCTGTACGCAGTTGAGCCAGTAGCAGCCGCCCTCGTGCGTCTTCTTGAGGTACACAAACGAGGACTTGCGCTTCTCCACCAGGGCTTGAAGTTTGGTCATGCGCTCCAACTTCACCTTGGCGCCCTGCGGACAGGGAGGCGGCAGCCGGCGTGTCACAATTGCTCCCACGGAGGCTACTGTAGGTCATTTACCCACCTACAGATGATGTACTCAGTCTTGCGCAAGCAACAGCTTTAGGTTGAACGTCCATAGCTACACAGTGCCACAGTGTTGGTGCATGCCAGGGCAATCTGGAGCACTAGGGGAGTGACACGCCAGGCAGTCCGCCATCAGAAAATGCCATGCGTACGACAGCATGAATTGTGCTCAAGCCAAGAGCTTCAGTCCTGTACATGCTGTAATGTCGATGCTGCTCCAGAAGATGTGCCTGCAATGAACACCAGGGTCAACGCGGCGCTGGCGCACGCGAATGGCATGCTCATGCATGTCACGTGATGATGATCAACCAGCGCGTACCCTGTTGATGTTTAAGTTACAATTTAACACTAGTAGTGCCATGCGCTGAGCGCTGAGGTGATGGCAAACCGAATGGCACAGTGCATGGCAGGCGGCCGAGCAGACTGTCTCTCGGCTGAGTCCCGTGACGCGTCATGGCTCATCGTCGTGTGTTAATACTACTATGTTGTCAATTTGCAGCAGCCATACACACTCTCATGGCAAGGTCAGACGCTGCTAGCGCATGCAAGCACACGAAACGAAGCTGCATCAGCTCCCAAGTGACATGGGGTGTGACACTAGTGTCGTGCGATGCTGCGCGCTGCCTGCGCCGCCGTGTATTGCGGGCGTGCTTTCTGCACCTGCAAGTCTTGTGGTCTAGACATACCAAGCTTGTCGGAGGCTGTTGACTTTGGAATATATCCCGAACGTGTTGAGATTCTCGTGCTCTACGTGTTCAATCAAGTAGGGCCGTCGAAGCTTCGGTATTTGCGGCCAGTGTACTTGCAAACCTGATAACTCCAGCAGAGTGTCAGCGTCTTTTAGGCACTGCGCCTCAACAGGGAAGCATTGCTATGTCCTGCATATGACGCTGCTTCCTTTGCCGCACCACGATCAGCACCAGCACCAACAGCAGCAACCGTATGTCGGCATCGCTAACACAGCAAGTGCAAGTATCCGGGCACACGAACGCACCTCGGCAGCACTCAGCTCTCCAGGGCTCAATCCCCGCAATGGTGATCCGGCTCCAAGTCCACCCTGAGATGACATGTGACCTGAACCCAACCTGGACACCTGTGGACTAAGCACAGTCCCACCTGGCGAGCGTGTCGGCACTGGAGAGCCTGACGGTGTCACCATGGGCGAGCTCCTTTCTTCCATGATGTCCCCCATCGCCTCGCTGTCCTGCCAGCTGCACTAGACCCTACAACGCGCTTCAATGAGAAGCTCCCCTTCCACCGCCTGCCGGCCGCAGCCGCAGGCAGGCAAGCACAAAGGCTGCAACAAGCTGCTTGCAGGCCGAGTGGCCAAGTGCACAAGGCTTGTTGGGATCAGGCGGTCGGGCTGACCAGAATCACCGCATTTGGCTCAGCCCAGCATTGAAGCAACCGGTTGCATCCCAGTGGCTAGCTAGAGAGCTCGTCTGCTGTTTGAATTGATTTTGAGCACTTTCTGTTTCAAGGGTTATTAAGGACCTTTGGGATGACAGATGCACACACACAAAGGTAGGCCTGCATTTGAGTTGCTCAGCAAGCGGCAGTGCTAACAATCGGAGTTTAACTGGCACTGTCTCTCCCTGATGCAGCTCATATGTAGCGCTATGGTGCACCCGGTGCGCCTGAAACCGTTATTGAGCAAGGAGCGCCGGGCTGATAGAGGCTCAAGCATGAGTGCTTGTCGAATGAAAGCAGACCGTACTTGAAAAGCATACCACTCTGGATTCACGATGCGCCATCCTAGCTAGCCTTCAATGGTGGCCCAAGCCTGCATTACATCCTTCTGATGACACGATCATGGAGCTGATGTGCTTCCATGATGTGTGAGTGTAAATACGGAGTATGTTATGGCTGGAGTCCATTTTGTCTCCTGGGCATCAGTGCTAATGCCTTTTTCTGGATGGGGACCCATGTCGATAGCCAATACAAGCAGCGCAAGGCCAGGACCTGCAACAGGTCAAAGTGCTGGAAAGGGAGAGGCTAGGTTGAACACTCCTGGTATCATGTGGGGCACAGTGTTTTGAAGATAATGTTATGTGACAAAAGTGTCATGCTCAAAGTGCACGAGCTAAAGCTTGAGCTTTCGGTGTCAGCTCAGATAAGGTCAGTCGGGGTTAGGTGGCATGGCAGCCAACAACTACATAGCGCACTTCTGGCATTCTGCGTGGACACTATCAGCTCAGGGGGGGACACAGCCCTTAGTAACGCACATTAATTGTTCAAGGATGCTGTCAGGATGACCAGTGCTGCATGAAGGAAAGCAAACTTGCAATGAATGCCATGCGAGTCAGACCACAGGCACAAATGGCGAGAGGGTGTCAGAATGACATGGAGAGTTGCAGCATACCAGAAGATGCGCGAATGCTAGCGCAGATGGCAGTGCCCTTTCTTGCATGTTGAGCACTGCTAAAAGGGAGGTCGCACTGCACTGGCCTGCATGTTTCCAGTGCGCCCAATGATGAAGGAATACGAAGTTGAAGTAGAGGCGGTGCAAACATCAAACGCCTCGACTAATCACCGCAGACAGACAATCGACCTGCCAGGTCCGCAAGCAAACAAAGCATGGAACGCGCCGCACAGATGCTTGCTTGCCTTGCACACACGGCAATTTACACACGGGCAGCACTACACACACCATACACGCCCAGTCACGGCCGGAGATCAACTGGCACTTTGGCAGAAGAAGCAATGAAGCGGGGGTACATGGCAAGGCTCGCAGAGCACCTAGGAAAAGACTCACATGCATTAGGAAAGTCGGACGGAAAACATCACATTCACACATCGTCACCTTTGTGCCCTGTTCCTGAACAGCGTCCACGTATATGCAGAGTCGTCTATAAAGTCTATGACGGCGCCCCCTCTATCATCTTTGCTCTAGTGAAGAGGGGTCTAGGAAGAACGGGAGGCTGTCATCTCCGGGGGGCGCCGTAAAATATAGATAGGGGTGTAAATCGCTGTGATGGGTATGTGCAGGGTGCAGAACTACGCCCCCAGAGTGGCTGGTGCTGCCGGCGCTGCTACAAATGAATCAACAATTCCAAGGGCCTCCAACTTATCCGAAGCAACGAGTACTGCTGCTGAAGCTGCTGCTGCTAGTGGTGCAGGGGGCATGGCAAGGCCTGCCTTGAGAGCAGGGTATGCCCCTGTGACCGAAAACGCACCCGGCAGCACTCCAACTGTCTCCGAATCTCCCCCCTCCTCCTCCTCGGCCGCGCTTATGATGCTGCTGAGGGACAGGATGCTTCTCCTCAGGTTGCAGCCGTAGGGCAACGATGCCACCAACTCCCGTTGCATCTGCTGCAGCTCTGGCTTCGTCCACCAGATATCTGCTCGCACGCTGGGAGCCATGTCGCGGGCCACTGGGATGAGAATGACCTTGACCTGATTTTGGAAGAACACCGTCTTGGCTGCTTTCTTGTGGAGGGTCGCTACGGGTAACACGACCACCTCTGCCCTGGCCTGAGGCACGGGCTGCGCCGTCGCCACGCACGTGCTGTGGAAAATGGAACGCGGCTGATGGGCGACGCAGTCACTGGACACGGTCCTCCGCAGGCGTGGCGCCGACCCAGGCACCTGGCTTGAGGTGGTGGTGTCGCCATCAGAAAACGACTTGAACAGGGTGGCTTGCTGGGCCTCGGCGAGCTCGCCGCCTGGTGCGAACAGCGAGACTGGCACTTTCGGCGCCCCCTCTTGCTCCCGCTTCCTGCTGATGGCGCTCCTACCTCTCAATCGCCGGAACTGCTGCTGCCTCGTCAACATGGCGCTCCGAGCCGTGTTCCGAAACACCGCAGGCTGATTGAACTTGCTCAAGCTCTGCAGCTGTGTGATGACTTCTGCTGCTGTGTGGTGGTGGTGATGTGTGTCAGATGGGCAAGCGTCTGACGCCCCTGTCGATGTGTGCGTACACGCGCGTGTGTTGATGCTGGAAAGTAGTGTCCCGCCCGGGCGAGCCTCGCGGCACTTGCCTCGGAGCTCGAATGAAAGGAATTTGGGCGTCTCAGTCCGCCGCGTTTGCTTCAATGTAATTCTGTCCTTTCAGAATGTAATGTAACCGTTTTTTCATTCGTCAGGAAACAAGCAACTGCAGCATGCAGACACTTGCACACTGACTGCAGATGGTACAACCTGCTTTCCTATTCCGCGCTGGTGAACTTCGGACCGCTCCCGTGCCCATGGATCCAAACGGGGTTGACCAGGGACAAACTGAACCTGTGTGTACCCGAGTTGCGACATACCAGATATCCCTTGTCAGGAAAACACTGCGAGCATGGCAAGGCACTTGTTGATAAACCCACACCAATGCATACACACACACACAAAAGTAGGCAGCTTTCATTGAATTGTGGCCCAGCATAATAATAAAAAATGACTCGAATACCCCACCTCCTTTAGCATGACCCAAATACCCCTCCCTTGCTGGCATTTGACAGAACACACAAGAAAGTGGCGGAATATGTAGTCACATAGACCCCCCCCCCCCACACACACACACATGGGATTTGTTGCATATTTTGAGTAATCGAACTTGTTGAGACAGGCCCGAACACTGCTTTGCAAGCAATTCAACACAGACGTCGTGTGCGCCCAGCAACGAGTAATGCTGGGATGAAAACACAACAGCGGCGAAGGCAAGATACTTGTTCAGAATGCATCAACTGAGTCATACATAAGTGTGCATTGAGCTGAGCAATGCTGTTGCCTTATCGCGTCCAGGCATACCGATGTGATCATCCCCCAAACCCACGCGCTCGACCACTGAATGCGCTGTGGCATACACTTGCAACGGGCACAAACCTGTGTACTTCTCCATGAATATGTCACATCAAGCCACTATCCCATCAAGACTTGAAGTGATGACTTGAAGTGGCGCCTGCAGGTGCTCTCCATACGCGCTCACTTGCGCATGATGACAACAGGGCGGATGGCGCCGTCGTGCATGGAGTGAAACGCATCGTTGATCTTCTCCAGGGGGAATTCGCCAGTCACAAACTCATCCACCTGTGTGCATGCACACAGATCCAGAGGCAACGTCACACAGTCAGGGCAGCAGCTCAAAGATTCCAATAAGATAGGTGGTGGCATGAAGTCATTGGGGCGGGCGGCAGTCCAAACACAACAACAACAACGCAACTGAAACTGACACATCACCGCATTGCAAGTTGAACATTGTTGCATCTCACATCACAGCAAATGCGAGGGCTCGGCTTCACAACGAGTTCCTACACGAGCTGCAAGTAGAGCGGCTCACATACAATTGTTCAGTGAGCCCGTCTTGCGCTCAGGAGCTTTGCACCCCAACGGTACAGACACCCGTGGTGTATTGAAGCACAGGGGGGGAAGAGGGTCACCACACGTACATTGCGCGTTCCCAATCAAACAGAAATGCATGCTAATAGGCATACTTGACACCCTACACATGCATTGATTTCTGCCATGCGTCACTCTCCTGCAATGCGACGTGGTTGCAATGGTTTGTGCCAGGCATCTGCAACGCATCAAGCGGTGCACGGGCGCCGCACACCTGCTTCAACGCCGCAGCCACGCAGACACTCAGAGCACCAGGCAGCGGTGGGTACCCTGGTGCCCTTACGCACGCCCCTTGAGCTGTGAGAGCACCAGTTAGGGGTATGTAGCTACGTTGGAACTTCCATGCACGCACCTTGAACTGCCCTTGCAGGTACTCGTCCACCATCTGCGGCAGCTGCGTCCTGCCGCGCGTACCTCCAAACGCACTGCCCGTCCATGTGCGCCCCGTAACCAGTTGGAACGGCCGCGTCGACACCTCCACGCCCGCTCCTGTGCATACAAGTGTGGGCGACACACACCACTGCAACTTCAGCTCGATTCTCGGCGCGTCACGCGGGCGTGTGTGGTGGATCATATGCTTGAAGTGTGTCATACGGTGGTGTGATGGTCAGGGTGAATGTTGGCATAATCTGTGGCACGCTGTGCTTTCGGCTGGAAGCTGCAGCGAGAGGAGCGCACAGCTGCAGTGCTCAGGCATGTGATGTGCGCAAGTACACCACGTCCTCCTTTCGCGCGGTCAATGTATCAAAGCATCTGAGCATGAAAGTCAAGCATGCCCCCGTGTATGGTGATTGCCTTGACAAAATCGTAGCGACAGCCTAAGCACCTCCTTGACTGGCAAAAACGAAGCGCGGCTCTGGACACTGTGCACTGTGCAATTTGCGTTTCAGAATGAATGTACTGATCAATAGCTGCATACATGCAACATGCACACAACCCCAAGTGGGACCAAAAACATTGGCTTGCCCTCTGTACAGCATGGCAAATGTATCAGCAAACTGCCTCCACAAGCCTGACCAAGTCGACGACCCACATGTACTCATACTAAAAATGGATCACCTTGCGTCAAGGCTTTCGGCACCCCTTCTGCTCACTGCAATTTTATGATAAGAGTAGCTGTCACCAGTCCAACCCCTTGTATGCACACACCAGGCTGACATATGTAACTCTTCATTCAGAGGTGATATGCTTGCATTGTTGTTGCAGTTTTACACACCAGCGACGCCCATGATGCAGCTCTTCCCCCAGCCCTTGTGGCAACACTCCAGAGCCGCGCGCATAGTCTCCGGACGCCCAATGCACTCAAAAGTGTAGCTGCACGCGCACGGAACAATACGCAAGAGCAAGGTTAAATGCGCGTCTGCATCAGCAACGCGGTACAGCGGCATCACATTTGCTCCAGTGGCGCGTCTGGTTGTCAACAATGTCTCGTTGGTAAAGCAAATCATAGTGCAGTGGTGCTACAACACAGTTTGCAGGTTTGCATGCATGCATCAGCTGCACCAGAGCAAGCGCGTGTGCGCAACAACAAACATCGCTACTGTGGTATAATTCATACATCAAGCACACTGACTCACAGCAATGCGCACTAGATCTACATGGAGCGCATGCACAGTTTGCAGCTGTGAAATAAGAGCGAGGTGCACTGGCTTGCAGCAAAAGGCTTGGTTGCTTGTATGCCATAGGTATGAGCCTGCAGACCAAGGATGTTAAATTAAAGTGCTTCTGAAGTAGAAGGATAAATTATCCTGGACAATGTGTCACCAACCCACAAACGTCACGTCCCCCCACATCATCACAACTAGTTCATTCTGCACTGTTGGGACACCCAAAGGCCATGTGCAGGCCTCTTGTACCACGGCATCAAAGACAAACGCGTGCGCGATACACAACAATATCACTATAACATAAAGTTCAGCGAGCACTCATTCCAGGCCGCCAGCCCCATCTCTAAGTGTCCACCATGAGCCTCTTTTACCACGGGTGCATCATGACGACCGCATGCGCAACACAGGAGTACTTCAAAATGGTTCAAGCGAGAGCACTCACTCCAGGCCGCCAGCCCCATCTTCAAACGTCATCTCGATGAGAACTTCCTGGATGGGCTTGTCGTGGTCCTTGGGGTTAACGCACTCCGTGGCGCCAAACTGAGACATGCCACGGCGAGCAACAGCAATCAGCAACATTGCACAGGAACTTCAACTTCAGCGGCAATCGTTTCTGTAACTTCAAGCAAAGCGTGTTGGCATTTGAGCTTCTTAAGCGTGATGTCACTGTTGAGATGTGACCAGGGCTCCAAGTGAAGAGTAGGTGTGCGATGCGCATATTCGCTGCGACACATCAAAGATTGCATGTGGCGTCACAAATCATATATTGCAGGCAAGAAACAGCGTAATGGGCACTCAAAGATTAATTGCATGCAGGCTTGCTGGCATGACTCTTCAACAACCCTCTTGAGTACAACAGGTTATTTGCCCATGTTCATCTACACGAGGGTGTTGTCTGCATTCCATGCAATCCATCGTCACATGAAACAGCAGTGTCATGTGCAGATATGTTGCTGTGTCATGCGTAGGACAGCACACCTGCCGCTGAATCAGTGCACAAAGCCCAGCAAGTGACGTACCTGTTTGGCGAGATCAAACTTCTTTGGCAACGGCACGAGCTCTGAAACAAGACATAAACCAGCAAGTGAAGTACCTGTTTGGCAAGTTCAAACTTCTTGGGGTTGATGTCAACGGCAATGATGCGCTTGGCGCCAGCCTTGCTCAGGCCCATGATGGAGGCCAGGCCAACCGCGCCCAGGCCTGGAGACATTAATTGATGTCATGCAGGAGAGCAAAAGAGAGTGAAAACTTAAGTGGGTCAGCCAGGCCAACAGCACCAAGGCCTGGAGGCATTAGTTCGTGTCATTCAGAAGAGCCACGAGAGTGACATGTGAAGTTGACGTCGCACCTGGCGCCGCGCGATGCCCTCCGCGTCGTACACGACCATGAGCGCGTCGCCCGCGAAGCACACATTTAGTGGGCCAGGCACATACACGTGTATGATGCGCGCTGCACGCGCTGTACAAGTGTACTGTACATGTGAACTGTACAAGTCCTCGTGCACGCTGATGCAGACGCCACACCGGCACCAAGTGCACGTTCGTCACACCTGTACGGCATGGCACAGCATACATAGAGAATCTACATCAAGTGTGCGGCGCCCTCTGTTGCGGATGCCCGCTCAGTAGCTGATGTGTCCGTTGAAGTGACATGGAAAGTCATTTGGCCAGCAATATGCACTGAACTGTGCAGATGTGTCACATGCACAATTGCATGTTACATGCACAATCAGTGCACTCGGAAAGCAGACCCCAATGCGCGGGCAAAGCGGAGCCCTTCACCAACGCAGCGCTGTGGGGACTCTTGCTAACTGCAATGCACTAGACTCATACACTTTGAAACATACATTTCATGTATGCTCTGCGAGCACCAGGAACTCACCAAAGACAGCAGCATTGCAGCCAGCCTCGCACTTCATGGTGTTCATCACCGCACCATAACCTGAAGCACGGAACCGGCAGCGTGCAGTACTGAAGGTCATTAGTGGTGCCATGATGATGGTTTTCATCTAACGATAGCTCATTGGAAATGATGCCAGTGCATAGTGTAGATGACCTATCAAGTCTACTGCTGCATCGTGCTGCGACGGCAAAGCCACGCATTTCATAGCCATTGCATTGCACATTCCACTGCTGCGTTGTGCCATGTTGTGCGTGCACAACTCAGGCCCATAGTCACGCCGCAGTATACTACAGAAGTCTGTTCCTGAGGTTCGCCAAACAGAAACTCGGCGGCAAACAGTTTGCAGGCGGCTGACTTGCTTGCGATAATGAGCTCAAACAGCCTCTGCGCCTTGCTTATTCAGACACCACGACATCAAACAAACACAACTTCATCATGTGACTCACCAGTGGTGATGCCGCAGCCCAGCAGGCACACCTTCTCCAGGGGTGCCTCTTTTGCCACCTTGGCAATGCTGATCTCCGCCACGACCGTGTACTCGCTAAAGGTGGACGTGCCCATGAAGTGGTACACCGTCTGGCCCTTGCAGGTGAAGCGGCTGGTGCCGTCGGGCATCACGCCCTTGCCCTGAGTGACGCGGATGATGGAGCACAGGTTGGTCTTGCCGGACTTGCAGAACTTGCACTCGCGGCACTCCTGCGCGTGAGGGCACAATCGGAGCACGTGGCAGAGCGTCAGAGCGCCGCATCTGTTGTGCGTGGTGTGTGAGCGTGAATGCGCGATGATCTGGGGTTAGGGTTAGCGTTAGGTTAGGTTAGGGCCTAACTCTAACCCTAACCCTAACCTTGGTCTTGTGTATGGCTGATGCATACAGCAGGCAGATGAGCAGCACCGCGATCGAAGCACAGCGGCAGCCTCAGATCAAATCATCACAACATCACACACAACACGCAGCATTGCGAAAATTTTGATAAATGAGACAGAAACAAATCGGCAGGCGGCCCATGTTCCCATCGCAGCGCACGCTTGGCTCCTCGTAGTTGGCAAGTGAACGTGGTACCACCATAATGTGCTTTGTTGTGCCATTTCATTTTGGAAAGGAAGTCCGTCCACGGTGAATGTTGCACGCGCTCACGGGTGACACTTCAAATCCTGCTGAATTTATCAATGATGCATGCGACCCAACCGCGCCCAAGACATGGTGCAGCAAGTGCGCCACTGCTGATGAGTCCAAACCATAGTACAACCTGACAGACACGGTTGTATGTAGCTTTGTATTGCAGCCACAGTGCACGTGTGTACCATTGTCTTGCAGACATCAGGAGATCTTGCGGTATGCATGTATGCAATGATGTTGAGCACTGACCGCCATGTACGGTATGCATGCATGTAGTCACGCTGAGCACTGACCAGCATGTACAGTATGTGTATACGGTATGCATGTATGCACATAAGGTATGCATGTATGCAATCACGTTGAGCACTGACCGGTATGTAGAGGGGTATGACGTGGTCGCCAACTGCCACAGTGGTCACGCCCTCGCCCACTGACTCCACAACGCACCCACCCTGCACACAACACGCCAAGCAAAGGTGTAAGAATGCTACATGGCCGGTACAAGGACACATGCGTCTTGTGTGAATGTTGGTGCTGAAATTGCTGCAAACAGTTTATTGAATTCTTGCGATGACATTATGAGTCGCGGAACCAATCAGATGCTTCTGAGCGGGCTGAAATGGTGACAACAAACGGTACATGATTATACGTGTCATTCCTATGCAATCCTCACACAAAAATCACGCATGCAAATCATGTACTGAACCTTTTGTAAACTGTGATGCTCAAGTACATGTCAGTGCAGTGGCACTCAACCACTTGACCATGCCAATATTACTAACATAAAAGGTGACGTTTGTTTTACAGGCTCTTAGTTTTAAAGACACAGATATATTGCACCTTGACCGGCTACAACGTTGTGTACACATCTGCTTTTGACCACATGTTTCCACTTCGTTTTCCCTGAAGTCACGCCTTCGTTTGCCTTTTTGGGCCCTTCCAACATATGAACACCCACCTCATGGCCCAAAATGCACGGGAACGTTCCCTCAGAGTCCATGCCGCTCCGGGTGTACTCATCTGCAGACGTCAATGGATCAGCACAGGAAGACACGACATCAGTGTGTAAACACTGTGAGACCCCTTTTGCACAGCCAGTTTTGCGCTGTGGGGCCAAGCGTGAATTGTGAACCGAATTCTGTACAGCGATCAGGTTTCACATGCGTGACGTCACTCGCGGCGCTAGCGACCAGTGCAGGTGCAGCCCTTTAGCGTGTTGTTTCTGGTGCAGGCAACTGCAGCTCAAAGCATAGTAGCCATGGCGCTGCACAGCGACTCTTGCCGAGTCTTTGCGTTCTAATTGACGCTGAGCTTGCAACCCTCATCACAAGCTCGGATCTGACTGGCCTTGGTTTCCGATTCATGCATTTGACTGACCTTCACGACTCTCCAAAAGGGAGCCGTGTATCCATCTGGAATATGCCACTGCCTTCACGTGTTTTCCTCGCATATTTGTGTGAAAAGCGGCTGTACAGAACGGCCCTAACTCTTCACGGACATGAAATGGAATATATCATAAAAACATACATGTACTTCGAAGTAGTATTCACGGCCATACTGCATCTGCTTGGCACCGAACAGTGATGGTCGCATTGCATAGCGTCTAATGTTCTGCACCATCTAGCATCAACAAATAACACCAATACTATGCAGGGTTCGCCAATGCTTACTACAGTAGTGAACATGGACACCCCTTGGAGATTCCGGGTTCACCTGTGTGGCACACGCCTGTCGCCAGAACCTTCACGCGGACCTCGCCAGCCTTAGGTGGGCCAACTGCAATGTCTTCGATCACCAAGTCAGCGCCAGCCTCCCAGCAGACAGCAGCCTGCACAGCGAGCGAAGGCACTGTCTCAGGCAAAGCATTCATTCACGGAATTCGGTGATTAAGGCAGGCTCTGCTCTGGTCCCCAGCAGCACCATGGCTGAGTAATCGTCGTTCGGACTACAACGTGCATGGGTCATCACTGGCCTCTCTTTCGCAAGCGATATGTCTGCCCACCAACGCGTGCGTGGCCGGTGCGCTCGCCAGATATTTGACGTTTTCATGTTCTGGTGCGCTATACCTGCCGCCATCGGATTGGCATGCATGCAGGACGCACCTTGCAGTTGATGGGTTGCGCCATGATTGCGATATGTGTGTGTGACACGGAAGGGAGGGTCGATTCGATCGACGCACTAACTTCAAACTCGGAAGTTGGGAAAAAACTTTTTCAAAAAAGAGCTGGGGGCTTGGCTGGCCGCCCCCTCTCATTGACCCAGCAAGCAACAGCAGTAGGATATGTCTGATGTTCCGGCTCGTGAGTCCGCTGCCCCAACGTGATTGTCCTTCACAGCAACCGGAGCAGCTTGCACCTTGGGAGCAGCAAGAAGTCAGGAGCCTCCGAAGAGCATTAAGGAGGGAATTGCACGGGCCTCGAGCGCGTCCGAAGCTTCCCGCTATGAAGGCGTCGTGGCCGAGCGACCAGTCAACAGTGACAAGAACGGCACATGCCCGAACCCATTCTACGTCTGGAGTGCAAGAGGCCGCGGCAGGCTATCACGCATCAGCCATCGACATGGTGACCGACGCCTTTCCCAGTCGGCCACCCACCGCTCCCCAGCGCGCATGTAGCAGACACAGTGGCAGGTGCTGCGCCTTGCCCGGTGTGATGTGCTGCGAGAGAGTTAATTTTGTGTGCAGGAGCATGCCACTCATCGCGGCGAATGGGAGAAAGCCAACCCGACAAGTATTCAATAACATAGTGTAAATATCCACACAATACCTCAGCTTGCAGGCAACTAGTTCAACATCAGGTTATACACATGATGCATTAAGTTTGGTTGATTTATTGTACATCACAACTCTTTTGCCGAGGTCGTCATTCATGTACACAGCTGAAAGTCAAAGTCGCAGAATGGCTTGCTGCAGTTCAGCACCGGCACGCAACGCAAGGCTTAATCTTAGACTGTTACACAAACTTCAGGCTCTACATCACACTGCATCAATAAAGACCAGCTGCGGGACACCCATCTGCAAGCTTTTTCAACAATCATGCCCGGCTTCGGTGTCTGTTTTTGCGCACACTCAGTCATCGTCTTTGTCTGAGTTGTTGTAAGTGTTGACATACACTTGTAACCGAAGTGCTGACCTCATCTCATCACTTTGTTGCAGCCCGCGACGGACACATGAATTGTGTCTGCCTGAAAGCAGATCAGGAAGCAGACCGCGTCATGCCAAATTCAATGTGATAACGAGGCGGCCGGCCATATGCAGCGCATCCATCAGCTGACAACGGAGCATGGTCCGTCAAAATGTTTCAAAGGGCACCTGTGTGCAGGGTGATGTGTGGCCATTGACTTATGCACTTGCAACTCCGTGGCTTGACGACCACGCACGATACTTGGGTGCTGTGCAGTATTGACAGGCACTTGGTATGACACGGTGTTCATGCCCAATGGTTGCAATGAAGAAACCAACACGTAACTGGCAGTTGCAAAGCTTCATGTTGGCCTTGCAACTGTTGCTACGCGCGTGCTTCACCTCAACTTTCACAGCAGAGCTTATGTCACCATCCCTTGGCACCTCAAATCATGAGCATCCAGACGCCTTCTGCAGGCCCCATTTCATGAGCATGCTGCACTGCTAATTTCAACGAGAGGAAATGCATGGGTGTGTGAGCCATGTTGCGCAAGCACCGGCGGACCAATTGTAGCGAGTAGGTAGTAGCTGCCCTGGCATCAAGCATGACACTGCGCTGTGGTTGCCTATCTTTCGTGGACATTGTGTTCTGCACAATGGTTTACATGCCACCGCTTAACTCGTTCAGCGCGTCTTGAAGTTGACACTCCAGTTTCTGATAAGCCGATGATGATGCCAGCCCCCCCCCCCCCCATCTGATCTCAAATTGTCAATCAAGTCGCATTGCATGCTAACACGCAGACACACAGAAAAGTCACGATTGTTCTGTGAAGACAAGAAACATACGCATGTACATTGGTCAGCGACTGCACGCTTGGCAAGCACCACAACCTTCAGGCAATGACGGGCGTTGTGCGCCCTCGCTGCCTATCACCTAAGTACACCAGAGGACCAGAGACTGCCAGACTCACACCACCTGTTGAGCGTCTGACGCGCGCGCTATTTGACTTCAACACTGTCGGCAGCATGATGTTCAACTCGCGCCCTGCACTTCAACTGCACAGCACTGACGACACCAGCCGCGGCATCACCTGAGGCGCTGCGCAGGACAGCACACCCCCCCTCCCCGTCCCCCTCCCCAGGGGTGTATCCCAGCGCGCCAGCCCCCCACGCGCGAAATCGCGCCTGTTTGCAGCCGCGCCCCGATGGACGTGCCAGGTGGCATCCTCACGGCGTGACAAGTGGCGCACTACCAGCCGCCCTGCTGCTCCAGCATGCAGTCAATCATGTCCTGGTCTTCCAGGTCGAGCTCCCCGGGTGTCTGGTTGGGGTCCACGCGGTCTCCGTCCAGAAGGAACCGCAGCGCGCTCGCTTGTACGCCCTTCCTCTGCAGAGGCGTGGCGCAGTGCAGCAGGGGCCACTGGGGGTGAGTGCAACAGCGATTGTTGCAAGGTTTTTTTTTTGCGCAGAGGGACTTCAAGCAGCAAGGTGATGTGTTTTGCGCTACCTGAGAGTAGTGGCTGTAAAGTGATGTATGTATGTATGCCCTAGCAGGCGCATCTGGTGAGTAATTCTTGAGTTTGTATTTCAATACGTTTGTGAACAATTGCAGCAGCCATCGACATGGGACACTATTGTGTAACGGGGAACGCCAGAAGTATCAAACAGCAATACTACTGTAGCAGTATGCACCACTAAACTGAAGTGATGCACACACGCCTGCCTGGGACCCTGACACTTCGCCAAAAAACGAGACACTTTTATGCAAACATGCCATTACTCACCGACGAAACGTGATTGTACCACAATATCACGAGCTAGCACTCAGCACGAACGGCTTCTATTAAGCTCCACTACCAAGCACTTGCGTGACACGCGCTGGCGTCAGTGCTGTACTGTAAATGTTTACCATAATTACATGTGCTGATGCCAGCATTCAGGATATTGCGCTAGATATTGCAACTGACCTGTGCGTACGTGCTGAATACCTTCTCCATACGTGTAGTCTTCTTCACCTGTTGCGCAGGCGAACAACAGTTGAAGAGTGCTGATGAGGTCAGGCAAATATGTTTCTAATTTGCCATGGTAGTGTCATGCGAGCAGTGGACATGAACATGCACGCATGAGGCCCATTCAATACGCACCCATCGGATACGGGATTTGAGTCAAGCCAGCATCACACGTAATGAGATAACAATCATGGCAGGTGAGGGTATCTGATTTGAATATTCTGTGTGGATATGTCACAATCACTGGCGATATGTTGCGCTGAAGTGCAGAACTGCTTACTAGAAGCATCATTTACCGCTGTACGATAAACATACTGTGGAGTAATTTGGAATGGAAAAAGCACAACGAAATTTTTTTGGAGTGGGGTCACGACAGCAAGCTCCCCGTACTTCAACTCATGCCATATCACATGTGATTTTATTACAGCATCAAGCGAGAAGTGTTCAACAAGAACAGGTGATGTAGCAGCCTCATCACAAGTAAAGAAGCTCTCACCTTGAAGAATGTCTCCTCCCCTGTCTGGTCCCGAACTCGGATAGTGATAGTCTCCCCTGCCGGTTTCTTATCCTCAGCTCCGACATCGGGCTTGCTGTCTTCGCTCATACTGGCCTATATAAGGTCTACAATCCGACACAGGAACACAGCGGGACACCGCGGTGAGTCTTGAGTCAGGGTGGCTACAAAACCAAGCGAACATACGGCGGCAGGAGCGCTAGTAGTCCTGTGGTCACGTGACCCAACTCTGCTCAAGCCATGCATAGAGAGCAGTGTACATGACTGAGATGATCTTGTAACGCAATAGCCGTCCACTGCGTTCAGGAAGCTGGCGCGTGTCGCTCTCATGAGAAAATCCATTTCAAATTTGTTTAGGCGTATCTTCTCACCTCACGCTTGGCTGATGCGGCGGTTGAAAAGGAGCCGGCGGTCGAAAGCGATAGCAACAAGGGAGAAGCTGCGTCGATCAGCGGTAGAAGCGGCAAGGCGCGCGTGCTGTCGTTTTTTGTTTGGTGAGCAACGCGCGAACCCCCCCAAGTCATGACTAGTCACTCGTGAGTCAGACTTGCGTGTTGCCTAGAACCATCATCTAAGCAATTCTATAGGGGCATCAATGCCGCATCATATATATTGGGGTGCATGCAAAATCCAATCGTCCACATATCGGGTGTTCACCGGGGTGAGGTCAGAATGTGGTTCTACACAAGCTTCTCCACATGGCGGTTCCAGCGGCATTGCCATGTGCCATGTGCAGCAAGCAGGCAGCGGCAACCAAAAAAGGGCCAAGTGCACCACAAGATGCATCGGAGACACTGTTTGTCGCAGGGCAAAAACCTTGATATATAACATGTCTATTCATCCTCATCATCTATGACGTCAAACAGGCCACCGTCGTCGTCACCCTCCTCCTCAAAAGTGTCACCAAATTCGCCCCCCTCGTCATCCAGATCAGCAGCAGCGCTCGGCACGCCGCTGCCCTGGCGCAGTGCGTACAGGAGCAGGCCGCCGGTGACGCTGACGTTGAGTGACTCTACAGTGGATGCGGCGCGTGGCGCCCCCTGAACCTCCACGAGCACTTCGCACTGCACGCATGGGAGCACAATGAGGGTGCAGCGGTGCTTGAGGGAAAGGGGGGGGTCACAATGCTGATGCGCGCAGAGACAGGGCCTTGTCGCAAGTTAAGATGGTTGCGAGGGACGTACTTCAAAAGTGCATCCAAAGCATATAACCATGAAGCATGTATGATGCTTCAGAAGTACAGTGCATGTAGCTGACTTGCCACATGCGGCAAGGCTATGAGCCTGCGCATACTGCAGAGCTGATTGCGGGATTGTGAACGATCAGTGTTGCGCATATAATGTAGCCTGCAAACTATGTGCGCACTGCTGGAAGCATATTGAAGTAGAAACACTTCAAGGTATGGCTTTACCCGGCCGACTATGTTCTTGCTGACAATTCAAACCAGGTGGTGATGGAGGTGAAAAGGGCTGAAAAGACGTTGAACCACAATGAGATCGGTCAGTGCACACGGTGTAGCTCAGACTGCGAACAGTGCCCATGACGAGTGCCACACCATTTTCAATCCAAACCGACAACAATAAATGCAACAAAGTGGGTGCACACAAAACGCACCTCTCTCAGCACGCTGGTGCGAAGGCCATGCCCCTCGTTGCCAAGGACGACAATGGTCGGCACAGCGGTATGCAGCGACTGCACCGGCTTGGCCTCTCTGCCCAGCGCTGTGCCCACAACGCGCCACCCGTTGGCGCGGCTCTGGCGCAGGAACTTCATCATGTTGTTGGTCGAGTGCACGGTCATGACCTGAGGCAAGTATAAAGGAGAAGGAAGGGGACACAGAGAAGGGGGGGGCGCGGGGGGGCAAGCTGTAATGCAAGTGGAAAGAAAAGCGGACAACGGATGTATGGCCCAGGAAAGTTGGGACACCAAGAAGTCATAGGGTTTCTTGCGCGACAGCAGAATGCGAGATGTTGCGGGCGGACAGAGCTACCCACTTTGCGTTGCGAATGAACAGCAGAGCAACAGCTTTGGTGAGCGTTGCCGTCCATTGATACTCATTGCAGCACCAGCGGTGCGCAGAGCACAGCAGCACGGGTACAGGAGCAAACCGGCGGCACAGCAACGCAGAGCAGCATCGCACAAGACATTCAGCAAAGAATGTCCGCACAATGCCGCATTCCCTTCAATGCGTGCAAGATGCAGGACACAAGGGAAAGCATGTTGCTTCGTTCGACGCATCAACCGGAGACCACAAGCTCACAGTCCACAGCAACTTGTTTTGTTGACGGCAGCAATCCGAGAATGTGCTGCTCTGCTTTGGTGAGTACATCAACATGGAGAGGAGGCAGCAACTGACGAAGTGGGCAAGTCAATTCCTATCTTAAGCCTTGAGAAGAAGGAGAGTCACCTCCAATGCGATTAAGGATTGATTCATCATTCAACCTTTACAGTGAAGGTTTAGTTGTACCCTTTTACTATTGTTGTGGGAGATTATTTCTGGCTTGTGATTCATCTTCTAGCATTGCTTCTAAAGTGAGGCAGCAACTGGCGTAGTGACAAGTCAAGAAGGAGAGTCACCTCCAGCGCGCCGCTGCTGGCCTTGCTCACGGTGGGCGTCAGCGATGCGCTGTTCTTGGCACACGCCACCACGCCATCGGCGCCAAAGAAGTGCGCCGAACGAAGCAGCGCGCCGAGGTTCTGCGGGTCCGTCACCTGCAGCCAGGCAATGATGACAACGCTCAAATGGTCAGGCTAGATAGTGTGCTCAGTAGTTCAGTAGTGCAGCACAGGGGGCAGCGCTGTGCACTTCGCGGTCCTCTGCCTTCAATTGCTCCTGTATGTAGGTGATGGTATCGCAACCGGATGAGCGACAACAAGGCAGTGGATAACAAGCATTGGCGCCCATCTGTAGCACCTCACTCTAGTGTCAATGATTCAACGCGAATGGAGAACAAAAGGTTGTCATCACTGCATCAAGCTCCAGCAGAAGTGTGCATCTGCGGAAGGGGGCTTTGAGCACGTGACACATCTCTTTGCTCACAAGCACCAGTGATGGGTTGCGCCAACGTACAACACATTTTGTCCGTAGAATAGTTCAGCAGTTGCACAATGTGTAATTACATCCGACTCTATAGAAGTCAGCATGTTTGCATAGTGCAGTGGCTGCAGCTTGCACATTGCTCAAGGACATTGCTCAAGGTCGCTGAACATGCTTCAAGACTTGGATTCATATTTTCAAACAGCACAATTACCTCATCAAGCGCCAGCCACAAAGGCGCAGCACCAACTCCCCGCTCTGGGTCCTTTGGAGGTGCCGGCAGGTGGGGCAGCGGCTCAAACTCCAGTGGCCGACACCGCAGCACAAAGCCCTGGTGCGGCCTGCATGCAGTAAGAACAGAATTGTAGCAGTTTAAGTTGCAGTGCTCAGCTTCACAGCGGACTGGCTATCCTCTGTGGGTACATTGGGACACAGCTGCTGAACACAGTGTGGTAGTAACCTGCTCTGAGGGAGCACTATGCGCGCGCTGCCTGCATGGAGGTGCAGTCTTCTCGGCAGATGGCTCGCGGTTACCGTTCAGGAATTTAATGACGTAGCTCTGACGAACTGCAGCAGCGTGCATGTACCACTACTCACACAACATACACACCCTCTACGTCCATCTTAAGCAGCCCATACAAGCTGAACTCATACCTCACACTTATGTTGTATGAATGACAGCCTTCTCGCTGACTGCCGCACAGGCAGAGATGAAAACACCGTTGCCATATACCCTAAATTCTTGTTTGACACATGACAGACTTCTCACCGGTTGCCGCAGAGAGAGTTGAGATAGCCCTTGTCAATGAAGGTAACAGGGAGGGCCACTTCCTCCGCTAGCTGTTGTATTTTGACCAGCGCAGCCCTATCCTTGCGGTCTCGTGGCGTTATGCCCTCCTGCACAAATAGCCCCAGCAGCCCCGCCCGCCGCTTCGCAGTGAGAGCGTTCAGCACGGGCGATATGCCGTACACATTGTCCACCTGCAGAATAATGGCAGCAATCAATGATTATAGATGTCTGTATCACAATGTGCAAGTGAGCTGCACCTTCACGAGGGCTTGACAATGAGCGGCATCGGACCTCTGGGCCTGTGGGCATGCAGTGCCAGAGGGGTGGTGACGTGCCTGCTTGCTGACAGCGAATCACATTAGTTGAAGTTGTATCTGTGTCGGTGACTCACCAGGACACATCGAGATATTGTATGACGATCTGCGGTATACTGGTGTGATTGCACACTGCCCCTTGCAAGTCTGCTGCTACCTAGCTGCCACGCTAGTGTTGCTTATAATAACATCAGCTGCAAGTAAAGACAATACCATTATTTACGTCTATTCATGAAGCCCCGCCTCACATCACACCTGACAGCGATGAATCATTGATTAGTACAACTTGAAGTGGCGGCAGACAAGCGGCGCCAGCAGCTACTGCGACTCCATCTTGGCCAAACCTCTGATAGGCCGGAGTTTAAGCTCACGTTTCTCAGGTCTCATGATTTCCTGGAGATTCGATCCAGTCGTGATTTGTTGCACCATATTACTACTGGAACCGTTGTGGGCAGCTAGATAAGTGTGATACTCGTGCTTGCCTCTGTCGCCATAATGTGGTTTGTGAGTGTGCATCTTTTGAGATCGCAGTGTTACATGGTCCTAGTGAGGTGCAGTGGCTCCAACAAAGTATTCGTATCGTCACGAAGTTGCAAAACTTCAAGCTCAAAGTTTGGCGTCACAAACTAATCTGTGTTCACACGCTTGTTCAGCAGGAATCCTGCTTTTCAGTTCTGTCAAGGCCCGCTCAGCGCCCTGCTGCGGTTTTGTACATTCTGCTGTCTCCTTGTGAAAAGCAAGAACAAGTGCACGAGTGCAGACGCTATCAATTGCCATCTCCATGCCATTGTCGGTTGCAAGAGGACCACTCGCAGACACGCACGCTGCATTGACAAGGGTAGGAATACTACCACTGTGGCAGTCCTTCAACCATACACCTGTCATTGCATCATGAGTCTGCTGGACAATATGCGGGCTGCAAACATCATGCAGCTGCCCTAAATCAGCATGTGTCCCTATTTGTTGAGTGTGGCAACATGACAGTCCTGCATCTTTAAACAAATACATTTGCGGCAGACATGAGCAGGTGATAGATGACTTAATAATCTGAGCTGGTCATGCTGTGCGTGATGGTGCATGTTCAGGATCGCCAGCGTTTAGAAGCAACAACCATGCGCTGATCTGCACTGCTTGCAGCAGTTGACAGCAAGCGCGTCGCTGTTCAACAGCACGACTAATCAACTCATACCACGCAGCTCAGCACGTCAATGTCAAAGTTCAACTTACCTCGCCCTCATCCTCCTCAACAGAGTCCTCTCCCGGCTCCACCCACACATCCGATAGCTCCTCCTCCAGCCAGTCGGAGGCGGACTGCCCGGGCCGCCGCTCAAATATCCTCTCCTCGCCGGGTGTGAATGCGCTGTGCGGAGCGGTGCCACCAGGCGTCCACTCCTTGCTAGGACCGCTGCCGGCGACCCTGCCAGCAGTGGCGCTCCTGCTGGGGCCCCCTCTCTCCCCCCCTGCAAAGTTGCCCCTCGGCGGTCCCCTTGCCCCGCCGCCTCGATAATCAGAGCCGGATGAATCACGGGAGCCACCACGATAGCCGCCGCCATTGGCACCCCGATAGCCACTGTCACCACCGCCGCCGCGACTGCTGCTACCGCTGCGACTGCCGCCAGCGCCGCGGTAGCCATCGCTGCCACCGCCGCGATAACTGTCACCGCCGCCGCCGCCGCCGCCGCTGCCGCCACGGTAATTGTCGCTGCCACCGCCGCCGCCGCCACGGTAGTTGTCGCTGCCACCGCGGCCGCCACCACTGCTACTGCGGTAGCTGTCGCTCGCGCTGCCGCGATAGTTGTCGCTGCCGCCGCGGCCGCCACCGTCGCGTCTGTATTCATCTTGCGGTGGCCTGCCACCTCCGTCGCGTCCCCCGTATGATGTTCGCCCGCCACTCCCGCCTCCCTTGTATCCGTCTTGCGACGGCCTGCTGCCTCGATCGCGCCCCCCGTACGATGATCGTCCACCGCTGGCACCTCCCCGATACGAGTCAGGGCCGTCGCCGTCGCGGCGCGCTCGAAGTGGCCCGCTGTCGCTGCTATATCTATCCCCACCCCTTTCTTGCTTGCCCCTGTAGCCGCCGCCGTCACGAGAGCTGCTGCTGGCCTCCCTCGATGCGCCACCGTACTGCATGAAGAGAGCCTGGCTTTGTCTGATGAGGCCTCTGGTGGTCACTCTCAACAAGCTGACCTTGCTGCCGCAGCAGACTGTGCTACATGACAACAGCCCGGACGCCAATCTGAGTGACATGACCACCGCCAGCAGGGAGCGGAATCTGCTGCCTGCCACCTCGACAGGTTTTTTTAAGACCATCGTCCCAGCAGTACTGCAGGACAATCAAGCCAAATGTCAACTTCAACCGGATGTGCGGTTTGCAGGAACTTGATGTTGGCAGCGTTGCCGCCTCGTACATTGGTGTGATCACGGGATTACGTATGTCGCCGCAAACAACGGTGCACAGATGTCGATTTGTGGACTGGATGCCCCGCGCGGTGCACGCTATCGCGCCACAGCCGGGAGGAGCTCTGGTGGCGGTGGGCAGGAACGATGGCGACATAGAGTTGATGGTACCCAGTGAAAACTACAGCGTGCTCAAGCGGATACCTGGTAAAAGCGGGAAGCATCTGCAGGTCGGTCAGCCGCTAGTGCTTGTGGTGCTTTTGTGCTTTGTGGTTCAATGAGGCGCTGAACTTCAAAAACCCGTTGTGATGGATGCTGGTGTGTTGCTTCCAGCAGTCTGCACCTGGTCGGCTATGTGTGTCTGACTCCAGTTGCCGGCTGCCTCAATCAGTTGTGGCTGAGTGTGCAGATGCAGTCTCTCGCATGAGGTTCAGCGCAAACCACAGCGGTGCAGCGTTGGCAGCCAGATGGGATCCACGCCAGCAGGGCTTACCATTGCTCAGAACACCTGTATCCATGTCAGCAACGCTCAAATGCAAGCGATGTGTTCTGCGCCTGCGTCCAGCTCATCAAGCCCGCCCCGTTACCCCCCCCCCCCCCCAATCCGCTGCCGCAAGCAGGCCCTCGCCTGGTGCGCCGGCGACATGGGCCAGCACCGCCTCATCGGCTGCGGCCTCGACGGCTTCCTCTTTGAAGCAGACCTCACCAAACTTCAACTTACCAACGTCAGGGAGACCTACGGAGGGCCCGCGTGGTCCCTCGCCATCGCGCCGCACGCGCCCATCGCCGCCGTCGGCTGCGACGACGGCGCCATCAAGCTCTTCTCCCTCGAGGGCGACGGCATTGAGTACGCGCGCACGTTCCCCACGACCGGCAGCCGCGTGCTGAGCGTTGCGTGGGCGTGCGACGCGCAGGTGGTCTTCGCGGGCAGCGCCGACTCGCACATCCGCGCATTTGCTGCGCGCTCCGGCCAGGTGCTGTACCACATGGCGGTGGAGGCGTACGGGACGGAGCCGACCATGGTGTGGGCGCTGTGCGCGCTGTCGGATGGGACGCTGGTCAGCGGGGACTCGCTGGGGCACATACAGGTGGGGTTGCGCGCGTGCGTGTGTGCACGTGTTTGGCAGTAGTTGTGGCGCGAGCGGGTGCGTTGCTGGCACTGGGGTCGAGGTCGTGATCTTTCTGCGACTGACAGCAGAGTTGCATCAAGTGTGAGTTGCATGCCAGTGCTACTGTGGGGGCATAAGGGCTCAAATGCAGAGCAATTCCTCTGCACCACATGTGAATGCAACGCCAGCAGCGTGTCCTCTGAGGTCCTGGTCTGCACGTGATCGGTTCCTCAGGTGTGGCTTGGACGTATCAGCGCTTTGCCTCACTAACCTGCGCACCAGTGGCTTGTTACTCTCAGTGCCTGCTATGGTCCGTGGCACCGGATGCCACTGGTTGTGTCAGCCTGCGGACTCCGCATGCAGGCGTGACATCACAAGCAACGCTTACGCCAGGCCTGAAACATCATCGCAAAACAGCAAAAGTTCACATTCAAAGTACACGATGACCGTTGTGCTGATCCTCAGGTGTGGGACATCCAGACGGGGACGCTTCGTCAGTCGCTGGCCACTCACGAGGCGGATGTGCTTGCACTGGCAGTCACATCAGATGAGCAGGTGCTCTTTGGCGCGGGTGTCGACAGCAAGGTACGATGAGGGACAGCGTAAGAAGTCAATGTGTGCGCGTGTATGTGTATGGGCTATGAGGAAGCTCAGCATATAGCAGGTGTGCTGCCAGCTATGAAGCCAAATCGTACCCTGCTTTGTCGCATCGAAATTCGTCGCTGCCCATAAGTGCAGCCTGGCCACCCAAGAGATGCGTTTATTCTGCCTTAATATATATATTTGCAATGCCTTGAAATGCGACTGCTGCCAGCACAAACCCCTCTGTTTGCTATCTACAGACTGCTCTTGCTAGCGCCCAACGAGACACTTACCCGGTCACTGCTTCCGGTCACTGCTTCCGGACACTGCATGCAGGTGTCAGCGATAGAGAGAGTTGAAGATGAGAACGGCGTGGAGCGCTGGGCATTTTCCCACTCGCACAGGCCGCACACCCATGACGTGCGTGCGCTGGCGTGCATGGAGGGGGGGGGCGAGGGGGGCAGGGGAGGAGACGTGCTGCTGTCGGGGGGTATCGATACCAAGGTGTGCGTGTACCAGGCGCACAACTTCAAGGGGCGGCTTACCAAGCTGTGGCCCTTCCCGTACCATCAGGTGAGGCGGCGCAGCTGATTGGCCAGGCGGTGCAATCTGATTGGCGAATCGTGTTGGTGTATCTGCTGGCATGTGGGACATGGGCAAACACTCTTGAGGGACTGGAATGTTGCCCTTCAAAGCTGATGGCAACAGTATTCCTGGTTCAGAAAACATACATTAATGTGCTCATCTTCAACCTTGGTGGCGAGGCTTATATTGCATGATGTAAATACAAGCGCGTGCTGTTGTGGGGCCACCGCGTAGGTAACTCCAGGCCTGCCATGTACCTTGTGATATTCATTGGTGTGCGATGATGTTTCTACGTTGGGAAATCCAATGCAGCATATGCGTCATTCCTGCAGCATGCCTCAGCCTTCAACGTCATCATGCTGCATAATGCAGCATGGTGCGCTCACCGCCTTTGCAGTCCCCTTCGTGTTATGCCCCTGCTGTGCACTGCCACATGACATGGTCACCAATTGTCTGCAGCAGCGCTCGAGCTGATCCACAATCACTTGTTATAACTGCATTACGACTGCAGGTGGCATTCGTTGCGGCAGCGCCACGGTTGCTATTAGTCATGCACGACATGCATCTGGACCTGTGGCAGCTGCCTGACAAGGCCGCCACGGCTCAGCGCAAGGGCAACGACGTCAAGATTGAGAAGCTGCTCAAGGCAAGTATGCACGGTAATAATGGTGTGCATCATCAAGTACTTGTCAACAGTTGTGCTGCTGAGGAATGCGGCCGTTACACGTTGTCGAGCGACAGTCCTTAGTAAATGGTTTTAAGGCGTATGGCATCTCTCACATCAAGGCGCAAAGTTTGCTCATACGCCTGGCTTCCACAACAGTCTGAAAGGCTTCGTTGGACCGCTTTTCAACAGCAGTGCATTCGCTGTGCATAGGTGACATGTAGCTGTTCGCTGTTCGCTCTCATCTGCAGTCAGTGAAGAATGGCGCTGCGACAGGCAACCGCTGATGTACACTGCGTTCATACCAACACCAGTCCTGCGCCTCAGGCAGATTGATGTACGCACGCAGCATATGCAGCAGCGCCGCCTGCACTGCTGCACACGCAACACACCGCTCAACTTCAACCCCCCCCCCCCAACTTCAACTTCAACTTCAACGCAGGTGCGCCTGAAGGGCGACGACCACCTGGCCTGCGCGGCGCTCTCCCCCAACGGCGCCTACGCCGCCGTTTCCACGGTCCGAGGAACGCGCCTCATAACGTTCCCGCGCTCGCGCCCAACCGCCACTGGCGCCGAGCGCATACAAGCGGGCTCTATGGCCGTGCCGCGCATCGCAGCGGCGCCCGCGCACAAGCTGGCGTTCGCGCCGGACGGGCGGCGGCTGGTGGCCGCGGCGGCGGGGGGGCGGCTCGTGGTGACGGAGATTCTGGAGGAGGGGAAGGCGCGCGTCAAGGCGCACGCGCTGCGGCCGCCGGAGGGGGGTGATGGTGGCGGCCATGATGAGGAGCCGTGTGCGCAGCTGGCCATCAGCAGGTGCGCGGCGACGCTTCGTGGTGGCTGAGGCTGTGGTTGCGTTGCGCTGGCGTGCTTTGTTGAGGTTTGGGCTGTTGTCGTGTGACGCCGTCAATGCTGTGTGGGGGGGACATGACATGACATGTCATGTGGACATGTGGACATGACATGATGGACATGACATGACATGACAGGTTTTTACGTGTGCTGAAGGCAATGACGGTGGCAACGGGAACGATGATGCCGAGGCATGTGGGCAACAGTGTTGCGAAACTCACAGATGATGTTGGTGATGACTTAAAGCGCATCAGATAGTCAGCACAAGTAACGGTAAGATGAGCATCAATTAGGTTGACCTTGCCAGTGTGTGCACTGTCTGGCATCATTCAGAGACATTTGCGCTTTGCTGTCAGAGCAGAAGGCATAGCGCCGCTCGTTGCATGAGTAGCCTCTGGTTACAGAAGTGATCAGCACCTGACAGCGCCAGCAGGGTAGGTTAGTATGCATATCAAAGAGTACCACAAGTGATCACTCGCTCAAAAGCTATTGTATGCCTTCAATTCTGACGGGCTAAGACACATGTACGCACTGCCTTGACGTATGCATGCGTAGAAGTTGCTCCGTGGTGATGGCAGGACGAACACTGAATCAACCTAACCTCAACTTCAACTTTAACATCACCTCATGCTGCGCTCGTGCAGGGACGGCCAGTGGGTAGCTGCGGCGGACACCTGCGGTGGCCTCCATGTGTACTCGCTGGACACACTAAGGCACCACTGGGCAGTGCCACGCAGGCAGGATAAGCAGCGCGGCGCCGGTCTAGCGGGACTAGACTTCCAGGGGCTCGGATCAACGCTGATAATGATGCACGCCGACAGCAGCGTGCGTGCTGTGGACGTGGAGGAGCGCAGAAGCCTGGACTGGCCACGGTGAGCGCTGGCTTGAAGTTGAAGTTCAATCTTATCCGCCAGCAGGAGTGTTGAAGTTTTGAGTGAGTCTTTGAAGGGGGGAGGGGGGGGGGGTACACACAAGTTGAACTTTGACTTAGGGTTGAAGTGACCAGTCACTTAGACTTAGGATTGAAGTGACCAGGCACGGCGGCAACAGTAGCATGCAGTGCTGACACGTGAAGTTGTGGGGGGCGTAGAGCAATGGGAGTTGACCATTCATCTAGTTACGAGTCATGGCACTATAGAGCGTGTCATCAGAAGCGCCATGAGGAGCGCCAACTCCGGATGGCAAAGTGATTGCAGGAGCACAGCATGCTGTTTGTACGGCGTTAATTGGCACCCAGGCATGCAAGTTGAACATACGCGGCAAGCGCTGTCAGTTGCTGAATATGATGCGCTTTACCGCAAAAGCCGGTTGTGACAATGACCAAAGGAGGGCGGATCTTTCTGTACCTATATTCAATTCAAGTCGTCTATACAGTGATCCCTAGCCTGATGCCACTGTGCTCAGCATGTGCCAGTCTAAGGCCTGATGGCGCTGTTGCGCCAGACCATGAGGTTCGCACGCACTCATTTTGATGGTCTTGACCTCCGCCTCTGAGGACTGGGCTTGCACTGACGCACCAGCTTTCAGCGTGCCGACAGCACTTGAGAATTTCGCTCTCGTGAGCTGACACAAGCATTGCTGCCACTCCTGTGCCTGCGCGTCGTCTGCAGACTTCAGCCCGTCGGCGACGAGCTGTATCTCGGCGCAGCGTGGGACCCTGCCAGGCCGGACTCCGTCCTGCTGCACAGCCACCGTGCGCTGCGCAGCTTAAAACACGAGCTCGCCCCGAAGGCGACGGAAACGGCAGCAGTGACTGCCCCTCGTCAGCGTTCAGATCACATGAGAGGAAAGCGTAAGCTCGGGCAGAGCGGCGCGGAGAGGTTAGATGGGGAGGGCGATGCGGGCGTTGTCGAGCGCTACCGCCCCATTCTGCTGGCGGAATTTGTTGATGATGGCGAGCTGGTGGTGGTGGAGTGCCCGTGGCTCAAGGTTGTGGCGCAGCTGCCGGACACTCTGTACAGGCAGCGCTACGCGACGTGATGCGGCGGTCAAGGGGGGGGCTGTGTGCCGCCGCGCGCTGCTTCTGCAACTAGTGCTACGCTGCCGCATAATGCAACTTTTCGGTGTGCATCGTCATACAGTGCTGATGCTTTGGCGTGTGCCGAGTCATTGTTGCAGTGACTTCTGGTGACGCTCCACTAAAACTTCAACTACTCGTAGGGTCCTACCGGGTTTGTCCCGAGTCTCTTTGGTTGACCAGAAAAAAGTCACATCACGCAACGGGGGCACGGCAAGGCGGTGCAGCGCTGCAGGGGGCTGCCCCATGTGGCATGCTGTATGCCTAGCAGCTGCTGCTGCGGCAGGCCTGCTTTCGTCAGGTGCCGCAGCTCATGAGAGTTCCGTGGCGGCAGGTCCGCATGCGTTTGCAGGCGATAAGAGAGCAGCAGCCAGCGGCGGTGCTTATTTCGCTGCCGCTGCGGGCTCAGACTTCCGCCCTCACACGCAGCCCGTCTTGCATGGCCATGCGTACCCACCAGCCTTCACCGATGAAGCTCCTACCGCCACCAGCGACTTTACAACCTCGACTCCCTCGCCTACCGCCGATGAAACCACTCCCGACGAAGCTGCGATAGAGGGAATGGTGCGCGGAGGTCTGCTGCTCATAGCAGGTGCGTGCGTACACTCTCGCCGCCGCGAGTGTTTCCTGTCAGCTGCGACAGCCATGCGCAGCGTTGTGTTCAACGGAAGTTGGCGTGTGATGTGTGACAGCTACAGTCGACTTTCATTTAAGCAGTTCAGCTGCCATGTGCATCTTTGCCTTGCTGCAATCACAATGTGCGGGCTGACGTGGCTAACGCATGCCGCCGGTAGCTTGTCTGGCAAGCAGATAGCAGGCAGGCTTCAATTTTAAAAAGTGAAACCTACAACCGACAAATATTATACATATGCGCGGTGTGTGCACGAAGTGGAGAGGGTTGACGTCATCAACGTCAGTCACTGGCAATAAGCAAACTCGCACAAGAAGACTGCTGCAAAATCTCTACCGTTTGTGCGTGATGAAACAGCGCATTCCGAGGTACGCTGCCACGAAACCGAGAATTAGTGAAAAGGCATGTCAGTTGCTCAGGCCCTGCTTTTGTGATGAACTACCACAATGCCAACATATTTTGCCTCTGCAGCTTTGAGCAAACAGTCATGAATTCAAGGCATTGCTAATGTTGACTGCACAGACCACTCTCACATCGAGTCAGGCCCAACTAAAAGGAAGTTGCACCCCATGGCTTTGACCGTACCAATGTCGCACCTTACGTAGCTTCTCGGCGGTTGTTTCTTGCATAATCCTATCAGACTCATGCGGCGCCGGTGTGTGATCACTGGCGGTCCGTGTGTTGTGAAGGCTTGGGTATGGAGTCAGTCATATTGTAGAGGGAAGTGCGCTGCTTGGGCAAGCCAAGCAAGCCCCCCTGTCGTACGCATGAACACACCACACAGACAGCCCGAGCATGACGCCATACATCAAGAAGCAAATGTGCCGCAGCTGGTGGCTTGTAGGCTCAGTACTCACCTGCCACTGCGCAATCAGTATACATACCTAGAAGCAAAAGTAGGCTGTGAAGTCAGACCACCATGGCGACCATTAAGGCAGAGGCTGTACGACCGATGCGCAATTTGACCGGCTTGCTATGCTTCCTTGGCTTTGACTGCCAACCCTTTTGATGTTGGCATTCTAGTGCCAGTTCTGAAACTGAGTTTTCGCTGCTTGGTGAAGGTGCCAGCGCTATTCTATTCCACTTGCCTTGTGCTGTAAATGTCTGTGCCAGGCATGGTCATATCTGCTGCGGGCATGCATTGTGCTGCACTGATCAGGCAGCGTGGCTTCCACGCATTGCGATGTAACTGCTGCTCTCAGGCCAGGGAGGCCTTGCAAGTGTCGCGAGAGCGATCTCATTGCTCCCACCCGCACCCCCATACAACCTGCCTCCGATTGTCACGTCATCAACAGCTCACCATTAATCACGTGTGAACCCCCCCCCCCTCGCAGGCATCTTCACAGCGTCCGGCACGGTCGCGACGCTGTTCGGCCTGTGCACGCGCGACGCCTCGCACAAGGGCTACCAGTCCATCACCAACTCCCCGGGCGAGGGGCTCACGCGCGCGGGGGGGCGCCGCCTGCGCACGCGCTCCGCGGGCGCGCTGCTGCTCGGCGCCGAGGGCAAGGTGCTGCACTACGCGACCATCAACGGCGTGACGTACGAGACGCGGCCGCGCTCGTTCGGCAGCGCGCCCAACCTGACGGCCATCATCGAGGCGGCCAACAGCGACGCGGACGACGACAGCGAGTACGGCGACAGCGGCGGCGGCGATGGAGGCGACGCGCTGTGCGCCATTGAGGCGGGGTTTCCGCCGCCGTGGGACCGCCGCGCGGCTGCGGCTTAGCGCAGGGGGCGGGTTGCAGCGGCGGTGGCGGCGCAGTTGGTGTCGGAGCAGCGGCGGTGGCGGCAGCAGCGGCGGTGGCGGCGGCAGCGGCGGTGGCGGCGCAGAGGCGCGGCGTAGCGGCGGCGGCAGCAGCTGCAGCGCAGTAGAAAATAGCGCAGCAACAGCGGTCGTGGCGCGGCGGCGGCGCAGCAGTCACAGCCACGGCGCTGGCACGGCATGGCCGCAGCGCTGTGATGCGAGCGCTGATCACAATCACAGCGACGATGGCGAGACAGTGGCGGCAGCTTTGGCGGGTGGGGGGGGCAGCGGCAGCAGCGGAGCCAGCTGAGGCGTGGCGCATGCGTTGCAGCGCTCAGGTGCTAGTGGGCACGTCACAGGCGCCCGCAGCTTCTACTTCAAACCTCCCCTTGGCTTGTCGCCGGTACGCCGGCGGAACGTTGAACTTACAAAGGTGCAGGCGGTGCCGCCGCTCCGCTGCTGCCGCGCACACATGACGAAAGCCGCTGCCAGCAGTTGCGCTTTGCACGCTTAGCGGGGTGTGGTGGTGCCGACACCAGCTGCCGGCAGCAGTCTCGGTGCATGGCGGCGGGTGCAGCGCCTGCAGGGGCAGCGGGGCTGCAGCAGCACACGGCGCGGACACCCAGCACCAGTTGCAGCGACGCCAGTGGTACTGGTGCTGCAGCGGTGGCCATGCCCTGCTTGCTGCTGTAGCCCTGCCGCACGGGGGCGCAACGGCACCTCATTGGCGGCGCATGCTGCTGCAGCCAGCGTACAGCCCGCCATACTCGCCTTTTATGGCGCGTTGGCCTGCGCTTGAGTGCAGCCGCAGCAGCAGCAGCAGCGCTCATCGCCATGGTGGCACTGCTCAGCGGCACGCCCTGCGGTGACATGGCGCCGAGTGTCATCATGTGCCGCGCTAGCAGCTCCTACACCTTGATAGCAGCGCGGCGGCGTTCGCTGCACCTGGTCTGCGGCAATAGTGTTGTTTGAAGCTGGCGCCAGCAAAGCGGCGGCAGGCGCGCAGCTGTAGAAGTGGTCTGGCGAGTGGAGTGCGAGGCGTGGTGCTCCTCACCACCGGCGGTGCGCGGAGAGGTTTTCTTTCTTCCTCGTACACGCGTTTTGAAGCGCGTTTTTCTCGGGGCACAGCGACAGGTTGTGGCGTTGCGATGTTTTCCTCGAGAGCAAGTGGCGCAGCGCGCGTGAGCGTGCCCGGAGTGTCACTTGCGCAAACTTGAACTTGAAGTCCCGTTTGTACCTGTACCCAGTGTGTACCCGATATACGCCCTCATCCCCCCTCCCACACACCCCCGTTGCTCGATGGTCAGTTTTGTGTCACGCGCGCTGTCCCTTGGGATGCCAGACCACGTGTCGACAGGGGTACATACTGTCGGACTGAATGCTATGCATGCGACATCATTTACCTACCTTACCACCTTCTTTGCTGTGCGGCTCCTGCGTTTTGCTGAGTGCATGATCAGTGTACCTTTTCCAAAAACTGATGGTGTGTTTGCATGAATGTGCATGGCCTTACACCAGACGTTGATGGATTTGCTTACAAGTTGCAGCAGTATCGGACAGGCCTGGATCACCTGAGTATTTGTATGGCTGTAGTGTCATGAGACTATGGCTGCCTGGTAAGCAGACTGTGGCAGTCAGTCAGTGAATACGAGCAACGAGCATGGCACCTTTTCACATTGCAATGAGCGCTGACAGCACAGGTGACAATGCAATGAGAAGCTGCTGGGTAAGTGATTTGTTCATTGTTTCGCTTGCCAATGGGGGGCCAAACGCAACAGGAGTGGCTGCCATGTGCATGATCATGCTGTGACCTCATGCAACGCAGCTGAGCAGAACACAGAACACTCAGAGAGCTATGATACAGCCTCACCACCTGATCCTCACCATCACAGAGGTATCATTCAGGTTGGGATAGACCAGGCCTCAGCCTTGCCGTACCGCCGGCTGGGCCTTTGCTTGAGTGCCCCACTGTAGTCTCCAACCCAACCACTATAGTTAACCCTGGCATCTGCCTGCGCCCCCCCGCCCTCGCCCCGGCCGACCCCAAAGTCAGAAGGCACAGAGTATGCGGCTACTGATCCGCCAGCATCGCTCTCCCTCAGCATGCTACGGCCACCACCATCACTACCTCGAGAGCTGTACCGTATTTCGCTGCGGCCGCCGCCGCCGCCGCCGCTCCCGGTGCTTCCCGCCCCCCCAGCATTGCCACCGCCACCATCGCCGCCGCCTGGGCCGGCATCGCTGCCTTGCCAACTGTCGCCGCCGTATTCTTTGCCGCTGTCATGGCGACTGCTGCTGCCGTAGCCGCCATCTGAGCTGTTCTCAAACACAGCAGCGGTGGCGTGGCGCGCCGACACGCTGCTCCCCTTGCCCTCACTGCCCTTGCCCTCCCAGCGCTCGTCTGTCGACTCCGCTATTGAACGCGATTCGCGAAGCGAATGACCCCCCTGCTCAGACCCCGAACCCGCTGCCTGCACCGACGTGCGCTCCGACCGCCGCCCCCCCCGCTGCCCCCCTCGAGCCCCCCCCTTCCCGCAGAGAGCGACGCCATGAGGCTGGATCCGAGGAAGTCATCGGCAATGTCGAGGGCGACGGCGGCGGCGCCGAAGCCGCGCTTCAGAGCACTGCTGCGGCCGGCTGCGAACGCGTTGAGGCGGTGCTCAGCAGCGGTGCCGAGCGCTGCCGTGCGCTGAGCCGTGAGGTTGGAGCGCAGCGCTGTGACGTGGGCGCGCAGCCGCAGCGACTGCGGCGGCCTGGCGGTGGTGGGGGCCTTGTGCTGGTTGTACTGCTGCTGCTGCTGCTGCTGCTGCTGCTGGAGATGGACGCGCACGTGTGGCGGGTGCGTCACCTGTTGAAAACGGGTCGGGCGCATGAGTTAGATGTTAGATGCGCCTCTCGTTGTCCCTACTGTACGTGTCAATTAAATTCATATTATCTAAAAATGAGAAGAGGGGTTCATGTGTGTGGGTCTGAAGGTCAAGATCAAGAGTCCACTTTGACCGTGCACGTTTCACCAGCTAAAACACTTTTTTGGGACCTCAATGGCTGGATTGGCGATCACTGCCAAGGCATTGTGTTGATACACGTGATCTGTGTCGATGTCAAATGCGATGTCAGAACAACCATGCGCTCTCGCTGAATGCAGGAAAAACCTCCTAGCAAGCAATCAGTGAAGTCAAGCTTTGATGAACAAGTCATAGCAGAGCTGACAGGTTTGCGTATATGGGACCAGATTCACAAGCGCTTGAGCACCCACTACGTATTGCAGCACCAGTCCTGCTGACCTGATGCATGCCGGCAGGCCGCGTCCCCGCCTTACCCCCCCCCTCCGCCTCTCCTTGCCCCCTGCCCCTGCGGCGCGGCTGTGCACTCTGCGCGTCCGCCGTCGCCCCGCCACCACCCCCACTGCGCTGCTGCTGCCTCCCCCCAGCGCCCTCGCCTCGAGTGCGCGCACGCGGGCTTCCCGACGCAGTCCTGCCGAAGCGCTGCAGCTGAGCACTGCTGCCGCCGGCTGCGCGCGCGCCGCCGCCTCCGCCGCGCCGCCGCTGCCCAGGTGGAGCGCTGCTGCCACGCGGCTGCTGCAGAGCCGCTGACGCCGCCGCGGCGCTGCGGTCTCTGTCCTGTGCACGGGGCGCGTGCACGCGGCGCCTGGAGGCAGAGAGCTGCGGATCAACGGAAGCGCTCCGCTCGTGCTGCCGCCGCGGCGGCGCAGTTCCGCCGGGCTGTCGCGACGGATACCCATGCGTGCCCCCCCGCCCGTCGTCATCCCCGCCCTCAGAGTGGGCATCGCTCTCGTCTGTCATGGCTGCCACGTCATCAGAGGCATCGACGTCCACAAGGGGCCCCCCGAGCTGTAGCCCTCTCCCCTCCATCTGCCACAGGCGCCGCACCACGTGCGCGACGAGGCGAGTCCACTCGGACTGGTCCACGGCGGCATCGTTCCTGGGAACTTTCACCGGGTGCGTGTTGCCCGGAACTTCTGCGGAGCAAGTGCGGGTTGGAAGGTTGATGTGAGCACATGGCTCAGACTGCATGATCGGCACTGGGTGTATGACAGTGCACTGCGCTGGTGTGGCACTGATCATGCCATGTAGCCGGCCAGCGACAAGTGTTTATGCTTACACAAGTTCTTCTGATTGTTAATCCATCGCTAGTACAGAATGGCCCATACACTGCAAGGCTAGGTAGGCTGTATTGGCGCAGGCACCTGCTTGGATCAGCTCCAGCTCCGCAAGCAGAGCTCAGTCGAGCCGCCACATGCTACGATGCTCAACCATGCGGCAGCGCTCAGATCTACACTACGTCACCCACCACACGACCCACCGATATTGTCCTCCGTCAGTCCCATGCCAAACGTGGCCACGGAGGGCGCGGTGGAGACGTCTCCCAGGTCGCTGGTATCGCGCAGCACCAGCTGCAGTGAGTGTGGCAGGGCCTCTTGTGCAAGCGCCAGGATGAGGTGCATGCCGCCGCAAGCGCTGTAGGTGGCCTCGCCAAAGAGGGCGCTGAGCGCTGACTTGAAGTCACGCAGCCTGGGTGTTGAAGTACGGCAGCGCGCGTCGAAGAGAGGGGTGATGCCGGTTGGCGCGATTTGCGGTGGCGCATGTAGCCTAAACAGATGTTTGACAGCCCATGTTAAGCATCTCGGTGTGAATTGCTGCGGTCAGATTAGGTGATGTGCCTCAGTGCGGCCAAAAGCGCCATGCTGCTGCACACACCGCTCGTGCTGCTGCCATGGTCGGTGCTGAGCGCCTGCTTTGAAGGCATGTCGTGCACAAGTGATCAACAGCACAAAGTAGACCAGTGACATACTGCCCTACCATTGTCCATACCATCTTAACAGCTGTGCATGCACATCATCTGCACAGTTCCTTCATCATTCACCTGATTCCATGAGCACTGCTCCTGTACTCCATGAATGCTGCCTTCGCCAGTCTCCGGATCTCCCTCTTGGCCAGGCGGTGGAAAGGTGTAGTTCTAGGCGGACAAGCCAAGATCTCACCCACATTGCCCTGCCCATCCACAAATGGATACTTTGCCAGGACATCGGGTCTGGGAATGTCAGGCTGCCTGCTGCCTCTGAGCGTGCCTTTGACTGGAGAGCGAGGAAGTCTTGGTGTTGTTGGCGACGCGCTGCGAGTCCGCCGCTTGGCTACTGCGGTTGCTGCTTTCGTCCTCGCCGTAGGCCGGGGACCCCGTGTTGAATGCTCTCTCAAAATCGCGTGCACCTCTCTCCTAGCTGCCTCCGTCGCGGCTAGCACTGCGCTTGCGTTCCCGAGAAGATCATCAAGGCGGTGCGCCTGCAGTAATACCCTCAGGCCATGCCACGCCAAGCATTCCTCGATGACCGTCTTCTGTTCACGAGGGAACTTGGCCAGCACGTGCCGAAGCGCAAAAGCGTCAGCTGACGCTGCCACCGCCATGATGTCGGTGAGTCCTATGTAGCCCCGCCACTGTTAATTGCCACTTTGAAATGTAAGTGACAAGTTCATTTCTCCAATGCCACCGCCATGGTCTGTTGCAACGACGAGGACGTCGACCTCATGAACTGCCACTTTTCAACTTCAAATAGCAGGGTCTCATTGAAGTTCGGGCAACAAAAAAAGAGCCCCATGCCAGCGCTGGCATCAGATCGTGCTGTGGCGCTGGCCACTGCGTTTCTGCTGCTGTATTGCGCAGAGTCTCTGTCACTGGCCAAGTCGAGAAGCGTCAGGCATGCCGCAGGGACGGTACGCGTGGCAATCCACCATGGCGTTCCTACACGTTGCTCGCCAGCGCCACCGCCATCGTCACGTGATGGAGCCGGTAGCTCATCCGCAGTTGAATCCGTATGCGTGTGCTTAAGAGGGGGTGGCGGCGAAATTAGCGACATTGACGGCAGCGAAGAGCGGCTGTCGCGTCATGATATCAGCAGCAGCGGCGGCACCAGCAAGCTGGCGCAAGCCTTCGCCAAGCTTGTCGACTTATTGAAAGAAAAGCTGGGCAGCGCAGTTGGAGGCTTTTTCGGGTCACAGAAGACATTAGGAGGCAGCAAGGGCCTGACAGCTCGCTTCGCAAGGCGCTACGGGGCCAAGCATCCCATCTTCTTCGAAGGAACCTATAAGCAGGCAACTGAGGCCGCACTCAGGGCCAACAAGTTCACTCTGGTGTTCCTGACCTCAGAAAAGGGCGGCAAGAAGAGCAGAGCAGACGACGCTATCGCCAGGTCATTCACAGACCCGGCTGTCATCTCCTTCATCAACGAACACTTCATCCTCTTTGCGGCAGCGGGACCGTCACCGAGCGGAGCCGATGCAGCGCGCCGCACTGGCGCCAAATCGCTGCCGTACCTAGGCGTCATCCGCACAGTCGCTAAGGACAGTAAGCGGGCGCTGGTGGGCCTGCATCACTGCAATCCGCCCCCCAGCGCGGGGGGTCTGGTGAAGTGGATGTCGCAGCTGCTGGAGGTTAAGGGGGGGGTGCTGGAGGCGGACAAGACGGAACTGGCGCGGCTAGCCGTGGAGGCTAATCTGGCCAAGTGAGTGGCCATAAATCCGTTGCGAGCTTGGTTTGATACCTATGAGACTTATAGTTTGATTGAGGTCTGAACTGACATCACGTCTGGTACAGATATATGTACATTGTTTCATTGGTGGTCCTCGACATTTTCGAATGGGACAGAACTGAGCTGCTACTAACTCTGCTTCAACGGTGGTAGTACTTTCCCTAACCAATTCACTAGCTGATATTGTAAGAGACCATTCCCGTGATGGCCACTCGACAAGGCCATCGCACTAGCAACTTGTGTTTACCTGAATGCCAACTTTCATGATGTCTGCAGCCATCACCATGGCCTCTGACCCACCAATTGTCCAGGAATGTCGGACTCTAGTTGAACTTGCAAGCAGAGCTGCCTGCTGCCCGTGCATGTACATGGTAGTTCAGGCCAAGAGAGACGCCATTGAAGGTTAGCAGCAGTGGCGACACGCATGAGTCGCAATTAGTTGCAGGCGTTTTTGCTTGTCATGCACGTGCAGTGTGAGCGTTGTCTTGTGAAGGTGTGGCTTTGCGCGCCGAATTGGAGTCTGCCAAGCTCATTCTGGCACCCACTCTGCCAGTCTGAGAGCTGGTTCATGACCACACGCCAGGTGGTCATACAATACTGTCTGAGCAATTTTCATAATGTGTGGCACCATGTTCGTTCCATGAGGGTGCCTCATGTACTGGTAATATGGAGTCAGCACTCGTTTTGTGTGATAATCAGTCACAGACGCAGAGCTCACTGTTCTTGACCGGGAGCATCTTGGGGATGCAAATGCTACCGTTCGTGCAACTGCAATCTGTGGAGCAGTGCAAATGAGAGCTGTGCTGTTGCGCTTCTTGCTGCAATTGTGCAGTTTCTTCGCTGATGCAAGTAGACGTTGAGCAATGTTATAGCTCACACTTTCTGGCTGCGTGGCATCTGTAATTAGTCTCATGGCTTTGTCTTCCAACGCATCCACGAGCGAGGCTGCACAGGAATTGCGCGACACCTATATTATGCAGGAGGCTAATGAGTGGTGGTGCGCCTTGTGGCTTACTTGCTCTGCGGTGCAGGGAGCGACAAAAAGGCTATGCAGAGGCTGTCATGGTGGATCAAAAGCAGATCAGGAAGGAGAAGCGGGAAGCAGCAGCCAAGGCTAAGGAAGAGGCAGAGGTCAGTATGAGCATCAGGATGATGAGTGAGCAGTTCATGTACTTCAAGTTTCAAGAACTACTTCAAAAGTGACGGGGCATTCAACCACTGCGTGGTCGATGAGCAATCAGTGCTTGTGCAATGCATGAATTCCTGTTGCTGTCACACTGGATTGCATACACATGGTCTATTTCTTCCATGCAACGCAGTGAACCCAGACAGGTGCAGACCTGGAGGTACTTCAGCAACTGCCCTGCCTTGCACTGAACCATGCACTGTGGATCCAGCACTTTGTGTGGTGGTTTGCACTGTCTCCGGAAAATGGACCACTGTTGCGCATCAGGCTTATCAACGTGAGAGCGTTGCTTGAACACAGAAGTAGTTTTATACAACAAAAATCGGCGCAATCGAGGCACCATGAGGCGCGGGTGCTCTACCGCCTCCATTGCCTGCCCTCACTTCCCCTCGCAACAAAATTGCTCTCAAACTCTCTCACCCAGTGAGGCCTTTTCCTCATTTCACCTTAATCCTTCAGCTTATCGCGATCTCTCTATGTATTGCAGCGCCTAGCAGCGGAGGCGGCCGCCGAAGCCAAAGCGCGCGCCGACGCAGAGCGCCGCGCCGCAAAAGCAGCAGCACTCGGCGACGAGCCCGCCGCCGGCGCCGCCGCAGCAGCAGTCGAGGTCGCGCTGCGGCTGCCAGACGGCCGTCGCGAGCGGCGCCGCTTCCTACTGAGCGATGACACAGAGAGGCTCTACGACTGGGCAGATGTTCTAGGGGTGGAGTTGGAGGCGAGTAGGCTGAGTAGGGGGGGGGTGAGGAGGGGGCAGGAGGGGGCGGTGGATCTGGCAGCGGAGCAGGGGAAGACGCTAGAGGCGGCGGGGCTGACGGGGCGCGTGCTGGTGCTGGTGGAGGCGCGGGAGAGCGGGGAGGGGAAGAAGGGGGGGCGCAGGGGGAGGGGCGAGGGCGGTGAGGGGGGGGTGGCGGCAGCGCCAGAGAGGGGGGGCGACTCAGCTGCTTGAGTTGCCTGCCGGCCGCTGAATGATAGTACATTGGCGGTCTTGTTGTGCGCTGCGGTGTGGCGGCTGTGTGTCTGTGCATTGTCTGGTGCAGTGGCTGCTCCTGTTGGTAGGGTTAGGGTTGGAGACTGTGAAAGGGGCATGGCTTTGTCAGCCATGGCATGCTGCCGCACACTTCCACCTTCATTGCAATTTGATTGTAACTCCGTCAGTTGCGGACCATGTATACATCTGTGATCCTGTGCTTCACTGCAAATATCATCATCACACAGGTAGCCGTAGACATTGCATTGGCTGGTGCGCACCAAGCAATTATTTCCAACCTGCAATGGGTGAGCTTTGCTGCACTGTACGCTCGTGTGGTATGAACATTTTTTTCTATCTTAATGCTGACATTCTGTCATGCACCAGGAGGCGCCCCCGCGTTGTCGATGCCAAGATCCGCCCCGGTCACACAGAACCGGGACAAGGACAGAACATGCTTTTTTGTGTCCTGGTCAAGTGGCAAGTTGTGAAGACGTACATACATACCTGCAACATACCATATGTATGTAACAGGGGTGTGCTGAACATGCCAGAGTTCTCACCAGCATACATCATACATACAACACACAACAATGTAGACACGTGACACACTGACTGATTGGTCAAGGTGCAATGCCATTTTTGGTGGAGAGGGGAAGGGGGAAGACCTGTTCCTAACCCCTTAATGTGGATCCGACCTGAAGGGCCAAGTTTGGCCCGCCATTTCCCCAAAGGCCCCTCCCTTTTCTCCTCTCTCACAACCCTCCTCCCCCTACCCTTGACCCAAAAATCATAGGGAGTGGTGGGTGGGTGTTTATTCTACTTGATCTCCGTCGCCTGGGCTGCTTGTTCTCGCCAGTCTCCCAGACAGCGTAAGTGAGGCTCAGGTGGGCCGTAGGCGACGAGTCCCTTAATAACGGACTCCTTGAAGACCAAGCTGAACTTGCCACTTTTGGTTCCCCAAAAACTTGTTTTTGTCAAGCCAAAACATCGCTTTCAAAGCTCTGAGATCTCGAGCACGTCACCGAGTTCAAGTGCGTTGATTCCTATCGCGCGTGGATGCATCGTGACGTGACTGGCTTGCCAATTCAGCTGGAATCTGACACGCTGAACGATCAACTCCAGCAAAGTACACTTTAGACTATGTCTGCCAGTGCTGCTGAAGACACCGCCGACGGCGGTACCTTTGATTATCGAGCGAGGCTGCACCTGCGAGCAAGGCCTCCAGATCCGGACGACGACGACTGCTGCAATGTGGAGTGTTTCGACGACCTGGACTGCCGACGGGCAGGCTACATGCTGTTGGCAGGCTGCGTTCTGGTTACCGGAGCCCTGCTCTATGCCATGGTAGTCAGCAAGCTCCTGCCCTTGACTGGCAACCTGTTTCTAGATTCAGTAGCACAGGACCATTACTATTGTTTCCTGGTACCCTTGTCCGTATTGCCCACTATCCTGGCTGTGTACTGCAATTGGGTCACGCTCAAGTTCTTCAGGGTGTCACCTTGAACACCCATCGTTGCTGTACATACTCAGTGCAATGGCAAAATGACATTGACACTACACCCCGCGCAATGGTACCGTGACACTGTGCTGACCGTCACAGCAGCACTGTGTGCAGTGCCGCCACCTACCACAGAATTGATACACAATGCACGGCACATTGCAGGGTCTCGGTGGTCCTCTGTTGAAGTTTCTTTTACCATTGAGTGAGTGTGCACTGTCCCTGCTTGCGCATTTTTCCACAGAGAGAATGCTTCGTGATACATGTCGCTCCGTTCATGCCTTGGCTGGAGCTGACTGCCAGAGCTGTGATTGAAATGTGCATGAACAATCTCAACATGAGACTGCTAGCAGTGCAGCATGCAGATTGGCAGATCTGAATGCACATAGCTTGCACATTGCTGCACATGTGTGTAGGATGTGCTGTAGACCAGACGAGGGCTGGCCCAAGCTCTGATTGCCGTGGAGCTCACAGGTGCCTGGTCCAATGCCTTAGCACACATGCCACACTTCATGCATCTGGTTGCTGCATGATGGGCACATAAAACATGGCCTGGATCGCATCGCAGAATTACAAGACACCAACAGTACTTCTATCCCACCAAAATGCAAGCAGTAGCAAAGGCATGAGAGCAAAAGTGCCAGTGTAGTTCAAGCTCCATCCTCTATTCATTTGCCACAAAGCTTGTAGTGCTGGTGAAGTGCAACAGGAATTGATCCACAGCACCGCACCAGTTGTCTACTGCGAATACACAAGACATGATGAGCTTTCATATGGTATTGCCGTTGACACGGTTGGATGTCTTGCGAAATCAAGGCAAATGCCGCCACTCAGCGCCAATGGATGGTATGGCCTTTGCAGCAGCTGCAGTTGCAGCTGCAGGTTTGAGCTATAACAGGGGCCTGCAAGTAACACGCGGCAGTGAGGTTGCCATGGTGCCACACTGCTCATTCCCTCTCTAAGGACTGTCTGCCGCCCCTGACGCTTTGTCTCCAGTGCGCTGAGCCGTGCTGCAGCGCTTGAAGCAGGTCAATGAAGCTGAGCTTTCGCTTTCCACAAATGAACCATTGCTGGCGTAATGAGTTTCACAGCCTTCATCGTGGCAGCAGCCACATCGGCATCCGCCGCCACCGCCGCCATCGTTATCACTCTTCATCCGCAGCATCCGCATCGCCCCCTGCTGCCTCCGCTTCTGCCATTGCATCGCCGGCAGTCTCTGCTTCTGCCATTGCGTCTTCTGCTGCCGCCTCAAGCACGGCCTCCTTGGTAACGGCAGCAGCAGCGTCGGCCCCAGCGACTGCCGCCACCACCTCCGCATCCGCAGCGTCCACCTCCGCCTCCGCCGCCGCCACCTCTGCCGTCGCGGCTGCGGCCACCGCCGAGTCATCCACAGGCGCGGCAGCGGCGGCGCCCTCCCCTGCGTCAGCGCTCATTTCCACGTCCTTGCCATTAGACTTGGCGTCAGCAGCATCCGCTCCGTTGTGCGCAGCGCCATCGCCGCTGCCTTCGTGTTTTTCGCCATTGGCACGCGCCCCATCGCGCGGCTTGTCCTTTTCGCCGTCGCCCCTGTCATCGAAGCGCCTGTCGCGGCGGGACCTGCGGCCATCGCGGTCTCGGCTGTCGCGCCGCTCGCGACTGTCGCGTCGCTCTCTGCTGTCGCGGCGCTCGCGGCTGCCGCGGCGCTCGTGGCGTGAAGAGCGACGCTCGGGCTCCGCCTGAGGTAGGTATGCATAGGTATTTGAAGGGACGGTAAGGGGCAGGGTACGAGATGATGCAGCTGGAAGGGTAGCTGTGTGAGCAGTGATGCGTTTGGCTGGGTGTGAGGGCGCTGGGGCCAGGCGAAGGCACAGGACTGCCACGAGTGCTGCTGCTGACTCTGCTGGAGACGCGACAAGACGAGGCCTGGGTTCATCGCAGGTCATTCAACAAAGAGGTGCAGCCAGCGCTGAAGTGAATGCTCAGTGTGTCAAGCGAGCTGCGGAGAGAGCAGGCCACGCAGGTGGTGCAAGCGGTGCAAGTGCGACTGTGCTTCGTGTGACGTGTGTCCACGAGTCACTGTTGTCATGACTTGCAGTTATCACAAGCACGCCAAAGTGCAGCAAATCTATACATATATGGCGATCAATCCATCCATGCCTGAAGTGTGTCAGATTGGAAGAAGCAACAGTCCCTGAGTCCTTTGTGGACGATTTGGTTAATTGAGCCGTTCACCAAGCCATTTGAAAGCCAAACCAGCGCTCACAAAGTAGGCTGTCCTTCTTTCATCCGATACTGGGACACAGCAAATCTCAGATGTATCTGTCATTGCCCCGCAGGCTGGGGTGTTGTGCTATAGCTTGCCCGCTCTTTGTGTACCTGTGAGATGCACACATGAGTGCCAAGCACAGTGATAGCAAGCCGCCATTGTCCAATCTTGGTCAAAATGCATCCACGGTGATCATGCACACACCCTCTCTCAAAGCCCCAGGTATAGAGGGTCCACCCATAAGCTCTTCAGGTCTGCAAAGCCCAGAAAGAGTAAACCCACAAGACCTTCAACTCCGCAAAACGTGCAGCTTCTGATTCCTCACCTTTTCTCTGGCATCCTTGTCTTTGGCATCCTTGTCTGGTTCCCTTCCTGGGCTCTCCTTGCGTTTCTCGCGCTCCCGCCCCGGGCTTTCCCTTCGAGACCGCTTGCTATCCCTGTCCTGATGCCTGTCTTGTGAGCGGCTGCGGCGCCTGCGGTCGCGACTGCGAATGACAGTGCGCACACGCACACGATGTGAGCGTCACAACTTGCACATGTGGGCATGAAGTTGAGCAGGCCAGACTTCACAGTTGTGAGGAGTGTCACCAGCAGCGGCAGGCGACTGATGGTTAAACTTGCGCAGGGTGCATGATGAAGAAGCATACGTACGCTGTCATCGTAGGCGATAGAGCGGGCCACTCCACAGCAGCTGCAGTGATTGTGGTGCCCATGCGCACATTGTCAACTTCACATTCAACTGCATCCCTTGACGTTGTCAACAGCCACTCGTCTACTGCCTGCGTCTATACCTGCTCAAGCTACGCAGCAGTCGTGGTGACTGTGGCGCTGAACACTCCGCCTACTTCAACTTCAACTGCACCTCTTTTATACCACCTCAACTGCCATGTGCTCACTGCCCGCATACACACGCGAGGTACATACCTGCGGCTCCTGCTGCGGCTGCGGTCGCCCCCCCCCCTGCCCCTCTTCGCCTTCCGCGCCACCTTATCCAGGTACCGCACCACATCCTTGGACACGTGGCGCACGTGCATGAAGTTGCACTGGCCGCCGCGCCCGCAGGTGCCCTCGTCGTACTGGCGGCACCGCGCCTCGCGAAAGTCGTTTACCGGGGAGAATTCTGGCACCATGGGGCGGCCGCCGTACCAGCGCCCAAAGAGGCCTTTGAGCGCTGCGTCGGCGTCTTCTTCGTCGGAGAACTGGCGCATGCAGAAGGGGGAGGGAGGGGGGGGGGGGCGGTGAGGATGGGATTTTGGGCTTTGCACAGTTCAGCGGCAACAGAGCTGCATCGCAGGAGTAATGTGTATCTCATCTGCTCTGTCTGCCGGGCCTGAGTACTGAGTGCACCCCCTGTGACTCTACCCATAGTAATAACCTGAGGCACGCCATCAGCGGGGTTTGCACTCAAAACTGCTTATAACAGTGCTGCTCAATGACTTGGTGCCACCACAGCCCAGCCCTAGCACAACTAACACATCGAGTGAGAGCACCAATCCCAACAAACTGCACATGGCAGATACATACCGAGTGCATCGCGCAACTGCCGGAGCTTTGCTTGTTGCATGGCCGTTGCCATTCCTGCTTAGTGGCCAGATAACAGCCACTCATCTGACACCATGAATGTGGGACAAGGCTCGTGATCTGCAACTTCAACTCCAGTTTGTAACATGTGCACTGCGAGCGGTGACTTGCCTTGATGTAGACGTTGCCCACCAGGTGATCGCCCAGGTTGTCACACACATGCATCTCCTCCACAGAGCCAAACTTGCACAGCTCCTCATACACCTCCTCATAGAAGTCCTCAAACTGCGCGCAGGGGCAGGGGGGGGGGGGTCGTAGTGGTCATCAGCACTGAAGGCGCCTGATATTGGTTGTCGGGGCCAGACTAAGCATGCAGGTACAGTGATCAAGGCTTGTGACAGAAACAAGCTTGTGTGTATATAGCAGTACAGCCTCTACCATGAAGGTGTTGATAATGCTGCCTATGAGTTGTGCGTGGCTTGTGCACATGTACTTGCAATTCACCTGAGCGGAATCTGTATCTCCAAACATGCAAAGACTGCCAAGCACACTGCCATAGTTGACTCTGACGACGTCATGCGCATGCACTTCCACTTCCGCACCAGCGATCTGCGCAAGCCTGTTGGATAAGAATGGAGGAAACACATTCCCCTCTTGGTGCTCCGAAGGGAGCAAACTGCTACGTGAGGTTTGGGGTGTCATTGCTCGCTACAAGTAAGTCTCTGCACTGCTCAGATCCTGATGTAGCCGCGATCTTCACCAGTGCACTCCAACAGCAAACCCGCAATGCACGGATGGTATGTATACATAAACAATGACGTACTCTACTCTGTACATACCTCGTCGTTGGCAGCGTCCTGGTCAATGGCATTTGGGTCACCGCCTGCTGCCAAGAGGGCGCTGGCTGGATTCTGATACATGTGGCTGAGCAGTAGGGTTTGTGAGAAGGGGGGCTTGTGGTGCTGTCGGCTGCACCTGTCGCCGTGGCGGCACGCGCCTATCTTGTAGTAGAAGGGGCAGTTGACCTGCAGGAGAGGTGAGCGTAAGCAGTGATGCATACGGTATGTCAATGCCGGTATGGCCGCACTCTTGCATCGTTGTTGAAAACTATGAGAGGTGTGAAAATGAGCACTGCAGTTCAACTTGAGGTTGTGCACTTGACATTGCAGTTTCCCTTGTGGTTTTATTACAGATTTGTTCCAGATCTGGTCGCGATCTTGGACCGTGATGAGTCAGCGACGCTGAGCTGGCACAGTCCAGGTTTTCATGCTTACAGTTTAACGTACTTCGAAGTATCACTCCTGTTCAGCAAAGAATCTGTGTGTCGCCTTTTTAGCTGCCTCTGTTGCCTTTGCACTCGGCATTGGTACGCTGTGCTAGCAGTGCGCATGTTTTTCTTACACAAGTAACTTCAACAAAAAAAAGATGATCATTGCACCTCGCTGCATCATCATTCGGTTGCTGTTGAATGCTCAGCAGCGGCACGAAAACGCAGATGGCAAGAGAAGTCATCTCAACACGGGATACTGAGCACATGCGCCGTGACATGTCTGTTTGGGAAGCTCATGTTATTGCGAACATTATGAGCTTGCAAGAAGATGGTATTGATGTATGTCGTGCAGTGCACCCAAAAGTAGTGAGCACGAGAAGCGACCCACATCAATCATGTGCTCTGTGAATCATTCACATACTGAATGGCGTATTATCAGTGCCCCCACCGCACTACATTTGTTGCTATTGCAAAACGACTTCACCACGCGTCACACGCAATGCAGTAGTGGCATTAGCAGTTTGACAACGCCACGGCTGCTGCTGCTGTGTGACATGTAACATTGCCTGTGCACATCTCCATTTGCGAACTCTGCTAGTGAATGCTTGCAGATGACTGCTGGTGCAGCCTCACTGGTCATACGAGCAACGCACGAATAGCTGTACTCATTGAGGTAGCAAAAACGCTCACTTTGTCCTCCTCTGTGCCGTGGATTCTGGCCAAATGCTCTGCTCCACCCCTGGGCCCCCCAGCACCTCCCTGGAATCCCCTCCTACCACCGCCGCCATAGCCACCTGTACCATGCGTATAAACCAGAGCACAAGATCAGCCTCAATGGATCACGATAAGCAATGCAGATGCAGCATGAAACGCGTGTTGGGCACGACGGCATGACAGCGCTATTGACGAGAGCTGGTGGAGACTCAGCAGCGTAGAGACGATTTCGATGAAGTATGGGACACAATGGACCGGATTGACCATGTATGACCCACGCCGTAGGGTTAGACTCTGAGTGATGATCACGATCATGAATGAATTCGCGTTTAATCTACGACCAGCAGCCATGTAGGTCCACCTCTGAGCAGTGCTGAGCTAGACGGATATTTTCCTATCAGCGCAGGACCTGCTGTCTGCCTACAACTGGAATGCTTCGGCGCACTGGTCCTCCCTGCTGCATCGACTTGAGGCTGGTCACGGATGCTCTCAACAGGCGTAGGCACTTTTCTCATTGCGCATGCTGCGCGTCCTGGTGAGCTCGTATGTGAAAGTACCAGCACACCTCTCAAAACGCTGCCAGCGTTGCACTAATGCGAGACACCTCGCATCACATCATGTCGTTTTGATGCCGGCAGTTGCATTTATCACAGAAATGCCCTCATGATGCCTCATGATTCCCTGTGGGAATCACGAAGCAGAAAATTGTTTGGTGCAGGCGTGCCCGTTGCACCCAGCCCAAGCATGACAGCACCTATCGTCGGCCTTTGAAAAGTGTTCGGATGGTTTTTGCAACGTTTTTGACTGAGCATTTGTTGCGTGAGGGGTCTCCAAACCTTCAAGTGCTGCCAAACGTTGCAAACCATTGGCCATGAACGAGAAAGCAGCGACAGAGCGCCTGGCTTTGTAGCTAGCACACACTGCTTACTCTCTAGGAGTACACGGATCTTCATTCCGAGTTGACGAAGCTGCAACTTACTTATGTGAGGCATCATGTCCCGGTAGTAGCAACAGGTCTGCAAATATACGCCACACGCAATGGCAGCGACATGTCTTATAGGAACTCACCACCGCCACCACCGCCGCCCCCACCATAGCGATCGCCTCCATATCCTCCGCCGCCGTTGCCGTACATTGTCCGGGGGGAAGGAGGGCTTGCGGGTGCCTAGAAGTGCCTGCTGGCCGCTGTAACAGTGAAGCCGCGCTTGATGCCACTCGCGCTATGACTTGCCTTCCCACACACGGTTTTTTCAGTCTAAGATCAGACGAGGCATACCTACCCCAACTGTGGGAGAGAGAGTGCCCTTATTAGCGCGTGCATCAGTAGCAACAGGGATGTACGTGTATTACGGCGCGTATACATTATATACGTAAAGGAAAGGGATCGCCACTCGCGAGGGGAGGGTGTACTATAGCGGACGCGTGAACAAGCCGCGCGCGCGCAGACAACAGCAAATGCAATGCGGGACACAACTGCGACAAGGTACTTCCATGCCCATTCGTAGTCACCATTCAGACCATCATTGGCAAGATTAAAAAAAATCTTCTATCGATACAAATGCCTACTCACAAACACCACAACGACACAAACGTCGCACCAGTAGGTAGTACCAGCAAGCACCGAGATTGGCTGCCAATCATCAGGGTAGCAACCGCATGCGTGATGCGCTCCCAGGAGCCCCTGACCTCAGTCGCACACGTCTTGTCAACATTCAGACCGCTGCAGCGCGTGGCACCCAGGCAGCACACATGAATCCAGCTACTCCAACACACCGAAGTAAGCACCAGCCTGCCATGCGCTCTACAGCTTACGAGCGTGCTGCTACACGATGGACGAGTCAGCATCAGCCGCCGATGCGACTGACGGACGCCAGTTCGTCCTCCTCATCGCCCTCCTCTATCTCGGTCTTGCGCGGTATGCTGTTGCGCACGGATGCCGTGAGCTCGCGGTGGCTTGCTGTGCGCGTGAACTCGGCCTCCTCCTTGACCTGCCTGGTGTTGATGTCCATGCTGCGACTGCTCAGGGGCGAGGCGGCATAGGAGCAGGGTATGGGTAGGTATGGGTATTGCAGAACAACACTGGCTTGGACGTTTTGTCATTTGAGATGTGCAACGGGCACTGTTGGCATACGTGACAGGGCGACTGCGCACGTCGCGCGCAGAGAGCCTGGCCTGGTGGTTGCCAAGGGGACAAACCATATACTAGTAGCAGCACCTGTATGTGTATGACTTACATTGTCCTCATGCATATGGCGCAAGGCAGACAGCAAGCACAAGTATTGCTGCACCTGCAGTCATGACTTCCGCCACCTCTTCAAGATCAAGAAACGGTCGCATTGGTACCCCATGGGTCATGTGCGAGATCACAGAGGGAGCTGCAGTGATGACCCATTGACGCATTGAGACTACAGCAAAAACTGTGTCTGTCCGGACTCCTGACCAAGTAACCAAGTTCAAGATACTGAACACCATCAGTGAACCGCAAAACAGCAGCTCTGATAACTTGCCGCGGGTAGATACTGCAGGACTGCCAAGCCATAGGCACACATACATACGTCAAGTACATGGAGTTCATACCTGCGGAACAGGCGCGACGACTGCAGCAGCGGCGCCAGGGTGCCCAAGAAGGACTTGAGGATTTCCTCATCTTTCTTGGAAAAGACACCCGCGTGTATGTCCCCTCTGTCTGCCTTGTTGATGAGCTGTACCACTCCGAGCACCTAGGTGAGGTCAGGGATGGGGCACAGATAATAAGAGATACTATGCACGGGTGGAATGTCTGCGTGACGCACAGCACTTGAGTACAGCACGTGAGCACAGCAACGGCGTAGGGGACACAGAAGCGTACAACGTGGATGCGCAAACATGCATAACCTGGATGCACGTGTGAAGTGCATTGTGAACAGCCAAACGGCATGGTGGTATACTCGGGGTACTATTAGCACGATGATAGTTTATTGGTGAATGCATGAGTTGCATTACTCACATCGAGCTGCGTCACTCACAGTTATAAAATGTTGTGCTGATGCTAAGGAATCGTGAGCAACTGCAACACATGGTCATGATCCTGACTTTGGGTTCAGGTCCACCCTAATCTGGAACATACATGTGCACTTACACACACATATACTGTATACTTGAAAATAGATATGTTCAAGTGGTACATACATACGGAGACGCAGCGCACAAACGCAAAAAAACAAAAAAACGCAAGAGGGTACAGAATGACGGTTGGTCAATTTCCGATCAAACAGGCGAAGGGGAGCACACGGGCGGGCAAAGTGCAGTCAAGCGCTCTAGAACAGGTCATAACAGTCTGGAACAGCAACGTCTGATGCTAGACGACGAAGCTGGAGGTGGAGGCAGTGCGGACCCGGAGTACAAGTGCAACTTATGCGACCTCGTGGTGAAGAAGGGCATGTCGCTGCTCTTGTTACAGCAGAGGTTAAACGCCCACATCGCGGCGAAGCACCAGCGAGAACACCACAGTGGGACAGCAACAACGTTCCTGGAGCGCTCCGACCTCAGCACCTTGCACTTGCAAACCATCTACACCGAGTGTGCCTTGTGCAAAAACCTGTTTCATGCCAACAAGACATTCAGGGTGGACAGCAGCAATCCCAGCGCGGGCAAGCGCTGCCGCAACTGCAGGCCTATCACTTCACCCGCTGCAGTGGCGGCAACATTGTCAACAACAGCATCAGCAGCACCGCTAGCACCTGATGCATCGACGGCAACAGCTACCACGTCGCTGCCACAGCAGCAACTGGCGTGCACACCCATCGGCAACCCCTACGCAAAGGGACCAGCGCACGCGGAGCAGGCACCTGCTGCTCAGGCTGGTGGCAGCAGCTCCTCCGGCAGCTCAAAGAGGCCGGAACGCGGGGGCAGCAGACTGAGTGCTACATAAGGGGGTCGGGGTCGCAGTGGAGGGCGCGGACGTGGCAATGGAGGACGCGTTCGCAGCGGCAGCAATGATGCAGACATCAGCAGTAGCAGAGCGACTAGCGGCAGCAGAACCGGAGGCGGCAGCAGCAGCGGTGCCGGCGGCGGCAGCGCAGCCGGTACTAAGGACAGCGGCGCTGGCAACGGCCGCAGCAGTGATGCCAGCAGCCGCAGCGGCGGTGCTAGCAACAGCGGCAGTGGCGCGCGAACTCAAAACGGCCGCGGTGGCCGCGTGGCAGCGGTCGCAGCAGCGACAGCGGTGGACGAGGCTGTGGTCGAGGCGGCCGCGGCGGCGGCGGAGGGGGCCCCAGAGCGGCAGGTGCGGCGACAGCAGCGGCAGCGCCTGCAGGCGCAGCAGGTGGGGCAGGTGGGCTTTTCACCTGGACCATCTCAACCCCCGCAGTCGCAGCAGTGCTTGACAGCATCAGCCTCGATGAGCTGTGCAAGCTGCAGTTCGCGACAACTAGAAGCCTTGCTAGACCACGCAATCGCCGCTATGTGGGAGCTGCACTGGAGAACGCAGCAACACATCTGTTGGCACACACAATGACGATGTTCGTCAATGCGGCGCGGGAGCCAGATTCCGCAGGGCGGGTGCAGCGACTGCAAAGATCCACGATTCTACACCACCTCATGCCATCACTCATCACCTCCACCGATGGCGCACCTGGCATCACTCGCTCCGACAGAATCAGAATGCTGGCACGCGGTGAGCTTGACCGGTTGGTGCCAGCGCTCCTCGCACACGCGCGTGCGCACCGGCGCTGGCGCGCGCGCCAGCGAACGGAGGCAGCGATCAACACCTACGTCCTACAGTGCATGGGCACACGGGGGGGGCTACAGCAGGCAGCGCGTTTCCTTCAGCCCAAAACGGTGGCGATACCTGATGATGACTGCTTTGCCGCCATGCAGTCCAAACACCCCCCCGCTGCGCCAGGGGAACAACTCCATGAGCTATCCGGCATGGTTGATCAGCTTGTGGCAAAAGCAGCCGACATGCCAGCAGAACTCAGCCTGTTACAGGGGGAGGGAATTGAGCCAGAGACGGTTGCCAAGCTCATCCAGCGAGCAAGCCCTTACAGTGGAGCAGGCCCATCGGGGCTGCGCTACAGCCACCTGCAGGATGCGCTACGCACAAGCTGGGGACGGCATGAGTTTGCTGCTGTCCTCACACGGTGGCCTCACACCGTTATGCGGGAGGCTGCGCGGCTGCCGGATGCCTTCTGGCAGTTGCATGGCGCGGGGCGCCTGACGCCACTTGCAAAACAACAGGAAGATGGTACAGCTAAGCAGCGGCCCATCGTTTGCGGCGAGGTGCTGCAGCGACTATGCACTTCGGTGTACGTGGCAGACCGCAAAGACTTCCTGGCGGAGCTCCTTGAGCCAGACGGCAGTATGGGGTAGCCGTCTCAGCAGGAGCGGAGAAAGCGGCCATGGCCGGCAAACTTGCGTATGAGCTCGGTCACTGGCAGTTCATGCTGGACCTCAAGAATGCCTTCAACATGGTGTTCGTCCTGGCGGCAGCGGAATGGGTAGCAGCACAGCTGCCAGACTTCCTCGACTACTTCATCGGCACATTCGTTCGCACTCGGCCACGCCTGCTGTTCCAGCACGTCGACGGCTCCACGCGCATCATCATGTCTCAGTGCGGGTTTAAGCAGGGGGACCCCGCGGCACCGATGCTCTTCTGCGGCGCCATTGCTCAGTGCTTGAAACGGTTCAATGAGGCGGCGGCCGCGCAGCGTGCGCGGAGGCGGATGGGCGCCTACATGGACGATGCCAACGTCCGAACAGGCGCTTGCACGCTGACTCAGGATGACATACAGGCGGTGGCGCAGCTCAAACAACACTTTGCGGAGGTGGGGCTGGAGCTAAACCTCACCAAGTCACGCGCGCTGCCTGGCAGGGGGCATGTGGTGACAGACCACGAGCGGCAACTGCTGCAGCAGCTGGGCGTTCAGCTAGTGGGGGATACGGATGAAAATCAGAACCGCGGAGCTGTGTTGCTGGGGGTGCCGGTGGGCCACAGCAGCTTTGTAGACGCATGGCTGCGCAGGGAAGCGGGTGCAGGCGGGGCAGGCGCTCGATTTGCAGAGCGATGCGCGCGCCTGACATCTCCGAGGGCTATGTTCAGGTTACTGCGCTACTGCGTGGTGCCTCGCATGACGTGCTGCCTGCGCACCATTCCCACTACGCAGACAGCGCCAGCCGCCAAGGAGTGGGATCGGGTCACGCAGTGGGTGCTTGAGCACTCAATGGGCCTGCAGCCACCAGGCCAGACCTGGCGCCAGTTTGAGCAAATTGGGGCCCACTTCCATCTGGCAGCGCACGGCCCAGCCTTACAGCAAGCGCGACTCCCAACACGGCATGGCGGCCTTGGCATTACCAGCGCCTGCGACATCGCTGATGCTGCGTATGTGGCGGGCACGTTGCAAGCGCTGCAACCAGCACTCTCTGGATGGGCGGGGGTGCTGCAGCAGGCGGCTCCTCAAGCGGCTGCAGACAACGCTGCTGAGGATGCGGCAACACAAGCGGCACCGGCAGCAGCGGCAGCAGCACCAGTACCAGCAGCATCAGCAGCGGCAACTGTTACAGCGGCAGCGGCGGTTGCCAGTGGAGGCGCAACCGCTCCGGCAGCGGCAACTGCATCAGCGGCAGGCCGCGCTTATGGCGCAGCCATTCCGGCAACACACGACGCAGCTGCCGCTGGATCAGGGGCCGCGGCGGCAGCACAGGCGGCACCAGCGGCAGCAGCAGCGGCGGCGCACGGCGCAACTACTCCGGCGGCAGCAGCAGCGGCGGCAGCAGCAGCTGCTCCAGCATCAGAGGCTGCTGCAGCAGTGGCAGCACATGTTGCACCTCAGGTGGCCTCGGCGGCATCACTAACTGCAGCATCAACAGCAGCTGCTGCGGGCATAGGCAACACAGCTGCTCCAGGCCCTACTAGCCTAAGGGCTGCTGCAGCACCTGCAACAGGAGCAGCGTCGGCAGGCGGCGCCGCAACCGTGCCGGCTGCGACAGCGGCAATGGCGGTGGCAGCGGCCAATGTGGCAGGTGCTGCACCAACACCTGCGGCAGCAGCAACACCACTGGCAGCAGCAGCAACGGCAGGCGGCGCAGCTGCAGCACCAGCGCACGCAGCAGCGGCAGCCGTCAATGCAGGCGCTGCGCGTTCCACACCAGCAATGCTACAAGGCGCAGCAGCAGCAGAGGTGGCGCGCCTGCCCCTCATGCGGACGATCGCCACAGCTGCCGCATCTCTACGTGCAGCAACAGGTGACAAGCTGGAACATATACTGCCACCAGCGCTAACGCCACTGCAGCAGCAACCACCTACGCAGCAGCCGCCGCTGCGGCCGACAGCAGGTGGTGGCACTGGTGCGGATGCTGCTTGCGTACTTGACGCCAGTGCTCTGCAGTTGCAGTGTAGCCTGAAGCGCCCCAATCAGAGTGCGCTTGCAGATGCCGTCGCTACCGAGCTTGCAGATAAGGTGGAGGCGGACCTGCAACAGCTGCCGCAGGGCACGCAACGCACGGAAGCACTTGCTCGATTCCGGTCGCAGCGCCACATGCACTCGATCGGCATGGCATTCCTCAACGAGCCCATGTACTCCACAACGGCTTCGTTCGATGGCCTATCCTTGCAGCCGGCCGTCAAACGCGCCATCGGAGTAGAGGAGCAGACGGCAGGCTGCAAGCTGTGCGGGAAGTCGCCGGGCGGCACCCTGCATGCACGGCTGTGTCAAGCGCCACGCGTCAAGGCGCACGACACCATTGTCCACAATAGCGTCAAGAGGGCCACGCAGCGCATCCTGCGGCAATACCTCAAAACGGGACTGGTGGACGAGGGCTACACGCCGTTTCTGGGGTCCGCCGGGCCGCCGGGGAGTCGCAGGATGGACATCGTGCTGCCTGCCGACGCCTTCCCGGTGACCGGCTACGACGACCCGACACGTCACCTACCGCTCATGGTGACGTCACCTGCTTCGAGGCACAGGTGCGTCGCGGGCGGCGAAGACTGCAGCAGACCCCGAGCGATGCTGCCGCGACCAAGAGGCCGCCAAGACTACCCACTATTCTGGTCATTATGATCAGAATTGCTACAAAATTGCCACTTTGGCAATAGGGTCATTTGGCAGCATCGGGGAGCAGGGGCGGAAGCTGCTGGAGGCTGTGGCGACGGAGTATGCCAGCAGGATGTCAGTGCCCGGAGGAGCGCGCCCTAAAGCTCTCAAGGGCATCGCCCTGGCGCGCTTACGCTCGGCACTGTCGGCAGCGCTCCACATGGCGTACTCTGGCCGTGTCATGACACACATGGCAGAATCCAAGGGGGGGGGGCACATGGAGGAGGACGTAGGGGAGGACCCCGAGATGCCATTTGGCGGCGGCGGCGTTTGAGTGGTTGTCGTTGCAACACTTTCAGACTGTCATACGACATGTAGATTCCTTACAGCTAGATGCCAATCATCTGGGCTTTTCGCGCCCTGAGCGAGAATTAATAAAAAGTACATACATACACATGTGCGGTACATATGCGGTGTTCAACACTGTAGCTCTGCTTACCTTTCCTTCTGCAGTGCAGATGGGCACCGCAAGGATAGTCTGCGTCTTGTAGCCGGTATCTAGGTCAACCTTCAGCAGCAGGAGCACCAGCAGCAGCAGTAGTAGCAGCAGCACATGCCGCGATCAGCGTGTGAGGCAATCAGTAAGATAGAGCCACACGTTGTTGAACGTCACTAAAGCACATGTTGGAGCATCCTAAATCTGACAGCCATATGAGGAACAGAAGGCACATGACGTGCCAGGCTTTGCCAAGAGACTGAACAAGCAGCGGAGTGCATCACTTGTTCAGTACAGAGCCAGTCAACTCTATATACTGAAATACCGGTTGCGTCTCACAACTTTGTACACGACGTGGTCGTACCAACGGTGACACCAGTATACAGCGCCAGAGAGTTGATTCACAGAAGCAGCAAGCCCAAAGAAATGACCGCCTGTGCCACACACACCAATACATGTACAGTCACACCGCCACGATGCGTACAGGTGCAGCTCTCCGCCAACTCGTATATCTGGATAGAAGTAGTAAATGCTACGTTCCACTCTACAATCAGGAAATGCCAACACTGCGCAGGTGCTGCAGCGCACTGCCCCACCTGCTGGTTGAAGCGCGGATCTGCGTATGCATCGGGTATGTTGATGAGCTTTCCGCTAGTGGCCACTGCACCCGCGATGCCTCTGTCCTTGGGCATGCGGATGTTAATCTCCCCTTGCACCGCCCACAGCTCCTGCATAGGTGGCGACATTTGCAAAGTGACGTTTGCTGCAGACGTCAGTTTGCCGACATGAGTGTGTGAAGATGGAAGCAGGTTTGCGCATGGTGCTCGCTCGCCATGAAGTCGTGCACCTTGTGGTCAAGTATTGTGGCTGACATTGATGAGGTGAGCATACTGAACATATGCTTTGTGGCTGACACAAGCGACGTGGGCACAATCCTGGCATGCACAATGCTCAGGCGTGGCAGCTGTGATTGTGATATAGGTGCATGGCCAATGACTACCTACCTTTCACAGGCACCACTTGCGCCCACAAGCTGCGGCACTTGGCGCTGGGCGATCATTGCCTTCCACAGACGGCAGCATACAGCACAGTACAGCTGTACCATGCAGCGCAGTACACTGTACCATGCAGGTGGGTAGGTGTACTGAAGGGCTTGAGCATATCATCCTTGACTGAAAAGACAAACGTGCATCTCTGTTCTGACCTGGTGCTCCTCGTCCACAATGAATGTGGTGCACTTGTGGGCGTCGCACACGCGCGGCAGGCACGCGCTGATGGTGTAGAGTATGTGGTGCACGCCCATGTCCTGCTGGTTGGTGGCCGTGATGATCTCCATCATGCTGCGGTACTTGACGCACTCGCGCTCCTTGCGCTGCGGCGGTGGGAGCGGCGAGCACATGAGGTCGGGGCGCGCAGCTCAAAAAGTGTGATTGATGGCGCACACAATTTCACAAAAGCGGCCAACATAAACAAAAAATATGTGAAATCGCAACAAGCGGATGATGACACTGCAAGTGTGAGAAGAAGCTGGTTTTTGACAAGTTGGTACAGTACTATGTAGAACATCTGGCCCAAATCACTTGGTTGCAACTACTAGCCCTACCGTGTAGCTTCCGGATCTCGGGCGCAACCACCGACCGCACATACCTGACAACTTCATACTTGGTATGTCTACCCACCTTGTACCCATACCTGCCCGACTCATATACATATACCTACCCACCTCATAGATGTCAGCATGGCTCATCACCGCCGCCGCCATGGCGCAGAACGCCGCAAATGCGCGCGCCTCCCCCGCGCGGAACCCCCCGCCCCCGCGCCTGTTCCCCACCGCCAGCACCCCCGCCTGAGCGCCGATGCCCACGCTGCTGCTGCGCGCCGCCGCCGCCGACGACACGGGCGGCGCCACCGGCAGCGGCGCGCACATGAGCGACGCCGTTGGCGTGTCCCCCAGCTGATCGTGGGGGGGCGCAAAGGAAGGCTCCTCGGAGGTGTCAGCAATCACGCGTACCGCTGCGCCGGGGAGCGCTGCTGCGCCGAGGACTCCCGTGCCGGCGGGCAGGGTCTGCTTGGCGGCGACGGGGCCCGCGCCGGAGCGCACCAGGGAGGCGCTGGGGCCCTGCGCCAGGTACATGACGGCCTGCTCGGCGTTGAAGGCCTGCGAGAGAAGGGGGGGGGGGGGGGGGTCAGGATGGTGCGTGGGGGGGGGGGGGGGGGAGGAGGGGGGTGCCTGTGGGGTGCTGGTGGCTGTACAGCACATGTTGTGTGTACATTTACATGTTGCATGGACTTGCGCAGATGCCTGGGCTGTGTGCATCATTATTTGTGTGGGCTGCGTGGATCACTCATGCTTGCCGGTACTCAGCGTGCTGAAGGCGCTGCGGCCATGTGCATGTTGTGCCGCACAGACAGCAGGCCGAACGGAGCCCATACATCAGTTGCGGGCTTGACTGAGCCTGCATGGGGGCTACCATGTCATTACAAGACAGTTTACACGCGCTTATTCATGCTTACAATGAGTGTTGCTCAGGATGGTATGTAGGTAAACGCCCCTGAAGGGGGTCACCGTTGCAATGCTGAAGGTCCGTTGCTCAGGCTGGCGCACCCACGCCCACCATGCAGTGTGAGGCAACACGCAGTATTACGGTGCGATTGCATCCCACATACACTTGAAAAGATGTCACATGGACAGCTGCTGGTATGCAACAGGCACATCTTGGGCCTGGTCAAGTAAGTGTCCATGAGTACAGTAGGAGTACAGTACAGTACGGCACGCTCTCAAGTCTGCTGGGCCCAGCAAATGTGTGTACAGTAGAGTGTACGGTACATCACAATCTCTCCTGTGTCGATAATGCAAGAAAAATACGTTACTATTGGTGTACTCGTCAATTGCTCTTGCTGCGATCCCTTCGATGCAAATACGACACAGCATCGCTAATGCGCACTGCATACCGACCTGCTTGCACCAGAGTCGTGACAACAGCGTTATGCAAGCTGGTAATGATCGGCGACCGCAGTGGGTCCAACTAGTTACATTGGCTGCTATAAGCACCCAAGCGATCACTGCTGCATCTCGCATTCGAACGATTTGAGAAGGTGGTGTCAGCGCATGCAGGCTCGCCTACTCGCAGCTCAACCCGAACCAGGAGGGTCACCGTCGTGTACTTGTGTACTCCGCGTCCCACGAGCAATTGCAGAGCGCCGACATATACTCTAGCATTGACAGCATCAGCAACCTCCGCATGTTTGTCACAGTATTGACATACTTGGGGCATACATGCAGAATTCATCTGATGATGCTGACCATATTGCGAAGCACCACATTTTTGATACAATCTTACATGGACCACACGCCACTTACACCCTGTTCTCCCTGGTTTGATGACTTCCAATGTTGGCGATGTGGTCATTTTGACAGTACAGCTTACAAGTGCCGAGTAAGGTGCTCACCTTCATGGCACACGCCACGATGCCCTCCGCCATCGCTTCAATTGTGCATCCCTCGGATACGTCGTTCAAAGCTCCTGCCAGCGGCATCAGGCACGCTTCGACTGCCTGTCCATCGCACTCCGCCCCCCCTGATGCTGTCACCGCCGCTGATGCTGCATTGTGCAGCGCTCCCGCTGGCTTAGGAGACTTGCTTCCGCGGCTTGAATGCCGCTTCACGGTGCTGGCATTTGTGATGATCCCGAACTCGTTGGCATTCACCATGGCTTCCTCGTAGCATTCAGAGAGGTAGTGCGCGGTGGCGCGCCTGTCATACTGCCGATCGCCTCGCGCTTCCAGCTTATCCCTCATGAGCGTGGAGCAGAACTGCAGAGGGTCATCTGGCCTGTGCAGTATGCACTTAGCTGTGAGCCACTCCATGAGCGCCTTGAGGCTCACCCTCTCCAAATAGTCAGCGGACGACTCCGGGCCGGTCGTCATGATGGTAATGCGGGCCTTCGCCTCCTCCTCCTGCTGCTGCAGCCACAAGCTGACAAGCAAGGACTCTGTCCCACTGAACCGGTTACACATCCGGATGAAACCGCCAACAGTGAGTATCCTATCTCCAGGCAGCAGCAGGAGCCTTCTAGCCGGGGCAGTGCTAAGGCACAAAAGTGTAGTGCAGTGTAGCGTAGTCCTATCAGCAAACTTGATCATGGCAGGAGCATCCGACCGGTGGCAACGGCGTGGGCCTTAGGATCTATCAGTTCAGCGAGACATCAAATCTAAAGCAGCAGCCCCTGGGTGCTGCTCTGCGACATTAGTATTACTCTGCATACTAGCGTGCCAATGGGTCTGTCAAAGCGATGTCTGCTGCGGTGGCGCACCGCAGCTGCAGCAGCAATTGTTGTACTGCTGCAGGGGGTGCCTGCAGCTGTGTCTCAACAACACGAGCAACGTGCGGCTGGTGATCGTAGCACCCACTGCTTCCCCACCAGCAAGGTCACCTGGATCAACGGCAACGAGGGCAGGGTGTTTATGAGGGACGAGAAGGGGGGGCTTCATCACCTGCGGATCAAAGGCGTGTCGTGGCACGGCTTCGACACCAATGCCTACTCTCTCAATGGCTTGGATGAGACCATCATGGAGGAAGTACTCACGCAGCTCCAACGCCACCGCTTCAACGCCATACGCGTCCCCATCAGCCTCGACTTTGCGCTGTGGCGCAGCATCCGCGTGGCGGAGCGCAGCGACGTGTGCGGCGAGGCTGAGATGGCCAGCATGCAGCTGCACAGGCTCTTCCTGCGCGCCGCAGCACATGGCATGCTGGTAATGTTGGATCTACATGCGCTGCACGCGCGAGGAAGTTCAAGAACAGCTGATGGCGCCTTTCTCCGCGACGAGCAGTATGCGTACGGACTCCCGGATTTGCTGCGCGCTTGGGATGGCATTCTGTTTGACTACCTGGTGCACCCCAACTTCTTTGCCCTGGATGCCTTTGATGGGCCCCACTTCAGCCCTGACTGGAAGGATGGGTCGCTGAACTTTGCGGCGATGATGCAGCAGGTGAGAGCCAAGTGAGAGGGACAGGTATGGTCTTGGCAATCTGGCTGTGTGACCTTGCCAGGCACCTCAACTCTGCCATGCATGTAGTGTGTGCGCACCACCGGCAATCTGTGTAACATCAACTGCATAGTTCACAAAGCGGTGGTGGACGTTGCCGTGTTTGCTCCAATGCACAATGCCCCTTACCTGCAGAGTAAACCTGCCTCATGATTGACTGATCATGTGCGCATGCGCAGCTGGCGGTGCTGCTTGGGAGGGGACACGAAGCGGGGGGCGTAACGCGCTGGTTCAAGGGGCTACTGGGGATGAAGCCGCACAGGGAGAGGTCTCTCAAGGTGGCGGATCACCTGGGCAGTGAGCAGTGGCAAAGGCGCGTCGTCTACACGCCTCAGGTGCGTCACCCACTTGAAGTTGAAGTTTTGGTAGACTCTCGTGTGCGGGCTCTGCTGCGATCCTATTGTGCAGAGAGTAAAATGGGGCAGCGCCCTCCTGTATAATATTTGTGAGTGGGCGGGGGATGAAGCCATCACGCATGCAGCGAGCGGCAAATGACAACTGTAGTTTGAGTTGGAGCATTTCGGTGCCGCATGAATGTTTGCAGGCTTCAGTGTGCTGCAGTTGCACGTCCGGTGACTTGCACACGCATGGAACGGTCAACGCGCTTGCGCATGCAAGAAGATGATAATCACACATCGCCAGGCATGCATACATACTGGCCATCACGCCCGCGAAGCGACGCCCCATACTGCAACACGGCGCTTCCGTTGATCTGGAAGTGACGGCGATCTTCAAGTACAAGAGTAAGACCATCTGTCAAACGGCACTGCATCGCGTGCACTAGAACTACATTCATATTTGACAGCACATGCATGAATGCTAGGTACCAGGGATCGTATGCCTTTGAGCACTCATGTGCGGTTGCAGTTACTCTGGGCCATTAAAAAACTGCTGCAGCCATGTCCTGCACAGAGGGGTGTCCATGCATTTGCTTGCTTTATCCAGTAGAGTAGTATTTGACCAGTGTGTAGAGCAGCATACACTGAGCTCCCGGTGCTCGCGGTATCAAAGGCAATTGTGACTTCTGACAACATTGGTGCGCCGCTTGCACGTGACAGATAGTGACTGCACGCCGCACGCCGTTCTCCCATGAGGAAATTCTAAGAGGCGAACCTTCCAAGCTCTTTGCCCAGGCATATGGCTACCTGGAGCTGCAGGTGGGTTTCCCTCATCTGCTCATTACTTGCTTGCACAATCTGTATGAATTGTATCGGGGCAGTTGTGCCGCTGAACATGCAGCGCATCATCCATTGGTGTCATGGTTATTTGGACATGAATCCAAAGCAACGCTTTCCAACTGTTGTCATGGAATACTGCTGCCTTTTTCTGCTGACAAGATGCCTGTCCCTTTGAGCACATGTATGCGTAAACCTACGAAGCTATATGAGTGCCAACCTACAGTGGCCTCACATTAAACGGTCAATGAGGTGTGGCAGCTCTCAGTCGACATTGACATCTATGCGGGCTGGCGCCATCATCATCACATGTAGCTGATGCTGTCGTATCACTACATAGAATGACCGCGTACAACTCATTGCAACAATGATTCATGACCTGAAGTCAAGCAGGTATCGCTGATGGACACTTTTTGCTTGAACAGTTGGTGTCGCAGCATGTGCAAGTGTCAAAGTGCTGCAGTAGCCGCGAGTGGAACAATGCAATGCAGTCAGGCCGTGTTCTTGTGCACTCACTGCCGCATATCGATCGCGGACTTCTGGGCATTTGGCCACACCAGTTGCTTACACGAGTGGCAGTACAGCTTCAACTTCAATGGTGCACACATGCACATGCCCCTTCATGGCCCCCCTCTGTGCAACATGCACTCTGACTGACAATGCCTTCAAGCATTTCCGCAATAACTGCCAATGCGTGTGCCTCTTTTTCTGGTTATGTCAGCACGGCCACGCAGTCATAGTCGCCAACTGGCTGGCAGGGTCTTCAGAGGATCCAGACAACGACAAGCGCATTGCCGGCTTCAAGATGGAACCAGAAGCGGAGGCGCAGTACGTAAATCTCATGGCGGAGTGGCTGCACGCCAGTGGACTGTCGGATGTGTTCTTTGATCTGGTGAGGCAAGGAATAAATTCTTCCAAAGAAGGACACCAGCAGTGGCAAAGGCGGGTGACACTGCCCCACACAATGCCAATTTTTCTCGTGCATGCCATTTACCTATTTTGAGTGGTATGTGTGGAGGAAAGTGGGATGTATACAGCTGATCTGCGAAACCGATTCGTGAAAACGTCAAAAGTGTGCATGCTGCGCTCACTTGCCTTCCATGTGCTGGTGATGGAGGTCATGCAGCTACACGTGGCACATTCTGCATGGGTGCTTCAAATAGGTGTGGCATGCTGCACTGTGTAAATGAAGCGCGGAGCAGACTGTTGCTACGATGACGCTGTGACATCTGCTCTCACAAGCACACCTTCACGCGTCATGTGCTGATGCATACTATGTAGTACTTCCGAAGCACAAGTAACGCACAACTTTCACGTCGGACCTGCAGCAGTTGTTGGCATCAGGACACAATGTGCATGCTTGCCCGCGACCATCTGAAACTCAGGCTCCGCCACAGTATACCTCATTTCTATATAAAGTCAATATTGAAAATGTCTTTAATCACTATACCATCCAGGGTCTAGGACAGCCTGCATAGAATTGCCTGTTACGTCACACTCTGCACTCGCTGTTCTTCAACTTCACGACACGCATTACGTGCCTGCTTCTTGCCTACACCACGCAGGACCCCACTGAAGTGGGCCTGTTCCGCCACGACTGGAAAACCCTTGCCAAGTGCCGTCTGGGCCTGCTGGACCGCATCAACCCTAATCCTACGGTAAGCTCGCCCCGTTAAGCCCCCCCCCATGCCCTCTCTGTGCCCCCAGCTTGCAGAACGTAGCCCCGTTTTGGCGGCCGAACAACGAGCTCCCTTCTCCGTGGGGTATAAGTGCCCCACTATGTGTCGCACCATCACTATCACGTTGCAGCGCATATGCAGCACTGGTCACCTTGCAGCTTAGTGATGCACATGCAGGTCGTCAATGCTTTATGCCAGCACTGTCACATAGGGATCCGACAGTGCTGTTGTGTAATGAAGCAGTGCTCAACCAATACTTGCTCACAGCTCCAGCACGTTGCTGTCAGCCTCTTTTCAACACTTGCGTGAGGTCAAGAAACCTCAATGTTAATCTTTGATCTTGGCTGTTCGGGTTCTGGTCCTCCAAAGTGGGATTCCCATCACATTTGCTCAATCATATGTGCTCTGCAACCCTGGTGGTTGTGCTACCACCTGATGGCACATTCATTGCACACAACCTCATTATGATAACAAAACAATGCCCGCCGTTTTGACTGCAGTTGTTTGGGCACATCAACACAGATGAGATCTGCGTAGCTGACTGGGGAGGGGGCCTGGGTGCAGGCCAGGAGGTGCGCGTGGACTATAATGGTGAGACACGCATCAACATTATTGCGCCCCCTACGAGTACGGTAAAAGTGAAATAAAAACTGACATTCTCTCCCTGTCATGTCATACTGCCTATGACCTGCTGCACCCCTCAGTGCATGCGCCCACTCAGAGGCAACTGCACCTTGCATGAGAACACAGATTGTCGTGAATTTCTTGTACATGTTGCAGTCGCGTCTCACATGTCGGCTGGTAAACACGCTGTGTCATCATGATAATTATACTGCTATGCTGCGTGTATCTGCAAAGAGGAGGCATGCATGCTTGCAGGTTTGGCGTAGCGCTGCACTCGTGTGCTGAGTGCTGCTGCTCAACTTGAACTTGAAGTGCTGTCCAACGATGCAGTTTCGTAACCCTCTGCACGTTACCTGCAAAACGGCGACAAGGTGTTCGCAGGCGCCTTGTCCAAGTGTCTACAAAGGCCAGCTGAGGTGCACCCCCCACTGCTCAGCTGTATATATATATAGGGGGAGCGCAAGATTGTCATAATTGCGGGTCCAGCTCTTGAAGCGCTTGACATAACACCATTCAAAATCCTGTGCGTGTGACCTGTAATTTGCATCAAGGGGGTTGAAAACGCCGGAGCCGCGTGTCTACAGTGCTCGGCTGAGGTGCATCCCTCAGTGCTCAGCTCATGAATACAATGTTATGCTGCGCGTATCTGTAAAGAGGAGACATGTATGCTTGCACGGTTGGCGTGGCGCTGCACTCGTTTGCTGGGTGCGGCTGGTTGAGTTGAACCTGAAGTGCTGTCCAGTATCCAGCGGCAAAGTTTCGTAAACCTCTGCATGCGACCTGTAAGAGGCGTCAAGAGGTGTGCAGGCGTCTTGTCCGCATATCTACAGTGCTCAGCTGAGCTGCATCACTCAGTGCTCAGCTGGTATTCACCCCCCTCGACGCTCATGTGCAGGTCTGGACTGTACTGACTCCCTCAACAACTTCCGCTGCATCACATGCGACAGTCCTGAAACTACAGCTGAGGTGAGACGCCAAAGCCTGAGTCATTGACTTTACAGTGAAGCTACTTGTTGCAAAAACACCGTCCTACGCAGCAGTACTAGTATGCTGAAGGAATGCTCGAGCGTGGCAGTGCAACCGCAGCTGCCTCAACACGCCCTGAGCTTGAAGGCAGCTGCTGCTGGCCAATGTCGCACAATCTGCATGTCAAGTCCATGTAATACAGCCACACGAGCATCGTGCTGTTCCCGGTGCAAGGGTTACAGGATGTGTAGAGACCGATTTGTGGTTAAAATTGGCAGCAAGTGCATGGTCCGTTGAGCACTGTCTCATACCCATGTTTCTAACCGCTGCATGGACGCGTCCAAATGTGCATGCTGATGTATACTTCTATATGAGTTTCATCAATGCAGCTGCATGTCAGCATGTGAACAAGAAAGGTTCAAGACAGATGTCCTCTAATGCATGGTGCTCTACTGCTTGCGTCACAGCGTCAGACCAGGCTTTGCATGTTTCTTGACGGCTACATGTCTTTGCTGACCATAGTTGACAAGTCGCTGCTGTGCCCCAAAGTTCTGCATGTAGATGGCGACAGGCCTACTGCAGGCGACCACATAGCCCAAGTGCACACCATGCATGACTTCAGAGTCTGTGCAGTCGACTTGAGAGTCTCTGCAGTCAGCAGGTGACGCATCTGCATTCTTGCCCTATTACTCTCCTCCGCGCATACCATAAGTCGCGTTGTGGGACTCAAGTTCGTTCGCTGCCGTGCTCTCCACGTGGTGTCTCAGATTGCAGCAGCAGCAATGGCGGCGGATGCGCCCCGAGAGACCACATGCGTGCCATGGTCGTTCTACGCCGATCTCAACCAGCTTGATGAGCAGGACAAGAAGCTGCGCCAACTCAGTGCAAAGCTGACCAAGGCGCAGGCCGCGGGGTGAGTACCGCTGACAGTGGCCACTTGCTGATCAATCCATCAGCAGGCCACAGCTCTGCGTGTGCACGTCATTCAATGCATGATGTATATGCATGCGCATGCCAGCATCGCCTGTCCATAGATGATGGCGTCCTCAGGCATGCTTTCATTATCAGCATGCCGCAGATTCCTGTGGAGATGCCAGCACCGGAGTCATGTGTCTGAATGACGGCGACTAGCCATATGTCCGCATGGTTCTTTGATTGAGTGCATCATGGTCATCTGATCTGCCATTGAACAATCAGGTCGCTCGCAGCAATACGCAAGCTTGTACTATGCAATAGATTCAAGGCTTGCGCACAAGCCAATGAGGTGTACCCCAGGCGCTGCATGTGGCAGTGACAATGATGCAGTTTCTGAGCAATGCTGGGCATGACAATGCGATAACTCAGCCACATGCATTCCGCACACGAGCTGCATGCTGGTACTTGGATGTAGGGGACTCTACTAGGCGTATCTCACACACCACAACCTCCTCCTTCCTGCTGCCCTGCCGCCTCTCAGGTTGAGTAGCGAGGAGGTGTCAGCGCTGCATCGGCAAGTGACGGAAAGTGCGCAGCGCCTGACCGAGTTCCGCAAGACGGCGCAGAACTTTGCAGTGACGTCTGGCGACACTGTTGACAGTTCCGCAGGCGTTGCCGGCGCCACTGCGACACCCCCCAGCGCTAAGCAGGGCCTGTGACAGCGCTCGACAATGAGGCTCACAAGATTGCCATAGGCAGATGCACTTGAAGGTACAAGCATAGGGACAATATAGCCGATGCAGTCTCTCGCACCATGGCAAGGTGTTTGAAATGCGAGCCAGGCTGACCATGCTGGGGTGTCAAGCACCGTCATAGAGAGTGGCCGCACCAGCGCCAAGGCGTTTTGGGCGGCACCTGTCTGTGCAAAGTCAGTCCTGCAGTATGTAGCTGAGCCTGCAACTGCAGTGACAGTGTGTGGTGCACCCTGGGCAGCACGGCTTCCGTATCCCTGCTAGTGTCAGACGCAATTCCTCCAAACCAGGGGCCACGAGCTCGTCATTGTTCTCATGGTGCTGGCGACAAGGCGTGATTTCAGCACTGCACAGGGACTATCTAAGCAGCACCACATCTCATATGCTTTCGTGCACAATGGCGTGCCAGTGCTGCACACGCCGCCAGTGCGCACAGAGGGGGGGTGACTCCGGTGACTCAAGAGGGGGTGAAATCGGCGATGGGCCTCTATGGGTTCATGTATGTGTCAGCTTAGTACATGCTCATCACGCTTTCTGTGCTTCGAGCAAATGGATCCAGCCATTGGCAAGTAATGATTGAGGGCAGCCAGCGGTGTCGTTACTTCACACCGCATGTGATGACGGCCTTCCTGACTTCAATGTATACACACATGTGAAAATCATGACTGCGCATTTTGCTGGTCTTGCAAGCATGTGCAATGTACAGCTGTTGTACAACTGCCATGATCCAATCCTGACTCATCTGTTCTCCGTTCCAGAAGACTGCAAATTGCTCACATCAGCCGTTGGACGAATCATAGTGCTGCATGTAGGTTTGCAGCAACTTTCGTTGCACTTCTTGGAAGAACATGCACCATTCAAAAAAGGTCAACGCATTGCCTGTGCAAATCTGTTTGTTACTCTTGCTCGCTCAGCTTTCAACGCCCAAGTGACTCAAGTTCAGGCAACCGAGTGACTTGGACTCTACAGAAGTGACAGTTGCTGTCGTTCAAACGGAGGCGCGCGTACACATAGATAGCAGAGATGCAGGCGCAGGAGCAGGAGCGGTGACAGGAGGGCGAGGAGGCAGACGCGTGAAGCTGCCGTGACGGAGACTGCCAGCGGGCTCAGTAATCGCAGCTAGAGAAAACGCTGGTGATACCTGACAGGAGTCATGTTGCACGCTCAGTCCATCAGCGGTATGGGAGAGGAGCTGGACAGAGAAAAGCCGCTGTTCAATCAGGCGATACCAGTGCAGGTGATTGTTGACGTAGTACATTCCCTTTCGCGCGTGCTTAACCCCAGTCTTGAGATTACTCCCATTGCTGCTGTCTCTGTGAAGCTTGGAGCCGTGAGGGCGTAGTGCCGCTGCGAGCTGCGTTTGTGCCTTTTGAGTTGAATCATCATACCAGATTGTACGACGTACTCTGACATTGCCTTAGTATTGGACTGCGCGTGCATTTGTGACGACATGTCAGGCGCAGCTCTTGCCTGGCGCTGTTTGCCGTGCATCAAGTCAAATAAGTACCCAGCGCATAGAGCACTCGACTGGACTGTCTGATGAGGAGGTGTGGGTATGATTTGCCAGCGACCGCCTCTAAGCTCGCTGCTGGTGGCACATTCTGCTGTGTCCTGCAGCTGGTCCACAATATGGCGACCCCTCTGGTGATCAGACTAGTGTCTAACAATGATCACGATGAGTAGGCACGACTCTCTGCCACAGCTCTTCAGTAGCATAGGTCCGCCCCACCTCCAACTATAAGAGGACCCAGTATGAGCCATCATGCGCCGTTTGCGGCAGTCAAGAGTCTGGAGCAGCTCTATTTGCGTTTTTTTTGTGGGTTTATGGCTGCACAGTGCAATGGCAAATTTGCGTGGGCTAGCCAGCCAACTGTGGCCTACAGCAGCATATGGCATGCGTGTATATGGCCTGACGTCCATAATGTTGCTACCAGGTATGAGCACCTGCTCGTAATGATACCCTCTGTGTCGATGCATCAGCGCCAGCAAGTGACTGAGCAGCCTTGCTCATTTGATGAATGCTGCAGGTCAAGTATCCAGACCACGAGAAGCTGTTGGAGCTGACAATCCGGGTACTATCGGGGACGAGACCAGCCCCTCACCACGCAGCAGGGGGGGGACTCAGGGAGGCAGTGCTCCATGTAGAGCTGACGGATGAGCTGGATCCCTTCTTCCTCTACACACTTCAGGTACACTCAGCAGCTGCGTGCGTGAGCGTAATTTTACCGCACTGCAGATATTTGAGTATTGCTCTATAGTGCTGGTTTACATGGGCGTCTTCTGACCTGTACCACACCAAGGTGCTGTCACAATATCTGATGCAGCTAACGTACAGGTTTGTAGTATTTTGGATAGATCACGTCTTCCATGGCCGTGCACATGACAAAGGTGGCAATGGGGCGTGTGCGCGTCAGTCTGTGCAGCATCTAGACATGACGTCTGACATGTACTTCAGATACAATTTGATTCCACTGCGTGCACGCATGGCGCTATATGATCAACACTGTTTAGCGTCGCTCATGCACTTGATTGTCGCTGGCGATGTATATGGCGAAGCACAACCTCTCCATTGCTACCACTTCAGTGATATTTTATGCAAGGCTTATTGCTCACATTGACATGTTTCCGTGCTTGCACTTGTCAGGTGGGCGAGGATGATTATCATCAGTTAAAGCACGACCAGCGCTTGCGCGTGGACTTTGCCGCCTTCCCGCGGCAGTTCATTGAGCTCCTGCAGAGCTGCAGCAGCAGCAGCAGCAGCACAAACAGCGGCAGCAGCGCACAACCGCACGCAGCGCTGGCCCAAGGCGGAGTGTTCCTGGCACGGCTGGAGACGCCCGGCACAGCGAGTTCCGCGGCAAGTTCCGTGGCCAGTTCCGGAGGCTGCAGCGCGTTCTCCGTCATGGAGACAAACCATTTCAAGGAGTTGACGCACCTGAGCCTGCGCTTTCGGTCGGGGAACGATGCGGCGGTGAAGGCGTACCTGGCGGCGCGGCTGCGACAGCTGCGCGGCGAGGCAGCGGCGCTGCGGAGGCGCGCAGGTGCGTTGTCTCTGTAGTTGTGCTTGAAGGTGCACGATGCTGTACTTGAAGTTGAAGTTTGCCATGCACGGTGTGAGTGACTGGTCTCTCAGGGGCATGGTGTAGCACACCACGTGCTTATGCTTAATGCGATCGGATGGCGTCAGATCTTGTCATGCGATGCAATTTACATCAGGATGGCCTCTTCACCATGCCATTGAGTGCCCTTGGTTGTCTACAGCAACATGTTGGTCTGGCAACGGATAGTCGCTCATGCATCAAAGTACCTCACGATGAAGAATTGGCGACCCTCTATCAAAGTGGCATGTCAACTAAATCTCGACTCTTTCACTGTTGCATTATTGCAAAATGTTGTTATCAGGCGATGCCGAAGCGGATGCTCAGCGTCTGGCGGCTGCGGCAGCGGCAGCAGCAGCAGATGCCGCAGCGCTTCGGGAAGGCAGAGAGAGGGATCTTAGAGACCTCAGGTATGCAGTCAAAGAGCGGCAGTCGTCGCCTGTTTGCATGACCAGAATGGCTGGGCAACTCTTGCGCTGCATCATTCACACTAGCTTGCAAGGCTCAGAGATGCGCTTTATGCTGCTCTCTGTAGCACAGCAGTGTGCAGCACTGCCTCCATCATGTCAGCCACCAAACAAGCCGCCGCATGTGCAGACAAACAACATCACGTCGCCTGCAGACCAACTCCCAACCAACAGTGCACCTGTCGCACTTCCCACATCCGCCGACCAACGCCCACAGCCCACTGCATGTACACACACCCTTCCTCACCCCCCCCTCCCCCTGCCCCCCCGCTACCCCCCTCCCCCAGGGCGGCGCACTGCGCGGAGCTCACAACGGCGCGCGAGGAGGCGCTGCGCAAGGCGGAGGCGGCAGCGACGGCAGCAGCGCTCAGCACGCGCGAGGCGTCGCGCGCCGCCGCCGACGCGCGCGCCTCCCTTGAGACACGGCTCAGCGCTGCGGAGGCGCGGCGCGATGAGCTGGCGGCGCGCGTGGCGACGCTGGAGGCGAGCGCGGGGGAGGCGGCGCGGCGCGCGCAGGAGGCGGAGGGCGCGGCGGCGGCGCGCGGGCGGGAGGTCGCGGCGCTGCGGGAGGCGAACCGCGGTTTGGAGGGGAAGGCGTTTGAGCAGGTGAGGGGGGCTGGAATGGGAGGGGGGGGGGGGGGGGGATGGGTGTTGTTGTTGGGAATGTGCGGGAGGGCGGACGTGCGTCCATGTGTGGGTGTGTGTGTACTGAGTGGTGCTACGTCGTGAGAGGTGATCCGCTGTACGTCGGACTTGTGGATGCATGGTCATAAGAGAGTCAGCACCCGAAGCACGCTGTGGTCATTTTGCTGGCATATGAACCGCTGTCATAGTGTGCATGCGGGTTTGTGCACAGGGACTCTCATGCTTGACCATGGTGCCGATATGACTGCAGTGCCCTGCAGACGCATGCATATACTGCTCAGCGAGGGGGGGTAGCACTCATATCACACCTTTCAAGTGTGTGTGATAATCAGCTGATTCGTCCTCTGATTTGCTCTACTCCGTTGTTGCTGCTCACTTGCTGTGTGGCAGTGGGCAGGATGCACTGTCTTATCAGAGCTGGGTTTCTGGTTGCAACAAGAGCATATTTGTTGACCAATAAGTAGATGATTGCACTGTGAACCACACACATCTGTGGACTCCGGGTTCGCTTTGTGGCGGCAAAAGCAGCATACTTGTATGATAGATGGTAATCTTTATTGTGAGCAGTATGCGAGCCTTCTGCTGTGTTGCAATGCCTCTCACTGATCCGTGTCCTTGACGCTTGTCACTACTCTTGACAGGAGAAAGCAGTGCAGCGGCTGGGTCTTAAAGAGGCTGCCTTGGAGCAGCAGGTACACAGTGCATGTCCAAGTCGATGCCACCCGACTTCATGAATGTGGACTTGAAACTAGCGCATGAGTGTAGCTGTTTGGCAAGGCGTCAATTCCGACTCCCCCCAAGAGCAAGTGTGTATGTACTTGACTTAAGGCTCCGAGAAACATGCTTTGAAGTAGGCCCCTCAGATGTGTCTGTTGACGACGATCTGCTGGATGAGTGCGCATGCCATTACTCGAAGGACTGCCAAAACCGGCAGTTGGCATTTGGTGGTCCACCATAATGAAGCGATGCTCAACGACATGACAGTATTGGTATGTACAGCTATTTGCTTAGTGATGCTACCAGTCGTTGCGTCGCCTGTTCAATTAATGCTGAGCTGATGTTTACAGACAAGAATCGACAAATGAGAAAAGGCTACCCGCCTACGTCGTCAGCCAATGCGTTTCGCATCATGTGACAGTATAAATGTCACGTTATGCCAGGCACAGCATCACATGCAGTGACATATGCCTGGTGCACATGTTCACATCACAGGTTCGAGATCTACGTGAGCTGGTGGCAAAGAGTGCCGCGCTGCAGGAGGGAGCCGAGGGGGGTCGTGGCCAGCTGGCAGCAGCGCTCGACGCATACCGTAATAATGTTGTGGCGCTACAAGAGAAGCTGGAGGCGTCGGTGGCAGAGATCAACCGCGGCAATGCAATCATTCAGGTACGTGCACATGGCCAACAAGCCGGCAATGTATGTATTCAATTGGTCGTTTATAAATAAGTGCATGTTGGGTTCTCATACCTATGCCACTGACATCAGCTTTTCAAGGTAGGAAGTACGAACTTCACTGGGCGTAAAGGTGTCGCAGTTGCCAAGGCGCTGGCTTGGCCGTACAGTACATATGACGCAGTGCAGCACCATGTTCGTGATCAGGTTAGCATCTGCGCCCATTCACTTGTTGTTGCCTATGACCGCACTTGTCCGCAAGCCGCCCAAACTTCAAGTGTGCAGTTGGCCAACCGCCACACGCCCCCGCCTCGCACGCAGCGCATTCAATCTGAGCACAAGGCGCTGCGCAGCAAGGTGCGCCTCAAGACGGACGTCATCAGGCAGCAGGAGCGCATCCTGGCCGACCAGCGCGATGCACTCGCTGCGGCGCGGGGCGAGACGGCAGCGGCGCAGGCGGACGCACGTGAAGAGGCGGCGCGCTCGCAGCAGGTGTGTGCGCGCTGCATGGCATGTGTGTTCGTTGATGATGGAGTGGTGGGTGCACGCGGGAGCGAAGTGCTGACATAAGAATAGTGAAGCGGTGCTGCTGGCAATGTGCGCGAGCCACAGTACTGCAGATGAGCACACAGTACTGCAGACGAGCACACGGTGTTTGTAGCACATGATGGAGTACTACATACACAGTGCATGTTTGGATGGTGTGCAGCTGCCAGTGACGGGACAGTCTCCAGTTTGTACTGTTTATGAAAACTGTCATGCAGCTCATAAAATGCCCCCTCCTCCCCCCCCTCCCTTCCCTGGCGCAGCTCAAGCGGGAGCTGGAGGCGGTCGAGGCGCGAGTTGCGGAAGGTGCACGACTGCTGGAATCAAACCAGCAAGTCATCACATGGCTCAACAAGGAGCTCAACGACGCGCACCTCGGTATGGGCGGCAGCAGCGCTCCGCCACCCCCCTTCTCTGTCCCCCCCATGTTCCCAGCTAGTGCTGCGCCTCCTACAATGGCAGGCGCCGGCAATGGTGGTTATACATTTGGTGCTGGCAGTGTCAGCGGCGGGCACGCGGAACAGGCAGCAATCACCGAGGTGCCGCCATCGCCGCCGCGCCGGCACACATACTTCACTGGCGACGCAGGCGGTGACGGTGCTGGCAGACCGTATGGGCTGAGCGCGTATGCGACACCGGGTGCGACCACAAGCAGGGATGGCGGCAATGGCATAGGCATGTACACCCAAGACACGTACACAACGCCGGGAGCGGTGGCCACAGGCGCTTCAGAGAATGCGCCGGTTTCCGATAACGTCGCAGCTGGCGAGCGCTACATAACTGCAAACTTGAAGCGGGAGCTGGGGGCCAAGGGGGGCAGGGGGCTGTGGCTGGAGGGGGATCCTGGCCTTGCGGCGCTGCTGGGGGGGCGACGGGGGGGCAAGGGGGTAGCTGTGGTGACGCCTGAGGGGGCGGAAGTAGACAAGAAGAGGTCTGTAGCGAGGGCGTCAGTGAAGGCGTACTGATCTGACGAGTGTCGTGCAGCAGGCGGTGTTGAGCTTGGCACGCTGTAGTGGTTGATTGGTGGTGTGTTTGTGTGCGGTGGTGTCTGCAGCAATGAAGTCAGCGCGGTGTCACGAGTATGTAAATGAACAACAGCTGCGTGATTGCTGTGTCGACCAACAGACTCTGAGCGCGCGGCATGCTCAGTTCCGGTTTGCTTTGCTGTTGCTACATAGGATGCCAATGCATGTAGCACGGCACGGCACGCATGGCAACTGCACTCAGCAAGCTATGATGAGCAATTTTGACGTTGTACCACGTGGGCACGCCCACACCATGAGTGGCTGACGAATGTGATTGCTTGAGTGCTAACCTTTGACATCATATGCGTTTACCAAGCAGTACGATACTACAATACTGTACTGCGTGGCGTCATATCGATCAGCCTTTAATGTTGGATCTGACTGACATGGTATTGTTGGAAGTGTTTTGGCTTGACTAAAACATGTTTTTGGGAACGACATGTGGCAAATTCAGCCTAGTAAGGATGAAGGCGATGGAGGGCATGAAGACGAGACACCCCTCACCACTCCCTATCATTGTTTTTGCGTTGACAAAGGGTTGGTGAAGAGGGGTACATGGCGAGAGAGGGAGAGGGGGGGGGGTCATTGGGGAACTGGCGGGCCAAACATTGCCCCAAGGTCGGATGCACATTGAGGGGTTGGGAGCAGACCTTCCCCCCCCGAGAATGGCGTTACATCTTTCATGTCATCACTTCAACTGCAACGTCACTACGTAATCACTTCAACTGCATGAAATGATGATACCTACCCATGAGGTGAACAGTCATACCTACCTTGTAACACTTTTTATTTTGACAAGGTTGTTCACTTTTTCGCAGCAAGCGGCAAGGCAACGATGGCGGACGAGCAGCCGGTGTACGACGTTGTTGATGAGCAGGCCGAGATCGCTGACCCCAGTGGTGGCGGTGGTTTTGCTGGCGATGCCGCCGCTGAGGACGCACCGGACGACGCAGCTGTAGTGGATGTGAACGATGGTGAGGAAGTAGAGGGCGAGCCTGCAGCGGAGGGTGCGGAGGAGACAGAGGAGGTGGTTGGCGACGTGGTTGAAGAGACCGCCGACGCCGACGCCGCTGCTGACACCCCCCAGCCGATGGATGATGGCGAAGCTGCCAAGGAAGAGACAGCTGAGGGGGAGGGAGGCGCCGACGCTGAGGACGCTGCGGCCAATGGGGGAGCCAAGAAGGCGGAGAAGAAGGAGGATGACTCCGAGGGCAAGGTACGTAGCCTGTGCAGGTGTGAGTCCGAAGAAGCCAGATTGATATCTTTGTTTAGCTGCCTTTCTTTGTTCTGCTTGGTGTCGTCAGCTAATCTATCTGCTCACCTCTTTGTCAAAAAATAGCAGGTGTTTGTCGGTGGAATCGGCTGGTCGACCACAGACGCCGTGTTGAAGGTGTACTTTGAGAAGTTCGGCGTGGTCGAGGAAATCGCTCTCATGAAGGACAAGCTCACCGGTCACCCTCGTGGGTTCGCCTTCATCAAGTTCAAGGATCCCGCAGGTGCGTCGCCATTGACTATTGTCTAGCCATCGGTGCCACGTCTTTAGGGCTGCTGTTGGCAGCGGTGCAGGGGTGGGTCATTGCGCTGTGTCGGTTATTTCCTGCCGCATCTGAGTGCTTGAGGCATAAACCTTTCGTGCACTTCGCGCTGACTCGCTCTTTGCCTTGAACATGTGATCGGCCATCGTGCACATCAGGCACGCCAGCATCGTAAAGCAGGTTCAAGCTAGTGCGCCTGTCAAAGCTGTCTCGGAGCATCGAACAGTGTGACTTTAGTCGAAGATTTTGTCTATCGTGTATTGAGCAACAGAGGCTGGTGGCCGACCGCAGTCACCTTATCGTCATTGCGCATCACACATTCCTTGTCGTACGTACAGAGCGGTTGTTGGCTTGAGCCGCCTGCTGAACGTGCACATACTCAGGACATGACAGGTTGCCCATTTCAGCTGCTTTCTGCGGTGCTTCACCAGCCTTCTCATGGATGGCTTGCTTGTGAAATGGTAGTGCTGAGAGCATTGCGTTCAATGCAGAGCCCTGCACCTCTGAGTTGGCTGTACAACAGTCAAATCTGATTTGCTGTTGGTGGATCAAGTTGTCCAGCTCACTAGCTGCTGGAAATCGTTCACAGAAGCAAACAGGCAACGCTTCTTTTTCTGCTCTGTGCATTGCTGACGCTGACTCTCATCGCCTGCCGACGTTCCCCTTGTGTGCCTGTGCAGTCACTGAAACGGTGGTCACCCAGCAGCACATAATTGATGGCAGGAATGTGGACGTGAAGAAGGCTGTGCCGCGTAGCCAGAAGGAGAGGTGAGCCTGTTGCAGCACAGCTCAGCGATGCACGGGACGTTCTTAGGGTTAGGGTTAGGTTCTCTGCCCTGTCCCCATGCACTCTGGTGCTTCAGCCTGTATCAACGTGTCACCATAGTGTCCTTGTGGTGTGCTGGTGGTGTTGACTGGCTGCCTTGCAGTTGCGGGCATATGCCAGTGGCTGAGTTCGTTGCTTCCTCTCTGACATGCATCTTTCCACCATGCGGCATCAGATTCTTTGTCATCCAGTATGTAGCTTGTTTGTTTGCGTGTACATGCTGCGGTGCTGTACTGCAATGTACTGCAATCTTAGTGTGCGCTGGTTTGGTGATCCTTTGCCTTGCTGAGCAGGAGAGATGCCCCTAAGGCCCCTACCAGCCTGAAGATCTTTGTCGGTGGCCTGGACCAGGTAAGCTTTCTGTCACAACACAATATTGAATCGAAGCGTGTCATGGCAGGTGGCGCTCTAGTATCCTTGCTCTTTCACTCCTGTTGTCCTGAAGGCTTGGGTTGCCTTTGTTTGTATTCTTTCTTGCTGAGAGTGTATGTAACGACAAGATAATGTGACCCGAGGCTGACATGATTGTCATTGTCAGGCATTCACGTCTGCTTATCGTCTGTGTCAGCATCAGTATCCGTGCTAGTGCTTGTGTGGTATATACTCGCCCCGTGTGCATTTGTGCTATATATTGCTCTGAGTGACTCGCTCACATGTTGACATGTCCATTGCTCTCTTCTGCTGATCATCTTCATCAGGCCGTGAACGATGAAGACTTCCGCAAGCACTTTGAGAAGTATGGCAAGGTCTCTGACTGTGTCATCATGTACGACAAGATCACCAAGCGCAGCCGTGGATTTGGGTTTGTCACTTTTGAGGCTGAGGCGGACATCAAGGTGCGTCATGTCGTGTCATGCCTTGCAAGCATGTGGAGATTTTTATGTACATGCAATTACGGTTTGAGTGGGATAAAATTATGTACCTCAGATAACCGCAAAGCAGGTTTTCCATATGTACCGTTCCTGACTATATTTATGATCAAACCTCGGACCTACACATAGGCAATGAGATTTCATTCACCTCTTCAAACCTTCCGGTGGGTCTGCCACACATAATCGCAGTGATTTTCAATGGTTTCGGCGATTGCAGGCTCTCAGGGAGCAGAGCAGGGCACTTGTGACATCACTTCGTGGCAGCACATACTTCAACAATCACTTCGCTCGTGGCAATCTATGATCAGTTTGGCTGTGGTTCATTGTTTGTCGCTAGCACGGTACTTGCATCCCGGCAAGTGCATCCCTTTCCTTGTTTGAGGCGAGTGCGAAGGTTGTGCACTGGCACTTATGCTGCTGTGAACACTTGAGCAGCTTGAAGTCAATGTGTGCGATCACACGGGGTGGTGCTCTGACGCAATTCAGAATAGGTCATGAACGAATACACTTTGCAGATGTGCACCAGTGCAATTAGAGACGCGTGGTGCCAGGATACCATCCTTAGTGCAGCCACCAGCTGCGTAGGCGTCCTTCTTCCACATCAACACAAGGCTTTTTCCATCACGGACAGAGCCTGTGCGCCGAATAAGGTACAACCGCTGATGTCTCCGCAGCTACTGTAGCTCAGACGCAGGTTTTTTACAAGCCAGCAAAGGTGTTGATGTCAGGAGTGGTCAATCAGGTGATGCGTTCAGCATTGAACATGGCCCTGGCTTTGTTCCGTTGCAACAAGCCTCGTAAAACTTCTATGGCCATGCCACCTAGTGCCGTTCGCCGATTACGAGGTCTGTAGCTGCTTATGTTTGCTGTGCAAGAATTTGTGCCATTTCAAGCTAGCTTTATTGCTGAACAGACCTTGGCGAACAGTGCTGTGTCCAGGAGTGCTTTCAGACTCGCAGTATATCCTGTTGTTTGACTGTAAAAGCCTCTGTGGTTGTAGTACGCAACTTGGGGTGCAACCAAGCTGAGAGCTCTCAACATGGCACGGACAGTAAGCATAAGCATTCAGTACATACACCGAAGGTCACAGTGATTTGTGGTTGCTAATGGCTACGTTCACTCATGAATACTGAGGCGCCAGGGTGATGACTGAGTTAAGGTAGCAAGTTGAAGACAGAGGGTGGTGGCACTTCGTGTCAATGCCTTATTGGGGGAGGTTGGGTTGTGCTACTGCACCTCGCTTGGGATGGAGTCCTTGCACCATTGAATAGTTGCGGACAGTTGGTGCTGTGCTACCGCATATCACTCGTGTCGAGTGACGACGATGGTCAGAGCCGCATGCCAGGTTTAAGTGTACTTATCAGCAACACCGTTGACACAATTGAGTCTTGACATACCACCGATTCGCACAGATTTCATTCCACTCAACCTCTGTCGAGCAAGCATGAAGAGTTGAGTGTTGTGCGATTGCAACAGTGTAGACAGTGGGCTGCGTGACTTTGAGCCTGGCGCACTCTCACCATTGGAAGTTCTGCAATATCTGTGCTCAAAGACAACAGTGATTTTTGTGTGCTTGCATACCCTTGTAAGTGACCATTGTTGTGGGCAAGTCAGCAAGGCTGAGTTTTTGACCATTTTGCTTGCCTTTTTTGTAGCACTGCCAGCAGCATGTACTTGTAGTACTGGTAGCACGTACTTGAAGGCTGTTGATGTCACGTACGTACTGCAAGTTGTACAAGCCAGTTTCGACTCCCTTGAGACACTGTGAGTGAAGGCTCCAGCACACGATAGATGGCTATGATGTTGCTGTGAATAGTTGCACAGGCATCAGCCAGATAACAAGCAACACTCTTGTTGCATACAACAAAAGATGCTCAGAGCACTTGGCTTTGGGGACACTGTCTGGCTTTGACAGCGCTGGCTTTTCGTGATTGCCCATGCTGCAACAAGCATTGAGCCAGTGTGCAATGTGCAACATTTAAATCTACAATCCTCAGCAGGCACGATATTTACATCGTGAGTTTCCAATACCCGGATTGTTGTAGTTGCAGCTGAACGGCACCCGGATCAGTCTGGATGAGTTGTAGGTCTCTAGTGTCCGTGCAGTGTCCGTGCAGTCAGAGCCACTAAGCAAACTGCGGCATGACTCGTACAAGACTGACATGCTGTCCCTTGCTGTTCACAGACCTTTTGACACCCCCGCTCCCCCCCGCCCCCTCTGACCTCTAGCCTGAAGCGTATGAGTATATGATATATCCCAGTAGAGGGCTATTGGCATTGCAGTGCTCTGCAGTTATCTAGAGGGCTGTCAGTGCCGTGCTCGGTGCCTCTATGGGTATACTCCTTAGGACTTGGTAGAAGCCCCAAGCATTGCCTCGGTCGTGAGCTAGCGGTGCTTCTTCATCGGTGCAGCAGTTGGAGGTGCTGTTCAGAAGCTGCACCATTCAGAATTTATTCCTACTTCAATTCCGCCCTGGGCACCAGCCTGCTACAGCAGCCAGTTCTTCGGCTGTCACTGTCCAGCGCACTGAGATTTCCCGTCTCTATCAAAGTCTGATCGGAGCTTATGCCAGCAACTCTGTAAGGGGCAGGACCAGTCAGCAACTGTTCTAGGAAGGGCAGCAGCACCAAATGGGTTCCATGTGGCTTGGGCCTTTCAGGTAGAAGTGGCTTGGCCTTCAACTTGTACACAAATCGGCGTCATCGTTCACAACGGGGGTAGCAGAGCGCATACGGCACATGTTAGAAAGAGAATGGGAGTAGCAGCAGACTGTAATTATGTAGCAGTAGAATGCGGCATGGCACCGGGCACAAGGAGCACCCACGGGCGCGTGGATATTGTGGGTGCCACCGGTCGAAGCGCCGAGGAGCCATGCGCAGTGCGCCGCTTCCGTGCGGGGTGTGGTGAGTACCTACGTTGGTGCGCACAACAGGAACAGGTCTGGTAAGCGAGCCTCGTTTTCACCCGCACTGGTCACAGTACCGTGCTGCTGAAATCAGCATCAGGCAGCAAGAGCGCCTTTACGCGGAGTGTTGCGCAGGTGTTTATTCCAGTGGTCTCTGCATCAGGGCAACTTGAAGTGGGATATGCTCTCCAGCAGCAGACTGCAGCCCTATGCACGATTAGGCTGTGGTCAGCTAGTGGGAGGCATCGCCTCGTGGGCAGCAAGCCAATTACATCATCAGCTACAGGATCATGTCTATGGCATTCGGCAACTCTTCGCCCACAGTAAGCAGAAGCTTTTATGACCTACAACTTCAACTGTGGATCACACTTCAAGACAGCTTTGGGCGCTGCCAGATTATCACCTTTTCTGCTATTTCATTGCCAGCTGGGGCGTACATGGGCATTTAAGCAGCCATTTGGGCAGGATCAGCTGGCATGGCCTAAAGCAGCTGTTGCACAAGCAGAAAGCCAAGCAGTCCCAGTCCAGTCAGTCATGCATTAGTTGTTTTTCCTGTTGTGCTGTATGTGAAGCTTTTCAACTACTGTATCTGTTACAAGCCCTATCAGTGCCACCAAGACGCTTGTTCTCGCACGAAACGCCCTTGAATGTCACATTTTTCAAATGTACCATGATGTCATCACATCGCATTGTTTGAACAGCACAGCACAGCCAGGTCTTCAGCAACTCTACGATGAACACTGTCACCGATCAACAAAACGCCGTTTTAGGCTAGTATTGAACACCTGCAAGTACCATTCAATACGGCTGCATGGGATATCAGACTCTTATGTCACTGGTGTCCTGCTTGCCATCAGCATCGTGATGAGGACGTCAACACATGTCTGTCTCAAGGGGCATTGCTCACCACAGGCACACAAGCCTTGGCCTTGTTGTACATACGTCCTTTGTTTCTACGCCTTGTGTCAACGACGCCGCTGTAGCAAGGTGCACCTACTTACATTGTCAGTTTCGTACAGTGACGCAGTGGTGTATGATCATTGTCGTTTGGTGTAGACTGTCTGTCGACATGCGCTGGCCAATGACATGATTCAGCTTCCAAGAAGTGAAAGTCACTGCCACATGTTGACATCATGATCTTAACCCTGACATCGTTCTTGCATGCTACAGGCTTGCCTCAAGGATTCTCATGTGCTGAAGGACAAGGCTGTGGAGGTGAAGGAGGCTGCGCCTCGCGAGCAGCGGGAGCAGCAGCAGCGCTCTGGCTACTCTGACCGCGGTAGCAGTGGTTACTCGGGTGGCAGGGGTGAGTCGCTTGACACATTGCAATGTAGCCTGTCAGGTTGCCATGTGAAGCTCTGTGTTACTGCCTACTACCACTGTCTTCATTTGAGGCCCTGTAATTGCGCACACGAACCAGATCGGTCACGTTAGCCCCTTTCACAGATTGCTGGAGGTCAGGACGCTGCTTGTTTATCGTGCATACAGCAGTAACGACATGATTGGAGCATGAGGGAAGTGCTTCCCTCTTGAACGTAAGAGCAGTGGCAGCGTTGCGCATACACATGTTTGTAAAAGACTACGGCATGACTCAACCTGCCAATGGCGGCTTGCGCGAAACATAGTGCGTCCACTTTCTGTGTGTGCGGCAAAGCTGATCAGAAGACTGTGGTGACAACTCTGGCACAGCATATCATCATGCAAATACATAGCTCACAAACTGGTACATGGTTACACATTGAGGCAGATCAACAGCAGCAACTGTTGTGATTACCTAGTCTGCAGAAGTGCACTGGCGTGAGGAAACTGAAGAGCCTTCAAATGTGACCCTTGAAACAGTACATGGCACTGCAGGTTCTTGAATGCAGCCTTATATCGCTTCAAGCTCAGTCATGCTCTTTTTCAGCACAAAGCGATGGTAACACAATGTAGCTGGATCAGCAGTTGCTCACGATCTTTTGTTGTGTCCGCGGCCCGTCCTTTTTGTCGATTTTGTCAAAAAGACGTGTGGCATGGCGACAGGCGCGGTGGCTCTGGCTATGGCATGGGAGGAAGGGGCGGTGGTGGTGAGTATCACCTGCAGGGTAGAGGGGGGCTATTGATTAGCAACTGGTGATGATTACAAAAGTAACCAACTCAAAGAACACTTTTTCTTGAAGTATCATACATTGACACCCTTTTTGAAAATTACATATTGCAGTTTACTCGTACATCATGCCCTCTCTTGTTCAGGCGAGCTAGCTGGCTTTAAACACATTATATTTGTAAAAGCGCAACCAAGTCCAGTGAATTTCGCACTTCAAGTATGGTTGTACAATACCAACATCATGTATGTGCAAGGCTGCGTCAAAGTACCTAGGATCTTGAGGTCCAGCAACTGATGGCGTTCTCCGAGCGGCAACTTCAATATGGCACGGTCACACATTGTTCTTTGCATATGATCCATTCCCTGCGGCTTATAAGTCTTTGTCTTTTGAATCATTCAACGACGATATTCAACTCTTCGATTTCATCGTGAGTAGTTCAAGTGCACCACCGCAGCAGCGTTGCCCAGTATAGTATGCCTTGGTACATTTTCGCTAGTGACAATTTTCCAAGCTTGGCTCGTGATCGTGGCAGGTGCTGCACAGAGCAACAACACAGTTGTCGTGCTAATGAGATAGTATACTCTGAATGCGGGGGGTTCAGCTCCCACAAACTTGAAGCTTCTCCAGCGTTAATCGAAGTACGTTTGTGCGGCATGGTTGTATGGTCTTGCATGAGTCTTTCTGACACCACTATCTACGTGTGTTTCTCACAGGCTACAGCGGCGGCGGCGGTGGCGGCTACCAGGGTGGTGGCGGTGGCGGCAAGTGACGCTTTGATGATGCCATGTCATTGGCTTTTATTTTGTTTTGCACAACATACCTGCATATGCCTCATAGCCGATGAAGTTGCAAAGTCGTTCGTGCATTGTGAGTCAATACTGGCACCTAAAGCCACCCAAGCTTGGTAGCTGCCATTGTGTGTATTGTGTGTTGGCTACTCACGGCAAACTCTGAGCACAAATTGGGGGATCCGCTGCAGGTTTATGGTCCAGACACTGCTCTTACCCTCTTTTACCATGTATCATGCGCAGGCTACAGCGGCGGCGGCGGCTACAGCGGCGGCGGCGGCTACAGCGGGGGCTACGGTGGTGGCTACAGCAGCGGCGGGTTTGGCGGAGGCGGTTATGGCAGCAGGGCACCTGCACGTGCCGCACCTGCCGCAGGAGGGTACAGTGGCGGTGGCGCTCGCGGCGGCGCTGGCGGCTACGGCGGTGGTGAGTGTACAGCACATCTTTGATGTATGCTGCTGGCTTGTGCTGACTGTAGCACAGGTGTTGGCAAGCGACGAGGGCACTGTTTGACACTGCAGATGCTTGCATTTGCGTTCTTTGCCGTTGATGTTCAAATTTGCTTCAGTATTCACATGCGCCAGGAAACCTTGTGGTGAAGTTGTGCTGGTGCATCATGCAGGGGCGCTTGCATATTTCTGGGTAAGTCACTAGAGGCGGCACCTAACTGGTGTTCAATATCAGGACCATGGTTTGTGCTTTGCTTGGTTGCATTGCCAGGGCACACGTCGTCAATCAACTCGGTTGTGTTTGTCTCCCTTCTCAAAGCAGGCTACGGCCAGGGCGGGTACGGCGGTTCTCAGGGCGGTGGATACGGTGGTGAGTGTGCACGAGACGCAGTCTCTGCAACGATATACACTTGCATGTTTCACAAATTGTATCATAACACACACTTGCACGTTTCGAGACTTGAAGTATGGGCCACTGTATGCAAGCTCTTGTGCAACACAAGTGTACACGGAAACTGTATCTGTTGTGGTGGGCGTATCGTGTGACATGTTATATGCATGAACTGTGGCATCTGTTCCTGTATCAGTGCTCATGGGTGTTTGCTTAGATGAAAGCTGCCTAGAATCATATGCTGCGCAACTTGCTTGTAAGCAAGGCTCGATCCTCCTTTGTCTTGTCTTGCGCAGTGCTTGCATTGTGGCCATAATTGTCATGCACGTTGATATCCGGGTCACACACTTTTCCTAATGTGCTCTCTCTGCGCATCGTCTGTAGGGTACGGCGGCGGTTATGGCGCTACCGGCGGCCAGGGCGGTGGCGAGTGGGCTCCGCAGAGCTGGCAGGGCAGCGGCAGCTGGGGCGGCTGGGGAGGTGCTGCTGGCGGGGTGAGTCCTTACTTCAAGATGGCATACATGGTTACACTCGCACTGTTTGGTGATTGTTGTAAAAATCCTGCGGTTGTCATTGGGCTTTTCGTTGCTTTCCAGCAAGGCGCAGGTCCAAAGAAGCATTACCCATCTGTCCTGCAATGAAAACATGAGGCATGGACGTTTTGCATGATTCACAGTTGACTTTTGGTGACTGTTGCTAAACGCTGTCGCTCTCCTCATGTACTGCAGTACGGCAGCGGGGGCTACTCGCAGGGCGGGTACCCTGCTGGCGGCGGCTACTCTGGCGCTGGCAGGGCTCAGCAGGGCCGTGCCGACCGCAGCTACAGGCCTTACTAAGTCATCAACAGGACATGAGACGACAGCAGCAGCGACACCAAGCAGGAGATGCGCACAAGCCACAGCTGTTGTCGGTTTGTGTGTAGCAGGTGCCACCCGTGACCAGGCAGAGCTTCAGTCGAAGTGTGCGCAGGCGTGTGTGTGGCCAGCATGGCGTGGCCCATATGTTCTCATTTCACAAACAACCACGTGTCAAAGCAATGAGTCAGGCAGTTGCTGTCGAGGGAACAGACAACTACCAACACAGGGATCAGCGTGATCTGTTGTCCTTCTATATACATCTGTGAATGCACGAGCATCTCTTGATTTCTGTCGTACATTTATTTTGTGCTCTGCTCTTTGTTCTGTTGCACTGCTGCTGTTGCGTTGATCAGCATTGCTGTTGCTCTGACAAGCAAGCTGTGGACAAACTGCACTTGTTGAGCGCCAGTTCTTGTCAGACGTATAGATTTCAGTCATGCACTCATTGTGCTCTGTATCATTGTTTGCACTGCTGTGCATTGCACTGTCACTCCAGCACGTTGTGATCTTCAAGTTCAACGTTGTACTACGGACACGTTTCGAGTGCGATTCCCACATCCATCGCCACTTGCAATGGATGCCCGCACTTGAAAGGTGTCAGAAAGTCTGATTCTGCCTTGGGCGTTGCCGATCAATCACAATGAATCGCTGGCGGCCCTCCTCTGACTGCAGCAGTGATCAACAACAAAGGGCAGCGAGCGCGGGTGGGGGGGACTACAGGCCAAGAGTCACACACTGTGGTTGCACACACCATGCACATGTCGTGAAGTGGCTGAGTCATCAAAAACCTGAAGGTCTGCCCTTTTTCATTGTAGCACCACCACAGCATGGGAGCTGTCAATGATCGGATTCGCTGAGCGTTGGAGAGTGGATGATCACATTTGATCAGGCATCGTACGCTGTGCTGCCTAGCAGTATCCACCATTGCTGCGCGCCGCTGGGTCACTGGCAGCCTAGGTAAGTGCTTGAGGTTGTTGCAGGTCCGTGAGGCGCCGCGTTCGACGTTCACAGCGACGTGGCCACACACAGCGGGCACGTGCACGTGCTGCCCGCCTCACCGCCGGGATCGATCAACCGCGTGCTGGATTCGGGCCGCTAACTCATCTACGTGACAGAGGCGTGCTCGTGCGTCAGGCGTCAGCGCCCGCTGCTGGCAGTGCGTTGTTGGCTACACCACGCTCCGCTGTCAGACCACACAGAGAGCCCTGAACCAGCACATGCTTGGTGTTCGGTGCGATGCCAACTGCAGGGTCTTGCCGCCAGGTGCGGCCTGCTCGCAGATGTCGGCCGTGTCCGCCCCGCCCGCCCACCGCTGCATGCGCGCGCAGGTGTTTGTGCGTCCAGCAGCGGCAGCGTGCGCAGCGCGACGTCGACGATGCGGGTCTCCATGAGGTTTGCGTCTGCGGCGGGTAGAAGAGGCACGCGCTGGCGGCGGCAGCGGTAGCTACGGGCTGCGGGCTGCCCGCGCGTCGCGGACACACTTGAAGGTGATGTATTTCTGCGCATTATGCTTCCCGGCTACGTCCCCTCGTGCTGACGCTCACTTGTGTCAGGCAGAATCCACTCCCCGGGAGAGATGCCTCACTCGCAGGGCTCTCTCCGCAACTCCCAGTCTCCACGGCGGCGCCGCAGCGAACAGTTCTTCAGCAAGCCGGGTCTGGAGCACTGGAGCACTGTCAAGTAGTGATGGATGTCTAATGTCTGCTGCTTGAGGTCGCGCCCGGGGTACTGCATGCTGCTTTAAAAAAGCACAGAGTTTTTCGGAGGAGAAAAAGTTCAACGTTGAACTACTTCCATGTTCCTCCTCAAAGTGTAGCCACGCGTTTAGAACTCACACCCTGACAGGAGGCTGAGGCTGAGCTCTATCTGGCGGTAGAAGCCGTCAGTTGGCCTCGCTCTCATCACTCTCGGTCTCGTTTAAGCGCGCACGTCCCTTACACTTCTGCGCTGGACGGAGAGAGCTCATCTGGTGCTTCAAGAACCCGCCACTCAATTGCAGGAGCAGTTAGCAGGGTGAGCGAAGGTGTGCACACCAGCAGGCGAGCAGGCTAGCAGGCAGCAATGTCCTACATCTCCTACGACATCATGTGCGACAGCGCGTCCCCGGGGGGCTGCAGTAGCGGCTACAGCTCTTCTGGCGGATGTGTCCCTGTTCTTCATCATCGCGCCATGGCCACCGGCAACAAACAGCACACACTCGCCCGCAGCACGAGCAGGAGCTGCCGCCTGCACCTGGAGCTAGAGTATTTCCAGGAGGACTCCACTCCCATCAGCATCCCTCGCAGCCCGTGCAGCGACTCCGAGCGGGAGCTGGAGCTCACCAGCGAGGCTGCAGCTCGCTGCGCTCTGACGCAGATGTTCAACCGTGTCGCTCGCAAGAGAGGGCTCGTCTCGCCCACGCCCGACGAGGAGGCAGCCCTGGAGCGATTCGTGGGCAAGTGCAAGGAGGCAGCTAGCGAGGAGGGCCCGGGCGTCACCTGTTGCCGCTCGTCAACTGACGAATTGCTGTTCGATTTGGAGCTCGCGTAGCCCCAGCTTTGGAGGGAGGGCGCGCTGGAGGGTGGCAATGATTGCTCTCACGAGGGTAAGACACACCACGGCGCGGAGCGGGGCCACATATCAGCGACGTGATCAGCCGTCGCGGTTAGGCCCCCCACCTTCCTCCTTAGAAAGCCACCAGGCTACACACCTCACACCTCAAGTCTCCTACTCTGTGCGTGCCGACACATTACCGCTGTTGGGTTATATACGCCAAGCACACGTGTGTTCTCAGTCTCTTTCCCCACTATACCCCTTTTACCACCATTCGACCGATACATCCGCAACCCTTAAAAGGAAGCGAGGGTGACAGGTGGAGGGAAGGTACAGACGTGGATTGCCTTTGGGCCACATTCCCCAGGCTCACTCCACTTGACCCCTTGCGTCGCAAGAGTGTGTGGGATGGAAAAGGTACGCTAGCGATACTATACTACATACTTCTATATTGGGAGGCGTTTTCCCTGGTGAGTGGGCGCGAGGGCGCATAGAGCTAGCCTACAGCTACACAAGCAAGCACTCCTAGACGCACACACAACGCGCTCCAAAGCGAGCCAGCTCTAGACGCCTAGACGATGAGACGGCAATACAGACACGGTGACATGAACACGCACATGCAGTGCAATAGTCAGGGCCCTAGTACGTGTCTGTCTGTTTGTGTGTACCTGCCCGCTTGTTGAGCGCTGTCTTGTGTGCGTTATGGACGTGCGTTCCCTCAGTTATGGGGTGCACAGCTGCGCATGCAATATGCAAGGGCATGGTGTCTCTTGCATGCAATTGTATGCTTCATGGTATGCAGGACACTCAAGATCGTTTTATCGGTGTGACACACGAAGCTCACTACACATGCGTCGCTGTAGCTGAGCGCAGGCAAGGTCTCAGACGACAGGTTCTGCCTGTATACAGTGTGAACCCCCTATAGGTGCTGCGCTCTGTCTCCTCCAATTGTGATGGGTGCGACTTTTAATGCCACCCTTGCACAAACTCATGCTACGCAGCTAGCTGCACAGGTGAGATTTGGGACCGAGCAGAATTAGACGTCATGATGAAGCTGCTGATGTAAGCAAGTACACGTCCTGCAAAAGCGTGGGCTGATGTATGCACATGTCCTTTAGAGCGGTGGGTTCATGGTAGGTACCATATCAACAACTTCTGTTTTCTTGTCGTCGCCTCTGTAACCAGACCACACGTCCGCATGCGTTGACCTTGAAAACATGAAATATCTAGCTTATCTGTTGAACAACGGTTAAGCATATGACTGTCCTGTCACCCAAAGTGTCATTGCTGTAACCCGCCTGCAAGCTGCATATGCACCACTGTGCATTCGTTTCCTCCAGCATCAGTGCAGTGAAGAAGCTTCCAGTCTGTCCATGAATGCAGCTTTACTTTGCTGGTCCACAATCAAGTCCTATAATAACATGGGCTATGTTGATCTGGCACCAGCCAATTTGCTCTGCAAGCTGACGAGCGCCGGTATGTTTCTGCTTGTTTGTGTTGACTTTTGCGCATCTACAAACGCTTCTTTGCAACTCCTACCACATGACTGCACGGCATTGACAGCATGCATGGCAATATGAGCTTGTTTTCCAGGGCAACAAAATATACTTCAAGTGACAAACATGACATGTCGCGACAGCTGCCTGCATGATGATGCGCACTGTAAAACTGGTATGCCATTCCCCTCTCGCACACGCACATTTAACTACAAGGTCGTATCTGCAAAGCCCCTGTCGCTGCAACAGCTATTCCAATACATCAGCTCCACCTCCTGGGGGACTGCACCCTCAACACCACCAGCAAACCCCTTGTGATATCCTGCCGCCGCTGCGCCCCCCCCCCCCCACCCCCCCTCCCGCCTGGGCTCAGTGGTACCCGCGAGTGCGCGCAAAGTGGCCTCCCTTGCGGTACCGGTAGAGGTAGGAGAAGGCCACGTCCTCAATGCGTGTGGGCTTGATGTCAAAGTGCTCAAAGGTGAGCGCATCTGCGCGACCCGTCAGGTCCGGCATGACAACGTCCATGTGCTGGCGCTTTGCGTCCTCCATGCAGAAGTGGGGGCCGCGCGGGTTCAGGACCGGCAGCTGCAAGGGCAACACGCAAAGAAAGAGAGTAATGTGACAAGTCAGCGACGTGCTGTTTCACTGCGATGTTGTTGGCACAGTACACATGTGTGCGTGGCTCCAAAGCATGGTCAAGGACGATCGTGATGTAACTACACAATGCCACTCCACAAGGGCCTTACGATCGAAGCAACACGGCTGGCATCTACTGCGCAGCTGTGACATCTGCTGCGCATTAGTGAGCACAGGCAAGTGCAGGTCATGACATACCCTATGATTTATGACTCATGACCCATGCTTTTTGCTGATGATAAATCATTACGCAGCAGCAGCAGCACATGTGACTGACCCTTTCCCAGAATGCGCCAATCTTCTCCAGCGGTTCGTGGGGGACGCCCACAACGCGCGGCTCCAGACCCGTGATGTCATTGACAAAGGTCGACAACTGCAGCGCAGAGAGCAATGTACAGTTCCTTTCAAGTTAGTGGATCCATGAAGCCGTGTTAGTGATAGTGATGGTGCTTATCGACGCGTTCCTACATGATGCGACAAAGTTTCATC